>OY755203.1:21262937-22462937 GCA_963576765.1 Draba incana | reverse complement strand
TATCATTCCGATCTTAGCACAATAAAGGCCCACAGAAATGGCAGGTATAGTCTCTAGGACTTTCTTATAGCCATGGACGGTTTCAAAGATTTGAAGGAATTCTTTGTTATTCTCGTCCTTAGTTTCAACATGAAGACCATTCATTCGAATGTCTTTAAAGCTCAATAGACTTCTCTTTGAACTAGGTGAATATAACGCATTAGAAATTTCTAGATGCGTGCCCTTAGGTAATAAAATATGGGCTTGACCGTGGCCTTCAATTAAATTTGCTATACCCGCAATTGTGGTTACATTTGCCTTTTTAAGTGTAAGATCAATGAAGTATCTCTTATCTCTTAATATCGAGTGGCTTGATCCACTATCCACAATGAACACATCCATATCGTTCATACTTCAAATGAGATAACAATAGATACTTTTAAATAACACTCTTTCATTCCATAAAGTTTAATAGAAAGCAATAACACAAAACCAAAGTATAAAGTGTAAAACGTAAAACAAGCAAAACACAAAACACCAAAACAGAAAATCAAAATCAATCACTTAAGTATATCTGAGGTTTCAAAATTCATCAAGTCATCTTGCTCATGATCGAAATCTCCTTCATTATCATGCTGGATCATATGAGTTTCTGGATTCTTCCCTTTAAGGCTCTCTTGATAGAGTTCAACTAGATGCTTGGGAGTCCTACATGTCTTAGCCCAATGATTACTCATTCCACATCGATGGTAAACTGATTTTGGGTTTGATTCTCGTGGTTGAGAAGTAATACCACGGTTATTACGATCATAGTCAGTTCGGTATCCGCGTCCTCGTCCTCGCCCGCGGTTAGAATGATCGTTATGGAATCCGTGGCCTCGGCCCTGACCTCGGCCGTATGGATTAAAATGGCCACGGCCACGTCCTTGCCATCTACCCCCACGTCCACGACCACGATGTCTATAATCACTTTGGACGTGGTTAATTTCTTTCTTTTCATCTGTGGCCACATTCGCTTCAGGAAGTGGGGCTGATCCAGGAGGTCTCATCTCACTGTTTCTCATTAGCAGTGTATTATTCTCCTCGGCTAGTAATAGACATGCTATAAGCTTTGAGTATGTCTCAAAACCTCTTTCACGGTATTGCTGTTGAAGCAACACGTTATTAGTGTGAAAGGTGGAGAAGGTCTTTTCCAACATGTCTTTCTCAGTTACCTTCTCACCACATAGTCTCAATTGAGAAACTATTCTGAACATAGCCGAGTTATATTCTTCCACGGACTTGAAGTCCTGGAACCTGAGATTCCTCCAATCATAATTGGCCTTTGGTAACAACACCGTTCTATGGTGGTCATATCTTATCTTTAATTCTTTCCAAAGGTCCAAAGGGTTCTCAATGGTTAGGTATTGATCCTTGAGACCCTCAACAAGATGATGACGAATGATCGATATCGTTCTGTATCGATTCCTTTCATTCTCATTATTATCCTCAATGATACATTCGCCAAGTCCTTTAGACTTTAGATTTATCTTAGTATCCAACGCCCACTGTAAGTAATTGTCTCCAGAGAGATTGAGGGCAGCATAATCCAAATTGTTGATTTTCGACATCTGAAAACATTCATCCTATTCTCTAAGAACTATAAGATTTTAAAGTTTATGCATATGATGCAAAATAGGTCATGGGTGCTTATATAAACGGGTACGGATGCATGATGCTTATGAAACCAGATTTTTATGTTTAACAACCTAACATAATGTTTTTATATGCTCATGATGCAAGCCTAGTATTCAAATTCTAAACCGTATGATGATATGACCGGATTTTAATCAAGCATGTTATGTCTATATGATGCAATCAGTTTCAGTTTCATGTTTATCAATCAACGAATCAATCCAAACAAGCAAACAAACAAACGAGTTCAAATAAATATGCAACCAAATTTGGACAGAGTGTTTACTGTCGATCGACGGGTGATTTGTGTCGATCGACACAGTTTAATTCAAACAACAAATTCAGGCAGAAGTTTACGTGTCGATCGACATAAAACTAGTGTCGATCGACACGGGTACAGATCATGCAATCGGTTTGGATTTTAATTGAATTAGGTTAGGGTTTCAAGTTAGGGTTTCAAGTGATTACGAATCATGAATCAATAAACACAATCAAGCAAGCAATAACAATAACAAGCATGATTTAGATTAGGGTTTCTAAGATTATCATGAATCTAGGTTCTTTAGATTAGGGTTTCTTATTGTTTACCTTAACCTCCGTGAGTCTTCTAGTTCGCCGTAACCGTTGATAGGCTGTATGAACTCTCTTCTAGTTCGCCGTAACCTTAAAGGCTGTATGAACTATGATTTGAACAGTAACGCCGGATGAACAGTAATCGTCGATGAACAGTAATCGTCGATGAACAGTGCGCGATGAATAGTGCGCGATGAACAGTACGCGATGAACAGTACGATGAATAGTAACGATGAACAGTAATCGCGTTTTTTGTGTTTTTAGGGTTTAGGGAGCAACTCGTGCTGATAACGTGTTGTGAATCAAGAGAACGAATGGGGAAGATTGTGTTTATTCATTAATCATAAGATCCTTTATATAGGATTATTACAAGAGAGAAAAGGAAAATTCTTTTTCCTAATGGGAAAAGGAAAGTACATAAAAGGAAAATCCTAATTCAACTAGGATTCATTAAACCGGCCTAGAGACTAAGTGTTAATGGACCGTAAACGGACCAGAACTAGTTATGACAATCCACTATGATTTATAACAACATTTTAATAGTAAATATTAAGAGCATCATTAGTGGTAGTCTCTCACATGATATTTTCACCATAGAAAAAAATAGAAATAGTAGTAATATTTCATTGAAGGGGTAACTCAATAAGAATGTTTGGGTGAATTTCTTACTATTGGAAAAATAAAAAAGATATTTTGTTGAGTGGGTATCTCAATTAAAAAAAAAAAAACCTTTATAATATTTATGCTTGGGAATCTCAGGTTTTCGTTTCTCTTCTTTTATTAAAGTAGCCTTCTTTTGTTAGAGTCTCTGATGCAGTCTCCATTTGTTGGTACAGTTTCTTTTGCCTCGATTTTTTGGCCATGAAGCTGCAGGGTAAATTTCAATCTCATTCTTTAGATTATGCAATCCTAGTAACTAGTTCGTTTTCAGATATGTAGAATTTGATGGAATATTGAGTGATCTATTGTCATTGAGCATCGTCACTGCGGTTTTATTAGATGTAGCTATGTGATAAGGCTTATCTAAATAAGCTTAAATGGATCAACATGGTGAAATTTGTGTAGGGCGTTAGCAAGAGCCGTGACAACGTGGGCGAATACCACAAGCAAATAAAAAAAAAACTTTAAGTTCATAAAAAAATTACTTTCAATAAGTACCATCGTCCTATAGCAAAAATATATGAATAACTAAATTATCAAACAAAATGTTAGCTAATATATAACTTTTCTTCCTTTCTTTTCTACAAAATTATCATTTAAATTTTCTAAATCAACTTTGCTAACCAATTGTTTTTCAATAAAGTCACTCAATTTTTTTTGTAACATACTCGAGCGAAAATAAAATTTTACTGAAAAAGAGAATAATTCACCTCAATGATGATAAACGTGAATTATAAAATTGTGTCACTGTGAATTTTTCAGTCTTTAACAATTTTAATCTAACATTTTTGATTATCCTAATATTTTAACAATAAATTATTGTTTCTATAATTGTTTTGATAAAAGAAGTCTATGTTTCTAAGTGGGCTCATATTTTGCTTATATATTCACAAAACTATTTGTGTCTAATCCATATAGTAACTAAATAAAACTAAAAATTAAAAATATGCCCTTAATATTTTCACAAAAATAAAATGCCCTAAGCGAAAGCTTATTTTTTCCTTATTAAGGCACGACACTAGGCGTTAGTCTCGGAGTTAGAGACTTTGTTATTTAATCAAGTGGCTTTTCTGGTTTAGCTCTTTGTGAATTGAACAAAGAACGAGTTTAC
This sequence comes from Draba incana, assembly GCA_963576765.1. NCBI lineage: Eukaryota > Viridiplantae > Streptophyta > Magnoliopsida > Brassicales > Brassicaceae > Draba > Draba incana. The sequence continues at coordinate 22,458,940 of OY755203.1, read as the reverse complement.
TGGTATGAATCTTATGACTGTGTCCGTGTATGTTTCTGCAGTATAGTGGAGAGCATAAGGGAAGGTGATGGAGCGGAAGCAACGATAAACAGCTCAACCAAGGGATTCAAGGGAATCCTCGCTTAGGACCTGTCAGCTCAACCAAGGGATTTAACTAATCCTCGTTTGGGATAGAGAATAATCTCCCTCAAAAGCAAAACTTTCTATTAATCAAATCATAAACTGAATACAAAGAAGGCCTAAACGGCTTATTTATAATAAAGCATAGAAAACCCTAGAAAAGCTATAGAATATTCTAGATTCTCTAAAATAAACATTAACATAATTAATATACAAATAAATGGTAATTATCCTAATGTTACGCTGCATCAGAAGGTGTAACCGAGTTTGAGAAAGGAGATCACGTGCTCGCTGTATTCACTGGAGAATGAGGATCATGTAGGCATTGTATCTCTGGGAATGGAGAGGAAAGGTTTGATGCATAAAACGAAAACCTGAGATACAACTACTAACCAAATATGGGGCCTATGGTAAAAGAAAAAAAAATGGGTAGAGAGCCAAGGCGACATAGGTCTTTGTTTTTGGGTGAGAAAATCTTATATTTCCCATGGCTAAAGGGTTTTCTTTGGAGATTGAACACGCTCATGAATTATTTTCCTACTCTTGATACTTTCTTAGGGTCTCTCCAGACACACAAGTCGTTTTAAAAAAGAAGGAAACTGAGAATACAAAGCGGTGCGTTTGATCTCTTTAAATTAAAAAAAAAACAGAACACAAATCCGTAACGAGATTCACAAATACAATCCATAAAAGCTAATAGATAGAAGCGGTTTCGCCAAGATGTTGAGAACGACAAATAGGGAAAGATATGTTCTCCTTGAGCCACTTCATCAGACAATTTGTGTGGAAAACATGAGAACAACATAACTCAATGCGACTCACTGCACTTGATAATTCCGTCAGGCATATCGGACAATCCATTCCGGTCACTCGTGTTGCCACGTGTTTTTCCCAAGCCACTGGCCACGGAAAATCTTCTTTTCCCTTGCAGCCACATCCAATGTTCACCACATGATCCACTTTAAGTTTAATCTTGACTTCGATCTTGAAACACATGATCCACATCCAATGTTCACCAAATGATCCACATCCAATGTTCACCACATCCAACTTATCGCTTTAATGGCTTCTAACTCGGAGATATGATTTACTAGACGTTCCTGAATAGAACGTGCAAGACATGATTCCGACAAGACCATTGTAATGTGATCACGGAATGTTTCTTCCGTGGCAAGAAAGTGTTTTGGGATTTTGCGTTCGACTACTTGAAGTTTAGTAGGATCGAGATGTCGAAGTGGTAAAGGGAATATGTGTCCAGTGAGATCTCTATTCCGAAAGTTTTGAACTCTCTGATAGGTTACCGACAAGAAAAACGATGAAGTCGACTTTGATTTTACCGGAGAAGCTTTGATATTAATGCGTTCTTTGGTTGTCTCTGACTCGAGGAAACAATTACGGTTTCGCCCTTTAGTATCAACATATTCCGGTAGCTGGAAACTGGTCACCATTGTTGATTCCGGCATACAACAAAACCTAAACGCTTCAACATATTTAGAACGTTTGTTTGTCGTATGATCTTTAGGTGATTCTCCACTTACTTTAATTTTCTGTCTTATATATATTCTGCTCTTTGTTGTAGGTAATAAAATTCATGCAGGAGGTTTATACTATCAAGATACGTTTAGGATTAGTTATGAAATAACGTTCTTTCCTAAATTACGTTAGTTTAATGAATTTCTCTTAATAAATAGATTGGGATATAGCTTTAGTTTGTATTCTACTCCCTCTGTTGCTTCGAGATTAATTTTTTTGCATATTTTTGGTGTTGCACAAAAATTTCTATTTTTAGTTATGCATGATGTTCTAGATTTTTTTTTATTTTTTAATCAATTTCGATTTAACAAATTGTAAGTTCCAAAAAATATTTAATGAGACTATTTGAGTATAAAAAATAACTATTGGTTCATTGTTATGAAAAAGTGTTTATTACGAAAAGTTGCATTAATAACTAAACATAATTTATTGTTTCTTAATTTGTGTGATAAATGCTAGAAAATTAATCTCTAAAAGAACGCAAAGAACGGAGAGAGTATTTATGTTAATTAATTAACTTTACTGATAAAGTGATAATAGATTACGTTTAACCTTTTTCTAGGAATAATACTTTCTCTCTCTATTTTCTCCATCTTCTCTCTACGGAAACAAAGAAGAACAAGGCTAGATACGATCGGATTTTTTATGTTGTTGTTAGTTGTTTCTTCAATCGGAAGAATAAATTTCGGCTTAGACCGATTTATGTTTTCGGCTTAGACCGATCTTGATTCCGACTCTGTTCGGATTTTGCTCTCCTCCTTTAAAGATCTGATATTGATGTTCATGAATTTACGATTCCCCGGTTAAAATTTCTGTCTTTACCTATTTTGAAATCATTTTTTTCTCTGGGCGAGGAGTTTCTTCTCCTCCTTGGTTCCCGTTAATTGAGCCTTGATAAGGTTTGGGAGATGTCAAGAGAATCAAGATGATTGGAGCTTAATTGTGGTGAGGATATGTAAATTTTCCGATGTTCATGTTGGATAAATGTCTAAAGAAGATGTACAAGTGGATTGGATAAGCTAGACGGAGGTTACGTTTTCTGGAATCGGAGGATTCCGATGTTGGGAAAATGTGCCGGTGATGGGTCTACATCAAGCTTGAAGATAACATTGTGGGGAGACACATGTCACACATGCTGAGGATGCTTATCTTCTTAGTTAATGGATTAATTGTTGTTGGGTTTTAATATGCAAAATCTGTATTATCTCAAACCACACAAGAGCATGTTTATAAAATAAAATGTTAGACAAAAAAAAAAAAACTTTTTTATAGGGAAATTCTCTATAATATTATATTTTTTTAAAAGTTCTAAAAATACCACAAATACAAAAATGTTATAAATCATAGTGGATTGTCATAACTAGTTATGGCCCATTACGGTCCATCTATACTTAGTCTTTAGGGCCGGTTTAATGATTCCTTGTTGAACAAGGATTTACTTATTATGTACTTTTTTTTTTCCTTTAGAAAATAGAATTTCTTTTTCTCATGTATTGATCCTTATATAAAAGATCCTTCCCTAATGAAATAATATGATTTTCCCCATTCGATTCTCTTGATTCACAACATGTTATCAGCACGAGTTGCTTCCTAAAACCCTAAAAACACAAAAACGCGATTACTGTTCATCGCGTACTGTTCATCGGTACTGTTCACGTGTCACTGCTCATCGGTACTGTTCATCGCGTACTGTTCATCTCCGAGCTCAAACTCATAGTTCATACAGCCTATCAAAGGTTACGACGAACTAGAAGTAGTTCATACAGCCTATCAACGGTTACGACGAACTAGAAGAACAATCACGAGGTTAAGGTAAGTAATCGAAATCCTAAGAACAACAAAACCCTAAATTCATAAAACCCTAGAAACCCTAAACCTAATCATGCTCGTTCTTGCTGTTATTGTTTGATTGCTTGTTTCATAACTGCTCACCATAATTAAACCCTAATTTGAATATCTAACCTAGACTGGTTAAAATCGGAAACCTATTGCTTGAATTAATCCCGTGTCGATCGACGCTTAGTCTCTGTCGATCGACACTGCACCTTCTACCCGAATCTGTTGTTTTAATTAAGTCGTGTCGATCGACACTAAGCACTCGTCGATCGACAGAGAACCTTCTGTCCGAATTTGGTTGCATGGTTTAAATTGATTCTGTTTGTTTGTTTGTTTGTATTGATTGATTGGTTTGATTGTTAATCCTGAACCTGAATCTGCATCATATTAACCGATCATGCCTTGCTTAAAATCCGAACATATTAAAATCAATCATCATCATAAACGGTTTAGAATTTGCATGATAGGTTTGCATCATGAACATATATATACCTTATGCTAGGTTACTGGTTAGGAATATCTTTTAGAAACATAAGACTTGTTTAATAAGCATCATGCATCCACGACTTGTTTTGCATCATACGCCTGGACTTTAATTTTCATGATACTTAGAAAATAATTGAAAGAGATTTTGATCATGAGCAAGATGACTTGATAAACTATGAAACCTCTGATTTACTTAAGTGACCAAGTTGATTTCGATTTTCTGTTTTATGATTTGCTTTTGTGTTTTGCTTTTATGATTTACATTTTTACGTTTTCTATTCTATGTTTTGGATTTGTTTTTATTTCTACTGTTTAAACTTAATGGAATAAAAGGATGTTATTATAAAAGTCTCTAAAGATCCGATTATTACTTTCTTTTGAAGAATGAAAGATACGGATTTGTTCATTGTGGATAGTGGGTCAAACCACACGATTCTAAGAGATAAAAGATATTTCATTGATCTTACACTTAAAAGGGCAAATGTAACCACTATTGCGGGTATAACAAATTTGATTGAAGGCCACGACAAGGCCCATGTTTTATTACCTAAGGGCACGCATCTAGATATTTCTGATGCTTTATATTCACCCAGTTCAAAGAGAAGTCTATTGAGCTTTAAAGACATTCGAATGAATGGTCTTCATGTTGAAACTAAGGACGAAGGTAACAAAGAGTTCCTTCAAATCTTTGAAATTACCCAAGGCTATAAGAAAGTCCTAGAGACTATACCTCCCATTTCTGCGGGCCTTTATTGTGCTAAGATCGGAATGATAGAAGCAAATGCCATGGTAAACAAAGAATTTACCGAGAATTTCACTTTTTGGCATAACCGGCTTGGCCATCCCGGTTCTAACATGATGCGAAAGATATTAGCAAGTACTAATGGGCACACCTTGAAAGAAAGGAGAGTTATCCCAAAGAATCTCACGTGTGAAGCATGTTCACTAGGGAAACTCTTACTAGGCCATCACCAGTTAAAGTAACTAAGGAAACAATAAATTTTGTGGAAAGATTACAAGGAGACATTTGTGGACCAATACACCCACCTTGTGGGACGTTTAGATATTTTATGGTCCTTGTCGATGCATCCACGAGATGGTCACATGTCTGCCTATTGTCAACTAGAAATTTGGCGTTTGTAAGATTACTTGCCCAGATAATACGGTTAAGGCACACTTTCCAGATTTTCCTTTGAAAACTATACGCCTTGATAATGCTGGTGAATTCACGTCCCAAGCGTTTAATAATTATTGTATGTCCATGGGGGTAAGTGTTGAGTATTATGTGGCACATGTACATACACAAAACGGTTTGGCATAATCATTTATTAAACGCATACAATTAGTAGCCAGACCGTTGCTTATGAGATCAAAACTCCCGGTCTCAGCTTGGGGACATGCAGTCTTACATGCAGCAGAGTTAATTCGCATCAGACCATCTAGTGAACATAAGTATTCCCCATCACAATTGATTACGGGTCGAGAGCCAGACATATCCCATCTTAAAACATTCGGATGTGCCATTTATGTACCGATTGCACCACCACAGAGAACAAAGATGGGACCTCAAAGGAGGATGGGGATATATGTTGGATATGATTCTCCCACTATAATTAAGTACCTTGAGCCAACCACGGGTGATTTATTTAAGGCCAGGTACGCGGATTGTCATTTTGATGAATCCGTCTATCCAACATTAAGAGGAGAAAATGATAAGCTGGTAAAGGAAATTACATGGAATCAAACGTCCTTAAAATGGCAAGATCCTCAGACTCAAGAATGTGAATTAGAAGTCCAAAAGATAATCCATTTACAAAAGCTAGCTAATCAATTGCCAGATTCTTTTGCTGACCCGAAAAGAGTTACTAAATCATATATACCAGCTGTTAATGCACCAATTCGTATTGATGTCCAAGAGGGACACAATCAAGTTGCTACAGAGTCTAAAACACACTTAAACGTGGCCGGCCAATAGGTTCCAAAGATAAGAATCCTCGGAAAAGAAAGAAAGGTGCTAAAACTGTGGTTGAGGATGGAACCCCAGACATAACCGAACCGATAGTACCAAGCAATGAGACTCGGGACGCCGAGTTTCATGGTTCTGAAGTTCCTGATAATAATGAGATCTCAATAAATTATATTATGTCTGGAATATAATGGAATAGAAAGTGTGTGGAAATTGATGATATATTTGCATTTAAGGTAGCACTTGAACTTATGGATATAAGCGAGGATCTAAAACCCACGTCAATATATGAGTGCACTCAGAGTAAAGATTGGACTAAATGGAAAGAAGCTATAAACGTGGAGTTAAATTCATTAAGGAAAAGGGATGTCTTTGGTCCAATAATTCGGACACCCTATGAGATTAAACCAGTTGGACATAAATGGGTCTTTGTGAGGAAAAGAAATGAACATGGTGAAATCGTGAGATACAAAGCACGGCTAGTTGCACAAAGATTCTCACAGAGACCAGGAATAGACTATGAGGAGACATACTCCCCTGTGGTGGATGCTACAACTTTTAGATTCCTAATAAGTCTGGCCATAAGAGAAAATTTGGATTTGCGGCTAATGGACGTAGTAACCGCATACTTATATGGTCCACTGGATAATGAAATTTATATGAGATTACCAGAGGGTATTGAGCTCAAAGATAAGAAAGGTTCTCGAGAACAACACTGCATAAGGCTGAACAAATCCCTTTATGGACTGAAGCAAAGTGGGCGTATGTGGTACAATAGATTGAGTGAGTACCTAGTCAAAGAAGGCTATAATAATGATCCCATTAGTCCATGTATTTTCATAAAGAAGTTTGCAAACAAAGGGTTTGTAATCATAGCAGTATATGTGGATGATTTAAACATCCTAGGAACCTCTGGAGAAATCGCCCAAACAGTTGAATACCTCAAGAAAGAATTTGAGATGAAGGACTTAGGAAAAACAAAGTTCTGTTTGGGATTACAACTTGAGTACATTAACGATGGAATCTTTGTGCATCAAATGGCATATACAGAAAAGGTACTCAAGCGATTTAATATGGACCAATGTCACCCATTGTCCAGCCCAATGGTCGTGATATCTCTTGATCTAAAGAAAGATCCGTTTGGTCCTAAAAGAGACGATGAAGACGTCCTTGGTCTCAAAGTGCCATATCTTAGTGCCATAGGAGCTTTAATGTATCTGGCAAGCCACACTAGGCCAAATATATGTTTTGCCGTGAATTTACTATCTAGATTCAGCTCATGTCCGACCCAAAGGCACTGGGACAGGATTAAACATATTCTTCGTTACCTACAAGGAACGAAAGACTTGGGTCTGTTTTATACTAACCAATCCAAAGATGGTTTAATTGGTTTTGCTGATGCAGTTTACCTTTCGGATCCACACAATGCTCGGTCTCAGACAGGTTATGTTTTTACTCATGGTGGAACGGCAATATCTTGGCGGTCAATGAAGCAGGCCATTGCAGCTACATCATCTAACCATTCTGAGATATTAGCTATTCACGAAGCCAGTCGTGAATGTGTTTGGTTAAGATTAATGACCCAGCACATAAGAGTTGATTGTTGGATGACCGAAGGAAAGCAGGAACCAACCGTTTTGTACGAGGACAACGCAGCATGCATAACACAGCTTAAGGACGGTTATATCAAAGGTGATAGGACGAAGCACATCTTGCCAAAGTTCTTCTTCACATCTGATTTGCAGAAAGTTGGAGAAGTTCAAGTGCAACAAGTACGGTCAAGTGAAAATTCGGCATACCTATTCACAAAATCGCTTCCAACCTCAACGTTCAAGAAGCTAACATATCAGATTGGAATGCGTCGATTGAAAGACCTTCAGTGAGGTTCAGAACAGGGGGAGTAATACGTGTTGTACTCTTTTTCCTTCACCACGGTTTTGTCCCAATTGGGTTTTACTTGGTAAGGTTTTAATGAGGCAACATCCAAAGCGTATTACAAGCCCATTAGAGTTATGACATCCAAGGGGGAGTGTTATAAATCATAGTGGATTGTCATAACTAGTTCTGACCCATTACGGCCCATCTATACTTAGTCTTTAGGGCCGGTTTAATGATTCCTTGTTGAACAAGGATTTACTTATTATGTATTTTTCTTTTCCCTTTAGGAAAAGGAATTTCCTTTTCTCATGTATTGATCTTTATATAAAGGATCCTTCCCTAATGAAATAATATGATTTTCCCCATTCGATTCTCTTGATTCACAACAAAAAATTGATTTTCAAATGATTTGTAGTTTAAATGTTTAGGTTTGGATTAACTATTCCCAATTTAGGATTTAGGGTTTAGTTTTGAATGTTGAAACTTCATTTTAAATTTGTGATATTTTTGGAACTTAGAACAAAAAGTGATATTTTTGGAACTTTTCAAAAAATGGTAGTATTTTTGAGAATCACCCATTTTTCTTTTTACTAGAGGATATATAAATCCAGCTTTAAACCAACCATAATCACAATAAAAGAGTTTATATTAAGCCTACAGAACTTTGGTATCCTTTAAAGAACTCTGGAAATTGGTGAATTCGAAGTATTTCTTGTCACCTTTTAATGGAACTTTGTTCATCTCGGTTGCCTGGGAAAAACAACTTTTTTTGGAATAAAATACCAATTATCTTCTGATATATGAATTGGTTACCGAAGTTTGAATTTTGACCCTATTTTGGCTTTGAAGAGTGAAATATAATGTTATCGATTATGGGAGTTATTCTCAACAAAAATAGCATAAAGTTGAATGATAAGTTACTTTTTTCATAAACTAAAACTGGCAAGAGTATTTTTACTAGTTAAAACTAGTCCTGGGCTTAAAATCCAGACCCGAATCCGAACCCGAACCCGACCTGAAAAACCGGGTTCGTTATGGGTATGAATAAGGGAATTTATCCGATCAGTTATAAGTTTGATTTAATTTGGTTACCCGAACGGATACGAGTATTATCCGAAATCCAAAAAAAAACTGATCAATACAATACACCTATTCTAAGTATATTCATATACACCTATTGTTCATCTAAATCCTTAAAACATTCATTTCGATTTCTCTTTTCTGCTTGCATGCTCGAGTCGATTCCACTTCTTTTCATCAATCAAGACTCCTTTTTGCAAAATCGAAGCTAAATCAGAGATATATTCCACATTGAAGCATCAAAACTTTCATTCCAAGCACTTCTCGATACTGCATCGTCTCCTCCATCAATTAATTCTCAGAGGCGTTTGCAGGTATTTCTTTGTTTTCTCTTAGATTTAGAGTTCAATTGATGTTAGATTTAGAGCTTCAGAGTTCGATTTCACTAATTCGATTAATTTGAGGATATGTATTTCAATAAATTTGTTGAATGTTTTTCGATTTTGAGTTCTCGGTTGTGAGATTTCGATCAATTTGTGTTCTGTTTTCGATTTTGAGATTTGGCTTTTCAAATTCTCAGTTTGATTTAGATTTTACACTTTCAATTGCAATTTGGGTTTTGATTGAGTTTTCGATTTTGTGATTTGGATTATGAAATTCTTAGTTTGATATTGATTTTAGATTTTCATATTCCAATTAGGGTTTTGATTTCAAAGGTTCAATGATCAACTCTGCTAAGTATCCTATTCTATCAGAGATGGCTAAGGATCTCTTTGCAATGCAAGTCTCTTCTGTAGCTTCTGAAAGTGCATTTAGCACCAGTGGAAGGATTATTGAGCCGTATAGAAGCTGTTTAACACACTGCATGGTTGAGGTACTAATGTGCACAGAGCAGTGGATGAAACAAGATATCAAATTTGAGTCAAGGGTCCTTACAAATGACCAAATTTTTCAGATGTTCAATATGAAGATGACCTTCAAAGAGGTACATATCTTGTCTCTCTATTTCATATTACTTAATCTTATGAATTTTGTAATGCAATCTGATATATTCAACTTTCCTTTGTAGAGTTTGGATCATTGAACCTTTGAATCATAAATCTACTAGGTAAGATGTTAAACTCTTCACTGGTTTTCCTTTCTTTTACTTCTTAATCTTAGTCAAGGCCGGCCCTAAGATGAACCATGTAAAGCATCATGCGTTAGACATCACTATTTATTAGTGAAATTAAGGGCATCATGAACAATAATGTTAAACTAGTGTAGTGGTTGCGTCCTTAATTTCTTTTTGAGTGGCCACAGTTCGAATATGCTTCTTGTTAAAATAGGGCATCATTTTTATTTTTAGCATTAGGCAACAAAATCAATTGGGCCGGCTCTGATCTTAGTTAACTGATTAGCAATTTATATGTGTTAGGCCTTGTGGAGAATGAAGATTGGAATGCAGCTTGGATTGGAGAATGAAGACAGAAGATTGAAGATTTGTGTTTGTTGTTGTGTTTTCTTGTTTATCGGCTTGCTTTGAATTTTATGGTTGTTTCGTCTTGGTTTCCTGTTTGTTTCTTTAACATTTGAACTGGAAGTTTGTGTTTTTATTCACCATTTGAACTAAGAAGTGTGTTTGAACTGAAATTTTCTTTTCAACTTAGCATTTTTATATGTTTCTTATTATTTTTTTTTGTGTACAAATTGATACATCGGGTAATTCGGGTAAACCCGTACCCGTCCGAACCCGATCCATACCCGACCCGTGTTACTAGAATATCCGTTAGGGTATTATATCTCTAAAAATAAATACCCAAAAATCAATACCCGACCCGAACCCGATCGGATACCTGAATGTCCAGGCCTAGTTAAAATCGAGATATGCGTCCATATCCCTAGTGCTTTCACACAAATCTTCTATTCATATTTAAAAAGATTCAGATTTGAAATATCTTCTACATAAAGAAATAAATCGAAATTCATTAAAATTTAGAAAAATAGAACGGCGATTCTCAAAAATACCACCATTTTTTAAAAAAAGTTTCAAAAATACTATTATATGTTCAAAGTTCCAAAACTACCATAAAATTAAAATCAAGTTTCAACATTCAAAATTAAATCCTAAACCCCAAACCCATAATCACATAAGAAAATGGAGTGCTTAAAAAAATTGAAAACCTTAAAAAAACAGATTATAAGGTTTTTTAAACGGGGTTATAAGGTTTTAAAATAGATGAAAAACCTTATACAACTTTTAAAAAATCCTTATATCTATTTTAAAATTTTATAATCCATGTTTTTTTTAAAGGTGGCATGTTTGCAAAAGTGTATATGTGATAGTGGCATAATTGAAAAAAAAATCAAAAGTGGCATTTTTTAAATTGTCCTAAACATTTATTTAACAAACATATTTTTGAAAGGGAAAACTGCAAATTAAGAATAATAATCATACTAATAATCGTAGGATCAAAAAATAGGTAAGAAAATTAATTATGGTGTACAAAATTTGAAGCTAAAAATAATTTGTCATGAGAACTTAGTATTATGCAAAAACTAGCCTATAGATCAACATTATACATATGTACTCCATAGATGAGATTAATTATTGTAGTAGTAGCCTAGTACCTTAGAGCAGGTACAATGGTGGTTTTAGTAAAGTTTTTTAGGCTTAAAAAATGAAGAAAAAATGAAAATGGAAGAGAGAGGGTAAGAGCATCATTATAGGTGGCTAATATGTTGGGGTAATATGTGAATTTTATATTATATAGTGTGTTGGGATTAACATATTACCCCAACTTATTTTTTGTTGTTTTTGTGTGATTATAGGTAGTAAATATAGAGGGGTTCTAAAAAAAATTATGAATTTGTATTTTTCTAAAGTAAAGTTTATTTTCTCCAAATTGATAACATAGCAGATTCAATATAATTTGAAATTTCAAACATACATGAAACTGAAACATTTAAAACATAGAATTTGAAATCGTAAACAGAAATGAATGGTTCATCGAAGTTTTGATCAAAATTTCCATCCAAATTTTAATCCATTGAGTCGTCGAAAAGGTTACGGGAAAATGAATTCATATTTATGTGTGAGATGTTTTTTATTGGAGGCTGATGAGAATATGAATTTAAGAGGAGAAGATGAATAAGGGGATGGTAAATAATCAAGAATCAAGATCCGCCGAATTGGTCGATTGCGTATAAATGTGGAAAGTCAAATTGAAGTATTCTCACACCACAAGCAAAAAATGTTCATGATTTTACTAGACACTTTGAAAATGAAACCAATACACATGTTTAATAAATCCACTAAAACTACATTTCATTTAACAAGAAGGGGAAAAAAAATCATATCACATATCAGAAAAATACGAAAAAATTACGTGGTCTGGTTAATCACCTGTTGATTCCACATCAAACTCAATGAGGGATATAAGATCCTTTCGACCATGGTATCGCGCCTTATACTTTGATTTACCATCAAGATTGAAGGTAAGATATGGATACCATACCTTGAAAAGACACTGCAACAAAGCAAATAATGAAATAAGTTGGTATGACAAAATATGATAACCGAGGAATGAGCTAACCTATTTTTGCTGATCAAAATAACTTAATCAACTATAAGATAAAATAACAGCAAACATACATAGCCTGAACAAATTTTATATATCAGAGTTAGAACAAACTGCCTACATGGGTCAAGTTATGGTAAATCTGTTAAGAAATTCAATATCTCACTATACTAGATAGTATGAAAATGGAGTACTTAAGACTACATAGACTATAAAATCACATCACTAAATAGACTACTTACTGAAACAACCAATACTTTTTTTTTTTTTTAATATAGTCTGAATTAATATTTCTTAAGTATTAAGAAATATTAATTTTCAGCGACTAACTTATTTACTAACCATGCGGAAATTTTCAAGAAAATTCAATAAATAAATAATCAATTTAACCAACAATTCAATTCTCAAATTCCAAGAAACTCAATTCCACTATAATATAATCTAGCAACCTAAATATCAGGTTCCACTAGACTAAACAAATACTAACAACACCCTAATCATCCTCTTTTTCTGGCTTTGATTCCGCGATCACACATTTTTTTTACCTGCAACACATGGTAATAAGAGTTGCATAAGTATTTAATAAATACTTATTGAAGCGGTCATCCTGCCTACCGGATACATAATAAGGAAAAATAGATTATCAATTCCTACGTGCTCAAACAACAATCAACAATAATTGAAATCAACATTAAAACAGGTGGTGTCGATCAACACTGCCACATGGTGTCGATCGACATTGCAATCCAAAACACACACTTTACAACCGGGTGTCGATCGACACAACCACTAGGTGTCGATCGATACTCCATTCATCGCACACGAGCCTCGCGATCATAAAAGTGGTGTCGATCGACACCTCTAGCAGAAACCTAAACCGAATCAAATCCTCTCGCGGCTTGATTCTGTTTCATCGTACGAGATTAATCACGACTCAAACCACACGTTATCACACAGAACAATCACATAAACAATCAAAACAACTCAATCAATCAACCGATATCCTAACAATCTAATCTCATATCCACGATCACGCATTCACCTCGAAAAACGAATTGAAGAAGAGAAAAAGTATTGAACAGGGACGAACAGCGATGAAACTCGCAGGAACAAGTCTCTAATGCCACAAACTATGAGGAACGATGATCCCTACGCCTCTAGGATTCAAACGAGAAGGTTTCTGATGGATTTTTTTGCAACAATCCTTCAGAAACACTCAAATTCTTTCTCAATTCTCTAACTCTCCTTTTTCTCTAATCAAACACGGCCACAAGGCTGTTAAACAAATATATATATATATATATATATATATATATGAGCCTTAGGGCTTCCATTAAACCGATTCACAAACCGAACGATTTAAAATTAAACCGAAACGTTCATCAGAACATGGTGTCGATCGACATCCTATTCCAAAATCAACATTTTGGTTTCGGGATGTTACACTTACGATGGAAGTGCTTCAGAATGCTCCACAGCTATGTGCTGAATTTGAGGAAACTTGGAGCTCAACATAAAGTTAGGGCGCACAACACGTGAGAACGGGCACCACGACGCATAAAAGAGTACTGACATATAAGCATTTCCATGGTTCAAAGCCATTAACATGTCCAGTGAGTCTCCAACTACCTGTAAATTTAGACACATCTTTAGTCAAGAATAAAGCTTCAGATCCAACTTCATTCCTTTAGTAGAACCAAATACACATACTTAAATTTTGCTTTATCATCATTGCACACAAAGCTACTACACAATATGCATCATAAGAGCACTAAACCCTGAAACTAAACATTGCCTAGATGATATGCATCACAACCAATTCACAGTAGGGATGATTTATAATCCAAAATTGAAGAAAAAGAGCATCTCTGCTCAATACTCATCAAAATCCCCCCATTGTTCTTGATTCTTGATTCAATGTCTACACCATCCATGACAATTTGAGAGTACTCTAATCCAATCATTCACAAGAAACCCTATGAAGATCTAACTCATCAAAGCAAAGCCTCAAATCCAATCGCAATGAGAAAGCTAAAGTTGAATTAAATTACTAGAGAGTTTTCAATGTAATCACAATTTGCAAGAATCACATGGCAACAACTTGAATAAGAACTTATCAAGGAAAACACTCACTACTAGAGAGTTTTCAATGTAATCCCATTATATACTCAAAATCAAGGAAAACACATCTCAAGCGTATTTATCTAACCTACTCATAGCAAACAGATCTAAATATTCATCTCATAAATTAGCTTCCAAAACGATAACAATTTGCTAGTGGTTTACTAATTTTATTACGAAAATACCTAATCAAAAGATGAAATCCACAAAAAAGTCTAATTCGAAGAAGCTCTAAGAACAAACGAGACCCAGAAAATATCTTTCCCTAAAACGATTCAAGAGAAGATTTTTAGGTTTACCAGTTTCAAATCTGCATCACCATCAACCGTAAGACCGGAATCGAATGAGTTCAAAATAGTCGACTCAGCGGAAGCTTCCGCATCAACATGATCTATCTCCAGAGAAACAATATTCATGACTCTGTAATCGTTCTCCATTGTTTTCGCATCAACACGATCCATTTCCAGAAAAACAAATTTTTTTTTTTTCAGAATTCCGACCAATCATACGCTACCACGCAGCTCATATTTACCGTAAACATAAACTGCAATTGTAGAACCGGTAATATAAGAATAAGCCCATTTACAATTAAATTATTGGGGGTGTACATAACGACCCACTTATATTTACTCTAATTTACCAACTATAATATTGCTCTAAGAAAAGTTTCTTAAGAAACAAAGAGATTAGTATTAGAAACTTTTCTTACACATGTTTTGTTTTCATTCATTCTTCCCTTTTTATTTTAAAAAATAATTTAGTTAATTGGATAGATACTTTGTAAAGAGTTTGTGCCATTGTACATGCTCTTATGGTAGTACATATCTTCCTGTCTACTATGGACTATGGTAATAGTTTGGTTAACGTAAATATTAAAAAAAAAGCTATATATGTAGTTTTTTTTTAAACGGCAAATTCATTCATAAGATTGATGGCCTAAGGCCCATTACATGATGAACTCGAAACTTAGTTCCAACCAAATAAGGCCCAACTACAACAAGATAACGATTACACAAAAGTAAACATGTGGGCACACGTGGCTAAAAAATGTTGAAATCGACAGTGACCGCTCCGCTTCACGCCTCTGCCAAGCACCGTTGTTGATGTTGAAACTTACCAGTTCCGACTCAAAAAGCTTCGATAATCACCATATAAACTCCTTCATCCTTGCGTTGACAACTGTAGGCAATTGAATCAGTATTCCTTTCTCGTTAATTTAAAAAATTAGGGAAATCATGAAACAATAACACAGATGAATCCGGCCTTGATCGAGACACTTTACTCCTAATAAGCCATCAAGGCGAGTAAAGAGTTATGCCCTTTGAAAATTTGACCATAACAAAAGAAAGGAGAATTGAACCAAAACCCAATTGGAATTTTACACTAAAACAACGAACAAGGAAGAACACAATCCGGAATAGAAGAGATATTAATCCGGAAGTTATTATCCGAACTAGTCGGAGACCGAATCCGATCAAATTGGAAAGAAGATTATGTGTAAGCAGAAAGAGGATTCCGTCTAAGCGGAAAGAAGATTCCGATTAAGCGGAAATATAATTTACAACATAAGGATAAAACGAAAAAAACTAACATAATAATAAATATATAAAGCCATGGCACCGACGACGCCGACGACGGTGGCCATAGGGCAATCCCTAGCAAGCTTTCTAGCTTGGTTCTTCTTTTTAGAGAGAAAGAAGAAAAAAAGCTATATATGTAGTTCATTAATCACTATATTTGTTAATCTTATTTATTGAATTAATTTTTTTTTTTTTTTTGTCGACTATATTTTATTTATTTATTAATAGAAAATTGGTTTTACTTTTATCTAAATGGCCAAGCAGCTTTATCCTAAAAAGGAGCCTATTGAATTTGAGCGGAATGGTATGGCTGTTGAACTCAATACCCTAAAGTTAGCTAAGAAAACATAAATTTGTCTGGACCATAAGCCTTACGTCTAGAGAACACATTTTAGTTTGATTTTTACAAATTTAAAAGGTTCACGCCAAGACATTTTGTGAAACATTATTAATTTACGTGATTTTGTTATATACAAACATTTGAATAAAAAAACGTATAACAACAATTTAATTGGATTAAAAAAAAAACTAAAATACATCATATTATTTTGTGAAAAACACTTAAACATCTCTGTTGAACGCTTCAATATTTTGTAAAAGAAATCATAATATCTCGCAACCATTTGATAAAATCGAGTCCAAAGCTGCAAATACAATTGAACATTATCTAATTAAGCATTACTATTGGTTTGAGAATCACAAGGAGGATCAAAGAGACTAAAAGCTTTATAAGCAGAAATGACAGAGAGAAATAAGAAAGAGAGAAGAACAAAGACATGAAGTCCTAAAGCAATTGTGAGTTTTGAACAAAAGTGTGGATAAGAAGAACACATTTCACTCCATGTCACTATTTTGTCTCCTTTGTTAAGTAAATACACTATCTCTGTTGTTCCTGCTACTGATGTCATCATCAAATAAGCTAGAACCTTCACACATCAAAAAAATCACTTATATAAGAATTATTGTTAATTACATATATATAAGAGAGAAAAAAATTGATTAATGGTTGAGGAAGAAAAACAAATAGCAGAGAAATTAGATGGAAAAAAAACCTGGTCAGGGACAAAGAAGATCCATGCTTTGGAGACTAAACATGTGACCCATGAAGAAATAGTCGAGAGGAGAGCATAAATAGCACATATGGCACTAACACCAACCATATACCTGCAAATAATAACCATCTTAATAGTTATAAAATAACCACACCCAAAAAAACTACTTCCAAATTGAAAGAAGCTAATTAAAGAGTATACTTGAGACCCATTATAGAGTTGTAGTCTAAACTGCCATAGTCAGGGTTTGATTGGTGGTTAGTGACGGTTAACCAGATGGTTGCAAGACTAAGAGGAACCACACTTAGCCTGAGACATGAATCTGTGAGCTTCAAAGCCATAGGAGCTTGTGGTTGCTGCTTTGAAGAATTTCTTCTCTCTCCTTCTCTTATGTTGTTGATGTCTCTCGTATATGGTTCCATCTCAAATTCAAAGGTTGTTTTGGGAGTTTAGAGAGGAAGAAAGATAAGAAAATTTGTTAAACCCAAGTGGGGCTTCTCATTAGATTATCATCACTTTATATATACATAAATGTAGATATATATATATATATATTAGATACAAAAGAAAAGGTTCCTTTAACAAAAGGGTTCCCTTAACTTCTCTCCTTTTTATGATTAATCTTCAGAAACCGCGTGGAAGAAAAAAGAAATTTTCATTTGTATATTACTTCTTTTTGATACAACATTTGTAGAACGCTTACAAATGTGAAACAGAAACAATTGCAAATGTGAAAAAAGAAACATTTGCAAATGCTATATTCCCAATGAATTATTTTTTTCTTTCATAATCTCCAACTTGTAACTAATAGGTTGATATGTTTAGAAGTATTAAAGTTTTTTCAAATCAGCATAAATTTATATTTTGAAACAAATAAGTATCAATGGATTTACAAACTTTTTAAGGGAAATTAACATCTATAATACTCAATGCATCAATAATTAATGATCTAGCATAACCTATTATAATTAGGTAAATAACATGAAGTATACATAGAATGACCATTTTAGCCTTATTCTATTTTAAAGTTACAAAATAAAAAGTCAACTATGTTTTCATCTCATAGCTCGTTATTCGCAAATAAATGCAAAAAAAAAGACCAGATAGCTCACTATGCATATATAACTAGTCAGCTATAATTATAGTAAATTAAACATAAAGTGACATATAATATAACTAGAATAGCAAACACTCGTTTACATAGACAATGTTTTACATAATCAACTATGTTTTGATATTATAGTTGACTATTCGCTGATAAATGTTAAAAAAATGAATAGCTGGCTATAGATGTATAAATAGTCAACTATAATCATAGTGAATCAATCACAAAATAAATTATATTATATCTAGAATAGCAAACACTCATTTACAGAGACAATGTTTTACAAAGTCAACTATTTTAATCAACATACATGAGTTGATAGTCAACTATTTGTACGTAATAAGTGAACTATAACGACTTAACGATGAAGTTAGGTTATAGTTCGATCTAATACAACAATATTTTACAAGCAAAAAATATTTCTTGCAGCGTCTTTGTTACACAAGACCGTAAAACATATTTATAGGATTTTTTACCAATAATTATTAATTACATCATTAAGGGTAATTTCGTCAAAATTATTTAAGGAGACGTTACTCACTTAAATAACTCACAACACATTTTAGTAGCCTAATTTCAACCACACAACCTATTATTCACCTAATTAACTCTTTTTTAATCAAATAAACATGTCAAATAAGAATATATTGATTATAAAGTTAGTAGATTTATCAAAGTTGTAGTGGCCTAAAAATAACACATGGGGATTGGTTCCTTTGTATTTCGGGTTCAAGCTCACTTTGATACGGAAGATTATTTTTTAAATCAGAATTTCTAAAAATTGTTTGTGGGTACGGAGAAAATACGAGCCAAAGGTTTGGAATTTTCACGATTTACATAAAAAAAAAAAGAAAGTATATTTTATATTAAAATAGCAAGTATTTTATAATCAACTTTGACAAAAGAAAAATATTTAAATATATTGTATAGTGATGGACGTAGGTTAGTGAATACGGAGACACGTCCACCCATTAGAAACATAATATTAAAAATTTAGTATAGAAAATTCTAAGAGATATGATAGATTAGATGGTAAAATTTTATAAGTGCACTCACATAACCCAAGTTCGAACTTCCAGTTTTTATTTTTAAAAATTTTCTATCAATTATGCATCTAGTAGAAAAGTATTTTAGATCCGCCCCTGATTCGTGTATATTGTCTGTAGAGAGTGACACCAAAAATCTGGTAGTGGAAGTGAGAGGGACGAGGCAAGTGCGGTGGTTGTTCGGAGCGACAGAGATTGACATTTGGCTTCGTCTTGGTGGCCTTTCATATGAATCATTGTTTTGGATTAATATATACTGTATACTTTATATAATATAAAGTATTGAGGTGTTACATGCTTTTATAATAATGCGTAGTACAGTGTTTTTTACAGCTACATTTTCAATCGAAACTATGATATGCAAGCACATAGCTGTTATAGGTTCTTAGGAATAAAAAAAAATTTTAAATGATAAATGGATGTGAGAGAAAGAGAATCTTGTCTTAAATAAGAGCATTTGACAAAAGTTTTCTCATTTCTTAGAAACTTTGTTGACATGTGTTCTCATTTTATTGACTCAGTATTTTTTAACAATTTAATATTTTAATTTTATATGCAAGTAGAATAAAAGCAATTAAATTAATATATGTAAGATACTTTTTGAGTATTTTACTGATGGAGCTGCTCCATTTTTTTGGGAGACATATTTTGAGTGATGACACTAGTATTAGTCAAGGTGATGTCACATCATAAATCAAAATACGTAACACCACTAACCAATGATCGAGCAACGAGTATAGGGGGTCCGCATTTTTACTTATTTTCATTTTGGTTTCAAATTTCGGTTAAGTTCGATCTCAGACTCAAAAATTCAATAATACAAGTTCTTTTTCTTATCTCGGTTTGAGTGTTAAAAAAAAATCGCAACTAATTCTTTGTTCGTATCATTTCAAAATTTTAGTTGGTTTGGCTTAAATTGAGGTTATGAATGGTGACATCATATTGAACGGTGTAGATAAAAAAAATTGTGCAGGACGATATAATTCCAGATCATGCGTATTGCAAAACAAGTGCGGTTTTTATAAAAAAAAGCGGGACGAAATAATGTTTGATTGGTGAAAAACAACATATGGTACAAAAGAATTATATGATTGGTAAAAAAAACAGTTTGAAATATATTTTTTAACAAAACAAATCTGTTACAAGTAAATAATTTGCATCTATAAGATTTTACTATCATTTAAAAATTGACAATTTTAGGAGATAAGATTTTTAAGAGTCTTAATAAGTGACATTTTGAAAATGAACAACTCAATGTGATTTTTGTTTTGTATAAATGTATTTCAAAATGGTAATTTATAAATTGTCACAATGATATCTGAATAAATGATATAATTTTAGTGGCATTTTCTGAAAATATTTTTGTTTATATATATGCAATATATATAAGAGTAATTTAGCTGTATAACAATAGAATGTTGACAAATTAAGTAAATAGCAATAACTTTCAAACAATTCTGAATCATTGTTTGTGATTGTATGGCTAATGAAAATTCTCTCATCGCTCCCGAAAACGAAGAAATGTGTATGTGTATGTATATAATCTTGGGTATGTATATGTATACTTGTTAGATGGAGATGTGAATGAAGAGATGAAAAAGAGCTTGATGCCTATAACATCACCGTGAACGAGGAGAGGAAGCGGTGGCGGTGGAGGAGACCGTGGTGGCAATGGTGATTACCGTAGCGGCAGTGGAGTTGGATATGGAAGCGGTGGTGGTGGTTACAGAGAGAGACGTAGCGGTAGTGGTGGTGGTTCTAATAATTCCGGTGGAGGTGGATATAGAGGCAGTGGTGGTGGTTACGGAGGAGGAGGTGCATAAACACAAAGTCAAAACCAGTAAGTACAAAACTTTGGAAGCTGTAGTGGTCGTTACAGAGGAGGAGGTGGCGGTTACGGAGAGAGACGTAGCGATGGTGGTTGTAATGACCCTGTCGATCCTAAATTTTTCTAAGTAATGGCCTTAGAAAAGTTTGGGATGGGTAAGTTAAAGGAAGAACCTTGGAAGGTTTTGGTCGAGAAAAATCTTGGAATGGTCGGGGGAAAAATGAGTTCGGGACAAGAGAATTTTCAAGGGACAGTGGGAACGTACCGCGGGTCGACAAGGTACGTACCGCGGGTTGAGATGGTACGTACCGCGGGACGAGACTGCCGAGACTAGGATAGACCGGCTCGGAAAAAAAAATATCGATCCGCGACCCTGATAAACATGTGGTTAGCAGTAAGCCACGTCGAGGCTCCATTAGCCTGACACGTCAAGGTCGGTGCTTATGTGAAGTTGGCACGTGTCTAACACGTGGGGGCACTGTCGCGATGACACGTGGCCGACTAGGGATAGATGTTGGATGCTCTTGCTGCCTCTTATTCGGATCACCGGCTATAAATAGCCTTTCCCTCTTCAATATTTTTGCATCACCACCGGACCCAAACCACCATATTCCTTCCTTAGCCGTGAGTCCCTTTCCAGTCCTATAAACACGTTCGAAGCCTGATCTTTCCCATCAAATCTCTGTCCAAAAATCCTTTGGCCAAGCCCATACTCTATTCGGATCTAGATAACCTTAGATCCTTATCGAGAAATCTAGGGTCCAACATAGAGGCGTTGGATCAGTTCTGAGAGTAGAAAGCCTTAAGCAGATTCACATACTTCTCTATCTAAGGTGAGTCTAAATTATGCTTGTTCGTGTGTTAGATGAGTAGAACACACGTTGCTTGTTTAATTTATCCTAATAGAGGTTCATGCAAAACAATCGTAGAATTGCTAAGTGTAAAGAATGAACCTTTACGAAATCGTTTACTGATATGCTCAAATTTACCCTGAGCTACTCTCTCAAATTAAGAGATCAATTGCAGCACTTGAGGATCAAATCCACAGGGAATCAGAGACACAATAGATTATATACTTTCAGATTAAGCTAGGATAATAAGCTCAAAAACAATGAAAATAAAAGCTAGGTTCAGAGAAATCTCAGGTGAATCAGAATTGCAGGCATAAACAGATAAATAGGATTATTAAAGCTCAGTTCCTAAACATGAACACAAATGTAAAACAAACCAACTGTCATTGCGAATATTATCTATGTTTAAACCCTAGAGAACCAACTGTCGTTGCGAAATCATATTGATTTAAACAAGCATTAATGATCAGGTTCAATTGTTCACAAAACCCTAAACCAAATTTGCGAATAGAAATTTTGCTCATCTAACACTAGTTCAAGTAATTCAATAATGTTGTCGCATCTACTAAACAACCTAAAATCAGATTCTAGTTAGATATGCTAGAATCAACAATAAGCACAAGTCAAGATGAAGAACTCTAATGATTTTATCCTATTAATTACGAACAACCCTAGCAATTCATCAAACACCTTTGAATAATCCTAAACCTAACAGAGAAACTACTCAGACATATTCAATGAAGCACAAAACATCTTTATTAGAGATATCTCTTAAGAGTAGGTTCTAAAACAAAGTAAAATAAAGCTTAAGCCTAAACAATGACTTAAAAACATATATATAGAGTACATAAACCGTTTGGGGCCCAATTGCAAATATCTGGGCTTTTCTGGCGCGAAAACGGAAATCTTCCAAAAAATGCTATTCTGTCACATTTTGGTCGCGTCGAGCGACGCAGAAATCGTGTCGCTCGACATAGGCTTCAGATTTGCATTCCGAACTTGCAACTTTGTCTACTCATTCCGCAATGCTCCATAAAGCTCTAGTAAATACCAATTAAGCTCCAAACATCTTTGTACCTAAGATAAACACCAAAAGACTCGAAAACACATAAAACACTCTAGATAAACGGACTTATATCATGGCTAAAAACCATAAAAACCATGATATATCAACTAGTTTTTTGCTTGTCCCTAAGCAAAACAGATATTATCACTCCTTTAGGAACCACATACCTTGCAAAGTCAATCCGGTGATACTTTAATGTGTCCCTAAAAGTATAGCAGTCCTCCATATTGAATCCAAAGCCCTTAGAGAATCTCAGACTTTCAGTCGCAAACCCCTTTAGTTATTAAGTGCGGTCTCATCGAGGGAGTATCGATTGCTGGACCTTCTAGATTCTTTTACTTCCTTTAACACTTTCTTGCGTTTCACCCTCTCTCTTCCTTCTGAAACTGTATCCAATTAAGGATATCATAGAGATGTAATACCCTTTTCTGATGATTTTTTTTTTTTTTTTTAGAGCTGACTTCCGGACTTGCACTTTTCTGTAGACTTTTTTATTTCCTTGGCATCTCTACGACTTCACTAGATCAGCGCTCACTACTATTGTTCTTGTGGAGACAGGGTCATGAGGCTTTTTCTTTTTGATCTAGGACAGTTGAATTCGTCATTTGGGAAGAAGTTTCAAGAGCGGTCCGTCCTCGCTTTCAAGTGTTTGGATGCTGAATCAAGTCTTGCGATTTCCAACGCCCAAGACAAGAGATTAGAGTTCATTAAGGGCGGGGTCTGCAACATCCTTCTGGCGTTCTCCATAAATCTAAACTCGCTCCGTTAAACTGATCCACTTCCAGTTACCCACCTCAGTAAAACTAGCCAACTTGCATTGGAAATGGTCCTTGAGTGTTGTTCAAAGCAAGTTGAAAAGGGGAGTTTTGACCCGAATAAAACGATTTTTTTTTGAAAAACACCATAAAAACTCAAAAGAAAACACATAAATCAGCAACTACCTCCCCCAGACTTAAACAACATTGTCACCAGTGTTATTAAGCCTAAGATTGGTGAAAGAAAAATAAATAAAATTGAAACGAATTAAAAAAAAACGAAGAAGAAACTTTCCTGGCGAGGGGGTGTTGAGCGATGCTAGAGTGGTGTCGCTCGACACCAAATTTTTTTGCCCAAATCAGATCGATTGATCAGGTTGATCCGCGTAACGAGCGGTTGGTCTTCTCCTCGGGTGTCGATCGACACTGCTGAAATACTCAGCCTGATCCGGAATAGTCTGAAGCCAGACCATGCTGACCAATCTTTTTTTTTTTCAGCGGGTTGCCTCCCACTCAGCGCTTGTTTTGAGTCATTAGCTTGATTGTGTCAAGACTAGGCGTTTGGATCGTCGGGAAGTGTCGTACCTCCCTTATCAATTAGGATGGTTGCAGGTCTGTTCTTTGTTCGACCTTTCTCTGCAGCTCCCCCAGACTTATCAAAAACAATTTAAGGGAAGAGTTTCATCGTATTCGCTATCAATTGGTGGATCACTTCTTCTTCTTTCTCCTCTACGTCTGAAGGGATGACGATCTTGATTTTTGCGAAAGACTTTGGAATCTGTTTAAGCTTCACCTTGGGTGGATCACTTCTCTTTCCTGCAGAAACATCAATAGAAAAACCAAGCTTTCGAGAAACTCGTTGCTTGCATAAGTGCGAAACAGTTTTTTCACAATTTAAATTCTTATTGACGAAATCAGGAGAATTAGAATTAAGTACATGAAGTTTATACCTTGGCTCTTTCGAAGGTATCTCAATCATGAGGGGCATGCAAAAAGCTTCTTCAATCTCCTGTTTAGACTTTCTAGCTCTAAGGAATGGAAGCTTCGGAGTATAGATCTTTTCCTCGGATGATTCAGACGTTTCGCGAAGTTTTAACTCGGACTGGGCTGGGTGTCGAGCGACGTTGGAGTGGTGTCGCTCGACACCACTATCAAATTCAGATTCTGAGTCGACCACAGTGTCGAGCGACGCTCCTTCTTCTTCAAGTGTCGATCAACGCTTGTCACTAGTATCGATTAACACTAGATCTTCAACTTCGGATTCTCAATTTTCTTCGAGTGTCGATCGACACACTTCCTTAGTGTCGATCGACGCTAACTGTGCAGTTCAAAAAATTGCTTCAAACTCGTCGAAATAATCTTCGTCTTCTATTAAAACGGCATTGAAAGCACGCTTGAGGTTAGTATCAGTCTTCTCAGGAAGAAATCCGTCTTGCCACTTGATAGAATCAGCAGTTTCAGCAACCTGAACATCCAACTTCTCAACATGAGTACTCAAAGCTTCGAGCTTCCCATTCTGATCAGTGTTCAGTGAATCCAACTTTTTGTTGAAGTCCTCAATCATCTTCTGCTGTTCTTCGAGGATTCGCGCATATCCACCATCCTGCTAACTGATGATTGAGGTGGAGGCATTTGATAGGTTGAAGCACCATAGTTCCTCTCTAGGTCGAACAATCCTTCGTCCCTTTGAATCAGGATCTTTTACATAACCATCTTTTGTTCACGCCTGAAACTCAAAACAAAACAAAAACAAAAATAAAAATAGTTAGTAAAGCAAATAAAAATAAAGACCTAGACAAAATCCTAGTAATAAAAGTCTAATGGTATGATTCCCCGGCAATGGCGCCAAAATTTGATATGCTCAAATTTACCCTGAGCTACTCTCTCAAATTAAGAGATCAATTGCAGCACTTGGGGATCGAATCCACAGGGAATCAGAGACACAATAGATTATATACTTTCGGGTTAAGCTAGGCAAAATATAATATATGAAAAAGCAAATAAAAGAAGAGCAAGATATAGGATAATAAGCTCAAAAACAATGAAAATAAAAGCTAGGTTCAGGGAAATCTCAGGTGAATCAGAATTGCAGGCATAAGCAGATAAATAGGATTATTAAAGCTCAGTTCCTAAACATGAACACGAATGTAAAACAAACCAACTGTCGTTGCGAATATCATTTATGTTTAAACCCTAGACAACCAACTGTCGTTGCGAAATCAGATTTCATTTAAACAAGCACTAATGATCAGGTTCAATTGTTCACAAAACCCTAAACCAAATTTGCGAATAGAAATTTTGCTCATCTAACACTAGTTCAAGTAATTCAATAATGTTGTCGCATCTACTAAACAACCTAAAATCAGATTCTAGTTAGCTATGCTAGAATCAGCAATAAGCACAAGTCAAGATGAAGAACTCTAATGATTTTATCCTATTAATTACGAACAACCCTAGCAATTCATCAAACACCTTTGAATAACCCTAAACCTAACAGAGAAACTACACAGACATATTCAATGAAGCACAAAACATCTTTATTAGAGATATCTCTTAAGAGTAGGTTCTAAAACAAAGTAAAATAAAGCTTAAGCCTAAACAATGACTTAAAAACGTATATATAGAGTACATAAACCGTCTGGGGCCCAATTGCAAACATCTGGGCTTTTCTGGCGCGAAAACGGAAATCTTCCAAAAAATGCTATTCTGTCACATTTTGGTCGCGTCGAGTGACGCAGAAATCGTGTCGCTCGACACAGGCTTCAGATTTGCATTCCGAACTTGCAACTTTGTCTACTCATTCCGCAATGCTGCATAAAGCTCTAGTAAACACCAATTAAGCTCCAAACATCTTTGTACCTAAGATAAACACCAAAAGACTCGAAAACACATAAAACACTCTAGATAAACGGACTTATATCATGGCTAAAAACCAGAAAACCATGATATAGTCTTTTGCTTGTCCCTAAGCAAAACAGATATTATCACTCCTTTAGGAACCACATACCTTGCAAAGTCAATCCGGTGATACTTTGATGTGTCCCTAAAAGTATAGCAGTCCTCCAGATTGAATCCAAACCCCTTAGAGAATCTCAGACTTTCAGTAAGGCCTTTGGGAAAGTGGAAATGTTAATGCATGTCATAAACTGTTCATGTTTAATTATGCACGCATTTGAGTGTTGAGTGTTGATTGTTATTTTGGGTTTTGGGTTGGGGATATATTATTGAACTCTTAGGGGAGCCTAGACTCACTGGGCAACTAGTGCTCAAGACTCAAATTTGTTTTATAGGTAATCTTTAGCGAGTAGACCTTTGGGAGCACAATAAGGAACATTAGGATAAATCAGTGGTAGATTTCCCTTGCTTTTGTAAATCAATAATGGTTAATATGTATACGAATGTTTTGGATTATTAGACTCAGGATCGTATATACTTTGTAACCGTTTAAAAGTTAAAGTATAAATAAATAATGAACGGTTTTAAATAACTCGGATTTCATATGATACTTAGTCCTGTCCGGACGATCCAACTATCGGATATAGCCTGGGTTGGCAAGCCTTGGGTTGTATTCGATAGGGATGGATCCTAAGTGTCTTGTCTAGGGCTTTTGGGATGTGTTCCGGTAACCTCTGATCCGGCACTTAGGTGTTTCTCAGTGGCGTCTCCGCCTAGATCCTGATCGGGGGCGTTTACAGTGGTGGTGGTTATAGTAATTCCAGTGGAGGTGGATATGGAGGCGGTGGTGGTGGTTACGGAGAGAGACGTAACGGTGGTGGTGGTGGATACAATGGTGGTGGAGGTCGTGGTGGTGGTGGATACGGTAGTCACCGTGAAGGAGGAGGTGGTTATGGTGGAGGTGATGGTGGTTACGGAGGATGTGGTGGTGGATATGGAGGCGGTGGTGGTGGATAAAATGGTGGTTGAGGTTGTGGTGGTTGTGGATACGGTGGTCGCCGTGAAGGGAAGGTGGTTACGGTGGAGGTGATGGTGGTTATGGTGGAGGTGGTGGGTGGTAATCAGAGATTTAAGTGGTTTTGTGCCGATTGGTTTTCGGTTTACATGCTACCTACATAAAAATAATATAGGGACACAATGGGATTATTGAAATATGCATAGTAGTTCGAATAGTGTAATTGTCATTCAGCTAAATACCATATAATCATTTGATGTAGAACCCAATTACTCTATATAAAAAATATTTCCCTTATATGTATGTATATATATGTATATATATACACGTTATTACTTTTATTATAAATATTTCTATACACACTATAGTATTAACGATATCTATATAATATTTAAGATTTTTTAAAGCAAATTTATGACAGGATGACATTTGTCACTTTTTTTATTTTCAACCGTATAATTTTTTTAGTTTTGACATTTGCCCCCTTAGTTTTGTGATTCCTGAATTGATTATTAAAAATAAAAATGTCTAATGATTTATTACAAACTAGATGATTGATCCGCACCGTGTGCAGGCATGAATTATTTTTGAAAAAATAAATTGATTTTGTTCAAGAACATGAAGTAATTAAAAAATATATATTGTGTTTGTTTTAATGTTTTCATGGATGTAGAAAATCAATACATGTTTAGAATACTATTTGTAATATTCTGAGTGTTAACTTGAAAATTAGGATTTAGTTTCTCTTTATTATTTTTTCATTTTTTCTTTTTTACTGTTTTTATGTACATAAGGTTTATTTTAACAGTTTTCGTTTTCATCTATCATAACTTTTTATTTCTCTTCATCTTTTACTTTGAGTATCACAGTTTTTATTTCTCTGATAATTTTTGTTGTTATTCTTTCTTAGTTTCTTTATTTTTTTCTCCCCTTTTTTTTTTCTTTGCTCAAGATATAATTTTTAAACTTAAAATTTTGTTTTAAAATTTATAAGAGTTTGAAAAAAAAACATTTTAGGGATGTGCCATTAGAATTTAATTGTGTTTTGGGATTTTTTTTTACTTTAAATATGTGAAAAAGTATAGTTATTAGCCTATTAGTAAGTGGTGAATGCTTTCCAATTTATATGGGGTTGATACAATTTTTTTTTTAATAAACAAATTATAATTGTAGATTTGCTTCTTCTACTTTTTGCTCCCTATATATATGAGATAAAAATAAAGGCCAAAAGAAAAAAATAAAAATAAAGCATCATTTGGTAAATTTGGTGGTTTTAATAGTTTTTAATTTTGCTATGCTAAACTAAAATAAAAAGACCAAAGGAAATAACACAACATTAGCTACAAATCTTAACAATTCTTCAAGATATTATAGTAGCCTTTTTAAATAATATTACCTAATTGTCGAGAAAAAGATTCATTATTCTCTAATGAAAGCTATATTACCTAATTGTTGTTTTAAAAATATATTATGTTAATTAGTGAGTTATCTAACGGCTTAAAATATGGAATTAATAAAAACAGATAATTAACAACAACAACAACAACAACAACAACAAAAATGGCATATTTAGTTTTTTGACGATTTATTGTTTAGCTAATTAAATAGATATTAAAAAAATAAACTCAACTATTGATGAATTAGTAAATCCCAATTGTTGACTTAAAAACAAAAAAATGCTGATTAGGTTGTTAAGATTTTTGGAAAAATAAGCTTCATTGTTTTAAATTGTTTATATTTATATTTTTAATTTTAATTGAATGGTTTACTTAAATTATGGAGTTAACAAATTAAAACTTTGACATCTTTTATGAGAGACATGTCATTATTCTAAGTCATAGCTTTTAACCAATCAAACTAAAACAATTAATTTTTTCACTAATTGAACTTCCCTTTTAATAGTAAGGGGATGCTTAGTCTTCTAACCTATATCATTATTTACTATAAGCACCAAATTTAGGTAATATTTTATTTTTCTAAGGTAGAAATTATTGCATATTTTATTATGTTGATTTTTTTAAAAAAATCACTGTAAACTACGATTCAATGTTCTTATACGAGAAACATAAAGATACATCCAACAACTTTGTTGAGATGATGCAGGTGTCTTGGTAGAATCATTCATTTTTTTATAAATATGTTTCAAGAAAAAAGACGAACAAACATTTTTTTAGGAAATCGTAGTGAATATTGATAAATACATATAAGTTAGGGATTTGTGCTAAATAAGATGTCTTCTATATGCTGTAATTTTATGAACAGTCTATTTCCTCTTTCATATAACGTTGTATATGTCCAACAATTTGCTACAAATAGTCCTCTAACCTAAATTATTATTTAAGTTTACTAGAAACATTAAATTTATATAATAATTGGTAGTACCAGGTTTGACACCCTCTACCCATACCCGATTTAAGATTTAACCAACCGAGTTACCTATCTGAAGGAGATGAGCTGGGTCCTGAATCAACTAGGAAAGCCCACTATGAAGGTCAAAGGCCTCTTCTGCGTAAGATCACCAACCTCAGATTACTTGGAGAATAAGTAGAGAATATACGAGAATATTGCGTAAATCTTCCTAGTTAAAATATTTTCCATACAATTCTAGGGTTTATTTTCTACGATTGTTTAGGTATAAATATGTAACTCATTTCGCCTAAAAAGGCATCCGCAACTCTCTAGAATAATACACATTCTTGGAAACACTCTTTACTTCTCTCAAGCTTTTCTTGTTATTCGGCCCTCAGATCTAAAATCCTACTCGTTTGAGGGGATCGAGTTCGTTCTCATAAACCCGGTACCTTCAATTGGCGCCCACCGTGGAGCTATAGATTTGTTGGGCCCAGATTTGATAAAAAGTCAACCAAATACAACCACTAAGGGCCATGATGATATATGTGATCTTGGGAGGAACAAACGAAGAAGAAGGCAACATCAGATCAATCAGACAGGAGGCTATGCGAACACGACTGGCGGAAACACCTAACCATCAAGATACGATGAAAGAGATACGATAAACCTGAGTCGCCCCCACAATGATCCTCTGGTCATCAGAATCATGGTGGATAACTGCGAGATTAACCGGACGTTGGTCGACACAGGAAGCTCAGTAAATTTTATTTACCAGAGCATCCTCCACGAAATAGAAACCGAAGGAAAAAGACTACGGTAGGATTCTCAGCCTTTGACCGGGTTCGCCAACCGAACAACTACCACGTTTGGGAGTATCGAGCTTCCGGTCCGCGTTTCGAATGTAACGCGGCTGATCGAGTTTGTGGTGATCGATACCGCCTCGGTATACAACGTTACCCTTGAAACACCTTGAATTTAGGTCATGAAAGTCGTGGCGCCTCCCTATCACCAATGTTTGAAGCTGCCAACCGATCAGGGGATGTATGCAATTCGGGGAAGCAAAGTCGAAGCAAGAAAATGTTAAATTGCCATTTAAAAAAAAAGAACTTAGCATTTAAATTAAAAGATTATGAATTCTAAAAAAAAAAAAACCTTTTTGAAATTGTTAAACTATCATAAAATTAATATATTTATAAACTGATGGTACTGGATTTCACCCATGAAATTTGGCCCATAAAACATGTTTACAATCAGACTGAATTATAAGCGAAATTGGGCCTAAGGCCCAAATTCTTCATAAACTCAGATAAAAGGTCAGCATATTCTCTTAATACGATGGGTTTGAGGCACTGACCAATTAACCGTTTGAGTTCACGGCTGTCTAACTGTTTTAATCAACAGAACTAGAACGTCTCAGCGCAGATCAAGCGTCCCAATTAAAGTCCCGATATTTCCGGAGGACAAATCTAAACAAGCCCGAGATTTCCGGAGACGTGGAAAGATACGCGGAGCTAAACAGTTAGCTCATGGAGGCTATATATACGAAGAGATCGAGCCAAAATCACCAACTTTTCCCATATCTTTTACACTTGACACTACTTTAGCTCCCTCGACTGTTCTAGCTAAAGTTCTCTTTGTATATTCGATCAATTATTAATATAAATCTAATTTCGTTATTTGCGTCCGAGTTTAGTTAGATTTATTGACATTTCTTAGGACTAAAGTTTCTTTCCTGAATTCACATATAAATTCTTAGTGTGGAATCTAGCTTCCACATTTGGCACAAACCAAGGGGAAGAAATACATACGTCGTACACATAAGTTTAATCTCGGATCTACCAGGATGAGAATCGATATAACCACACAAGCTTCAACCCTAGATAAAGACGGATCTAAGGTTGTAGTCAATGACCAACCCAAATTAAGCACGAAGACAACCGTTTTAGTTTAGATCTCCCCCGCGAGTGAACCAACAACGGATCCGCGTCCATTGTCCAGATCCAAAACAACTTCCATCATCGGATCCGGGAATGAACGCGAAGAACACGAAGAAAGCAGCCTTTTCAAGGCTTAATCCAGATAGATTTTGATCTAATTTCGCGATGAAACAACAATGATTCTAAACTTTGCTCTCTAATCCACTACTCAAGCTTAAGAATGAATTGAATCACTCACAAACTCTCAATCATGAGAATTCTCCTTCTCTCATACTTTTCATCTATTTTTCTCTGAAAAACTCGGCCAAACAAGACTACACGAGCTTATACACGATTCTCTAGGGCTTCACAAACCCAAACCACACAAACCGAAATTAAAATCGAACCAAACTCTAGTTCTGCAACAGTGGTGTCTGATACGTGAAGTTTTAAACCTAAATAGTATCCGCAAGTGCACAGACAAAAGCAGTAGTATTTTAGGTATCGAATCATCAGGGACCACGGTCACACTATGAAAATATGGATTATCGTTTAAAGCTAAGATAAAATGGGAATTTGTTTGTGACGAATTAATGAACGAAATAGCAACTAAAAATGATGTAAATTCAATAAGATAAAGGCACTAGATTAGAGTCATTCGCCGGTGGTTTCGGATTATGGACTGAGCAATCTATTCAGGATTCAATTTAGCGCAATCTAGAACTCGAACATGAATGTAATATTGCCTCACTGTCGTGATGCATCAATAACTTTATCTAGCATCCTAAATGCATAAACTGTCGTTCGAATTCAGAAATGAAGATAAGCATTAACAATTTGGTTCGATTTGTTCACAATCGATGGTAACAATCAACTGTCGTTGGTTACACACCGATTGCTCATCAATGGTTTATCTAGCAACCTAGAGAACTTTCGTGAATAAGTTAATCCTAAAATCATAGACTAGGTGATCAAATTAGCCTAAGCAGTATGAATCCCGATTGATGAAGACAAATGATAACATTTCCTATTTGGCTCAGTCACTATCATCCTAATCCACCATTGAATTTCCCTAATCTAGCAATGAGACTACTCAGTCATGGAGGACAAAATCACAGCAATCAAATGAGAAGAAAGCATCATGATAAAATAAGAGAATAGGGTTTAAGAAATATTCTCAATGGAAAGTTGTGGATGATCCTCCAATTCTTACAATCAAAATCCTTGGAAATGAAAAACACCTTGAAAGGATCTCAACAATGGAAACAAGTAGTCTCAGCTCTCAAAAAACGTCTCAGGGAAAAATATCTCAGAGAAAAAAAAATGAACTTGGAACTTGGAAAGTGGCTACAACTTATTTATAAGGAAATTTTAGGGCAACTTGGTTCTGGGAGCCCGACCGGTCGGTCTGATGTCAGACCGGTCGGTCCGTGTCAGCACGAGGCATGTCTTCGGGTCTGGGATCGGTCGGTCTTACAATTCGGACCGGTCGGTCCGTATTCCAGAGACTTTTGGCTTCGGGTCTTCGAGTGTGGACCGGTCGGTCCTCTCATCCGGACCGGTCGGTCCGGATTCCAGAGACTTCGACTTCCTTGGGTCTTCAGGCGAGCAGGTGCTCGCTCCAAACCGAGCAGGTGCTCGATTTATGAAAATCACTGTCTTTCCTCCAGATTCGTCCCTTTTGCTCCAATGACCCTCACGGACTCTAATCTATGCTCGAGAGCCTCCTAGAACCTGAAAAGACACAAAATAAACTAGAAAGAACGAAAAAGACTAAAGAAACAAAGCGTAAAAGACACCAAAATACTAACATATCAACTCCCCCGGACTTGCCTTTTGCTTATCCGCAAGCAAACAAGAAAATACGAATCCGGAAAAGAGGTTTGAAGGCGGGAACTCAAATCCAAAAGAAGCACTAAAGGGTTCAACAACATGTCCTAAAAAGAACTAACTCGATGCACAACAAACTCTACTCAAGAAGCTTTCGCCATACTCATCACTTATGAAATATTACTCCAAATCCTGAGACTCAAAAGAAATCTTGCAATCAACAAATATTCAACTCTTTAACATTCATTATTGTGTTTGGTGCGGTCTCACAATTGGAAATTGAATCAATACCATTTGGCTAGGTAGAAGAAGGCTTGAAAATGATATAAAGAGAAGGTTCATATTCTTTTTGGTGGTTAACTCTCAAATGAAAGTGTCACATTTAGCAAAAGCAAGAAAGAAAAGAGACAATTGATGCATACAAGGCTAGGAATCCAAAGTTCTACCCATTATCCCCTTGTTGCATTCTCTCATCTCTCTTTTCTCACTATCCCATGTTTAACCACTAGCCCTTTTGGCTAAATTTTTCTTTCAAATCTTTCTCAACCTTACTCTTTCCTTTTCGATCAAAATCCTAGGGAATACTCTTTTCATTGCACTAGCTCTTTCTATCTTAGCATTCTCTAACATATTTTCTTCTCTTTTGATTTTATTCTAGGAGAATGTCGTTTTCTTTTCAAACACTAAGAGCTATATACTGGTCCTTTTAATTCCCTTCCCTAGAACTTATTCTTTCTTCTCCTTTTCTTTATTTTCTTTCTTTTCACACTCAACCATAAACCCAAAGATATTCAAATAAGCATTTAACCATTTCGGTTTCATTCCCCACCTAAGACTAGTCTTAGACACAAGAAACTAGTCTATTGGAAACTTTGCCTTGTCGTCTCTAATGCTTGCAAGATTTTGCCAATGCAACACAAAGAAAAATGCCTCACTCAAAGAACATATGCAAGGGCTTGAACAAAATGGTCGGGTTTAAAAGGTGTGGTACTATCCTCATCTAAAAGATGAACTTAGATCGAGATAGCCATTCAAATCAAGTTAAGAGTGGTAAAAATAAGGCAAACATGATTTGAATGTCAAGTGTTTATCCATGGTTATGATTCAAAGTCCAAAAGTGAGAGAGATTAGTCAGGATTAAGTTCAAATTGATAGAGTCGAATCTAGATCATGCAAGTTTCTAATGAGATGGGACTTTCAAAGAAATAAGATCCAAGTATGGATGAGCCTCTACTTCATGATTGTTAATGCATCGAAAAAGTTCTAACGAGGGCATAACATTAAATCCTAAAATGAGACTTTACAAGGAAATTTCATCATTGTTCCCTATGCAAAAATGCAGATGCAATCCTAGAAATTCGTTTTTTTTTTTTTTTTTTTTAAAAAACAATTAAAAATCCGACTCAATGAAAATTCAAATAACTAACCGCTCCCCCGGACTTAAATCACACCGTCTACGGTGTGTAAAAGTTCAAGAGAATGGTGACACAAGAAACTAGTGAACACAAAACATAGATAAATAAAAGAAACGGATAAAACAATGATAGTGGAGGGTGAAAGAGATATCACCGAGTAGAGGCTTCATCGCCTCCTTCGCCGCGCGTTCTCCTCCTCTTCCTTTCCAATGGTTGACCCGAACCGGAGGTAGAGCTTGAAGGGACCGGCTGAGCATCTCTTGCTACTGTAGCGTGACAACATCCTTTTGAGAGCTTCTCCATAATCCTTTGCATTAGGCTGTTGTTCTTCTTCGTTGCTTGGATCATCCATCGCCTATATTCACCACTGTCAGCATCATCAGCGATGTGTGGGAGATCAAACTCACCTTGGGGAACGGTGTGGTATGTTAGGCGCGGAATGGATGGGTCAGCTTCTCCGGTTTGAGAAATCGAGCAGGTGCTCGGTCTGGATGTACTTCTGCGCGAGCAGGTGCTCGGTCTTGCGGCTGAAGAAGAACGGCTCGGGTTTGGCACGAGGTACTCCAGAGGTGGCTGAAACGCAAGGTCCTCCCACGTGTTGAGCTGTGTGAGGAGGGAGCATGGAAGCATGATGAAGTTAGGTTCTCCATTTGCAGCAATGAACTGATAAGCACTCGGCTTAACGATAATCTTCGAGTTTAGCAAATGCTGCATATCCACACGTGAAACTTCGTCGACGCAGGAAGCCTTGGATAAGTCCAATCTAAGGTGGCGAAATAGTGACGTGAGCAAGCTTCCAATGCGCTCAACACGAGGGCCACTAGCGGTTGAAGCAGGTTGAGCCTTGATTGCGCATAATGTCTCGGCAAACCGGATGCCCAAATTATAACGGTAGTGCTCAAATTGCGCTAAGTCTCCATCTCCTACAATATTACCAACACCCAAAAACAAAAGCATCAACTCATCATTATGCACTTTGTTACCTACGGGTCGGTCGAAGAGCATGTTGCTTAGAAGTCGCGCAACAATGCGGAGAGCGGGATGACGGAGCCGGTTTTGACTTGCAGAGTTGCTTGAGTACGTTCCCGAAGCTATGACGTTCCAGAACGTCTTTGATTCCTTAAGTCTCCCGGGGTTTTCTAGCCTCGTATCGATCGTGTGAAAACCGTAGACGTTGCAAAAGTCAATCATTGGAATCTCGTATCTCGTTCCTCTAGCAAAGAACGAGAATGTAGCCTCTTCAAGGGACGGTGACTCCGGATTTGCATACGTGAGAGTGGCGGTCGCGAGGCATTGTCTTGTTAAATCTGGGTAAAGCACGTCTTCTTCTAAAGCGAAACACATGCAACGAGCGTGCAGAAGGATGCTATGGACTTGCTCTTTTAAGCCAAGCTCAGTCAATGTTTGGTCACACAAGAACCTAGTTGGCTCGAGCGTTAAGGCCAAAAGTTTGTTGTAGTTGAAAGCGTCGATTTCGTCCCATGCGGTTGCTGAAGAAGGTGGGAGTTCGGCGGTATCAATGTCAATCGGAGTCTCTTCGGGGCGAGGCCACGGATAGGTTACGGGTCTCCGAGCAGTGGAGGATGTGGCAATACCCTTGCCCTTATCCTTGTTCCCGAATCGCATCCTTGGTGGCATTGTTAAAGATCGTTGAGAGAGATGAGCGACGGTGAGGAACTTGGTTTGGAGCGAGTAGAAGTCTCGGTGGTGGACGATGGAGATTGATGAGGATTGAAGCTTGATGGAGAGATTGGTGAGAGGGATAGCTTGATCGTGTGAGGGGAGGAAGTGAGCGGCTGCAAAATAGGGAAGAAGAAGAAGTCAGTAAAAAAAAAATTTTTTTTTTTTTTTTTTTTAGGTTTTTAAAGGGTTTTTTTTTTTTTTTTTTTTTTTTTTTTTTTTTTTTAAAGGGGGAAGGAAAGTCGGATTGGTTGCTAGGGCACAGGACCGACCGGTCCCGACATGGATCGGTCGGTCTCATTTCCAGAGACTTATCGTGTGTTGATCCGCGCGTGAGAACGGTCGGTCCGGCATTCGGAACGATCGGTCCATCGTCTGCTCTGGATCGACCGGTCGTCCTGGGGGATCGACCGGTCTCATTTCCAGAGACTTGGCCGAGTCTCTTGACTGCTCTGGATCGACCGGTCTCTCTATGGGATCGACCGGTCTCATTTCCAGAGACTTAATCCGAGCTTTTTCCGAAACTGAGCAGGTGCTCAAAAGAGATTCCTTCACCATTTTTTTAGAATTCAAATACTGAAAACACAAGTAAAATGTTAGTGATAAAAGGAATTTAAAACTAAATTATGTACGAAAAACCTTACCGATGGGTTGCCTCCCATCGAGCGCTTGTTTAGAGTCGTTAGCTCGACTTTGTAAAGCATTTAAGCTTGAGGAGGATCGCTAAGGGGAATTGATCCACCTTCTTCGACGCATGTGTCGGCGAGATACGGCTTGACCCGCTGGCCATTCACAACAAACTCTCCTCCTTTAGTATCCAGCAACACTATAGCTCCATATGGTCTCACTTCTTTGATCGTAAACGGTCCTGACCATCTTGATTTGAGCTTGCCCGGAAACAATCTGAGGCACGAGTTAAACAACAAGACTTTGTCGTTAGGAGCAAAGTTACGGGGAATAATCCTCTTATCGTGATAAGCTTTGGTTCGCTCCTTATAGATCCTCGAGCTATCATAGGCTAGATGCCTAATCTCCTCTAACTCGTGGATCTGCATAGACCTCCTCTCGGCTGCACTAAGAATGTCGAAGTTGAGCATTTTAACAGCCCATGCCGCCTTGTACTCAAGTTCTACCGGGAGGTGGCATGCCTTCCCATACACCAAATGAAAAGGCGTTGTCCCCAACAGAGTTTTGTAGGCAGTCCTATAGGCCCATATTCCATCGTCCAACTTGGCGGCCCAGTCTTTTCTAGTGGTTCCTACTATCTTTTGTAGGATACTCTTGATTTCTCTGTTGCTAATCTCAACTTGACCACTAGTTTGCGGGTGATAAGCTGTTGCAACCTTATGCTTTACGCCATGCTTCCGTAGAAGGTTCTCAAAAACCTTGTTGATGAAATGAGTCCCTCCATCACTTATCACCACTCGGGGGACTCCAAACCGGGGGAATATTATGGTTTTGAACATCTTTAAAACCACAGCGGCATCATTTGTTGGGGAAGCAATGGCTTCAACCCATTTGGACACGTAATCAACAGCCACTAAGATGTACTCATTTCCATAGGAAGATGGGAAAGGTCCCATAAAGTCTATTCCCCAAACATCAAAGACCTCTACTTCCAGAATAAAGTTTTGAGGCATCTCATTGCGTTTACTGATGTTGCCTTGCCTCTGACAGGCATCACACTTAGACACGAATCTGTTCGCATCCCGGAACATCGTTGGCCACCAAAAACCGGCTTGTAACACTTTCGAAACCGTCTTGAATGTGGCGAAATGCCCAGCATAAGATGAACTGTGACAACGTTGCAAAATCCCAGGTATTTCAGCCTCTGATACGCATCTTCTATAGAGCCCATCCGAACAATGCTTGTACAAGTACGGCTCATCCCAAAAGTAGCGCCTAATATCGCGGAAGAACTTCTTTCGCTCACTTCCTTTTAGGTTCTCAGGAACTTTTTCAGCAGCAAGGAAGTTAGCGAACTTAGCAAACCAAGGGAAACTCGAAGAGTGGGCATTCTGAATTATACCGCAGAATTCTGACTGAGCAGGTGCTCGGAAATTATCGTAGATTTCAATCGCATAGATATGCTCATCCGGCAGACTATCATCCATTGGCGTTTCATCTTCAACGTGTAGCCTACTTAAATGATCCGCAACTCCATTTTCGGACCCTTTCTTGTCCCGAATCTCAAGATCGAACTCTTGAAGCAATAGAATCCACCTCAATAATCTAGGCTTAGCATCCTTCTTGGTTAGCAAATACTTCAATGCAGCATGATCGGTGTGAACAATCACCTTAGATCCGACGAGGTATGACCTGAACTTCTCAAAAGCAAATACAATTGCTAATAGCTCCTTCTCGGTAGTTGCATACCGGCATTGAGCATCATCCATAGTCCGACTAGCATAATATATCACATGGAGCTTCTTGTCTTTCCTTTGACCCAGAACAGCTCCCACAGCGAAATCACTCGCATCAGTCATGACTTCAAAAGGTAATTCCCAATCCGGTGGTTGTACTATTGGCGCACTAACCAAGGCATCCTTAATAGTATGAAACGCCGCCAAACAGTCACTATTGAAGTCAAACTTCACCTCTTGACAAAGCAATCTAGTGAGGGGTCTAGCAATGTTGGAGAAATCCTTGATGAACCGACGATAGAACCCAGCGTGTCCTAGAAAGCTTCGGATACCCTTTACCGTAGTAGGCGGTTGCAATGCCATCATCACTTCTATCTTAGCCTTGTCGACCTCGATCCCTTTTTCTGAAATCCGGTGCCCAAGAACTATCCCATCACGGACCATGAAGTGACACTTTTCCCAATTTAGAACAAGATCCTTCTCCTCGCACCTTTGCAACACCCTGCACAGATTAGACAAACAAACAGAAAAAGAACTCCTATACACAGAGAAGTCATCCATAAAAACTTCCATAATATCCTCAATAAGATCAGTAAAAATGGACATCATACAACGTTGAAACGTTGCTGGAGCGTTACACAAACCGAAAGGCATGCGTCTATACGCGAAAGTGCCGTAGGGGCATGTGAACGTCGTCTTCTCTTGGTCCCCTGGGTGGATAGGAATCTGAAAGAAACCTGAATAACCATCTAAGAAACAGTAGTAAGGATGGTTAGCTAAACGCTCAAGCATCTGATCGATAAATGGTAAAGGAAAATGATCCTTGCGAGTAGCAGCATTCAATTTCCGATAATCTATACACATCCTATGTCCAGTTACTGTTCTAGTTGGTATCAATTCGTTTCTATCATTTTTAATTACCGTGATACCTCCTTTCTTTGGCACAACATGCACAGGACTGACCCACTTACTGTCAGATATAGCATAAATCACCCCAGCATCTAGAAGTTTCATTATCTCTTTCTTGACGACATCCTTGAGATTCGGATTTAACCGTCTCTGATGCTCGACAGAGGTCATAGATTCATCTTCTAGATGTATTCTGTGCATTCATAAATCAGGAGATATCCCAGCAATATCATCAAGTGAATATCCTAGAGCTTTCCTATACTTCCTTAATTCACACAAAAGTAAGGTAATCTCAACATTGTTCAGTTCAGCATTCACTATAACGGGATAAGTAGAGTTAGGACCGAGAAATGCGTACCTGAGCCCTGCTGGGAGGGTCTTCAATTCCAGCTTTGGAGCTTTCAGCTCGCTCCAAGAACTGTGAACAGTAGACTGAGCAGGTGCTCGGTTTTCCTCGATTCTCGTATCATCTTCCAAACTTAGAAACTCCACTCCCTTATCCATCTTGGTGTTAGAATCCAGAAACTTAGCAAATTCTTGGGCGTCTCTGCTCAGAAAACCATGTTTTCCTTCGGCTTTAGTTAACGCGACTTCAAGCGGATCCTTTGCTAAAATCTCTTCAACGTCATCCTCTAATAACTCTGACCCGTTATGGACAACAAATGTCTGCCCATCTATCATTGGTCTCTTGAGGAGCTTGCTCATCTCGAATCGAACCACCATATCTCCTAGACGGAGGTCCACTATGCCTTGTTCGACATCAATGATAGCGCGCGCCGTGTTAAGGAAGGCTCTGCCCAAAATCAGCGGGTCTCTCGGTTCCTCATCGAGCTCCAAAACCACGAAATCAGCTGGGATAAGAGTGTCCCCTATGCGGACGTGCAAATCCTCGATAATACCTATAGGAAGTTTTGTAGACCGGTCTGCAAAAACCAAAGAGATCTTAGTTGGTTTGAAATGAGTTAAACCTAAACGTTTAACAACTGAATAAGGCATTAAATTAACGCTGGAACCCAAATCAACCAATGAGCATGCAAACGTGCAAGGCCCAATCTTCACGGAGATCACAAATCTTCCCGGATCACCCTTCTTTGTCAACACCTTACTCTGAAGTATGGCGCTACATTCCTTGGAAACCATCATCACATTCTCATCCTCAACGACTTTTCCAGCGACTAGCTCTTTCATGTACCTCTTGAGTGAAGGAATCATTTGAACGGCATCGGTTAAAGGAAGCTTTACCGTGATATCCTTAAGCATTTCCTTACACTTAGCATTCTCCAAATCCCTTCTAGACTTCCTTGGGGGTACTGGGTAAGGGACCTTTGGTACATAAATTCGCTCGGGCGGAATTTCGGAAGTTTTCTTGGAAGCATCTCGACTGAGCAGGTGCTCGGTAGGAGTGAGCAGGTGCTCACTAAACTTTTTCGCAGAATCGACTTGGACAGAAACTCGAGGTGCTCTTGAGCTTGTTTCAACCTCCTCATTCATATCTTCTTCCAATAAACCATCCTCATGAGCTTGATGCTCGGGTAACTTCTCCTTAGCCTTCACTTGAGAGCTTATAATCGTAGGCGGTACCATCTTCCTTCCACTCCTCAACTCAACAGCATTAACTTGATACTCCTTCCTAGGATTAACTTCACCATGTCCCGGAAGAGACCCAGCTGGTCTTTTGATAGCTTCAGCGGTTTGAGCTACTTGAGTATCAAGTTTCTTAACGTGCGCGGTGACAGCTTCGTACTTTGCGTTTAAATCATTATACATATGCTCCACCCTTGTGTTTATCTCTATAGATGCCTTTTGTTGATTGACCATCAGCTGCTGCATGAGACTCTTCAACTCGTCTTGAGAGGTAGGCGCGGTAGTAGCTTGCGGTTGCGGAGTGAATTGTTGTTGGTTCTGGTTAGGGACGTATTGCTTCCCTTGAGTGTTACTAGGATAGAACTTCTGATATCCTTGTCCTTGTTTGCTCTGATTCGCACTTGCTTGCTGCGGGTAAACCTGATCTTGTGGGTTCTCAACATTAGTGCTTCGGTAAGAGAGGTTAGGATGGGTTCGATAGTTGGAATTAAAACCGCGGTTTTGATATCCTTGGCCAGTCACGAAGTTAACCTCTTGAACTC
The DNA here is from genome assembly GCA_963576765.1 of Draba incana. NCBI lineage: Eukaryota > Viridiplantae > Streptophyta > Magnoliopsida > Brassicales > Brassicaceae > Draba > Draba incana. The sequence continues at coordinate 22,416,636 of OY755203.1, read as the reverse complement.
CAGCATCTTCATCATCCTCAAACTCTTGAGGGATAAGAGTTCCCTCATTCTCTTCCACAAGCTTTACCGACCTTTGATTCTCACGAAGAAGCAGATTAACCTTTGCCGTCAACTCCACCATTTTCTGAGTGTCAACATTATCGACCTTCTTAGTCCTATCATACTCGGGAGCTTTGTTATTGGAACTCGCAGCGAGGTTCTCAATTAGCTCAAAGGCTCCATCCCTTGTCTTGGTCATGAAGTCCCCGTTACTTGCAGCGTTAAGAGCATTCCTATAGTCCCACTCAACTCCATCGTAGAAAATTCCAAGAATCTGCTCATCTTTGAAACCGTGATGAGGACATTCCCTACGGTATTCCTTGAGTCTCTCCCAAGCTTCACAGAAAGCTTCACCAGAATGTTGTCGAAACGAAGAAATCTTGTTCCTCAAAGACGCAGTTTTGGACTTGGTGTAGAAGTGGTCCAAAAACACAGCTCTAACTTCGTCCCAAGTCTTCAAAGAACCAGCCGGTAAAGACTTCAACCATCTAGAAGCCTTATCCGAGAGTGAGAATGGAAACAACTTGCACTTCAGAAATTCACTCGGCACTCCATTAGACCCCGTAGTAGTGCAGATTTCCTCGAAATTCTCAATGTGATCCATCGGTATTTCAGCCGGTAATCCATGGAACAAGTGTTGTTTCACCAGAGATATCATCTGAGGCTTGATCTCATAATCCTGCCTCTGAATAGTTGGAATCACAATAGCGGAACGGTTCTGATAGAAGGCATGGGGATTATCCGTATCCCCTATACCCGGCTGTGCTGGAGGGGCATGTGGTTGATTTCTTTGCAATTGAGTAATCTGATCCCTTAGCACTTGCAACTGAGCATTCATCTCCTCCTGATTAACCATATTATCCGGATTCGGTGAGTTTCTTCGCCGACGGTTTTCTCGTTCAATACGTGCTAACTCTTCGTTCGAAACGTTGATTAAGGATTCGGTGATGTTTCTTCTTGTTCTTCTACTGGTCATGCACCTGAAACACACCGAATGCAAACAAAAGAAAACAAAATTAGCAAAAATAAATTCTTAGACTATAAACTAAATCGAAATTCAAAGGCAACGCAATTGGTCCCCGACAACGGCGCCAAAAACTTGATACGTGAAGTTTTAAACCTAAATAGTATCCGCAAGTGCACAGACAAAAGCAGTAGTATTTTAGGTATCGAATCCTCAGGGACCACGGTCACACTATGAAAATATGGATTATCGTTTAAAGCTAAGATAAAATGGGAATTTGTTTGTGACGAATTAATGAACGAAATAGCAACTAAAAATGATGTAAATTCAATAAGATAAAGGCACTAGATTAGAGTCATTCGCCGGTGGTTTCGGATTATGGACTGAGCAATCTATTCAGGATTCAATTTAGCGCAATCTAGAACTCGAACATGAATGTAATATTGCCTCACTGTCGTGATGCATCAATAACTTTATCTAGCATCCTAAATGCATAAACTGTCGTTCGAATTCAGAAATGAAGATAAGCATTAACAATTTGGTTCGATTTGTTCACAATCGATGGTAACAATCAACTGTCGTTGGTTACACACCGATTGCTCATCAATGGTTTATCTAGCAACCTAGAGAACTTTCGTGAATAAGTTAATCCTAAAATCATAGACTAGGTGATCAAATTAGCCTAAGCAGTATGAATCCCGATTGATGAAGACAAATGATAACATTTCCTATTTGGCTCAGTCACTATCATCCTAATCCACCATTGAATTTCCCTAATCTAGCAATGAGACTACTCAGTCATGGAGGACAAAATCACAGCAATCAAATGAGAAGAAAGCATCATGATAAAATAAGAGAATAGGGTTTAAGAAATATTCTCAATGGAAAGTTGTGGATGATCCTCCAATTCTTAAAATCAAAATCCTTGGAAATGGAAAACACCTTGAAAGGATCTCAACAATGGAAACAAGTAGTCTCAGCTCTCAAAAAACGTCTCAGGGAAAAATATCTCAGAGAAAAAAAAATGAACTTGGAACTTGGAAAGTGGCTACAACTTATTTATAAGGAAATTTTAGGGCAACTTGGTTCTGGGAGCCCGACCGGTCGGTCTGATGTCAGACCGGTCGGTCCGTGTCAGCACGAGGCATGTCTTCGGGTCTGGGATCGGTCGGTCTTACAATTCGGACCGGTCGGTCCGGATTCCAGAGACTTTTGGCTTCGGGTCTTCGAGTGTGGACCGGTCGGTCCTCTCATCCGGACCGGTCGGTCCGGATTCCAGAGACTTCGACTTCCTTGGGTCTTCAGGCGAGCAGGTGCTCGCTCCAAACCGAGCAGGTGCTCGATTTATGAAAATCACTGTCTTTCCTCTAGATTCGTCCCTTTTTGCTCCAATGACCCTCACGGACTCTAATCTATGCTCGAGAGCCTCCTAGAACCTGAAAAGACACAAAATAAACTAGAAAGAACCAAAAAGACTAAAGAAACAAAGCGTAAAAGACACCAAAATACTAACATATCAGTGTCGATCGACACACCCCCTGGTTTCGATCGACACCCTGGCCAAATTACACTAATTCGGTTTAAGATGTTACAAAGGTCTCAACACTCAAAACCCATCTAAACAAGGTTCACAGTTATGCAGAGATTCGATAAACTCCATAAGAGCTCACCAGACTCCATAAGAGCTCACCAGACACATGTACTCACAACTATCTTTAGGGGAGTAGCCCACCAAATTGCCTTCCTAGAAGGAAAAATTTCAAACCAAAACAAGCCACATGACGATGTCTTGGTAATCCAGCTCAAAATAGGTGGATGCTTTGTTTCCAGGGTAATGATAGACACCCGACAGTTCAGTTGATCTCATATTCTACGACGCATATAAGAAGATGGGTTTTGAATGACTCGGATTTATAAGGCCAAAGTATGCCGTTAACCGGCTTCGCTAGAGAAATAACCTACTCTATGGAAATAGTCCGACTCCCGATAGTAGCCAAAGAAATCCACAAGTTTTTGGATTATGTTGTAATAGATCACTCAGCTTTATTTAACATGATACTTGGGCGGCCATGGATATACGCCATGAAAGTCTTATCTTAACTTGTCACCAATGCGTTAAATTCCCAAATCATAGGAGAATGGGAACAATCAGAGGCAACAAAAAAACCTCAAAAATCTGATACTTGAATGGGAACAAGCAATTAGAAAACCCCCCTTAATAGCAATTACAGGACACGGAGGAGTAGAATTTCTGTCACCTAGCAGAACATGACAATTCTCAGCTAATCAAACCTCGAAAACATTTGGTCACCGAAGTCTACACTGACAAACTTAACCCCAAAAAGTGTGTTGGAATAGGAGTAGACCTTCTAGAACTAATCAAGAAAGAGCTAATCGACTTCTTGAAGATGAATGCCAGCTCCTTCCCATAGAGCGCCTCGTACATGAAAATAATCAGCATTGATGTCACCTCTCACGAGCTAAACGTCAACCCAACTTATAAGCCAGTCAAGCAAAAGAGATGTAAGCTCGGTCCCGAGCAAGCTAAAACCGTCAACGACGAAGTAGAATACCTACTCAAGGTTAGATAAATCAGTGATGTCAAATATCCGGAGAGTGTGCATTGACTTTACCGACCTGAATAAGTCATGCCCGAATGATAACTTCCCCCTCTTGCACATCGACCATTTGGTCAAAGCCAGAGTTGGCACCAGCTACTATCCTTCATGGACGCTTTCTACGAATACAACCAGATTCCAATGAATCCTAACGACCAAGAGAAGATTGCATTCATCACCGATCGAACCTATTGCTATAAAGTAATGCATTTTGGATCAAAGAGTGCATGAGCAACATATCAATGGGTGGTCAACATAATATTTGCCTAAGAGCTCGGGAAAAGCATGGAAGTATATATTGACGACATGCTGGTAAAATAAAGAGATTAAAACGACCACGTCGCCCACCTCAAAAACAGTTTTACGATCCTAAACTAATATGAAATGAAGTTGAACCCCGCCAAAAGTTATTTCGGAGTCATGTAAGGAGATTTTTTAGGTTTCCTGGTCACGAAACGAGGAATGGAAGCCAACCCCAAAAAGATCTCATCATTCTTAGAGATGACATCTCATAAATCCCCTTAAGAGGTGCAAAGACTAACAAGAAGAATGGCGGCGCTCAAACTGCATCATATCTAGATCCACCGATAAATGCCTCTCATTCTATCAGTTGCAGAATGGAAATAAAAGATTTAACTGGGATGCCAACTGCGAGGAAGCTTTCAATCAACTCAAAGCTTACCTCAGAAACCACTGATACTAGCAAAGTCGCTAGAGAGAGAACTCTTATACTTGTATATTAATGTATCACGAGCCGCATTAAGTAGAGTGTTTATCTAGGAAGAGCAAAACGAGCGGAAGCCAATATTTTACATAAGTAAATCCTTAGTAGATGCAGAAACTAGATAGGCTAGCGCACCAAAACAAGCGCAAAAGCCCAAGACCTAGCTGATTTCGTAATTGAGCTAGCACCTAAAGCAATAAATGGAACTGAGCCCGAGAAAATGGGGACATTGCACGTAGACAGAGCCTCCTCCAAACAAGGGTCTAGAGTCGAAGTAAAACTCACCTCTCCAGCTAGACAAGTATTAGAACAATCTTTCTGACTCAAATTTCAAGCCTTCAACAATGAGGCAAAATATTAAGCCATCTTGGTTGGACTGAGACTAGCTCTCAAGAATGAAGCTAGGGAACTTAGCGCATACAACAATTCTCAATAAATAACAAGCCAATTCCATGGCAAATACAAAACCAAAGATGACAGAATATATGCCTACCTGAAAGTTCACCCACGAGCTAGCTAAACCATTCGAGAAGTTTGAGTTAACTAGCATCCTGCATGGTGAAAACACCTCCGTAGACACCTTAACAACACTGGCATCGACCTCAGACCCCTTGACCTAAAGAATAATCCTGGTCGAAGAAAAAGATAAACCAAGTATCAGCATAGCACCGAAGGCAGAAGTAAACACTGTGACAACAAGATAAAAAGCCAAGGAATCACAATCCGACCTAAGCTCCCAAGCGGGAATGAGCCGGATGTGAGCTGAACAACCAACTAATACAAACAAATTGTCCGATCACTCACAAAGCAAGCTCGATCCTGAAGAACCCAGCAACTCTCAAGAGGCAGAACAAGCTGAAGCGGCTTACAAAATTTTGAAATGCCCAGACTAGAGAATTTTGATCCTGGAATACTTAACAAGCGGAATGATACTACCCAATAAATGGGAAGCTAGGAAGCTCAGAATCAAAATCGCATGATTCTGCATTAAAGAAGGGAAACAACTAAAACGAAGCACCTCCGGACCATGCCTCACATTCATTCGCAGTAATGAAATCAATGACATCATGACCAAAATAAACATCAAGTCTGCGGAAGCCACTTCCAAGGAAGGACGCTAGAATTCCTTGTCCAAAAGAAGCGTACTTCTAGCTTACCGTGTGGGCCGATTGTACAGAATTCACAACCATATACGAAAGTGTAGGAAAAATCTCCCAATCCTCAAACACACAACATAGTTGCTACCTCGCTCTCGAATCCATACCCTTTTATGAAGTATCCAGCACACATAATTGGACCACTGATTCAATCATGACCCAAGAAGCTGGAATTTGTGTTGGTCATGACCGACCATTTTACTAAATGGGCGGAAGCGTTTGCCTACCCACAAATCCATCCGAAACAAATCAAAAGGTTCCTATGGAAAAATGTGATCTACTGATATGGGTTGCCGCAGTAAATCATAACTGATAGTGGCACCAAATACACCTTAGCAACACTCATGAATTTTTTCCATAAATGGCATATCAGGTTGACTTATTCAACCGTGAGCAACCCGGTAGACAACGACCAGGGAAAAATCCTATATCCCTGCTCGACTTCTTAGAAAAGCGCCTAATAGCTAAAAAGAGAGGTAGAGTGACGAGTTGTAAGAATTTCTTTTAGCCTCACGCACAACAGTCAAAAAGACCACCACCGAAACTCTATTCTTATTGAAATATAGAATAGAAACTTTGGTACAAATTAAATAAACCATACGAAACCACCGGGGGAACAACCCCCTTCACCAAAGATGTCAGCAAGGACATACTCCAAGAGGCCGTTGAACTGATCCAAACGCTGCGAGCTAGCTGTAATCATGATGCTAAACTATCCACAGGCGATACCTCAACATTATCTGCCAAAATACGAGTCTTGCAACTTCTGAGTCAACGACCTCATCCTATCCAAGTCACAAAAGAAATCCCAAGAGACAGGTAGCAGAGCACTAGAGACCCCTTCGGAAGGTCCCCAACCTCGTCGCCTCTGTAGTATAACTAAATGTCTACAAGCTCATTAATATCAAGAGTGCGAAGATAGTGAAGAAGACCTAGACTAGTAACAGCCTTAAATTATTTTATCACTGAATCATTCCTAATAATCAAACTACATAGTGGCTTGGTCCCTTGACTGGTTACGTAGGCAACTCGTCCCTCAAGCGCAGCCACACGAACCAAATAATTCCACCTATTTAGGTTAATTGTAGTCCTGAAATTCTATAGCATTTTAAAGAAAGTCTGGTTCATTAAGTCCAACTTGTAAAACTGCATGAGACTTGTCATTCTTATACAACACATAGGCCACCAGCTAACTCTGATCCAAAACATTCTAAGGTAAAACAACATTGTTACAATCGAAATCGATCCAACAAGTGATCAACAAACACTTAGGCTCAAAAAAACTTAAAACCTAAACTTTGTTACGATTAAGCGCCGGCCGACCAAAATTTCATATCGCAACAGCAAGTCCAAACCTCAAATAGGGACCATCCCTCTCAAAACATGCGCGATTCACTTTACTACACATGATCCAGTTACTTACAATCATTTAGTTCGGATAAGTGATTACGCAAAAGAGAAAAGCAAACACCTTGGATAATACAAAATTCAGTAAACAGAAAGTGCCTAACCCGGCAAGTCATTAAAAAAAACAAGTTCCTAAGAAGGGGAACCAAAGGATGATAGCCATCCCATGCACCGAAAATTCAAAGCAAAAAAAACAAAAACAACAAAGAAGCTCGCTAGGGAAATACTTAAGGCATTATTCAGAAAAAGGAAATGGATTACAATCCAACATCCTCAACTACCTTGCCGCTACACGGAGTATCTAGAATTGCCACCATAATTGTGTTATGCTAGTTTACTCCCACCGGGACCTGGGTAGCCAAATCCACCTTCATTGCTGCCATGGCGGAGTCTTCAGAAACCTCCATAAGGTTCAACTTCTTGATGTCACAATCCGAAATCATGGAATCCAAAAATTTTATCTCCACAGCAGGTTAGATGGCCACAATTCTATTATGCTCCACCTCGATGGTAACCTCATTTTTCATTAAAGATTCGAGCAGCCGGATGTTGGCGTGGAGCTCTTAGAGCTTGATCTCAGCAAATAACTCTACATCCTTCTTTTGGAATTCCTTGCCAAAGAAGACCAAGATCCCATTGTACTTTTGGGTGAGCTCCCTGTGCCCTGTCCGATTAGTCGCGCAAGCTATCGCATCCCGAGTCTCCTTCAAAGTTCATTTCTCAACCTCTAGCTCCCCGTTTAAGATAGATACATCATATACCTATAGGAGAACGCCACAACTCTCCTCATTCAGGTGAGGGACTTGGTGGTCTGCAGATTGCAGCTTCATGGAGAGCTCTGCGACATGACTAGAAAGCGGACCGATTTGGCCTTTAAGGTATGCAACCTCTGCCTTAGATGCCTTGAGGTCATCATCCAATTTATTGAACACCATTTTTATGTTCACCAGCTCACCTCAGCAAGGCACATTTGGAAGAAGAGTCTCATCATCGACCACTAAAGTATTGGTCACCTCTAAAGCCTAGAAATACAAGGACAAAACTTAGTGGCAATCTACGAGATTTCCACATAAACCAATAGGTGTAGGAGGAAAACTAACCTTCGCCACAGTTGAAGTGAGTGTGACGAACGGTTCACAAAGTACAGGTTTTTAACCAAAGGCATGAGACACCCCGCCGGTTTGTTGTGACATAACAGATAGGATAGACTCCTAGGATTATCAGGAACCGTGTAGTCCCGAGAATGGAAATAGGTCCATTGAAATGACTAACTCCCACCAGATCCATCTTTAGAACATGCATCGTGCTTCTCAGCAGATGAGGCCTTTGCAGAAGAAAAGCGAGGAAAATGAGATTTGGCCTCTTTGAGTGGTGGGACCTCCCAAGAAACCCATTCAAACCTGATCAGGCTCGAGTAGGGGAAGATCCGCAGAATGTCCAGCCTCCCCAAGAACGGCAGAAGACGCAAAGGAAGTCCCTATTGCAAGGGTCAATATTGTAGCCTCTCAAAGAATGAAGTTTACAGCCATAGTCACATCTCCGGACCGGACCTGGCCCGCTCACTGGAAGCAGTAAGGATCTCATGGTGGAAATATAACGTAGCTCTGCAAGATATTTTTGAGACATAGTGAATAATGGAAGGGGAGCTGGCATCTGGAGCCGGATTGAGAATGAGATCTCAAACATAGCTAGGGTACTGATCATCAAAATCCAAGGAAAGTCTGTTCAATGAAACAAAATCAACGGTGTAAATCACCAACAAACCTACGGATCAAATGAGTTTCTAAGTTGGAACGCGAGTCAAAAGTTTTGACAGATGCTTCCTCTTGTTTAGAACATAACATAATGAGCTTGGTTAAACATAACGACCACCTCAAGATGGTTAATCCGGTCTGATATTTTACTGTCAAGAGCTTTCTCTTTGGCATTCTCTACACAAAACAAGGACTAGTTAATATCGTAGGTAGAGAGGTGAATCGAAAAACAATGTATGCACAAAGAATGCAGGAGGCACAGTTCAGAAACACCTAACCAGCATGGGCGGCGAAACGGTTTGGAAGCACCTCGAATTCTCCAACAAAAGCAATTGAATAGGGGGAAATCCGGAAAAAGAAGTATCCCCTCTGCCAGTTCGTATCTTTCTTTAGAGTTGTACCGGTGATGTTCCCTTGGCTCGGCGATTAAAAAGGTAGAATCGATCTGGGACCAAGAATTTCTCTTTGTCGTATACAAATCCAAGAAATGGTCAGCCGACAAATCCACCTCCTCCTCAAATCCCCGAACAAGAGTTCCAATGGCATGACGCGGGAAATTAAGATTCATATGTGGAAGGGCAGCCCCAACGCATCCAAGAGGGAAATTAAAAACAGAGGGATAGGAAAAGTAAGTCTGTAGGACGCGAAGTAGGCTGGATAAGCACAGTACCATCTAGGCATAATTGACTCAGGAGTACTTGAGTCGTTAAGAAGGACGAGTTCGACCTCTTCTGGAAAGTACCATATATCTTGAAAGATCTGAGAGTTCACCTCACGTGACAAGGAAAGTTTGATAAAGTCCCCACTGGTCGTTGGAAGCCATGGATCGTGAGCCACAAAGCAAGCAGGGCATTAACAGATCTAATGTGAGATCAGACCGCTGTAAGCTCTGATTAAAATAAAGAAAGTATGTAGAGAGAAGAAAAAAAAGAACAATAACAACAACACATACAAACTGTTCAAAGCAAAAGAGGAAGAAAGAGGAGGAGGAGTTATGATTCTTTACCTTGGGAGTCAAAATCTGAACAGCTTTAAGGAAAGAGGACGTTAGTGAGTTAATATATACAAGGCAATCTGCACGCTTACCCAAAATAACGCAGATTTTTTGACCTCCCTCATTCACTCAACCGTCCTATTTCAAGCGAGGAATCTTAGCCGAATGGTTCTGGATATGTGCATATCTGAGTTGCATTTATTCTGAATCCTACCCAAGTAGAAGATCCTCCGATATCGCAGCTCAAGTCGATCGCCCATTAAGTCTTATCATTTGGAAATACTTAATAGGCTAGGGGGAAACTGTTGGAGATGGATTTTACCCTTAAAATTTTGCCCATAAAGCTTGTTTACAACCAGACTGAATTACAAGCAAAATTGGGCCTAAGGCCCAAACTCAGATAAAAGGCCAGCATTCTTTGAATACGTTGGGCCTGAGTCACTGGCCCATATACCGGTTGAGATGAGAACTGTCTAACCCCTTAGTCAACAGAGCTGGGACGAGCCAGCGCAGATAGAGCATCCCAGCTAAAGTCCTGATAATTCCGGAGGACAAATCAAAACGAGCCCATGAGCTCTAGAGACGTGGAGAGATACGCAAAGCTGAATAGTTAGCTCATGGAAGCTATATATACGAAGAGATAGAGCCGAATTCCACATAAACTAAAAAAAATGTCATACAAACACACAGCCCAAAAGCCCTGGGTTGGAAAACCTGCCTTCCTAGAGTTGGCCACTTGACGTGTATCCAAAGAGTCAGAAACTTTGATGTCATCGAAGACATGAACATTTTGTCGAAGTATCATCTCTACTCGATCAAAGGAAACATCATTACTCTAAGCTGAAAAAAACATTACTTATTTATTTCACTTCATGGTTTCAACAATCTTATCTCCTCCATACTTTTTCCCAAGAACTTATTTACTTTTGAAATCAACAAATCTCAGCCGTTCGTCGCGGTCGGTGGTGGTCGAATCTTTGTACAGTGGTGGCTCCTCTTATTGGAGCTCCGTGAACGCCGACATCCAAAACCATCTCCAACGAATCATCCGGGCCAAACCGCCTCTCCCTGCACACAAGCCACTACGTCACTTCGCCCTCATGGCTCCAACTAATGGTGACATGGTTGCTGCATTGTGTGTGGCATCAAAACAACTCGTGGGCGGTCAAAACCGCGACAAGGCTGTGGAGGTTGCAGCTACTCTCAGGCTATTGTACGCGGTTTCGTACACTCATGGACCGTTCCTTGACCATAATGGTGGGAACGTACATGAACCATACAGAGGGAGTGTTCAGCTTTTGATGGGAGACAGTTTATTGCTGTTAGCAATAGAAATGCTGGTCCGACCTGGCAAAATGGTAACAACTAAATCTGGTCAAGTTGTACGGGTCGTGATAGAAGCAACGCTCGCGATCGGGTCACTAGGAGTGGTCGATGGGCAATATCGGAAAACATTACGTAGAAAGTCAGTAGACGAAAGTGGTTAAGATATAGACACGTGGAAGGAATGGTTCACGCTTGCTCTTCGGCGTGTGGGGCGATACTTGGAGGTGGAAATAGGGATGTGATTTATAAATCGAGTAGTTACGGTCTCAATGGGGGAAAAATACAGGGGGTTTTGACAAGTTGGAGATTTGAAGGAAAAGATAATGGGGGCGGTAATGAAATAAATAGAGGAGATGAAGGATTTAGCAATGAACGAGTTAGGAAGCTTTGGAGGAGAGAAAGTGAAAGTTATGTATGGTCTTATTGATATGTACTTGGGGATGTAACAATAAGTGTTGGTCAATGTTTTTAAAACTGGATCAGATTGGCGGTCGAACTGGATTAAACCGGGAACCGGGTACATGTTCGATTCGGGTTAATATTAAAACCAAACAGAGTTAAATCGGTTATCAAACCGGGTCGAACCGCCAAAAAACCAAAATCGGGTTTAATTATTTGGTTGATTAAAAAAAATTATTTATTTCCTTTTAGTTCTTATTATTCAACAACAAAAAAGTAAAAATAGAATTTATTAAGTTAATGAGATAGTAAATTTCTTTCGTATAAAATTTTAAAAATTTATAAATCGTTTAAAAGTTTAAACCAAAACGCTTAAATGAGCTATTATTATTTAAATATTTATGATTTAGTCGTAATTTGTTATTGTTATTGAAGAATTTTTGGTTTTCCAAATATTTGTAATACTTGAATATTTTTTGTTGATATTTGGATAGATATGGACATTAAAATAGAAAAAAAAATATGAGATTAAATATATATGCTAATATTTTTTAAAAACTATTAAATCCGGTTGAACTCGGTTCGACCACATTAACCCACGACCCAAAAAAAAATTCGGTTCGATTGTCGGTCCGATTTTAAAAACATTGGTGTTGGTCTAAGTAAGTACCAATTTAATCTACTCGAGGATTCCTGCACAATGATCTACGTCTAATCCTTTTTTCTTCCATCCACTACTGAGAAGTAGTACCATGGTTCCAATTTCCAAAGTATATTGTACACTTTGGATGTATCTCGTGATCATATTATCAAGCCTTTGTATAATTTATTTCTTAAGAGAGATTTTTTCAATATATCTTGACAAGTCAAGGATTGTTGACATGAGGTTAGATCTAATGAGACTAATAAATACATCAAAGTGAAATAGAAGCCTGAGGGAAAAATGCAAAAAAAACCCTAAGGAATCTTCAATTCGACAAAAAAACCCAAGGAATCTTGTGGTGCAAATTAAAACTCAACATTTTAGTTTAACACAAATTAAACCCTAATTTTTTTTGTTGACGCAAATTAAATCCCATTAAAACCCAATATTTTATTTTAACGCAAATTAAACCCTAACATTTTTTGTTGACGCAAATTAAACCCCAATATTTTAATTTAATACAAATTATACCTTATCATTAAATAATGTTAAACTATTAACAAATTTAAATGTTATCTTTCAATTTAGAACAATGAAAAAAAGCTAGCAATTTATAATACAATACAACAATAATGTATAGTTAGGGATTATTATAGATTTGAATAGATAATATGGTTTTTTTTAACGTGTAGAATAAAATTGATAATCATAAAAGATTCGATTAAGATAACAAAAGCCAAAGACTTAACAAATTAAAAGATGCTTCACAAATATCATGGATAACACTCTCGGCTATATCCCGTGCAATTGCGTTTGAGCTCAATGTTTCCAATTCAAACGTGCAGTATCCAAACTTATTTTTTAAAACTTCCACCTAGCCCAATATAAGACGATATATATATACCACTCTTATGGTAAGAGAATCGCTTCCATAGCTGTTTTGCCATTTCCAACAACAATGATCTCTTTGAAACATAATTATCGGAAGTTCTCCATTATCCACACGATGCCTCTTAGTCAAACAACTATTTGGTTAGGAAAAACATTTGTTTTAAGAGTTTAATTGGTTTAATTAAACATGTTAATGATTTAAAAACATTTGCTTTTAGAGTTTGATTGGCTTTATTAAAAAATTAGAGTCTAATTTGCATTACATAAAAAAGTTGGGGTTTAATTTGCGTTACATAAAAAAGTTAGGGTTTAATTTGCGTCAAATTAAAAGTTGGGTTTTAATTTGCACGACCATTTTTGTTGGGGTTTGTTTGTCGAATAAAAGATTCCTTAGGGTTTAATTTCCATTTTTCCCGAATTCTGATTATTCCTACACAATCTTGGTCTATTGGAGAAAACCATTTTCTGAGCATTGTCATCACCAGCTTTTGTATGATTTATTTCTTCAACCCCTTGAATAGTCAGGGATTGTTGACTGTGGAACCAAGGGATCCGGTAATTAATAACCCAAGTGCATAATCAATGTGCAGCTGGAACTGGATTCAAGTTCAAGGCTGTCGAATAATTTATACCATTCGACAATCTTGGTAACAATATTATGGTATGCGACAATAGCACAAGGGAATCATATAGACAAGTTAAACATCAACATTAACATAAACTGTGAGTACCACTAAAAAACTTAATGAAGTGAGATTGTTAATACTAAGCATATTGAAAGGAATACTTAGATAGATAATATAACCAGAGAGATTACAATGAGTTTATATAGAAGATGAAGAGAGTAGAAGATGAAGAGAGAAGAAGACGTAAAGCTAATCTAGGGAAATAGCAAAGTCAAAGATAATAAACAATATTCCTTAACATGCCCCCTCAAGATGGGCGGGACGAAGTGAGACCAATCTTGGAGAAAAGAGGAGCAAAGCGAGAGTGAGGTAGAGGTTTAGTAAGTCCATCAGCAAGTTGATCAGCAGAAGAAACACGAGTGACGCGAAGAATACCATTTTGAACCAGATTACGAATGTGATGATAAGCAACAGCTACATGCTTCATTCGAGAATGAAATATCGGATTGGCCGAAAGAGAAGTAGCACCAACATTATCACAGTATATGGCCGGAACCGAAGAAAAAGAAATACCAAGTTCTTGAAGCAGAGAGAGAACCCATTGAACTTCAGACGCTGTGTCAGCAACAGACTTGTACTCTGCCTCCGTTGAAGAGCGAGCAATCGTTGGTTGCTTCTTGGCAGACCATGAAACCAAATGTTGACCGAGGTAGACTAAATAAGCACCAGTGGAAGAGTAATCATCCTTGTTGCCAGCCCAATCCGCATCCGAATAGGCATGAAGAGACAAAGAATTGGAAGAGGAAAAGAATAAACCTTTTGTTCATGTGCCACAAAGATAGCGAAGAATCCGCTTGGCAGCACTCCAATGTTCTGTGGTAGGCTGATGCATATATTGAGACAGCTTATTAACAGCAAACGCAATGTCAGGACGAGTAAAAAGAAGATACTGCAAGCTCCCAATAACCATTCTATACTCTGTCGGATCTGTAAGAATCGTGCCCATGCGTTTGGTGAGAGGTGGTTTGTCAACCATTGGTGTTGAAACAGAATTAGCATCAAGCATATTAACACGTCGAAGAAGATCAGTAACATACTTGGATTGAGCAAGTGTGAGACCCGAACCATCACGTACAACTTCAATCCAAAGGAAGTAGTTGAGATTACCAAGATCCTTGAGAGAAAAGCGATCACTAAGAAGATCAATGAATTTTTGAACTTTAGTGGCTGAGTTACCTGTGATAACGATATCGTCCACATAAATCAGAACAAAAATAACATCATTGGCAGTCCGAAGAATGAACAGCGAAGCATCAGCCAATGAATTAATGAATCCAGCACCAAGCAGAAAGGTACGAAGGGCATTATACCAGGCTCGTGGAGCCTGTTTCAAACCGTAAATAGCTTTCTTCAACTGACAGACATGAGCAGGACGATCCTTGTCAATAAAACCAGGCGGCTGTTCCATAAACACTACTTCTTCCAATGGTCCTTGTAGAAATGCATGATTAACATCTAGCTGTCGAAGAGGCCAATGAAAGGTAGTTGCAAGGCTGAGAACGAGAAGAACAGACGCACGTTTGATAACAGGACTAAAAGTCTCAAAGTAATCAATTCCTGGACGTTGATTATACCCTTTAGCAACAATACGAGCCTTATACCTCTCAATCGATCCATCTGGTAAACGTTTGATGCGAAAGACCCACCGACAACCCACAATATTTTCAACACCATCAGGTGGAACCAAGTCCCATGTTTCCTCACTAATCTGATTATCAAACTCCGTAGTCATGGCATGACGCCAATGCCAAGACGTTAAAGCTTGCCGATATGTGGTTGGTTCAATGTCAGCATATGAATCAGACGGAACAGAAGCTGCGAACCCATACCTTTTATTCGGTTTAAAGATGTTGTTCTTAGCACGTGTAGTCATGCGATGTATAGCAACCGGACGATGGATGGGACAATGATTGCGACGAGCTCTGACCGGTGTTGAATTTGGTGGAGCCAGAACCGGTGATGAGACCGGTGGTAAAACAGGGGTAGAAGAAGCCGGAGAACAAGCCGTTGAATCAGACAAAGGAGCCACAGAAGAATCAGAAGGAATCACCGCAATAGGGGCCAAATCTGGTGGACGATCGGGAGGTGAAGGACCAGGACTAGTGACGGGTGTCATGATGGGGTGTATGAGTGGATGAACAGATAGACCAGAGGCGATAATTTCATTGGAAGAAGATGAAGGAGACGATGAATCAGACTCTTTTGACGAAGGGAAGATATTCTCATAAAATTCAACATGTCGTGAAACATATAATCTTGAATTTTCTGGATTGAAACAAAAATAACCACTTTGAGTAAGAGAGTATCCCAAAAAGATACAAGGGGAAGAACGAGCTTGAAGTTTATTTGATGTATAGGGTTTCAACCAAGGAAAGCAAAGACATCCAAAAACCCGTAATTTATGAAAACTTGGAGGTTGATGGAAAATAACAGTGTATGGAATTTGAAAACCAAGAGAAGAAGATGGTAAACGATTGATCAAATAAACCGCTGTGGAAAAAGCAAACGACCAAAAATCAATAGGAAGAGAAGCATGAGAAAGAATGGCAAGTCCAGTTTCAACAATATGACGATGTTTTCTCTCAGAAATACCATTAAGTTGAGGAGTATGTGGTGGAGTTGTAAAATGAGAAATACCATGAGTAGAGAGAAAATCAGCCATAACCATGAATTCGCCTCCATTATCCGAATAAAGAGTGATAATGGAAGTATCAAGTTTCTTTTCAACCAAAGCTTTGAATTTGATAAAAGTTTCGAAAACTTGAGACTTTTTCTTTAAGGGATATATCCAAGTATATCTTGAAAAATGGTCAACCAAAACCAAATAATATTTAAACCCATCAAAAGAATAAGACGGAGATGTTCAAACATCACAATAAACAACATCAAGAGGTTTGGAAGATCGTATAGTATTTTCTCCAAATGGTTTTTTATGACTTTTGAAAAGAGAACATGGTTTGCAAAACAAAGAAGAAGAAGTTTTATTAGACAAAGGTAATTGAAAATTGACAATTGTTTTATTGAGGAGATCAACATTAGGATGACCCAAACGAGAATGACAATCTAAAAAAGTAGTTTTTGAACAAGAGAAAGCTTGAAAGGAAGGTTTAGACAGAGTCGGAGACCACTCATATACCCCATTATTGACGTTTCCCTTTGCTACCGGAAGCCCCGAGTTGAGATCCTTCACCTGAAACATCCAAGGATCAAAAGTAACAGCCACATTATTATCAACGCAAAGACGATAAACCGAGATCAAATTTTTCTCCATGGTAGGAACATGCAAAATTTGAGAAAGAGAAATGTCACGTGATGAGGAGGAAAGAGAAGTCGAGCCTGTATTTGCGATTGGTAGGTCGTGACCGTCACCAATGACAACTTTATCGGAACCAGAATATGGATCATGGAAGGACAGATTTTGAAGATCCGAAGTGATGTGGTGAGAAGCTCCACTATCAAGCAGCCAAGACGGAGTGTCATGAGATGCGGATAAAGCAACATTGGCACGGTGTTGAGACGGAGCTTGCACAAGACGGTATTGAAAACATCTCTGAGCACCATGACCTTGTTTGCCACACGCTTGACACCGACCAAGATAAGGACGCCTTTGATCTGAAGATGATGAGAAGCGCTGATCGGAGAAACAAGAATCAGAGTGACGAGACTCATTACCTCGTGAATCAGAGAAACGCGACTCAGAGGGGCGACGAAAGTTAGACTGATGACGAGGGCCTGACCTCCAATTGTTGTCAGATCGCTGCCGATTATTAGCGATATGGGCAGAGACAGGAAAAACTTCAGAGGATGGAGCAGCACAGAGAATGGCGGCTTCCCTATTACGAAGCTTTTCATGAAATTCTTCAAAAGAGACAGGTGTGTCACGATTTTGGATTGCATCACACACCGCACGATACTCTTCGGGAAGACCATCAATCACAAAATCAATCAGATCTTCATGTTCCAAAGGTTTGCCAAGAAGAGATAACTGATCTGCCTTAGACTTCATGGATTGCATAAACTCATCAATTGTTTTGGTGCCTTTGGTGGATTTCTTGAGATGATCCTTTAGCTGTTTGAAGTGACCACGAGAGGGAGTGCCATAAGTTTTGGTGAGAATTTGCCAGGCTTCAAGCGTTGTTTTGGCGCTAGTGACAAGAGTTTGAAGAGAAGTCGTGATTGTACCAAGAATGGCAGCAAAGATAAGTTGATCTTGACGAAGAAAGCTTGTATGCTTTGGATTGACAACAAGCTCATCATTGACAGTAATCATTGGATCCGGAAGAATAGCAGATTCATCAATATAATCATGAAGATTATAGCCACCGAGAAAAAGACGCACCTGAAGGGACCAAGATATAAAATTGGACGATGTAAGCTTCGTTATACCATTCATGTTAATAGAGAGTAGAGAGATTGACGGATCAACAGGGTTGGGCAAAACAGTTGCCGATTCCGAAGTGATAGACATGGCGTCTATGAAAAAGGAGGAGAGCAAGGAGAGAAAGGGGTTGAGCAGCGGCAGCAATCGAAAGGCTGTGGCGGCTAGAAAAGTTTTAAACCTTTTGGCTCTGATACCATATTGAAAAGAATACTTAGATAGATAATATAACCAGAGAGATTACAATGAGTTTATATAGAAGATGAAGAGAGTAGAAGACGAAGAGAGAAGAAGACGTAAAGCTAATCTAGGGAAATAGCAAAGTCAAAGATAATAAACAATATTCCTTAACAAAGCAAAGCAGGGGAATGATTGATTTAATCTTAATATGTTTGTGTAACCTCTATAGGCAAACCATCAATCTTTGTATCATTAAACTACTGAGTATTGACTAATAGTCCAAAAACAGCTACATCATCTAGGGTTATATGCAAATCATTAAACAACTTCAATCTTTTATCCCAAAATGATACTCATACAAGAGTTCGATTAAATGATGATCAAAGCCAAATTGGAAAATACCAAACACACACACAAGCATTCAATTAACAAGGTGAATCTTCAATTGTATGATTAAAGAAACACACAACTTATTCATCTATATATAAAGTCTTCCGAGTATTGAATATTTTTTCCCCAATTGTATTAGTTTACAGACTAGGAAAAAACAATAATTTTTCAACTCAATGAGCAATTACATCACTGTTGCTTCCAGTAGAAGATTCAATCATTGAATTTATAGGAGGATTCAAATTCATCATCATCATCGATGAAACAGATCTAGCAGCCGTTAATTTCTTCCTCTTGAGTGAATAAGGACCGTAGATCTTTGTCAATAGATGTGGTACCTGATCCATCGTCAGATTTTGCGCCGCCGTGACTTCAACGACGGAGTTCTGAAAAGTGGAGGACGGATCGAGTGAGTTCGGGAGAGACCGAGTTACTAAAGAGGTGGTCGATCTAGCGTTGATTCTCGAGTTTCGGATCTGAGCAAGCGCGCCTGGTTTCAAGTAGCGGTGGAATTCGTGGGTTCTTCTCACCGGAGATCTAGAAATATCCTTCATGGATGCGATTCCGGTTAGATTGAAAAATGTGAGGATCAAGAGAGAAAGAGAGAGTTTGAGGAAGATATGTGATGAAGATTAATTTGGGAATCTATAAGGATTTTCTAATGGAGGAAGAGAGGCGGGAAAAATCAGCGCTAGGGATTTTGAGGTGTATTTGGGGCTCTTCGTTTGGTGAACCAGACGCACCGTCTCGATGCAGTTATCAGACGCTGTTCGTTTTAGTCAATTTATGAAGTGCGTCTAGATGCGGAAACTAGATGCAAAATGAAACTCATCCAAAATATCCAGAAATTTTGGATGAGTTTGAAAGTAGAGTTTGGATGCGCTTAAGTGCGTCTCAAATTACAAAAGTATAAAAATACCCTTACTTATAACCATAATAACATTAAATTAATTATATTTTCGCCAAAATCGCAAAATCACGTTTTTTTACCAAAACCGCAAAATCACATTTTTCACAAAAACCGTAAAATCGCGTTTTTCCGCCAAAACCGCATAATCGCATTTTTCTGCCAAAACCGCAAAATCGCGTTTTTCAGCTAAAATTGCAAAATCGCATTTTTTCGCCGAAACCGCAAAATCGCGCTTTTATGCCAAAACCGATAAATCGCGTTTTCCCGCCGAAACCGCAAAATCGCGCTTTTCAGCCAAAATCGCATTTTCCCGCTGAAACCGCAAAATCGCGCTTTTTAGCCGAAACCGGAAAATTGCGTTTTCAGCCAAAATCGCGTCTTTTCGCCAAAACCGGAAAATTGCGTCTTCTTGCCGAAACCGCAAAATCCCGTTTTTCCGCCGAAACCGCAAAATCGCGTTTTTATGCCAAAACCGCAAAATCCCGTTTTTCCGCCAAAATTGCAAAATGATTTTATTTAGTAATTAAATTATTTGGTGTGATTATATATACTAGAAGTATATTAAAAAAAAAAGATTGGTCATTATTTAGCTATAAGTAAATTTAAATCATAAATAATTACAAACATGGGTTTTTGGTCATTTTACATTAAAAGCGTCCAGATGAAGATATACACCAAACGAACATAGGTGCATCTAGATGCAATTTCTGGACACATGAACCAAAAACACAAACGAATAACATCCAGATGCTGCGTCTAGCTACTGCGTCCAACTGCTGCGTCTAGATACTGTGTTGAGAAACGGATCGACTTTGTGAGAGGGAAGATGTGTCTATTAGGGCTTTGAAAAGTCATGAGGAGCGGGAGTTTTTTTTTGTATCACGTGTGTGCACGTGACTTTTATTTTCTTTGCTTCAACATCAAAGTCGGGTCGGATCTTTTGGGCTTACTAGCGAACCATTTAATAATCTCTATCTGATTGGGTTTATTCGGTCATTATTGCCTGCCTCTACACGGACAATTTTCTAAACGTGAACCTCCTAACGTGTTCTCCAAGAACCACTGATATACGTACACGTGTTACTCCGCATAGCTACAACAAATATCTGCGGCTATCATTAAACCGCCTTTCATACATCCTTTATTCCACCGTTGTTTTCTCTTGATTACTTTTATAATCGCGACGTTGTTTCATCTCTTTAGTGGCGGTTTCAGTCTCCTTTATATTCCACTAATTTTCTCGAGAAAATTAAATTCACAGTTCCTTTTCTAATCATTTTCTCTTAGCTTTGATTCGGAAAAAAACTAAAACGAGCAAACCAATATGGATACTAAGATCGGAGCCATCGACGCTTGTAACCCGACCACCGGTGGTATCGGCGGTTCTCCAAATGGCGGCGTCTCCACCCTTCAGAACTCGAGTCCAGCTCACTCAACCACCATCAACCCCTGCGACGCAACTCTCGGCCATTACCTCGCGAAACGTTTAGTCGAGATCGGCGTCACCGACGTCTTTTCCGTTCCCGGAGATTTCAACCTAACGCTTCTCGACCACTTGGTTGCCGAGCCGAACCTCAAGCTGATCGGCTGCTGCAACGAGCTCAACGCTGGATACGCGGCGGACGGTTACGCTAGATCGCGTGGAGTCGGAGCGTGCGCGGTAACGTTCACCGTCGGCGGATTAAGTGTCCTGAACGCGATAGCCGGTGCTTACAGTGAGAATCTGCCTCTGATTTGCATCGTCGGTGGTCCAAATTCCAACGATTACGGTACCAATCGGATTCTTCACCATACAATTGGTTTACCTGATTTCTCTCAGGAGCTCAAGTGTTTTCAAGCTGTTACTTGTTATCAAGCTGTGATAAACAACTTGGAAGATGCTCATGAACTCATCGATACTGCGATTTCGACTGCTTTGAAAGAAAGCAAACCTGTTTACATCAGTATAAGCTGCAATTTACCTTCGATTCCTCTTCCGGCTTTCAGTGGCTGTCCTGTTCCCTTCATACTCGCTCCCAGGGTGAGCAATCTGATGGGTATAGATGCGGCGGTGGAAGCAGCTGCTGAGTTCTTGAACAAAGCTGTGAAGCCAGTTCTTGTTGGTGGACCGAAACTGCGAGTCGCGAAAGCTACGGGTGCTTTCGTTGAGCTTGCTGATGCTTCTGGGTATGGTTTAGCTGTGATGCCTTCTGCTAAAGGACAAGTACCTGAGCATCACAAGCATTTCATTGGTACTTACTGGGGAGCTGTGAGCACAGCTTTCTGTGCTGAGATTGTTGAATCTGCGGATGCTTATTTGTTTGCAGGTCCTGTTTTCAATGATTACAGTTCCGTTGGGTACTCTCTGCTTCTCAAGAAGGAGAAATCGATCATTGTGCAACCCGATCGGGTTACTATCGGTAACGGACCTGCGTTTGGATGTGTTCTGATGAAGGATTTTCTTAGCAAATTGGCTAAACGGATTAAGCATAACAACACTGCTTATGAGAATTACCACAGGATCTATGTCCCAGAAGGAAAGCCATTGAGAGAGAATCCCAAGGAGCCTTTGAGGGTTAATGTGTTGTTCCAACACATTCAGAATCTACTCTCTTCTGAGACTGCTGTGGTTGCTGAGACCGGGGATTCCTGGTTTAATTGTCAGAAGCTGAAGCTCCCTGAAGGATGCGGTTACGAGTTCCAGATGCAATACGGATCAATTGGTTGGTCAGTGGGTGCTACACTAGGCTATGCTCAAGCCATACCAAACAAGCGTGTCATTGCTTGTATTGGAGATGGTAGTTTCCAGGTTACCGCACAAGATGTATCAACGATGATACGATGTGGGCAAAAGACCATAATCTTCCTTATCAACAATGGAGGCTACACCATTGAAGTTGAGATTCATGATGGTCCTTACAATGTCATAAAGAACTGGAACTACACAGCTTTTGTTGATGCTATACACAATGGAGAAGGTAAATGCTGGACTACCAAGGTGAGATGCGAGGATGAGCTAGTGGAAGCGATCGATACCGCGACTAATGAGCACAAAGAGAGCTTATGTTTCATTGAAGTGATAGTGCATAAAGATGATACAAGTAAGGAGCTTTTGGAGTGGGGATCCAGAGTCTCTGCTGCTAATAGTCGTCCCCCAAATCCTCAGTAGAGTTTCAGTAAATGCTTTCATTGTCTATTTCAGATTTCGTAGTTCATTTACTGTTTTATGTAAAAGTAGTGTGTATCCTTTTTACTCCCATCTGGATGCGAAATCAATGTTTGAGTGCAAAAATAAGAATTTGTTTCCTGTTACTTCTTCTTTTGTCATTTTAACTTATCAGTTTTTGGCAGATTCATCAGAGATATGGTCTTTGCGTTTTGGATTGGTTTGTGTTATGATTGTCTTGAGGAAAAACACATCCTAAGCTAAGCAGGTTGAGATACCATTCATTCAAAGATGCCAATATTATTTGAAAAGGCATTTGGTAGAATCCTTTCTTTTCTTATGTAAGCTAACTTTTGTGTTTACCTTTTCTTGATATGTTCTGAAAAGTACCTTTTTCTTAGCTTTTTTTTTTGGGTTCATGGCTGGAGTAGCAGCTAAATTTGAAACTTGCTTCTAAGGGATGTAATGAAAATCTTGGTGTTGATCCTTACATGATTAATCCACTGGTTTGCAAAAAGACATCATCGCTAAGCTGTTGTGATGTGATTTTATCGGTAAACAGGATTAGATAGCTTATTCCATAGTAGTTGTCCTAGTTTTCTGCATGCGGAAACCTGTTGGTCTTGCCTTTGATCACTCTGTCCAGATTTATGCTGCAGCTTGAATCCAACAGGAGATTGATGGCCTTCAAATCCAAAGCTGTTGCTTTCAGTGGTTCACATGTTGTTTATATCTACTGTGTAAAAGTAATGTTGAGAGTTCAGATCCATGAAGCTTTGGCTAGTTACATGGTTCTATGCTAGATTAATTGGAAGAAAGCCTTAGCAAGTTGGTTTCTCTTGTTCAATTTAAAGGGAAACTTGAAGTTATTATTGAACCAAGAACATCTTGATGAGTTTATTGTATTGAGATTTTGATACTAACCAAGAGGGTCTGAAGTAACATTTGGCTGGGGACATGTATTGCTAAAATTCTGGCTTTGGGAATTTAACAAGTTCGGCCCCGTGGGAATCAGGTAAAACCTACGTCTCGCCGGAGAACTTCTCCGGAAAATCTACTAAGCACTTAGCTCTGTTTTGAGCTCTTAATCTTTACACTCTCTCTTAGTTCTTTCTTACACACGTACATAATACAAAGAGAAGTTGAATCTACTTATAGACATAGCAAATCCAACTTGGTCACCAAGGAAACTTCGGAATCAATCACGCAATTACCTTGGTCTCTTTGTGATGAAGCGGAAGCACGACAAAGGGGTCTTGTTCCTCTAGTTCCCGAGAAGCAAGAGGAAGCAAGAAGAAACTCTGTTTTCTACTCGAAAAACAGAGGGTCGAGATTTGTAAAGAAACTATACTTTGCAAAAGCTCAATGAAAATAACTTCTTCATAATTCAATTCAACGTCTTCTCTTTACAAACCTTAGATATTTATATATAGCAAAGCTAGTTCTAAGTTTTAGGAAACATAACTTATAAAGGAAAAGGAAAAACTAAAGAAAAGGAACGAACTCAAAAAGGAAATGTCAAAAGAAATAGAAAATCGAAAACGTGAGTAGAAAGGCAAGACACGCTGTACAGGTCTCTGGGTAGCTGAAGATTCGACCCGGAATCTGGTTCCTCATTTTCGCCTCGATACGGATATAGGTGCTTAACGTTGAAAACATCAGAAGTACGCATGTGATCTGGCAGCGTAACTTATAAGCATTAGCGTTGATGCGTTGGATAACTTCTATAGGACCAATCTTTCTTGACTTGAGCTTTATTGTATTCATGAGCGGAAAATCTGTCTTTAGTTAAAACAACCCAAACGAGATCACCCGGTTCGAAAATGACCTCACGGCGATGTTTATCCGCAGCTTGTTTATAAGATGCCGCTGATGTCTCTAAATATGCTTGAGCTTGTTGATGAACAAGTTGAAGCTCCTCTACGAAATCGATTGCTTGACCGTGCAAACGGGTTTGGTCTAGTGCTGCTGTTAAGTCCAAAGGACCACGAGGCAGAATGCCATAAATTACCTTAAAAGGACAAAAACCCAAGCTTCTATTATGCGCATGATTGTGAGCAAATTCTGCTTGAGCGAGTTTAGCGTCCCACGATTTGATATTGTCACCTACAAGACTGCGCAACATATTTCCCAAAGCACGATTAGTCACCTCGGTTTGACCGTCGGTTTGCGGATGGTAGGATGTACTCATGTTCAAGCTTGTGTTGAGAAGTTTCCAAATAGATCGCCAAAAGTGACTTAAGAAACGTGTATCGCGATCAGACACAATAGACGATGGTAACCCATGAAGTCGATATATCTCCCGGAAGAACAACAAAGCTACTTGACCGCATCCGTCGTCCTTTTACAAGGAATAAAATGAACCATTTTGGAAAACCTATCAACAGCCACAAAGATAGAATCATGACCTCGTTGTGTACGCAGAAGGCCTAAGACAAAATCCATGCTAATGTCCGTCCACGGTTGTGTTGGAATTGGCAAAGGCATATACAATCCTGCATTTGATGCCTTTCCTTTGGCTTGCTGGCAAGTACGACATCGCTCAACATATAGTTCTACGTCACGACGAAACGAAAGGCCAAAAATAGTTTGAAGAAACGAGGTGGAGAGTCCTATCACGACCCACATGACCTTCAGAATGAAGTTGCTCAATGATACGTAGACGAAGACTGCATGCAAAGAATGCATAACAGATTTCCTTTGAATAAAAATCCTTCGTTAAGTGTGAAGTCTCGGTGAAAACCAGATTGCACTTCATCCCAAATTCGTCCAAAGTATGGATCTGTAGCATATAAATCACTAAACGAAGCAAAACCCAACACTGAATTGTGCATAACGGTGAGAAGAGAGTGTCGTCGACTCAACGCATCTGCTACACGATTTAACTTACCGGCCTGGTGCTTAATGGTGAATGTTGGAGAAAAGCAATCCAAGATGCATGTCGAGCTGAAACTTTAGCTTGGCTGTCAAGATGTCGCAAAGCATCGTGATCGGTGAATAGTACAAAATCACGATGACACAAGTAATGTTTCCAGTGCTTAATGGCTTGCACAATAGAGTAAAATTCAACATCATAGGTACTGTAGCGACTTCGAGCCCCCGATAATTTTTCACTAAAGTATGCGACGGGACGGTTTTGTTGACTCAATACGGCTCCTATCCCAAGCTTCGAAGCATCACAATGTAATTCAAAGGTAAGGGAAAAATCGGGTAAGACTAATACCGGGGCTGTGGTAAGCTTTTTCTTGATCTCGTCAAATGAAATAGCAGCCTCATTAGTCCATTCAAATTTTCCTTTACGCATACAATCGGTGATAGGTGCCATGATACTGCAAAAATGCGAAACAAATCGTCAATAGAATGATGCTAATCCATGAAAGCTCCGAACATCAGTAATCGTTTTGGGAGTTGGCCATGATTGTATGGCTGCAATCTTGGACTGGTCTACAGCTAAACCGTTGCTGGAAACGATGTAACCCAAAAACAAGACATGATCGGTTCCAAATTGACACTTCTGTCGAGCTCTCCAAATAAGCTTTCCTTGCGTAGAACGTTGAGAACATCTCGAAGGTGAGACAAATAAGCTTCCATTGACAAGCTAAATATGAGTATATCGTCGAAATATACCACCACGAATTTGCCAATAAAAGGTCTTAGCACTTGATTCATAACTCGCATGAACGTACTCGGAGCATTGGAAAGGCCAAATGGCATCACTAACCATTCAAACATTCCTTCGCGGGTCTTAAAAGCTGTCTTCCATTCATCTCCCGGACGAATAAGAATTTGGTGATAACCGTTCTTTAAATCGATTTTAGAGAAAACTGAGGCCGAGCCAATCTGGTCCAAAAGATCATCTAGTCTGGAAATTGGGAAATGATAGCGAACAGTAATTTTATTAATAGCCCGACTATCAACACACATTCGCCAAGATCCATCTTTTTTTGGAATTAGAAGTGCGGGAACGGCACAAGGACTAAGACTTTCGCGTACATGGCCTTTGGCTAGAAGACTCTCTACTTGTCTACGGAGTTCATCGTGTTCTTGCGGACTCATTCTATAATGAGGTCGATTTGGTAATGTGGCTCCTGGAACTAAATTGATTTGATGTTGTATATCCCTAAGCAGTGGTAACGCATTCGATAATTCCTCGGGAAAAACATCTTTAAACTCTTGTAGAAGTGCATCAAAAGGCTTAGCGAGAATCGTCTTTGGGGATGGCACAATTGGCACAGTAAGCAAAGCAAAAGGAAACCCGGTGTGACGAAGTTCTTCTTCAAATGCTACTCATGAACAAAATAAGGACATATGTGGTTTGGCTTCGGTAGTACCAATAGGAACCGGAGGTTGCAGCACCATTGGGTCTTTAGGAAGTAAGGTAATCGTTTTGTTATTAAACACAAAACGATAGGTGTTACGCTTACCATCATGAGTAGTCTCGCGGTCATATTGCCACGGTCTTCCAAAAATATGATGACCGACATCCATTGGAGCAATATCGCAATACAATTGATCTTTGTAGATTGATCCAATTGAGAAAGAAACAAGCGTACGGTGTGTGACGCGTAACTCTGTGCCCGTTTTCAACCAAGTCAACTTATAAGGCGTAGGGTGAGCTTCTTTCTCGAGACCCAATTTTTGCACTGCATAATCAGAGACAATATTGTGGCTGCTTGCAAACTTTGCCTTTCACTGTGCAATTCGATTGAAAGAGATTCGTACGAAGCCATGGTTCCTCTAGCGTTTGAGGAGCTAAACAAATGTGTCTAATTACCAAGACAGGACTAGCATCACCCATAAGCTTTGTGTTATCATGTAATTCCATGGGTGTACTGTCATCATGATATGAATCAAATTCTTCTTTAGTTTCATTAACTAAAAGAAACCGTTTCACCTGTTTCGGACAAGCCGTTTGAATACGTCCTGTTTCTCCACAAGCAAAGCAACGGAGGGCATTAGGATGTGATGAGCGTCGAAGTGGTGGATCTTCAGTAGATGATGATGTTCGATTAGAGGCTGGTAGTTGAGAAGCATTCTTGGGCTCTGGATTAGTGCAAGTGGTTTGATCTTGCGAAGTAGTGCTGCGCAATCTGTTAGCCAAATTCCAATTACCTCCGTATGAACGAAATTGTCGTTCAAACGTAGCAACACGTCGGTGAGCTTCTGAGACTGCGTGACCTCTGAATTTTATTACGTGTCTATCAATAAGTAAAATTCTTCAGCATATTTGTCAACAGTACGAGCTCCTTGTCGCAGGTTTTGTAAACATGTGAACATGGTTCGATCAAAGCTATAAGAAAGAAACATTTTTCGCAAGTGTTTCTTCAACTTATTCCAAAGTTTGATCTTTGGTTTTCTTTCTCGAGCGCGAGTTGATTTCAACTGTAACCACCATGAAGTTGCGTGACCTCTGAATTTGGTCGCCACGAGGGCGACTTGTCGATCTACAGGAACTTGTTTAAACTCGAGAATTTCCTCAACGGTGATGATCCAGTCGATCAACTCTTCTCCACGAATACTGCCCGTAAATTCAGGTAAATCGGATTTGAATCCGTTTTCCCAACGGCGGTCGTTGATAGCGTAAGCACGATCTTGATTATGAGGCCGATGGTTAAGTGCTTGAAGAAGAGCAAACGGGTTTTCGTCAGCAACATCCTCGTCATCTTGAATAACAGGTTCGTTGCGGTGTTGTTGACCAATCGTTGTTACAACATCACGCAAGGTCCGTTGTAAAGACTCATGAGTTTGTTGAATGGATGTCTGTATAGTTATTTACATCTCTTGGAGGGTTCGTCGTAACTGATCCCAATCATCTTGGTGAACGTCTTTGTCTTTGTTCTGCTGTTTCGGCGGCATGACTACGGCAGGAACGACGAAGCTCTGATACCAAAAGTGATGAAGCGGAAGCACGACAAATGGGTCTTGTTCCTCTAGTTCCCGAGAAGCAAGAGGAAGCAAGAAGAAACTCTGTTTTCTACTCGAAAAACAGAGGGTCGAGATTTGTAAAGAAACTCTTCTTTGAAAAAGCTTAATGAAAATAACTTCTGCTTAATTCAATTCAACGTCTCCTCTTTACAAACCTTAGATATCTATATATAGCAAAGCTAGTTCTAAGTTTTAGGAAACATACCTTATAAAAGAAAAGGGAAAACTAAAGAAATGGAACGAACTCAAAAAGGAAATGTCAAAAGAAATAGAAAATCGAAAACGTGAGTAGAAAGGCAAGACACGCTACATCACTTTGTCTCCTTGATTACGATGATAACGAGGCTAGGAACGGCTAAAGCAGGCCTGCAATTCTTGTCCCTATTCAGCTCCAGCTTCCTTGTACGGTTTCGTGCAACATTTGCAGATGGAGAGATAGTACTGTGGTCCTGCGAAGAAGATAACGTTATCTTCAAGACCCTCTTTTTCCATTTAGCTGCTTTGCTTTACTTTTCCAGAACTGAAACCCTCTGCTTGGTTCTGAGTCTTCGATCACACTCATTATAATTTTGAATTAAGACCAAGACCAAAGACCAAAACACTTCCAACGGTTTAGAATTCTTCTTGTAGCAGCTCAATTCATCAAGGTATTCATACCAATTCTCACACTTGGGATTCAAACTCAACATACATTCATGAACCTTCGTATTTCAAGAACATGACCACAAATCCACCTGGTCCACGTGAAGTGAAAGATGCTTATTGCTTATTAAACTTTGGAGGTAACAATACCGCTATCCACAAAAAAGCTGGAGAAATGTGGTCTTGGATTGTATGGATTTTGATACAAAATCGCTAGACAGGTACTACAATATGTTTTCTGTAACCTTTGAGATTGTAACTAACATTAGTTATAGGGAGTGAAAGCTATCATCGCCAAGAACTTTGATAAATTCCACCAAAGTAATATGGTTAATGTGGGGATTGTTCCTCTCTGTGTTTAAGTCTGGTGGGGATACCAAATCATTGGACTCACAGGCCGTCAACGCTACACAATCCATCTTGAAGATGAGTTATTTACAGTTTTTCCTGAGTGTGAAGTACTACAAAGAGTACTATATGAAGTGCAGAACCAAGTTGAGTCATGAGGTTGCTTAAGATGGACTTGAGTATTGAGGTGGTTTGGGATTGAAAAAGAAAGAAGATATTTGTTTGGAGGTAAAGGAAAAGATATTCAAGAGAAAATTAGGGAACTTGTTGTTATCAACAAAAAGGAAGTTTCTTAGGGTTAATGAGTTTCCTCTTTTATGTATATATATTGAGAGGCACGGTGGCTGGAACTTTTTAAGAAAGCTTCTTCTGGGTTGTTTGATGTTGATGCTGCTGAAATAGTTCTTATTGGTGTATGATGCTGAGCTGATCAAGTGTTGTGGAGTTTAGCTCAGGATTGGGTTATCCTGAAGAATCTATGTTATTGAACGAAATGGTAAATTAAGAAGTGTACTTGATTTACGCGTTTGCGAATAAGCTGTATTTGCTTTATGGTTCTAGTGAATTTGAATCTAATCCTGGTCCCGAAGAGTAGGAAACGGACCTCGTTAAAAATTCTCTTGTCTCATTTATTTTGTGCACTTTATATTACCTACTTTCACTTACACATCTTCCCAGTAATGTTAGTGAGATAAAACAGTGACCACTGGAACTGCTAAGGGTATGATTGGTAACGAGTTGTAAGATGAAGCGGTAAGTTGTAAGCATAGTGCAAAGTTGTAAGGTGGAGTTGTAAGCTGCGTGTAAGGCTTTTGGTAACGCTTTCATGATTGGTACAATTTAAAGTGTTACAAATTTAAAAATGGCTCTAAGATTACAATTTACTGCTTTGTTTACTTGCATTCTTTTTATTCTGCCTAGCTTAATCTGAACTTATTAAATCTATTGTGTTTCACTGATTCCCTGTGGATTTCGATACCTTAAGTACTGCATTGATCTCTTTGTTTGAGAGAGTAGCTCTTAGGTTTAATTTGAGCATATCAAATTTTGGCGCCGTTGCCAAGGAATCATAACCATTAGATTTACACTATTAGGATTTTGTCTAGGTTTTTAGTTTTGTTTTTATTTTGCTAGTATCTTGTCTCTTTTTTGTGTTGAGTTTCAGGTACATACGAAATCGCAATACCAGGAGCAATCAAGACAAGGAACTAGTTTGTTTGAGTCTCCAGGAATTAGCACGGTTAGAGCGAGAAAACAGAAGAGCAGCAACAATGGCTGCTAGACCACAACTTGTTCTGATTCAAGGAGAAGATGGATTCCTGCATGATCCGGCAAGTCTCAGATACAACGCCGAAGGGCAGAGGATCAACGACGATGGTACTGTGATCGTCGAAGAGATTGTTGAGCCGGTGGAGGAAAGAGCAATCGTCGAAGGTGGAGAACAAGATGGTGTCGCTCGACACCAAGGTGAAAATCGTGCCGCCCGACAAGACGAACATATCGCTCGACAAGGAGAAGTTGATGGTGTCGATCGACGCCAAGCTGGTGTCGCTCGACACCCTGTCCAGAATCAGCAACATACTTTAGCTGATTTCAACCGTCCTGACCAGTTCTATGCGAATCGAGCTGCGATTCGTCCTCCAGCTTTCCAGAGGAACGATTTTAAACTGAAACCTGCTTACTTCCGCCTAGTTGCTCAGAACCCTTACCATGGTCTTCGTCATGAGCATCCTATGGACCACATCGAGAACTTTGAAGACTTAGCTTCAAGCATCAAAGCCAATGGTGTGTCCAGCGATTATCTCTTTTGCAAGCTATTCCCATACTCTCTTAGTGGGGATGCTTCTTATTGGCTGAAGCAGCTTGAGCCGGGATCACTGACTACTTGGGAGGGCACCAAGAACGCGTTCCTGAACAACTTTTTCGATGATGCGAGGTCAGAAGAGCTAAGGACAAAGATTACTTCATTCAAGCAGGGTCCTACAGAAGCATTCAGGGCTGCGTGGACGCGTCTAAAGTCTTATCAGAGAGATTGTCCTCACCATGGCTTCACAGATGTTCAGTTACTAGGCATTTTCTACAGAGGAGTAGACTGGAGATATCAGATGGCATTAGATGCAGCGAATAGTGGTAACTTCAATACCAACTACCCAGAGGACGCAGTTACTCTCATCAAGAACTTGGCTTCTAGCAACAGTACAAAGAACGCTGATTTTGAGAAGAATCAGATGAGCGAGAACAAAGATGGTGGTAAGCACTTGGCTGAGATGAACGCAAAGCTGGATTCTATGAAAAGTATCCTTATGGGAAAGAAGTCGGTCCAGTTCGCTCAGGAAGTTGAGACAGCAGAAGAAGATGTGAACTACATCAATGGTTCCGGATTTCAGAAGTACGGCAATCAGCAAGGATATGGGTCGTCTTATCAGAAATCTCCTCAGAGCTACAACAAGAACTATGGTTCATCATCCTACCAGAAGCCTCCTGAGCAGGACAATGAGATGAAAGCTATGCTTGCACAACTCCTAGAGGGACAGCAGAAGTTGGAAGTCACTTTCAATGGGAAGTTGGACTCCGTCTACCAAGATCTTAATGGGAAATTCGAGTCGTTAAGCACACATGTCAAGAAGCTGGATGTTCAGGTCGCCCAAACTGCTAGTTCTGTCAAGAGATAAGAGGGTTTCCTTCCTGCGAAGACCAATGCAAACCCAAGGAGCGCTCGCAATGCTGTTCAGACTGAAACAAAGGATTATTTCGCTGAGTTGGACAAAATTTTTGGAACTGCAGAGCAAGTGTCGATCGACACTACAACTGAGCATCGATCGACACCACTCGGGAAGTCATCTGAGATCGTGACAACAGAGCTAGTGTCGATCGACACCACCTCTGGTGTCGATCGACACCCCGTCCAGACCTGCGCAGAAATCGCGAATTCTTTGGTTCGAGCAAAGGAGAACGTCCATAAGGCCAAGATTCCTTTCCATAGAGCTAGAAAGTCCAAGAAGGAAGTCGAAGAGGCCATGTGCAAGCGGATTATTGATAAGATCATGGTGGAGATGCCTCTAGTCGATGCGGTAAAACTTTCTCCTGCGCTTAGAAGATATGTCAAGCGGCTTGCAGCAAATGGTATTAGTCCTGAGGAAGAAGCACTACTGACTCGAGATCTTCAAGCAATACTTTTGGGCATAGCTCCTGTCTCCAAGAAGAAGAAGAAGGAGATAGTGGTTTCTGAAGAGGTTAGCGCAATGATACAGAGTAGAGTTCCTGTGAAACTGCCTGATCCAGGAAGCTTTGTGCTCGATTGCTCGATTTCGAAGGAGAAGTTTCCTCATTCACTCTGCGACTCAGGTTCTGGAATTAACTTGATGCCACTCTCCGTAGCTGCAAGACTTGGCATGACAGATTTCAAGCTGACTTGGATGTCTCTTATCCTGGCTGATCGTTCCAGGCGGTTCCCGAAAGGAATTCTTGAGGATGTTCCGATTCAAATAGAAGACTGCATTATCCCAACAGATTTTGTGGTATTGGAGTATAATGCTGAGCCTCAGGATCCTTTGATTCTGGGAAGATCATTCTTAGCTACTGCGGGAGCAAATCTTGATTGCAGAAGAGGAAAGATCAAACTTGACCTTGGTGATGTTGTCATGGAATTCGACATGGACCCTACCAGGAGAAAATCCACCATCGATGGTCAAACTTTTTCAGTGGAAATTCTAGAAGATGAAAACTCAATCAAGGAGCTGGAGTCTAGTCCTTCATCTGTTGCTGAGAACGTCATTCCACTTATCCCATCCCACGATCCTCCCACTGAGCAAAGGTACGTGTCTCCTGAACTTAATTCTGCATCTCCTCCTTTCATTAATGATTTAAAGGTTGAAAAAGCAGTTACGCGCTCACATAAGCATCGAGTTTCTCATGCAAGTCTTCCTTTTTCTTCTGATAAATGTGCAGTTCCTCAGGCGAGTAAGGGGAGTTCAAAGCCGTTTGCCAAAATGCGAATTCTCATTCCTCATGAGCTGAAAGACAAAGGAGACGCAGTCGTTCAGGAGATGGTGCAGAAAACGCAGAAACTCTTTCCTGGAATCATTCCATGGAAGAGTTCCGATCCTCCAGACGTCTGAATTCCTCAAAAGAGTCAAGCTAACAGACTAAAAACAAGCGCTTAATGGGAGGCAACCCATTTGTGAGTTTTATATTTATGTTTTCTTTTTATTTTCTTTTACAATTTTATGTTTGGTGTGTTTTTGGTTTTGTTTTTTAGGAGATAAAAACGTGCAAATGAACTTCAGGAGCTTGTGTCGAGCGACACGATGTTCAAATCGCTCGACACTTGCAAAAATTCCTTGGTGTCGATCGACACCATTTACAGTGTCGATCGACACCCCGACCAGGTTACGTTTTTCTCTTCAAAATTTCGATTCCTTTCATTTTCTATCTATTTATTTCACCAATCTTAGACTTAATAACACTGGGGACAATGTCGTTTAACTCTGGGGGAGGTAGTTGCTAACTTATGTGTTTTCTTTTGAGTTTTTATGGTGTTTTTCAAAAAAAATTTTGTTTTATTCGGGTCGAAACTCCCCTTTCCAACTTACTTTGAACAGCACTCAAGGACCATTTCCGATGCAAGTTGGCTGGTTTTACTGAGGTGGGTAATTGGAAGTGGATCGGTTTAACGGAGCGAGTTCAGGTTTCTGGAGAACGCCAGAAAGACGTTGCAGACCCCGCCCCTAATGAACTCTAATTTCTTGTCTTGGGCGTTGGTAATCGCAGGATTTGATTCATCTTCCAACACTTGGACGCGAGGATGGACCGCTCTGAAACTTCTTCCCATATGATGATTACAACTGTTCCTAGACCAAAAGAAGCGCAAAGGACCCTGTTCTCACAGGGAACAATAGTACTAAGCGCGGTCTAGTGTTTCATAGAGATGCCAAGGTATTAAAAAAAAAAAAAAAAAAATCAGCGCAGAAATATCAAATCAACATGCCCAAGTAGCCAAGGGATGATGCGTAAACCGTGTCTCCTTTGTGACCTCACGGAAAGCATGTTGTAAGGGAAACTAAAAGTTTCTAAGTGAACCAAGGGATGATGCGTAAACCTGTATCTCCTTTGTGAACTCATTAGATTCGTCCCATAAAAGTTCAACAAAGGGCAATGCATCTCTATGATAATCCTTAATTGGATTTACAGTTACGGAGGGAAGAGAGAGGGTGAAACGCAGGAAAGTGTTACAGGAAGGTAAAGAGTCTAGAACTTCCAGCGATCGATATTCCCTCGATGAGACCGCACCTAAGTAATGAAAGGGGTTTGCGACTGAAAGTCTGAGTTTCTCTAAGGGATTTGGATTCAACCTGAAGGACTGCTATACTTCTAGGGAAACATCGAAGTATCACCGGATGACTTTGCAAAGGTATGTGGTTCCTAAAGGAGTGATAATATTGTTTTGCTTAGGGACAAGCAAAAAGTTAAGTCTGGGAGAGTTGATATATCATGGTTTTTACCCAGTTTAAGCTAAATCTTTTGTATGCATTTTGCGGATGGACACAGAGGTAATAATAATATGATGCACTATTGACAAGCATTGACGACAAAAACAAGCATTAATTTGACTTGTACATCATAATATTCAAATAGTCTGACTTGGATATATGGGAATGATTTTAGGTGGAACTAGCATATTATGATCACGACGGTATGCTTCCTTACATCATCCCAAGTTTTAGAAATAAGTGAGTTTTTTTTATTCAAAAGTTTATCAGAGTCTGATCTGTTTTCTAGAGTTGATCACAAAAATTGCATACATGTGCGCGTACTGTATAGACCATGGGATATTCTTTATTAAACAAGAAAACACACTCCTCTTATTGATTGGTTTAAAATGTGGCATGCGCATTTATCCTATAGACTTCATCGATGTAATTCGGTGATAAAATTCTTCTTTAAAAAGAAAAAAGTATCGAGCAATTTGCAGTAAGACGGTCTCTTCTTTTGTCATCGAATTTCGTCAATCGCCTTTCTCTTAAAACACCGAAATGAAATTATCGAATATTCTAGCATTAGATGAGTTGGACCCACTTGTGGCTCTTACTACACGGTCCCACTTTGTTATTTCTTTCTTTTATGCTCTTTGGTGGGTTGAAAGTTGCGCGTTAGTTGTACGCGGAGAGAGTAATGATTCTCTGCTTCTCACACCAATGCCTTATTCTAAACGTGATAACCCTTCCAACTTGGTCGCTCAAATAGACCTTGTCCATACACGTGTCTATCTTTCACACCAGATCTGCGGCTACGATTTAACCGCCACAAAAGGAAGGTTAATAATCGTAAAAAAAAAACCCTATAAATAAAGTCTCCTTCCTCTGCTTTCTTCTTCATTCATCAATTTGACTAAACAAAACCCCAACAACTCGTCTGATTATCTTCTTCCCCTCACATCTTCAGGTACGATTTCATTGATTCATCGAAGGTTTCATCTTTATGTTTGTCTTGTTCTTTGATTGATCGTTTTTGCAAGATTTCAATCGATTAGGGTTTTTTTCATTCTTTCCGTTTCAATTCCCGAATCGGCTTGTTTAGGTTTTGGACTCCTGATTTAGAAGGAATCTCTGCACAAAATAGCGGTCTCGAGAATTTCTTCACTTGATTTTTAGGGTTTTTATTGAGATTGATTCCAAGTTCTTAGTAATTAATCTATTTAGTGTTATTTTGGTTTTGGTAATATCGAGAAATATATGTTCATGCTCTGTTCTGGATTCTTAATTGTTGATTTGAGTTTCCTTATGATGCAGAGAGAATCGAGCAACTTAAAGAGGCGTCCTTTAGTTTCAAAAAGCAATCAAGAAGTTTACATGGTTGAACTAGACATCCAGATTCCAACAGCATTCGATCCTTTCGCAGAAGCTCAAGATACAGATGCACCAGGGACAAAAGAGTACATTCACATCCGTATCCAGCAGAGGAATGGCAAAAAGAGCTTGACCACTGTTCAAGGGCTCAAGAAAGACTACAGCTACGAGAGGATTCTCAAGGATCTCAAGAAAGATTTCTGCTGCAACGGGAACGTTGTGCAGGACAAAGAGCTAGGCAAGATCATTCAGCTTCAAGGTGATCAGAGGAAGAAAGTGTCTCAGTTCTTGGTCCAGGCTGGGATTGCTAAGAAGGATCAGATCAAGATCCACGGTTTCTAAGTCCAAATCGAATTTGGATCGGATCTGTGTTCCATTTATCTCTACCGTATGCGAATAATTTGGTTTGGTGTGTGAGTGTCATTAGGAGTTTTTATTTTGATTTCAGAGCTGTGGCTTTGTTGTTTTTCGTTTTGTTCACGTGTTAGATGAAGGTGTGTGGAATATTTGACTTTTGCAATGATAAATCTTTCGATTGTTTTAGTATTTCGTATCTTCGTTTTTTTGCTTGCACAAGGATAGTAGCTATGACATTATTCCATAGCCTAATCCCTCATCTTTGTTGACATTATATTGCTTGAATGATCAAAAAAGTGAGGGAAGAGGATCGAGTTTGTTAAAACGGAGACGTTCCAAAGATACGTTTTGGGGACCCTATGGTTCATTACATTATCCAACAAGGGAAATTAGAAATTAGAGAATTCGCATCGGCTAATGCTACTACGTTTTTGCGTAATTGGGTAAATAGCAACGGAATTGTGTACTGTACAATTTTCCACAAACCCATTATGACCCTACATTTGCGTTTTGTGTAGAGTATTTGTAGATATGGTGAGAACTGTTTTGAGTTTGTTTTTGAGAGAGAGAGAGAGAGATTCTGTTCTGCAAGGTTTTGTTTCAAATTTTGGACGGCTTAATATTATTAAGTATCACCGGAGATCTCACCGGTGGTTTCCTTTATAACTTTAATCATCATCAAAATTTTAAGATGATAATTTTTGATTTTGAAGACTCATCGGAGATATCGTTGGCGACAACCATTTCCATCATCTTGTGTTTGAGATTAATCAATCTGCTTTTTGTTTGCCATCGGCGTGAGTAGAACTATATGGAATTAAGATCACTGTATACCACAAAACTGAGGGTATTTTGGTCAATCCTCAATGTACTTGAGGAAGTTGAAGTCGATATTTTTTTGCAAATAATCGTTTGGTGAAAAAATTCTGTCATTATGAGAGAAATCCTCTTATTAGCACATCTAACCATTTACAAAACTGCTAAACTGTAGATTTAATGGCTAATAATTTACATTACGTCTAAGAAAAACATGATAGCAGTTATTACATTACGTCCAATATTAACAAGCTCAAGATCTAGCTCAACGACCTCGAAGTAACACCCGTCGGTAGCATCACAATTTTTGGCCCAATCTCTTCTATTCAAAAATAACGAGATCATATTCAGTTTCCCATCGATTAAAATTCATGCACTAATTCAAAGCTAATTAAAGAATTATTTGTTGTCTCCTACACACCTGTTACTCACCAAAGTTCCATATTGCACATGATCTTGTATTTTTCATTAAATGTTGACCTAAATGTTATATGTTGCCAAATGTTATCTTTTCCTTAGACGATTATCTCTTTTCTTAGAGAGGTATCGATTATGTTGAATGATAATGTGAATACATTCCAAATCTTAATGTACCATTATTAGACAATATAAGCACTTTGTACACAACTAACAATTTTATTAGATGGAAAAAAGAGATTATAATCAATAACAAAAATTATATACAGTAAAACTCCTATAAATTAATAATGGGTTTGATTGATTACAAATCTTTATATTATACAACTACTTTTAGATTTGTATCGCTTTTGATTGTACCAATCACGAAAGCGGTACCGAAAGCGTTACACTCAGCTTACTTGTGACACCCCGGTTTCAGAGCATATATGGTATATGCGGAGAGGATTAAAAAAATTGATTTGACTACCTATATCACCAAAGTGCACTTATCTTTTCGGTCACATGTCTTGAGAGAACTCCAGAGTTAAGCGTGCTTGAACTGGAGTAGTTTCAGGATGGGTGACCTACTGGGAAGTCATTTCCAGTACCGTGTGAGTGTGGTTAAATACGGGAAAATATCGCGTGGTGATTTGCAGGGTCAATAAACATGACTTCAAAGCCTCCCGACTAACACACCGACCGTCAGACATTGTGGGCCCACGGGCCTGAGAGTGGGCGGGGGCAATGGTCGGGGCGGTATAAGTGGTATAAGAGATAACCCTGACATCTGTGAAGAGTCAGATTGTCGGGGGTAACGATCTTGGTATGCGCAACGAGGACATTGCGATCTGTTAGTGGGGTGATTATGATACCCCGGTTTCTAGGCATATATGGTATATGCGAAGACACTTAAAAGAATTGATTTGGCTACCTATATCACCAAAGTGCACTTATCTTTTCGGTCACATGTCTTGAGAGAACTCCAGAGTTAAGCGTGCTTGAGCTGGAGTAGTTTCAGGATGGGTGACCTACTGGGAAGTCATTTCCAGTACCGTGTGAGTGAGGTTAAAACACGGGAAAATATCGCGTGGTGATTTGCAGGGTCAGTAAACATGACTTCAGAGTCTCCCAGACTAACGCACCAACCGTCAGACATGGTGGGCCCACAGGCCTGAGAGTGGGCGGGGCCATGGGAGGGGCAGGCAGGGCGTTATAAGGAGTTTGGTGAACTTTATCAAAACTTAACCTATTATGCGTGTTTTTACTTTGTAATAACCATCAAAAGTTTAGTATATTAGGATGATTAAACATAGTGGTTGGAGCAACCAAAGTGGAAAGACCATACTTTCGTGTTTTGAGTTCTAGACTGTCCAGATTAACCTAAATTCCCTAAATTTAAATCACTTATTATTGTTGCATGATTCTCTACGAATTCCCTAAGTCCTAACGCTTTTCTCCCATTAGTTTTTGTCTCAATTTCATATTAAGAGTCAAAATCACTAAAAAGTCAATTAATTGTGCATTGGTAAGTGAAACCATCACTTATTTGTGATAAAAAAATAACTCCTAAAACATCACTTAAAAACAAACAGAGGGAGTAGTTAACTATTTTCGAAAATTAGTTATCAATTTAAAAAATATAATTAACTATTTCCAAAGCATATTATTGTAATATAATTAACTGTACGAAATATTATTTTAATAGTTACCTATAATACTTAACCTCATGAGAAAAAAAATATACATAGTTAACTATTATCTATTATAATAAAAAATAACACATATATAGTTAGCTACTATGGCAATCAATTTATTTTTTAAATCTAAAAAGCTGTACAATTATAGAAGGGTAAAATTGAGTTTTGAAGTGAGCCAAATTAGTAGTTACTATATTATGATTTATTAGATGTTAGTTGTTTAATTATAAGTACAAATCATAATATACATGCTAATTTAATGTGATAATCTTATATGCATTTTTCAATTGAAAGTTCATGTGTATTGAAAAACTAACTATAAATGAAACAAAATTTACAAATAACCATTAGATTTTTCTTATTGATGATATTACATTTTTTTTAATGAATTTTGTAGTGTAATTTAAGAATTTTAATAACAAATGTTTATAAAATTACAATGTGTGTTAATTACCATTTTTTGTTATTAATAGTGATTTAAAATTCAAAATAAATAAATAATAAGAATATCACATTGATATAATATAACTTTTATGTAATGTGACAAAAAAAGATATTTTTATAAAAACTAAAGATATATACATATCATGAATTTAAAGTACCAAATGCCCAATTTCTGAGTTTTTGAAGAAATTTTATTTTCTTAGTTATTAGATATTTTAATATGTAGATTGCATATTTGGAAAGAAATGATTTTAAAGGACTTAAAAACAAGGTTGTTATAAATACAATTTATCACAAGAAGACTAAACAGTTAATAAACTCAAAAATTAGAAAAGTATATCCATATACATAAGTTACTAAAATTAGAGAGTTATAATTAAAAGCATTTATATTATTAAATAATCTTTAAGGACAAGAATATTTGCTCCAAAAATTATGTATAAGTATGTGTAAGGTCTTAAAAATCCTCACTCGTTTCATTTTCTGAGAGCATTTTGAGTTACATATTTCTAAAGTTAAAATTTTAGTAAAATGGATCCAGATTTGACGATTGAAAAATCGTTAACTGAGTCGGATACTTCGAAACATGGTTTTCTGGTACTACCAAAACCAAAGGCCGAAAACATAATAAGAAAGATGGGAAACCCATTCCCTAAAAATGGTATTCAAGTGAACATCAAAGACAATAACAAAACTTATTCAGTAAATTTTTACAAATGCGGTGATCATTATCGTCTTGGAAGTGGGTGAAAAACTATCAGAGATGCGAGAGGTCTTAAAACAGGCGATATAGTCAAGTTATGTTGGAGTGACAACAAATTCATTTTTATTATGGATCCATGTTTGACTATTGAAAAATCGCTAACAGAGTCATATATTTTGAGTCATGATTATGTGATATTACCAAAAATAAAGGCTGAAAACATAATAAGAAAGATGGGAAAAACATTACCTGAAGATGTGAACATCGAAGACCATAACAAAAAGGTATTTGGTAAATTTTTACAAAAGCAATAATCAATACCGTCTCGGAAGTGGGTGGAAAGCTTTCAAAGATGCAAAAGGTCTTAAAACAGGTGATACAATCAAGTTATGTTGGAGTGACAACAAATTTATATTTACTATGGAGTGAGTTTTTATTAAGTCTATTTCTATTCTTTTTTTTTCCAGTTCACTTTAGATTTTTTTTATTAACATGATTATCTCAGATCTATTAGCAAAAATGATGTCGGCACTTCTACATCCCCTAGTACGGTACTTAAACTTTAACTACGGTCATCAAAATCCTTAAGCGCAGAAGTTCATCTTCACCTTTCGGCGAACGATTAAGATAAAATGGTCAAAGCCTAACTTATAAACGAAATGATGTTCCATATTTTATTTTTATTTATTAAGTCATTCATATTAATAAATCTCTTTTGACTTATAATTTTTTTTTTATTTAGAGATATGTATTATATATATATATTGTATATGGACTTTATATATGGGTTCCGTAAAAAAAAGTAGTTAGTATTTCAATCTATATCGTGATCAAAAGTTTGGAAATTTTAATAGATATCACCATAATTTATATCACCCGGAAAACTTAATTGCGGCTGGTCTAAAAATATGAACAAAGATATTTTAAATTTTACGAATTCATAATTGATAAATTGATTAAATATAATAACAAAAAAGTGTATAGATCTCATCGACCTTCGAATACTATTCTTTAATTCGAAATCAACACACAATTAATTAATAGTTCATGTTTGCCAACACTAGAAACACAACTACCTATTTTCTTTTGCTTTTTAGGAAAAAAAACATTTTACATTAACTTTGACTAAGTAAAGTCTTATTCTATTTACAAAATAATATTTACTCAAACAACTTTCGAAAGTTACATAATTACACAAAAGTATACTAAAACAATGCGCAAAAGTTGGTAAAAGACCTTTAAGACTCAATGTCAAAAGCCATAAAAGGCAGAGTACACAGTGATACAAGAATTGGCCCATCATCATCAAACGAGTCTAAAAAATCTAAGGATATTAATTAGAACACGTGTTAGACATACAAGAAGATCTTCAGGAATGATGTGATTTCCGATTGAATGACCTCATCAGCCAACTCCACCGTCATTTACGGCTACAACCTCCGGCAAAGAAGCATCCGAACTCATCATTAAGAAACTCCATCACACAACCAAACTCTTGCAAAACTGCCATATTTTGAACCAAATCCACCACAACCGCTGATTTAAAATCAGAAACCCTTAATCCACCGGAAATAAGCTCAGGGAAGACTCATACTCAATCGGAAGTAGATCCTTCGTCGAACCTTCAAGGATTTACCGACTCTACTGAATCCATTCCAAATCAGCTGAAGAAATCCAACAACACCTTCTTTCCTTCAATCAGAGATACTCTACTCCTATGCCTTACCGTCGGCTCGACTCCACAATCATGAGGATGAGTAGAGATTGAGACTCCTAGAACAAAATCAGGTGAAACGGTGAAAGAAATAGATCTAATCTAAGCCAAAACGGGATCAAAATAAGATGTGGAAGGGCAAATATAAAAACCCATTCCGATTTAATCGGAAAAACAGGACCGGTCTCGCCAGAAAGACAAGTCCGTTAAACAGAAGCAAGATCTGACCCAAGATCAGAAGAAAAAATCCTAAAAACCAAACTTAACAACTAAATTCTAAACAAGCTAAGCCACGACGCCGGAAAAACCGTTGGCCAATAACGGAAATCAGAAGACTCAATTTCTTTTTAATAACGGAAATCTATCATTTCAAATATATTAATTTAGATCATAATAAAAAATTAAATTTTAGTAGAACTTTTTTTTTAAGGAAAATCGCATAAAAAACCTTCAAGGTGACAATTTCTTACACTTTAAACCTCGACGCTTAAGTATTACCTTTTTAAACCTTCAACATGGCAATGTTAACACATTAAACCACCAACGTGGCAATTTTGAA
Source organism: Draba incana (assembly GCA_963576765.1). Taxonomy (NCBI): domain Eukaryota; kingdom Viridiplantae; phylum Streptophyta; class Magnoliopsida; order Brassicales; family Brassicaceae; genus Draba; species Draba incana. The sequence goes on along the minus strand of OY755203.1, from coordinate 22,373,582 downwards.
TGGGATGCAAAAAAATTTAACGGAATAGTGAACACCGTTAATGGAATAATGGACTCCGTTAACGAAACAGTAACTCCGTTGAAATTTTTATAATCAAAATATTTGTTTATTAATTTTCTATTTGTTTATTAATTAAAAAAGAAAAAAAGAACAGACGAAGAACAGAAGAAGAATGGTAGTGCTTGAGCGTCGATGTTTAAAGTGTAAGAAATTGTCACTTTGAAGATTTTTTTATGAGATTTTCCCTTTTTTTTATATGCCTTTGTGTGATACGTTTACGATTGACGATTGGCATTTGGGACATGCGATTGACGATTGGCATTTGGGACATGCGATTGCGATTGTCGATAATGATTGGCACTTGTGATTACCGTTTGCGACTTGCATTTGTAATCAACATTTTTGATATACTCTATATTTTACCGATTTTACTATCTATTTCAATGCATTTTCTAAGTATTTTAATAATGTTTTCCACAAAAGAGGTAGTTTTTCCTCGTATTTGTAGTTTTAGAGTCTTAAAAAGGAAAATCATCAAAAAGGAGCAAAAAGAGCTTAAAGAAGTGTATTCTATGCTACAAAAAATTTCTCAAGCCAAAGACTTAGTCCAAGCCAAAGATTTATCAAGATATCACATTTTACAAAGTTGGACAGCATTGAAGAGTCTGAAGTTTTGCTACGGACGGAAGATCAAATCAATTTGGAATTTAACGAAAATTAGCTACAATTGAAGGTCTTTGAGTGATATTTCTAATGGAGTTAGAATTATCTTATTTGCAGCTGTGAACAAGAAGATACACTTCAGTTACTGAAGACAACCTCGAAGATGAAGAAGGTGCATATTAAGTCAACACCGGTTGGAGTTAAGACCAGTGCACGTGACCATTGCCAGCACAAGATGAAGCTTTTAAGCCCAGCACTGGACATGAGGAGATGATTGGTGTGAGTGATCCTTATTTGGCATTTTTGACAAAAAGACGTTTTTTGCCCAAAGTGAAGCCCTAGAAGACCCAATACCTATATATATATATATATATATATATATATATTTGTTTTTAGCCTCTTGTTTTAGGATGTGTCAAAAATCATAAACACTTTTATTCATAGAGAGCAGCCACCACGCCTCCATTAGAGGAATTCATCATAGATCTTGTTTTAGGAGCTTTTGGTGGATGATTTCGCTTTGTACTTCGATATAGAGAAGAGTCTTCTATCCCTTACTCTTTTAATAAAGTTTCTCATCATAAATTCATCATATCCTTTATGTCTTTTGTGCACCATGTTTGAGTAATTTACTTGTTAGATTTTAGGTTTTCAATGAGTTTCATATTTTGTTAATTGATTGATTATTGTTTAGGGAAATCAATATAATCTTCATCTTTATTCATACTCTATGCATAATTGTTTTACCGCGCATTTAGCAATTTGATCTTAGGCTAATATAGATTCCAAAAGCTTTTGTATTTTATGAATTAGTATTCGATGAGCCAAGCGTCTTAACAATTTGAAACGTTAGTTAAGGAGTTTGGTGAACTTTATCAGAACTTGAATTTTTATTGCATGTTTTCACCTTGTAGTAACAATGGAAAGTTGAGTCTATTAGGGTGATTAAACATAATGGTTGGACCAACAAATATTGAAAACTATACCTTAGTATTATGAGTTCTAAATGGTTCGGTATATCTAAAATCTCTAGATTAAATCAATCGTTATTAATGTTGAATGATTCTCTATTTAATATTAAATTCGTGTTCATTCACAATCACACAAACAACAAAACCATATTTTGTTCTAGTTTTATTTTATTCATTACAATTCATAGTGTGGTTAAAATTACACCACATCAAATTTTTGGCGCCGTTGTCGGGGACCTTGAAGAACATCACGTTCAAATTTTTGATTAAAATCTCGTCTAGAGCGCCTTTAATTTTAATTTTTTCGTTTTATTACCTTTTAATTTTGTTTTTGTTTTCTTTTCTTTCGATTTTAAATTTGTTGCGTCATTCTTTCTTCGTGTGTTTCAGAATTTTATGCTTAGCACTAGACTTTCTAATAAGAAAAATATGATGAAACCTGAGCAAGAAGTAGACAATCTTGAACCTACTCTTAGAAGACTTCGACAAAAAAGATGGCCGAATTACAAAATCAAGATGCAATGACCGATGAAGTGCCGAGATTGCTCTGGAGGGAGCCAATATCAACTTGAACCAGCCCCTGAGTGTCCAAAAAAATTAATCTGCCCGAGATGATAATGGTGATGTTCCTTTGTCCTTTGGAAAAAAATCAAAACCAACCTCGTGTAGAAGATCAACATTTCGTACCACCTAGAGATATGAGGAACCAACAACAACCTATCACTTTAATCCTCAAGAGAACCTAAATTTCTAGCATCAAATGCACCAAAGACAAGTTCAAATCGTCAAACATCGTCAACATCAAACCATTGGAGATGTCGACTCTTCCGATGCTTTCTTCTTGGATATAAATCCAATTCGTCCACCACCTCCTCAAAGGAATGACTTCGAGAGCAAGCCTCAAATCATTGCCTTGGTGAAACAAAACCAATTTCATGGACTACCATCCAAAGTATCCTCTAGACCTTATCATCACTTTCAAAGAAATTTGTAGTACTACTCGTACTAATAGAGTTCCTCCCGACTACCTAAAATGCAAGCTATTTTCGTTTTCTCTAAACAATGAAGCTCTTAGATGGATGAAGTCTCTACCACCACGGTTCATCTTGGGACGTATACAAAGGTGTAACACCCAAATTTTTTTTTTTTTTTTTTTTAACTAACAATTCTACTGCGGAATATAACATAAACATTTAAACCAATTTACTACTCCAATAAATTCCATTTATTAAATAAATCCTTTTAACCAATTAATTCAAATACCAGAATTCGAGAATGAACATTTAATAAACTAGCAACCTAAAACATCGGTTCGCTAGACTAAACAACAGAATACAATCCCTATCATCCTCTCGTCCCAGCCATGATTCCACGATCTCACACTTTTCCTTTACCTGCAACTCAAAGGGAAAAACAGAATTGCGTAAGTATTAATAAATACTTAGTGAGAACGTCTACAGGCTAAACACGATTAGCCGATCAACAATTAACAATAGATTAAAAAGTATTTAAATCAGAAATCACAGGGTGTCGATCGACACGTCACACGGTGTCGATCGACGCTGGTTCTACCGTCGTGTCGATCGATACACCACAAGGTGTCGATCGACACGAGGTTTTTCTTTCCGAGACCAAAAAGCGTAAAACACACGAACACACGATTTCAACTCAACATCACACGAAACCATCACGTCAACACCCAGGAAAAACCATTCATAAGTATCCAAACATCAACACGAATCGCTAATCGCTAAATCAACCTATAGACACGCACTCACCTTAAAAAAATGGTTTGAACAAAGAACCTGACCGAAACAGAGGAGAATAACTAGCGAGTTCTGAAAACTGATCTGGAAACTAGACACCGAGAGCTTTCCAACGGTGTATATAACGACTCCTAAATCCAAACAGATCGACGGGAAAACAGCCCGCAATCTCGCTAATCGAAACAGGAAAAACAGAGGTTTCAGAACCATCACCCTGAAATCAAACGAACACAGAGAACGGAGATTACCTCCAAATCAGGATCCGAAGCCCAATCCAGAAACTAAACAGAGAGAGCTTTCGAAAGGCACCAAGATCGTCCTCTGATTCTCTATGAAACGCCGGGAAAACACTTCCCAAGGAGGCTGATTGAATCCCGAGACTGCACAGACCCCTTATGGAAAAACAATCATAACTCACAAACTACAACTCCAAAAGCCAATCGGATTTTTCCTATAGAACGCTAAGAGGAAGGAGAACAAACCTACGAAAAAATCATGTCGATCAGACTCGATTAGGTCGACCTTTCTTTGCTTCTACCGAGACAGACGAACCTGTCTTCTCTTCCTCTCAAACTCCTCTCTCTCAAAACTCTTTCTCCTTCACACAAAGCCACGAAAAACCTTTTTCTTTATGCCTCACACGGCCACAAATCCAAAAGGACTTAAATACGAAAGCCCTAGGGTTTCTCCATCAAACCGAGCTAAACCGGACGATTAAAACTTAACCGAAACCGATCGCAGAATTTGGTGTCGATCGACACCCTCCCTTGGTGTCGATCGACACCCCTACCAAAAATCTAATTTTTGGTTTTGGGATGTTACAAAAGGTGCCTTCTTGAACCAATTCTACATTAAGCAAAGATCGAAGTCCTTAAGGAACAAGATCTCAAGTTTCAAGCAAGGAGAAACCGAATCTTTCTTTGAAGCCTTGAAACGTTTCAAGGAATACTCTAGCGGTTATTGTCCTAATCATGGTTTTACCCAAGGAAACTTGTGGAATACTTTCTACAATGGAATTGACTACAAGCATCAAACATCTTTAAATGCCGCGAGTAACAGAGATTTCATGACTAGGCTTGTAAGTTATGCTAACTCTTCTCAAGACTACAATAGGACCATCAACACCACAAGATCATCGTCTGAATCTACTCAAATCGCCGAGCTCAAGAACATGGTTTCACAACTACTTAAAGTTTAAAGAGAACTTCACGCCGTAGAAGATATCGTGAGATTTAACTATGATCCTAATTTGGAGTTTATTGGAGATGGATCAAAGGAGAATCAAGAGTAAGTGAACTATATTGAAGGAAATTATGGTAATCGAGGTTTCAACAAAAACTATTGACCAAATCCAAATCTGTCCTACCAAATGTATAAACTCAATAGTGACAACTATGGAGATTCCTAAAGTCAACAAGGAAGATAAACGGAAGCATAAACTCATCTACGAGCCAGCCACAGTGATTAAGATCCTCGTGTCTGATACACTCCATATTTACCTATTTCACTATCTATTTTAAAGCATTTTCTAAGTATTTTAATAAGGTTTTACATCGAAGAGGTAGTTTTTCCTCGTATTTGTAGTTATAGAGTCTTAACAGGGAAAATCATCAAAAAAAGCAAAAGAGCTTAAAGAGGTGTATTCTAAGCTAAAACAAGTTTAAGGAGCCAAAGACTTAGTCCAAGACAAGATCAAGTCTATCCGAAGCAAAACTACAACCAAGGAGCTCAATATCCTCCTAAGCAAATGTTCTCTACCCTAAGGGAGTGTACCAAACTAAGAAACTGTTTGTATTTCCTTCAACCAAAACCCTGACTTACTCGGATTCGAAGCTTGAAGAGTTCAAGATCCAATTGCTAGAAGCGGTGGGCCAAACCAAGAAGGAGTTATCTCAAATGATAGAGGGAATTTATAAAGACCTCAACACCAAGTGTGAGTCTCTCACTACTCATCTTTCCAAGACGGATGTCCAAATAGCACAACTTACCGTAGCTTATCGAAAACAACCCAAGAAAAAGAAGAACCGTTTTGTAACATGGTGTCTACTAAACAAGATGAGCTCGTGAACGTTGTCAACCCTATTGAAGACAAAGCTATAGGGGCTTTAAAACCAGTAGAGAAGCGTTTACCCAATGAATCTAGAAGAGCGTACAAGAGAAGAGTTAGAAGCATCCCTTTGGAGAAAGTCGATAATCCGGGAAAGTTTTCTATACCATGTTCCATCAATGGAATTGAAATCTTTGATTGCATATGTGACATGGGAACTAGTGTCAATGTCATGTCTTTGGTCGTAGCAAAGGAGCTTGGTTTCTCTAGTTTCCAAATGTCCAAGGTATGCATTGAATATGCGGATTTATCATCTTCTATGCCCTTTGGAGTTCTAGAGAATGTGATGCCTAAGATTGGAGAGAGAGACGTCCCCATTGACTTTCAAGTTGGAGATAAAGTCCGGAAAGATGAAGCCCCTGATACTTGGTCTTTCATTTTTAGCAACCACCGGAGCCGTTATAGATTTCACGAACCGAAGAATAAACTTCATCAAGATCAACAAGCAAATCTTCTACTATGCTATGAATGTTGCTAATGTTCCAAATTCGGTGTGAATGAAGATCACAAAGCCTAGTATTGATCCCAGAGATGCTTAACAAGGAAGCCCTCAAGTTAGAAGGGAAGATATCCGTGCTAAGATCGTTGAGAAATCGACTAAGGAGAAGCAAATGAGTGTATCCAAGAGCATAAATGCCATAGTAACCACTATGGAAGTTCTTAAGATTATAAAGAAGGACAAAGAGAAGTACAAATTCATCCATGAGCCAACCACGGTGATCAAGATACTTGTGCCAAGAAAATACGAGCCAAATGATGAGGAAACCATTCAAAGGAAGCTAGAGAACACTTTGAAACTTTTGCCCATGAGCATCGTCATTGATCTTGATGATGGAGATCTATCAAAAGTCACTAAAAAAGTCGAGGATTCAAGGATCAAGGAAGCTAAAAGAACCACAATTCTTTTAGTGGAATCATCACAAGTTGAAAAACTGACAAAGGAGTCAAGCTAATTGACTTTAAACAAGCGTTTTGTGGGAGACAACCCACATTTTTAATTTTATTTATGCTTAATTTAATTTTTATATTCTCATTTCTAAGTTTTATAAGTTAAAAAATTTTACTAAATAATTTCTATTTTGGTTTTAATAGGATTTTTGAAAAAAATAAAAATAAGTGCGTCAGACTGGTCTAGGCCCCGGACGGAGGCACCATACACGCGGATTCGTCCGGTGCCCTGTGACCCGCATCCCAAACCGATCCGCAGGACATGTCCCATACCCCAGACGCTCGCCTCAACTTGCGTCCCTGTCCGAGGCGAGGGGCCTCGTCCCGTCCTGCGAGTCCCAGACCTCGGACACACGGTTTCATCCGGGGCCGTGTAAATCCTTCCTGTGTTCACTGATCCGCGTCCCGTTCTGGCATCCCGACCCGTGTCCTGACGTCCCGACCCGCGTCTTGGCGTCCTTCATGTCGCGATGCCACGCCGTCCTGACCCGCGTCTTGGCGTCCTTCATGTCCGCTCCGGTTAGTGTCCAGGTAAGTTTTTAATCTTCGGTTAAATTTTTATTTTAAATCGGTTCTAAACCAATTTTAACCAGAATTTAACCAAATTTTACATGAAAAACCAGATTTTTATAGGGTTTAAAAATTCTTTGTCTTATAAAATAAAAAACATCATCACCTATCTTTTTCTTATGAGTGTTCAAGCTCAAGAACCCTAAAAATCTAATTTTGGGGTTTTTGCTTAAAAACACTTAAATTGTTTTGGAAATTGATTAGAATTTTTTGGTATGTTTTCCTATAAACCCTCTCTTTGACTAAATTTCAAGTTTATGGATAGTTCTTAATTCTCAAAATTTGCACTTAATTTGTTTAGATCGTTAGAGAATTCATTAGAGAAACTTGTTTAGACATAGGAATTGCATTATTCAATGTTTAATTGCATGATTAGCACCTTTATGCATCTTTTCACAAAATTCAATTTTTGGGGTTTTAATTCAATTCGGATTTAGGTGTTTCTAAAGGTCATAATGCATTCATTGGGTTGATTTCATAATACATACGAAGGATTAGCTTGCAATTTGGCATACTAGAGATTGACCCATGCGATGCGTGGGTTTATTTACTATTTGTATTTTTGTAAGTTATGTAATGTGGTTCATGTTTCGTAATTAATCAATTTGGAATATGTTCTTGTATAAATTAAAAATTTTCGAAGCTAGAAAAATTTCTCTCTCTAGCTGTCCTCTGGCGATTGTAACGGCTAAATTATGGTTCAAATATGACCGTTACAAGCCAAGTTTCTTCGCGGCACCGACCCTATCGCCGGAGTAGCACTCTCCTTTATGCTATTCCCGGGGTCTCTGTGTAGTGTATCATCTCAGGAGTATACGTGGTCACTCTTCCGGGCTCGACCTGGATCAGATCTTCAGTTTCAGTTTTATCTTCTTCCTTTCCTACATTTCACTGGATTGTATGTGGCTTGATCTGTGTACAATTATTCGGTCAATTATAGAAATCTTGGAAATTCCTTTTGTTCATCAACAAATTAATGATTTTCCTTCAAGGGATTCCCACAAATTCACTTTTGGAAACAAAAGATTATTCCGAATATGTAGCAGTCAAATGTTGGATTCTTATCATCAATTTGATTGAGAAGATCACGCTACAATATTTCAAATGGTACATGAGAGCGTGGAATCAGGGATTTACCTGGCCTCACGACTACTTTATAGCACACAGGCTCTACTGGCTTCTGAATTACCATTCTCAACCATACGATCTCTCGGTTCTGCTTTTTCAATACAACCAATCCCCACAGTTCTTTGATCTCGACTTTGCATCTCACACCATGTCTCTCTATGGCAAACTGGTGAGCTCAAAGCAAGAGAAGAAGAAGTTAGATCTTACCCTTGCAGGACGTGTTCTCAATCCTGAAGCTCAGGCTCATAGGGTGAAGAATCTGGTGACGGTCCTGCCAACAATCTGGAAGTGCGAAGACAAAGTTCAAGGACTCGATATGGGGAGAGGCAAGTTTCACTTCCGATTCAAATAGGAGGCGGATATGCAGAGGGTTTTGGATAACCGTCCATACCACTTTGATGGATGGATGTTCGCCCTGGAAAGATGGGTGCCGGCAATTAGAGATGATTTTCCATCTACAATACCATTTTGGATAACAATAGATGGCTTACCGGAGTTCTACTACTATGAAGCAGGAATCAATGAAATTGGAGAGAAGCTATGAGAGCTTTTGAAGTGGGAATGGCAAGTCTAACCACCTAGAGTTCAAGTGGCTCTCGAAGGTTCTCTACCGCTAGTTCAAGAAAGAGAACTAGATTTTGGAGAGGGAGTAATCCTCAGGGTTACTTTCATATATGAGAAGTTGGAGAGATCTTGCAAGATTTGCCACTGCATTACACACGATCGGTATCACTGTCCGATGCTGCGATTTGGCCGTTTTCGACAACCGCCTCAACGTAATTTCGGGGACGATGCTGGCAGAAGAGGTTTGAGTCGACAACGCTTCAATCACGTATCCCTGGATGGGGCTCCAAGAGTCACGGATAATGGGAAGAGAGCTGAGAATATTACCATCAGCCTAAATGCCGCTAACCCGGCAAAGAAAGCACTCAGGAGAAACCTCCCCCCGGAGATTGAGGAGACTAGAACCAAGGGGAGTATTCCGGTGGCGGGCCAATCAAGGGAATCGACCAAAGAATGGGCCAGACGTGGTTTCTCCCTATCCAGTGAAGGGAAGCTTTTGAAGATCGACGGCAATCGAGATCTGCTGGGAAAGGGGAAAAGTACGGTTGTGACTAAGAGTATGGCGGCGCAAGATGAGGAGACAAGTAACAAGCAAACACTAGAGAAGGAAGAAGGAAGATCACCTGGTTTACTCACATGCCGAGCCACTTGGTACCGCGAGACTGCGGAGGAGGCAAGGAGAAAGATTCAATCATCAATCAACACAGGTAGTGGAAACAAGTGGCCAAGGAGATTCGCGAGCAGAATCAGGCAATAGAGGCGAAGGTAAAAATCACGGCGACAAGTCAGACGGTGGTGGATCAACCGTCAAAGATCTTGCTCGCAGATATCATCTCCCGTTAAAGGGGTTAGTTGGTGAATCTGGGCCTGATTCTCAAATGGGCCTTGGACAGGTTATTTCTAAACCCAAGTTGGCACAGGAGAATCGATTTAAAAAAGCATTGGGTGGCTTGGAAGAATCTATGTTTACCCAAGAAGCAGGGCGGTATTGGATTTAAATCCTTCGAGGATTTTAATCAGGCCCTCTTGGCAAAACAGATGTGGCGACTACACCAATACCCAAACTCTAGCCAAGGTCGTAAAGGGCAGGTACTTCCGCAATATGCACCCTTTCTACGCACCAAAACCTAATCGTTCATCTTTTATTTGGCGAGGTATATGGTCCTCGCAGGCATTAGTGCTGCACGGAGCCCGAAAACTTATTAGCAATGGATATGGAACGGCAGTTTGGACGGATAATTGGTTACCAGACACAAAACCACGCCCGACAATTAGCTTGGGAGGTATGTCTAATCCACAGATTCGACTATCCGAATTCATTCATCATGGGAGTCATAAATGGAATACACAAGTAATACGAGCAAATGTGCACCCACATGATGTTCCAAAAATCCTCAGCATGAGACTTCCTCCCTGAGCCTCGGAGGATAATTTCTGTTGGCACTTCACCAAATCAGGCTTATACACGGTTAAGTCAGGATATGAACTTGCGAGACTCCATAAGGATGCAGAGACCCAGTTCTCACTCCAATTACCGTCTGATAACCCCCTCAAGGCACATGTATGGAAAATCCCTGCTCCAAATAAACTACGTCATTTTCTCTGGCAATACCTAACGGGAGCAGTAACAGTCAATGAGAGGCTCAGGTTCAGACATATCCGGCCATTGGGAGACTGGCCTCGATGTACAGATCCTGTTGAATCTATTAATCACGCAGTTTTTACGTGCCTTTCAGCTAGAGAAGTCTTGTCTCTGACCGATCTCCTAACTGATACCCTCTCATTCCCGTCGGTGAGTTTAAGAGCCAATTAGATACTCTTTTCTGGCGAATTCCTCAGACAGGCGCCATGTACGAAGCTTCTCAAGCCTTTCCATGGATCATTTGGTATATATAGAAGGCGAGAAATGATAAAGTGTTTAAGGCGGTAAATCGTGATGCCGCAGAAACCCTAGCAATAGCCATTAAGGAGGCCCGAGAATGGGCTGGTGCGAACACCCCAGCCTAGTAGCTACCCCTACAACCCCCTCACTCAGCTGATACGTCCTCAGCCATTTTCACGTGTTTCGTTGATGGATCATGGAAGGGAGAAGATAGTACGAGTGGTGTAGGATGGGTTTTGCAGCTACAGGATGGAACCACAAATTTGCTGGGATTACAAGGAAACCATCGAAGTCTATCTCCTCTCCATACAGAATTGCATGGTCTCTTATGGGCCATGCAGTTTTTAATTCAAAAAAACGTTTTTGCTCTACATTCATCACGGATTCAAAAGATCTGGTGAACATGGTGGATGCTCCACACGAATGGCCCGGCTTCGAACCGGAGTTGCGTGAATTGGCAATCCTTCGGGAGTCTTTCCCCGAGTTCGATCTCATCTACCGGCAACGGGAGAACAACACGAGAGCGGATTTTTTAGCAAGGAATGCACGCGTGCGAAACATGATTTTTTCTTTTATTAGCACTTCTGTCCCATATTGGTTTGCTGATACAAACAATGTATTTGCTTAATTAATATTGAAGTGTTTGTGACAAAAAAAAAATTAAATAAATTACATACGTAATATTTTTATCAAATATAATTAGTGTTAAATATTGCGACACTTTAAAATATTACTTATACAATATGTAGATAATATATTAACATTGGGTTTTAATAATATTTTGATTGTACAAATCTATTTCTTGATATTAGTGGGTACATATAGTTGTTATACATTTTGGATTACTCTAAACACCATAATATATATTTATAATTTGTAATAGATCAATAGAAAAAGCTATGTTGGTTTAATACTTTAGTTGCACCAAAAACTATTTATGTCATATACCTATGATTTTACGAAGAGCATCCAACACCTAACAGTCCCAATACTTCATATCAGTCATGTATTCAGTTTTTTTGGGTTTATTGTTAAAAAGTTTTATCTAACATTTTTGTTTTGTTTGTAATTATTATGGAGCCTTTTTAATATTAGTTCCTTTTAGCTCATTTAATTTTAAGCTTATTTTATGATTGTGCTTACTTTCAGTTATAGAGTTTTCAATTCTTTTCATTTGGTTTCTATAATTTTATCAAGCGATCTTGAAGCTAAGTTTTGTAGTGAATTGCGTCTTAGATAAAATTTGTTCTTTGTTCTATCATCTTAAAATCTGATTACCATGATCCATAATCTATGTTATATATTTTATGAAATTTCAATGAAAGAAATCTAAAAGATTTTATTGTAGTCTTATGAATTATTGTTTTCTACGGTTTAGTCAAATTCTCTTTGTACACTTTTTCACTAATATTGCTTTCGTCAAGTTTGAGCATAATTTCGTTTTTCTCCGTACATTTACTTTTGTTTTGTCTTCCTATAAAATTTTCTATTTTGTATATACTGTTATTATTTTTGTTTTAATTTAATTCCAATCTCCAATAATTATAAGTAGTAATAAATGTAAATAAACATGAATTCATGATTTTTTACTACAAATTTTAGTCTACCATTTGTTTTTTATGATGAAAATACTCCATATGGTGTGAGAGAATGCATATATTGAGACTCTGAATTTTGTTTTTCATGTTCATATAAATTTATTATATTTTATTATTCTTCTATCTATTATTAGCCATTTGAGGTTTTTAAAAAAAAAAATTAAAAATGACTTCACTTTGTAGCTAATTTATTCATTAACAAAATTTCTATTTTATAAATTATGATATTGTTTTTCATCAAATATGTATATATTGTCTTCAAGATCTATAATATATTTGTTCATCAAAGGAAAACACTTAAGATTTTAGAATATTATTTTGTAAACGTTGTTCTTCCTAATAGGGTCATAAATCAAGGAGTTAATTTAATTTATAAGTATAATGTGTAGTTGAAAAAAATGTAAGATGAATTTAATATGAGACTTTGTTTTTAATTGAGGTGAAAACCTTTTAATAAGAAATAAACTTTTCATATTTTATGTTTTGTTTTAAATATTAAAATCAATTTACTTTTTTTTTGTTTTGTTTTATTTTCTTTTAATATGGTCATCTCATTTTATTTTTACTGTATCACTTAATTCATAAGCATATTATATTTTTTTTTAGTATGTGTAATATATATTTTATCGTAAACAAGCCGTTTTTGCAGTGAATAACTCACTTAGAGCAGAGGAGTCTTTTTTGTGATAAATCACTACTGTCAATTTCGGAGACGACCCTTTCCCGGGGAAAACTTACGAAGAAAATACAAGAACCGGTGGTTAAGAAGAAACCACCGGCAATCGATTAAATGATCCTAAGTTGGAACTGTCAGGGAGTCGGTGGTTTTCTGACAGTTCGTTGTTTGCGTGAGTTCCGTAGAAGATTATTCCCGGGAATCATTTTTCTAATGGAGACGAAACGCGAGAAGAGTTTTTTTTCAAGAATTGCAATTGGAGTTTGTTTACAATTTTCTTTTTACTGTTGACCCTTGTGGTCTTAGTGGAGGTTTAGCCCTTCTGGCTTTACCCAAATTTCAAATTCAAGTTCTCTCGTCTAATAAGAATATTATCGATGTATTGGCTACAATTCATGGTAATAAAGTTTTTATATCTTTTGTTTATGGAGAACCTGTTGTTTCCCGTCACCACATAGTTTGGGAGGAATTAAACCGGATAGCCACGACCCGTTCCGGACCTTGGTTAATGACTGGTGATTTTAATGAGATAACGGGACATCAGGAGAAAACTGGGGACCGGACTCGGAGTGAAAACTCTTTTCAGGAGTTTTGGCTCATGCGAAGCAATTATGGTATGATTGATGTTCCATTCTCAGGGAACCCTCTATCCTGGGTGGGCCGAAGGGGACAAAATGTCATACGTTGCCGCCTGGATAGATCAATGGGAAACGAGGATTCGTATGATAAGTTTACTCATTCCAAAGCGGAATACCTAAGGTTTATGGGGTCGGATCATCGGCCGGTTCTTACCCGGATAACCACAAGAGATTTCCAAGGGACAAAAAAATTCAGATTTGACAAGCTGTGGTTATCAAAACCTAATTTTGAAGAAATTATTAAAGAGGGTTAGGCCCCGAATGACCTTGATCCTAACGTGGAGATTAGCGATCAGATTTTGTTATGTTGGAAACTTATTTCCAGATGGCGTAAGATCGACCAGCAAAACACAGGTGAGCTTATTGAGCAATTTAAGGTGGAGTTGGATAGACTTCAGAGTGATGATTCAGCGTCAATAGAAGCGGTGGCGGAGGTACAAGAAAAATTACGGAGCGCCCTATCGGAAGAAGAGGTGTTTTGGCAACAAAAAAGTCGAGTGATGTGGCTTGTTGCGGGGGATCATAATACACAATTTTTCCATGCCTCCACGAAACAGAGACGGGCGAGAAATCGAATAATAGGTATTTTGAACCAGTGGCAGCTGGACCGAACAAGAAGCTGAAATTGAACAAATAGCTATTGCCTATTTCGAAGATATGTTCTCCACTGCTGGTATTTCTGACTTAGAAACATCTTTGGGGAATATCCCAAACAAAGTATCGCCAGAGATGAACGAGAGGCTTACACGCCCAATCACACCGGCAGAGGTCAAATCAACGGTTTTCTCGATTCATCCCGAAAAAGCTCCGGGTCCTGATGGGATAACGGCTCTTTTTTATCAGAAATTCTGGCATATTCTGGGACTGCAAGTGATCTCTATGGTACAGGAGTTCATGGCGTCAGGTAGTATTGAACCCAGTATGAATGAGGTTAACATCTGTCTTATTCCCAAAACAGAAAGGCCACGAGAAATGAAAGAGTTCAGACCGATTAGTCTTTGTAATGTTAGTTACAAGATTATCTCAAAGGTTTTATACCAACGTCTTAAACGAATTCTGCCAAAATTAGTTTCGGAAACGCAGTCGGCTTTCATAACAGGACGTGTGATATCTGATAACATCCTAGTGGCTCAAGAGGCTTTCCACACGCTTGCTACCAAAGAGAAATACCGAAAGGAATTTATGACAGTGAAGACAAACATGAGTAAGGCCTATGATCGCATCGAGTGGAATTTTCTGGAATGCCTTATGCGAAAAATGGACTTTTCAGAAAAATGAATATCATGGATTATACCGTGTGTGAACTCAGTGTCCTACCATTTATTGCTTAATGGTGACCCTCGCGGCACAATTACCCCTTCAAGGGGATTACGTCAAGGAGACCCCCTCTCCCCGTACTTATTCATTCTCTGTACGGAGGTTTTAATCTCCAACCTCAGGAAAGCGGAGTCAGCCGGAATACTTATGGGGCTCAAAGTGGCTTATGATAGTCCGCCAGTATCACATCTGCTGTTTGCAGATGACAGTCTATTCTTTTGTAAGGCAAACGTCGAACAAAGTGATAGGATCCTTCACGTCCTTACACAGTATGGAAATGCATCAGGCCAACGAATCAATTTTGACAAATCAGCAATTACGTTTGGAAAGGATGTTCCCATAGAATTTCGTTTGGCTATTCACCAAAGATTAGGGATTATGAACGAAGGAGGTGCCGGAAAATATCTAGGTATTCCGGAACAGTTACAGGGCTCTAAAGCCCAGATTTTTGCATACGTTCATGATCGGCTCAATAGTCGGATAAATGGTTGGTCGGCAAAATTCCTCTCAAAGGGCGGCAAAGAGGTTTTGATTAAAGATGTGGCATAAGATATTCCAACATATGTAATGTCAACTTTCCTCCTACCGAAAGGTTTATGTAGGAAGTTGGCTAGCGCATTTTGGTGGCAGTCTAAACCCCATTCAAGAGGACCCTATATTATGCTAATAATCTCGGTAATCATAATAGAATATATATCAATAGTCTACTTGACTATTCTGATGAGATTGATATATACTCCAAATTTTAAAGTTTAGAAGACATTACAGTTGTAATTCAGTAAAGTTTAGTACGAAATAACAATACCCAAAGTAGTTACACGTAAATAAACATTTATCGCGTCTAAAACTCTTATAATTTTGAGATTCATATCGAGATAATAACACAATAAATTTCTGATGTAAAAAAAGTAAAAAAATTTGGCTACCATGAGAGTCATAGTTTAGAAAAAAAGAGATAATGCGAATGTCATATTTCACTAAATTGTTTAAGAATATATTTATATAATTCATGATTATTAATTTATACTATTATTGAGACCATATTTTACACATGAGTTTAAAAAAAAATTGGTATCTTATCATTTTATCGAATTTTGTTAATTTTTACATTGGCCCGACTCGGAACTGGAAAAATTTATTAATTTACGGAGATTATTAATTTATAGAGTATTAATTTATAGATGTTTTATTGTATTCTTCACTTAGACAATAATATTACATGTTAGGCGGATAACAATTATGTTAGACATGAACATGAATATTTTCCGGTTAACTTATATCTTCTTGTAGTCTACATATATTACACCAAGTGTGAAATCGCACCATGCATTAACAAATGCATCCACATGGTTCGAGATTGTTATCTCTAACTGTATCATGTAAACATATATCATTTGGTTGCATACATCCAAAAAAAATTCACTTATACCAGAATATCATAGACATATAACAATTATTTTCTACTATATAAAAGTCATTGGCTCCCTCCAATTTTTGCTTAGGCCCAAATAAATAAGATGTTGAGAACTGTTTTTTTTTATTTAAGTGTGTTGAGTTTGTAACCTGAAATGCCACTTGTTAATATTTCCAGAATATAAGTTGTTGATGAGTCAAGTTTATGGAGAGAACCAATGACTTTTATATAGTAGATTTAAAATTCCTTTTTGGCTTAAAAATAAAATCATCACGCACAATTTTTTTTTATGCATTCTCTTATTCTTCTTTTCACTATATTTAACTGCAATAATCGCCTTCTCATTATTCTATTAGTATAACTTTTGATTGTTTCTCTAATTTTTTAAAAGTAGTTTACATTATTCTATTTTTCACTGTAATTATATATATAATTGCAAGAAATATCTTAATTATATCCAAATTTAATTTATTCTCTCTTAATTAGATGGGAGACTTACAAACTTATATTTTGTTTTATGGGTTTAATAATAGATCAAACTATTTTTTTAATTTTAAGGAATTGTTTGATATTTTATAATATATGCGATAAAAATTTACCTAATTAAAATAATAGTGTAAAATATATTAGTATAACATAAAAATTTAAATTTGCTATTACTTTAGTAAACTATCATGTTTAATATAGAATATGAATAATGACTTTTGAATTTGTTTTCATAATGTTATAATCAAATGTATTAAATTTGAAAGTATAAAAATAAAATAAAATTAGGATTTTACATAAATGTGGTTGATGAGATTGCATGAGGAGAAGAAAAAAAAGGTTTGTTTATATATACTAGGTGAGTACCCGCACTACGTACAGATTTATATTATAGTTTATTTATTTATTTATTTCAACTATCTTATGAGATTTATGTGAGTGTTAAACCTAGTGGGATACATTGCTATCTCTATTAAACTCGTTGCTACCTCCAAGATAAAAAGATGTCATTGACCATTTCTTGAAAAGGTTAAGATCAACACTACAGTAACATTCCAAAATATAATTGCCATTCGATAGGAAAACCAAACAAAGTTAAAAAAGACTTTACTGTTAGTGGGCTAGTTCTTCTTTCCAAGAGATTTCAGATTTACTACCATCTGGAGACCACGTAACTGTGAGAATTCATGGTGTTGACCAAAAGAAACAAACCAAAACTTGCGATTTATGAATCAAGAATTTTCATTGTTGGGTACAAATATATATATATATATATATATATATATATATGTGCGTACACAATTTTGTTGTGATCAAACTTACCACTGTAAAAGCTACAAAGTAATGGAGGGAAAAGTAAGTTTAGAATTAGAGGATCGACGAATGTATACTTTAAAAATAGCAAAAAGAACATGGATTTAAGCATCTTACACCATAATGATGAATTGAAAGAAGGGAAGCTAACATATTCATGAGACAATCATTCACACTCTCTATATATATATATCACTCTCTCCCTCTCTACTCTAGTGTTCGCCTAAGCAGTTTCAAACCCCGACTTTATCTAAACATTATTGTGACACATAACCTTTGACTTTAACATTTTGCCTCTTCTCCATCGGTTGCTCTGTCTGAATAGTTGCTATCCTAAGGGATCACATCAGATTATCTGCTTTCTTATATTTAGAGATAGAATCTTCAAGTTTTGTGCCGAGTTTCAGATTTGCCATTGCTGACTCTCTTTCAACTTTTTCAGCCAATCTAGAAGATTTAAGCAGGATTTGATCCAAATTAATAAAGTTAATGAAAAAGGAATCCATACTTGCAAAACCTTGTATCTTAATTCATTTTGTAACATTGTGATGTTATATTTTCACTCTTTAAGGAGAGCGATTGTCGCAGTTCACAAACTTAGAACGTGAGTGCAAACCTTTCTTACGTGACCGTCTTTCGTTTAGAGCCGATAACGCAAAACCAACCCTCCTTTTCATCTTCCCTTCTCTTTCAATAGCTTTAAGAATAACTTTGGCTAAACAATAACTCACCTATTGGTTTTTGACACTCTTAGTTATGAACACCCTTGATCGGTGCAGGGAGTCATCTATCAATCTCTGATCTCGGCTATCTACAACGTAAAATCAAGTCAAGATTCAAGGATAAGGTTAATTCAATCAGAGTAGTAAAATTTCCACAACATGGACAATGTTTCAACTCTAAATTTATCATTGTATACGTGAGTTTTGTTTGAGAGACATGATGGACATCCCGCCAATCACAGTAAGCCTTCACTACTGATACCTTAGAAGAAATTTATGAAGGCGACATGCACCAATACTTTAATTAATACCGTAGAGGAAAGTGGGATTTGCAAGTGAGAAAAATCTTAAATTTACATGATTTGGAGCACCATTCCTTCATTCTTTGTTCTTGGACATAAGGCAAACTACTAAAAATTTAAAGCAAACACTTGGGGAGACACTGCCTTGAGGGATGGTGTAGACATCAACTTTGATAAGAAACAAAGAGAAGACACAAAATAAATTTATTATAAGCATCAATTCAATTGAAATAAACATATTCATGTGAAAATATTTTCCACCAACATACTCCTTGTATCAAATTTTGACATAGTTTCAAATTTCGGACTCAACTTCGATCAAACCATAGATACTACAATAATCAAATATTAAGGCAAAATCGAATGATCATTCACGCATGCCAAACTTAATTCTAATTTTCTAAATTGAAAGCATAAGGTAGATCTAAAGATCATACCATTTTTTATTTTATTTTTTTATCATACCATGTTTCATCTTCTGCGCTTTTGTTGGATTCTATCTTAAGCCTCTTTGACATAGTGTCTCTCCGTCTCTACACTACAAGAAAACACTGATTTAGCGTCGGAACATTTCGACGCTAATTCGACGCTAAATCGTCTTAGCGTCGAATTAGCGTCGAAATGTTATTCGACGCATAATCGTCGACGCTAATCCATTTTCGACGCTATTTCGACGCTATTTTAGCGTCGAAATGGTTTTCGACGCTATATTCGACGCTAATTTAGCGTCGGAAATTCAACGCTAATTCGACACAATATTTCGACGCTAATTTAGCATCGAATTAGCGTCGACCAACTTCACATTCGATGCTAATTCGACGCTAATTTTAATTTTTTTAAAAAAAAAAAATTCACAACTTAGCGTCGAATTAGCGTCGACCAACTTCAAAAATCGACGCTAATTCGACGCTAAATTGTGATTTTTTTTTTAAAAAAAAAATATTAAAATCAGTTTTATAAATTTTATATATAATCCGAAAATTAATATTTTAAATTCATATTTATTTTACTTTCCATAAAAAACTTGTAAAATAATTTCATAAAATATTAATTCATAAATTTCATAAATTCGTTTTTATTTTTCATAAATTTATAAATTTTATATATAACTTATCAATACTTGTAAATTCATTTTTTATTTTAAATAATTTTATATTTTACATAAATAATTTGATAAAAATAGAAATTCGTTTTATTTTACTTTACATAAATAAGTTGTAAACTAATTTAATAAAATATAAATTCATAAATTCGTTTTATTTTACTTTACATAAATAAGTTGTAAAATAATTTAATAAAATATAAATTCATAAATTCGTTTTATTTTACTTTACATAAATAAGTTGTAAAATAATTTAATAAAATATAAATTCATAAATAAGTTGTAAAGTAATTTGATATTTTCCATAAATTTAACATGTAAAATAATTTGATAGCCCACTTTATAAATAAATAAACTACTAAATACCATCTCAAATCTAAAATCCTTTTCCTACAATTCCATTTCCTACAAATTCAACCCTAGATTCCATTCTTAACAATCTCTAACACTTATTTATAAACATAAATGATAATACACATAACAAATATATATTTTTTTTTGTAAAAGCACATAACAAATATATAAACATGCATAAAAGATAATACACATAAGAAATGCAAAAAAAAAAAAAAAATACACTTACCATGTTAAGCTATTATGGGAGAGAGAGTGAAAATGTGTGAGAGAGTGAAATTTGTTCACTGGGGAAGAAGAAGCGTGATGGGTTTATATAGAAACGCTTGTCGATGCTAATTCGACGCTAATTCGACGCAAAACTTTAAATATTTTTGGTTTTCCCACCACAAGATTGTGTTGGCGCGTGTTGGCGGTAAACCGAAAATTTTCAATTTAGCGTCGAATTAGCATCGAATTGTATAGATTCGATGTTAATTCGACGCTAAATTGAAAATTTTCGGTTTAGCGCCAACCGTTTAACCAAATTGATGTGATTTTTTTTGGTTTACCTCCAACACTGAAACCAAATTAATTCAATATAGCGTCGGTCTTGCGTCGAATTACAAAAAATCCGATGCATTTTTTTTCTTTACCCTAAACCCCAACATCAAATATTTTTGGTTTAGCATCGAATTAGCGTCGAAAATATGCAATTCGATGCTAATTCGATGCAATATAGCGTCGAATTAGCATTGAATTGTATAGTTTCGATGCTAATTCGACGCTAAATCAAAAATATTTTATGTTTGGGGTTTAGGGTAAAGAAACCACAAATGATATGAAAACAATATTAACCATGTCAATCTTTCTTATAACCGAATGATTTTAAAATTTGAATTTTTTTGTTCATACATACTTGTACATAAGGTTAATGATATTATATGTAAAACTATATAGGTTTTTTGAAATCTTTATTCATATATCATCATTAACCTATGTTCATACATACTTGTTATCTTTATTGTATCTTAATTGCGATTGTATAAGTATGTATTCAAAGTTTAAAACAAATGTCATGAATAAAGATTTCAAAAATCCTATATAGTTTTACATATATCATCATTAACCTTATGTACAACTATGTATGAACAGGCTTGCCGAAGGAAATTCGACGCTAAATCGACGCTAAATTAGCGTCTATTTAGCGTCAAATTTTTTTTTTAAGTTTTTTTTTAAAAACCGACACAAAAGCGATGCAATTTCGACGCTATATTTGCGTCGGCTAATTCGACGCTAAAGTTGCGTCGATTTAGCGTCGAATCAGGCTTCCGAAGGAAATTCGACACTAAATCGACGCTAATTAGCGTCGATTTAGCGTCAAATTATTTCGTTGCTAATTAGCGTCGATTTAGCGTCGAAATTTTCCACCGACGCAAAAACGACGCAATTTCGACGCTATATTTGCGTTGGCTAAAATTCGACGCTAAAATTCGTCGCTAAAACTGTGTTTTCTTGTAGTGCTAGGTCTTCCTTGTTTATGAGGTTCTGGTTCTTTATCTATGGTTGGACGATCAAAACCTCCTACAACATTACATCCTTGATCATCTTGAGATTTTGGTGATCTTAGCAAAACATGGAGAAATAACATCTCGTCCCAAGGAACTTGAGAATGCCAAATTTAACGTTAATCTTGTGGCCAAAACGCGAATGGGGTACTAATAAATGGCAAGGAATTTGTAATTTAATTTGCAGTAGATTGAGATTCGTGAATAAATTTGGATTTCGTACCTTGGATTTAGTAGATTTTTTATGCTGAGAAGCACCACCGATCAAACCTTGTCTGTCAAATTTGAAAAGCATAAACCTCTGGATCATTCAAGTAAGTAGAGAAATGGTGCCAAGAAAAACCAACTGCTATGCTAATAGCTATTTTAGTAGATTATATAATTTAATATGTATCCTCGCCATTTTCTACTAATGTTTCGTTATTGAGAGAGAAAGAAACTTACATCAAATATCTTGAGACAAAAACGTTACTCAAGAAACCAAAAAGAATGATTAAATGAAAGACAAGGAAACAAAGGAGGAATTTCAAATAACAACCATACCTTTGAAACTAAATGCAAAGTTTGTGTGTGTTTCTTCTTATGGTTTCTTCTACAGTGTCTAAATTTGCCGGTCTTCAATATGTTATCGTCACAAACCTATTCAAAAAAATTAATCTTATAATCACCACTACTTCGTAAGAGATGACCAATTAGATACATCATATAGTATAAGCTATTTGATGTGATTTGAACGTGAGACACCATGGAAATTAACACTAAGTCACCAACTCCTTTCTTCTCTTGGTTACAATCTAATACGTCAAGTCCTTAAAAGTAGAATGTAGAAATCAGAATGGGAAACAATTGTAGCCGGCCTGCCTAAAAATTTTGGTTGGAAACCTTGATATCGATTCTATTGCATTCACTGAAAGGAGTAAGAAGACAAACCTGCATATGGTGATCGTAATGCAAGGATGAGAGATAGAGCGGTTGAGAGAGAGGCGGTATTGCTAACTATAACCACCCCATCAGAAACTCTGGTGAATGGTGATACAATTTAACATAGTGAAAAAGATGTCTTCTCAATCATTACCAGCTCTGAGCGTATAAAGCTATAGCTTCACTTCACCGTCATCCTCATCATAATCTCTTTGTGCATCATATCCCAATAAGATTACAAATTCCTTCGCGGGTTATCCTAGCAGTGAATGGGAACATTTCCTCACAATTTCTATCCCGGTTATACTTTCCGATTGTAGTTGAAGGGCGGCTTCTATCTCTTCCCTATCTTCTAATCTTCACTAGGCACCAGTTGTCTGCATTTGTGGCTACGTCTGGAGTTGCTACGACCATGGAAAACGACCGTAATGGTTTGGCGCGTAGAGACGAGGCGATGGTAGTGCTTCTCATAAATAGTGCTCTCGATTTATGGGAAATCGTCACCTTAGCCAAATGCATACGAAAAGTGAACTTGGGATAATGAAGAATGCCTAGGAAACTTAACAGATAATCTAAGAAACCGATATAGGGAATCTCATTTATCATTAAGATTTCGTGAATTTACAAAAGTAGTTGTAAAGTCAATGAAACTTGAAAACCTGAAGAAGTAAGAAGGAAGCCGAAAAGCATTGATAATAGAGGAACTCAAAGCGTTGGAAAAATTGCTTACATGGCCTCTCCTCCACTGTTGATGTGGCACAAGCTAGACAGAGCCATGCCACTTTCATATAGTAGATGAAAAAATGGGATCCATTGTTTCTGAGTGAATCCATTGTTTCTGAGTGAAGCCATCAAGTTTATCCGCTTGTATTGATACTATCATTAACAAAATGACCCCCTTTCTTGGTCACATATTGCATTGCGTGGAGTCGTGGACAGTCATACATGTAATAACAAAACATCATTCACTATCCAATAATAGATTTGCTTCCAGACTTTATTAAAATGCTTAGATTGCGTGTTCAAGTGATCCTTTTAAAAACCATTGAATAATTGGATATCCACTAACATAATAAGAGCAGACACTATTATGTTATAGATCAACCACACATGCACAAACGAGAAAAAAGAATCGATTTCTCTCAAACATTAGAGCAACATACAAAGTTATAATAACACTAACTTGATTTCTTGAAGGTTGCCCCAAGCTTCAAGAATCGTGGAGGAAGTTTGTTGTAGTGGCCACACCTATAATGATATCCCATTACCCTCCCTCAAACTGGAGCATGTACGTCAAGAATGCCAAGTTTGTGTCTGAAGTCATCGTAAGCTTGTTTACCAAGGAGTTTAGTAAATATGTCAGCCAATTGTTGAGTAGTAGAGACATGATGAAGAAACATGTTACCAGTTTGTATTTCATCACGAACGGAATGGCAGTCATTCTCGATGTGCTTCGTACGTTCATGGAAGATGGGGTTTGTGCTAATATGGATTGCAGCTTTGCTATCACAACAAACACCCATTGGCTGCTCGTGTGACACACCAAGACATATGAGAATTTTCTTTATCCAGAGGAGTTCATCACGTAAAGCAGACATGGCGCGATACTCCGCTTCCGCTGAAGATTTACTAACTGTTTCCTGCTTCTTGGTCCTCCAAGAGATTGGTGATTGACCGAGTTGAACAAAATAACCAGTAACGGAATGGCGAGTAAGCGGACAGCTGGACCAATCTGAATCACACCAACCTGAAATCTGAAAATCTTTCTTTGAACTTAAGAGAATCCCTTGACCTGGAATTCCTTTGATGTAATGAACTATTCGCAGGGCTGCTTGCCAATGATCCTCTCTAGGAATTTGCATAAACTGAGCAAGCGTGTGAACCGAGAAAGTTAAATCTGGTCGAGTAGCGGCCAAGTAGATGAACTTCCCAATCAAACGACGATACGGTGTTGGATCAGATAGAATATCCGAGGCTGAGAGTGCCAATTGATGATTGTATTCCAAAGGAAATGACGCTGGTTTGCTCCTAGTAAACCAGTTTCCGAAATAAGATCCAAAACGTACTTGCGTTGGCTTAGATAAAAACTTGATTTACTCCGAGATACCTCAATCCCCAAAAAATATTTCAAAGCTTCTAAATCCTTCATTTTAAAACAGAAAGAGAGATAATCTTTGAATACCTTTAATGCCTCCTCCGAGTTCCCAGTAAGTATCATATCATCAACATATATGAGCAAATTGATTCGAATTCCATTTTTATCGAATGTGAAAAGTGAGTAATCAGAGAGAGATTGTTGAAATCCATAATTCCGTAACGATTTTGTGAGCTTTTCGAACCATCACCGAGGTGCTTGTTTTAATTCGTAGATAGATTTACGCAAACGACATACCTTTGTTTCATCTTTGGGATAAAAACCAGGTGGAGGTTTCATGTACACCTCTTCCTCAAGATCACCATGTAAGAAGGCATTATGCACATCCATTTGATACACCGGCCACTCATTTCCCGCAGCAACGCGAAGAAACATACGAACAGTGCCCATCTTAGCCACAGGAGCAAATGTTTCCCCATAATCTTCTCCCTCAACTTTTTTGTTACCAAGAGCCACTAACCGTGCTTTATACCGTTCAATTTGTCCGTTAGAAAGATACTTGATCTTATAAACCCATTTACTGCCAATTGCACGCTTTCCAGGGGGTAAATCTTCCATTGTCCAAGTTTCATTGTCTTCTAACGCAGTTACTTCCTCGGACATAGCTTCTCGCCATTGACGCAACTTCATAGCTAGATTGAACGATTTTGGCTCAACATTGATTGTAATAGCTACCTGAAAAGCTCGATGTGTTACCGAAAAACGACTACAATTGACATAATTCGAGATCGGGTAAGAAGAAGAGACCTCAGATTTGGACAGAAGTTTACTCTGCGCAGTGTTGACGACAAAATTGAGAAGAGAGTAACCGAAGGAATGCGACGTCTCTGACCACGCCCTAACAATTCTTGTTCGGGTTGTGGTTCAACTGTATCTGTCGGAGGAGGCTCCTCTGAAGCAGGAGGCAACACAGAAGGTGAAGTAGATTCTCGTAAGGAAGAGACAAAAGGTGAAGATGGAACTTGAGTTTCATCGTGAGAAAGAGGTATTGGCATTGGTTATGGGCTTTGTAGTGGGCCTGGATTAATTAAAATATTACTAGGCTTTAGAGTTTCTTCTTCTACGACTAAAGTGGATCCAATTGGAGCCCATAATTCTCCTTCATCTTCATTACTCTGTGTCACGCCATTGATGTTAGCTTCGACAAACGGGAACTGATCTTCATAGAATATCACATCACGAGAGACAAAAAATTTGTGACTTTCTAAATTATATAATCGCCAACCCTTTTTACCGTAAAGATACCCGACAAAGATACACCTCCGACTTCTAGGTGCGAATTTATTCCCTTGAGTAGCTTGATTGTGTGCAAAGTAAAGACTACCAAATACTCGAAGATGATCATAGCCTGGAGCTTTGCCGTATAAAATTTCGAATGGTGTTAATCCTTGAAGAACAGAATTCGGTGTTCGATTGATGAGATAACCAGCCGTCAAGACGCACTCACCCCAAAATTCAAGCGGTAAATTGGATTGAAAGCGGAGAGCACGAGCAACATTGAGAATGTGCCTGTGTTTTCGTTCAGCTCGCCCATTCTGTTGTGGAGTACCGACGCAAGAAGTCTCATGGTGAATTCCTTGTTGACGAAAATAATTTGTCATACTTGTAAATTCTGTTCCGTTGTCACTTCGAAGGCTTTGAACTTTAGTTTGAAACTGTCTATCAACCATCGCTATAAAATTTTTCAAACAGGTTGGGGCCTCTGTTTTATCAGCAAGAAGATGAAGCCACACACTTCGAGAGAAGTCATCGACAATTGTTAAGAAGTATCGCGCTCCACAATGAGAAACCGTTCGATAAGGGCCCCATAAATCACAATGAATTAACTCAAAAATTTTGTAGTTTTATTGATACTAGATGGAAACGAAGCTCTTGTTTGCTTGGCGCGAAGACAAACATCACACGCTTTATTCGAACTATCGGAGACAACAGAAACTGTAACATTGTTAAGAGAACCAACGACTTTAGCAGACGGATGTCCCATACGGTTGTGCCACAACTTAAAAGACTTATCATTACGAGTTTCCACTGCAGCCACTAACTCTGTTCGACGAAAGTGGAAGGTCCCATAATCCCTCTTAGCCGCTCCAATCACCGTCCTTGAAGCGCGGTCTTGAATTACAAGGAATTGATCAGCCAATTGTACTATACACTTATTCTCATCCATTAGTTGGCCTAACGCAACAAGATCAGAGTGAAACCCTTCAACATAAAATACCGATTTCAAAATCAGATGAGGACCCAATACAACCGTTCCTTCTATGTCTGCAATCCTTTCTCTACCATCAACCATAATTACTAACACCGGAGCCATCTTTCTAACATCCGTTAGAAGATTATATTTACCTGTTAGGTGATGCGAAGCACCTGTATGCATTATCCAATAAGGGCTAGAGTTTGTAGCCGACAATGTGTCTGTGCTTGTGTTTGCCCCACCATTCAACAGATTCATCAATTCTCTCCATTGCCTATCATTTAGACCAGTAACACCATCACGACCTCATTCCGTGATGACATAGTTGACTTGTTCGGAGACGGTGCGTCTCATCTCCACATCCGTCGGGTTCGGGTTTGTGTTTGTGTTCGTTTTCAAATTCGGGTTCGGGTTTGTGTTTGTGTTCGTTTCGATTTCGGTTGTGTTCGACATGTTATTATCAAACAAATGATCGAGGAAAACAAGGAGTAATAAAAATTTCAAAAGAAGAAAAATAATGGTCAAAGCTCTGATACCAGGAAGAATCTAATACAGAAACTTGAATTGAAGAACTTTCTCACCCGTTTATTCACAAAGATGATTACAGAAATATATAGTAGAAGATGAGTAAGAGACTTTCCTAAACTAGACTAATCACAATTGATGTACAATAGAATGCTAAGGAAAGTAAATAAGTCACGAACAAATATGATGGAGTATAAATTGATCGGAATTGATATCCCATTACATATCACCCGCGCTAGAGTGTTTGAACAAAATACCGTGCACACAAAATGAGATCAAAAAGTTAACCTTTTGTAGAGCGTAAGCGTATCAAGGTACTGGAGGAAGCTAAACAATTTTGACATGATCAGTCCCTCCCCGGAGGTTGTGTGACAATGTCTGTGACCTAAATACGCAATGTCCATAAGCATCTTGCTAACATGAGACCATTATGAAAGTTATACATAAAAATAGAGCTTAAACAAATAAATAACTCATTCATTTGACAAAGAACTGAATAACTAATTACATGTAAGTAAGAAAAGTTGCTGAAAATTTATTCCAGCAATCTAAACATAGACTAAAAAGTTACAAATTCCTAAATTTCGTTAAGAGACTTTGAATTGGAAGTACCTTACCACATAAGATGTATAATGATCTCACATGAACAGAGCAAAAGTCCATTTGGTGGTATCCTAGAATATGTGGAAGTGAAATAAACTTAGCATTCTTGGTCTAGAATGGAAAACATGCATTAGAATCAATTGATCAGGGATCTATGATGTAACATCCGCAAACCAGAAACATGATTCTGGTGTTTGTGTCGAGCGACACAGGATTTGTGTTGATCGACACGAGGGATTTAGGGGTGTCGATCGACACATCATGTGGTGTCGCTCGACACCAGTATTGCAGAACGAACCGAATTGATTTTTATCGCGGTTTCTGGCTCGGTTAAGTGTTTATAAGAGCCCTAGGGCTGCGAGGTTTCTGGGAGCCGTCGAGGGAGAGACTTTTGAGAAGAGAACCAGTTGAGAGAAAGGAGATTCGGTGCTTTGAGAGGATTGTTGCAAAGAAATCCTCCCGAAACCGTTTCTTCGTGTTGTAAGATCATTAGGATCATCAGTTTGTTGCGTTGTTCATGTAATTCGATCCGATCAGAGGTCTCTCGTGGGGTTGAAGGTCTGTTCGTGGTAGTCCTTGTGTCTCTAAACCGAATCCAATCCCCGTTGTTGGCAAAGGTGAGTTGTGACCGCAGTTTCTACGTTATGAGGGTATTTCAACGTGTTTTGGGATTGATTTGGAATGTGATTGCGTGTGATATTGATTTTGATGATTTGTTGTGGCTTGGATATGTGTTTTATCGTATTTTCGGTGCAGGTGGTCGACTCATGTTCACCGGAATTCGTGTTACGAGAGGATAAACGCGATTTCGGTGTAACACAGAGGCGTGTCGATCGACACCAGGAGGGTGTCGAGTGACACGAAGTGCAAAGTCGTGTCGAGCGACAGCTTCACTTTTGTCGTGTCGATCGACAGCCTTCGGGTGTCGCTCGACACGTTCTGTTCAGTTTCAGAATTTTGTTTTTTTTTCGCTCTCTGTTGATTGTTTACCTTGGTTGTTGATGTTATTGAATTGATTACCTGAGCCTGCTTGTTACGCCGGTAGGCGGGACCACCAGCTCACTAAGTATTTGTTAAATACTTACGCAACTCTTATTTCTATGTGTTGCAGGTAAAGGAAAAATGTGATCGCGGAATCGAGGCGTTAGGAAGAGGATGATAGGAGTTCATGTTGTTGTTGTTAGTCTAGTAAACCGGATGTTAGGTTGCTAGATTATTTATTGATCATTCCTGAATTCGGTATTAGAATTTAATTCTGGTTAACGGTTTTATTTATTTTATGGATTTGTTGGAGTATTATATTAGGTTATTTGAATTATGTTTTCCGCATTAGAATTTTTTAGTTTATAAAAAAAAAAACTTAGTCGTTTCATATGGTCTCGCAAATCCTACTGCCCATTTCTGACTGAAATCGATTTGCATAAAATTGTCATTTTGCATCTAAATCTAAGGTTTGTAGTCAAAAATTTAAGGTAGAGTTTGAGGAGAAAGTGAGAAGACATGGAACCTTGCTTGAGACAATGAATCGATTAGGTATAATATGAAGTGGAATCGAGCACTTTAAACTCTGGAAAGGCTTCGAAACAGAAGGTTATAAATTTGTATTTTTGCCATCTGGCTTGTCATTGAGAGCTGATGCAGCGTGGAGGAAAACAATTTGACTGAGCAGGAAGTTGAGAGGTGATTTGATGGCTTTATAGTGTTTGCGTGGTAGATTTCTGAAACGGTTGGAAGGAGACATGGAAGATGTAGTCAAGAGGTCGAAGGTAGTGGTGAGTATGAAAGGATCTGTGAATATATGGTTTTAGTGGCGAGGAGATGGAGAGTTGGAGAGGAGGCGAAGAAGATGAGAGAATAAGCCACGTGTCTATTATGGGTGCCACAACTAATAAAGAAGACTAATAAAACACATGAAGGAGACTGAGAGAAACCGTAGACGTAGGGTATTTATTCACATTTAATCTGACGTGGCAGACTTTGAGGGAATTATGGTGGTGACATGTCAAACTCATGGAGAGAGCCAAGAACTTTATTATAGTACATAGATTAAAAACCATAAGCAGACTGATTCCAGTAATCTTTTTATTTATTTTGCTAAACATGTTATGATTTCAAGAATTCTCATTATATCTTTGGAAAATATATGTTGTTACAAGACACAAATAGATGGGGTATATGTTTGTAATTTGTTAAAAGGCATATAAAGCTCTTGGCCCATGCATATAATCTGAGAAAAGGTTTCGAACACATGTTGAAAGATTATTATACATTGCCCTATTATAGACTTATAGTCCGCATATATGATTTATAGATTAGAAAAACAACAGTTGGTTATATACTTATATGGTACATTTTCTCTAAATGACAATGTAGTTAACGATTACTGAGGAACGAGAATGATTTTTTTTTTTTAAAATATCTAACACCATGGAGGATTTTCTTTTTCTTTCAGAAAACACATACATGTATTGAGAGAAATGTTAAAGTGGTATTGTTTTTAAGTTTCTATGAGTAATTTTTATTTCCTATTGTTTAATGGATTGATAACATTATAAATACAGTTTTGTACGTTTTTATTGATTTGAGGAGTAAATAATAAATATACAGGTAAATTTTGGTAAGAAAATGAGAAACTATAAATTGTTAGTGAAGTAAATTAGGTTTGAGAGATAATTTACAAAATAGATTAGAGATACATATTGTGTTTGTGTATAATCATTTAGTTATTTTATGATTGATTAAGTTATGCAATTTATGAAAATAAAAAAATATACTATTTAATCGCTTTATTTATCAAGATTATTGATAAACTAATTTTTCATTAGTTTACTTAACTAATATTCTTTTAAATCTTTTTCCAAAATTTAGCCAAATTCAACCGCTACCATTTTCCGCAAAGAAAAAAAACCAAAAATTCAAAACATTCAGTATCGACCTTTTAGACCCACTAACTTTAAGTTTCCCTCAACAATTATTTCAGAAACGATAAGTCTTTTATCTTTTGCAAATAATTCATTTGGTTGTACTTAAAATACAAACAAGACAAAAATATAATACTACATGTTAGTTATACGGAAATATTACATGTTAGACATATAACAATTATATTAGAGAAATTTTAAGAAATTCCACTTTTGGTATACCACTTAACACAAATACGATCATCAACAAAATTTGCAATGCCACTGTTTACACTTGATGTTCCGAAAATAGCCTCAAATCTAATTAATCTATTTTCCCTTAAAACAAAACTCACTGACACATTCTTCTCTGAGTCTCTCTTTCTTCCTCTAACGGTTTCAAAACCATTTCTCTGTGTATAGTCTGTAGAGGCAAAGAAGAGTATTTTCGACGGCCATGGAAAAAATTGATGAAATTTGAGCGTTTGATTTTGCTTATCTCTCTGTGATTTTCTCCGTTCTCAGAAATCAAAATGTTGTAGCGAAATCGGAGATGCAGTTGAGATCCGACGACAATGGACTGGGAGGCTAACCTTCCGGTGTTATCGGATAAACCTCCGAAGAGTCTGATTCGACCCATACTAAACCAGGAATCATCTTCTTCTTCCTCCTCGCCGGAACTTATTCGCCAATTGCAAGCCGCGTTCAAACGCCACCGCCCACTCAGTACTCTCTCTCTCTCTCTCTCTCTCTCTCTGGGCGATGTCTGGAACTTTCGATTTGACTAATTTAGGGTTTATTTGGGTTTTCGCATTTCTCTGGTTTCGTTTTGAAATTGTTGGAATTTAGGGTTTTTTTGGGAAAGTTAAGTTGTGCCAGTGTTTCTACTTCATCATTCAAAGTTTATTAGAATGATTAATTGTTCTCGCTAGGTTACTGAATTTGTGGATTGTGGTGTGTGTGATATGATATGTTATTTAAAGCTTTTGATTATGGAGACGAACTCAAGATAATGAGGATGCTTAAATTGTTCTCATTTTAGCTGTATTTTGGTATCCTAAACTCTTTACTTGAATGAGTTGTTGGAAATTTTGCGTATGGAATGAAGCAATTTTTGAGAGTTGAGCTAAATTTCCCATGGAAATTTCAGTGATCATACCAATGTACTTGTCCTGGCTTGTTTAATGATGATGATGATGATACTTACGAGTACTAGCATTAGTAACTATGAGTAGAAACATTTGTATGTTAGTGCCTAGACTCCAAATCATGAATTTGAGATGATTATGCTTTATTGGCATTAGTAAATATGAGTCATGATAGCTATATGTTGATGCTGTGACTTCAAATCCTGGAAAAAGTTTAGTGATGCTTAGTTGGATATGATGTTACATAACTCAGTATTACCTCGGTGTTTGGAGCTTTCAGGTAACATTTATGCATCAGGGTGATTGAGAAAGTTAAGAAATAGAATCCTGGTTCTTCTGATAAGGGATACAACATTGTTTGCTAAATTGAGGAAATTCTTTTGATTCCGTAGGCTGAGTCATGCTTAAAAAGAGACATGCACAAACAAAGAAGCAGTCTAGAGTCAATGTTTTGCTACGATAAGCCAATACATGAAGAAAGAATCGATGAGCCAGTAGGATTATCCATGTCAGAGAGAGATATTGGTGATAATGAGCGTTGCACTTGTTGTGAAGCTAAAGGTGCATTGCTCTGTGCCACTTGCTCTGGAGCAGTCTTGCCAAGACAGTAAGTAGTCTTGATGTTCTTCATACAAAAATCTTGGTTTCTTGCTTTGCTTTTAGCTTCTCCTAATTTGGTTTCTCGGGTTTTCTGCAGTATACCAATCGAGATAAACGGAGATGGATCAAGGTATGTAACAGAGGTACATCAAAGAGAGTCATCTGGAGTCACTCATAAGCTAATCTCGAGTAACCCGACCGTCGAGGAGCTTGAATCATTACTGAAACAAGGAAATGTTGTAGATGCATTCTTGTCTATAGAACCATATGATTATCAACAGAAAGGTGGAATACGTCTTATTGCCAAATAACTAGTTATACACTCCTAAATCATTACATGATTGTAAACTATGGTTAATATCAAAGATATAAATAATTATGTACTATGGTTTTGGTATATAACAGTAATAGTGTAATTAATACCTAAATCTTGAATGGTTCATTTCGATTTCAATCTCTCGTTAAAAGTTCTTGATCGTCTTCTTCCTTCACTCTCTCTATATTTCAGACAAAAATGGCTTCTTGATCAAACGGTTTTTGTAAATTACTCTCCATTGTATCACAGATGGGGAAAGAAGACGGTTTCAAGACTCAGAAACGTGTTAGCAGTGGAGTTTTGCCGACGACAAGGGCGAGTGGTGACTCATGTCTGTTGCAAGTTTTGGTGAGGAGAGAATGGGTTTTGGAGGTATATGGCACAATTCAGATTATAAGGTTTATTTTAAACAAGGTTATGAGATTTTTTTAAGGAAAAATGATTCTTAGCTACATGAAGTATTGGCTAATATGTTGCAAACCATCCGAAGTATAGAAATGTCTTCTAAACTACACAAACTATTATGTAACACATGGTGACATACACCAAGTATATGTAAACATGTTAAAAAATACAAATTGGTGCTTTTTGAAAATTATTATCAATTTAGAGATCAATCTGTAATTAATTTAATATAAAATAAATACTTAAAAATAGAAAATTTAAAAATTTAAATTTCAATAAATTGAAACACCAAATACAATTACAAAAATTTAAGAAAAAATAATAATGAAATATTTTGATTAAAAACTAAATTATAGTTTCAGTTTTAAAATATATTAAATTATTTTTGTTAAATTCAAAAATTATTAAAAATTTGTAACTTCAAAAAGTTCTTAGAAGTAATTGAAAATGTAAGGTATATAGGGATCTAAATATATGTATTTTAAAACTAATTAAATTTATCAAATAAAAATTTTTTAAATGTTGGTCGACAAATATATTTAAAATTCTTTAACTCCTATCCCAACATTAAACAGCGAATTGCAATGTAATTTTATAAGTTTTATATAATTTTTATATTGAGAATAAAAATTTATAAGTTTTATAAGTTTTACAATGAGAATAAAATTTAATTTTATTCGAAATTAATGTAATTTTGGGATTTTATGGATTTGCTTTTGATTTCTTAATTTTTGTATGTTTTTAACTTGCTTTTGGATTTTTTTTATTAACTTATAGATTTTATTTAAAATAATTGCATATTACTCCCCAAACTAATAATATTTATAAAAGAAAACTAATTTGTAGTTTCTAGCATATTTACATATACTTGATGTATGTCAATATGTGTTACATAATAGTCTATGTAGTTTAGAAGACATTTCTATACTTGAGATGGTTTGTAACATATTAGCCAACACTTCGTATAGCTAAGAATGATTTTTCCTTTTTTTAAACGAATTATAAGTTTGAAAAACAATTTATAAAGTTGTTTAAAACAGATTATAAGGTTTTTTTTTTAAAATAGATTATAAGTTTTTTTTTTAATAAGATTATGAGGTTTGTTAAATAGAATTATAACGTTTTCTAAAAATAAATTATAAAGTTTTTTAAAGCAGATTATAAGGTTTTAAACAACTATTATTTTAGAATGGATTACAAGATTTTTTAATATAGATTATAAGTTTTTTTAAAGCAGATTATAAGGTTTTTTAAAACATATTATAAAATTGTTTAAACCAGATTATAAGGTTTTAAACAACTATTATTTTTAAAACATATTATAAGGTTTTAAATATCTTTTATTTTTAAAACATATTATAAGGTTTTTTTTAAAGTAGATTATAAGGTTTTTTTAAAGCACGTTATAAATTTATTAAAGCAAATTATAAGGTTTTAAATATCTTTTATTGTTAAAACATATTATAAGGTTTTTTAAAGTAGATTATAAGGTTTTTTAAAGCACATTATAAAGTTGTTTAAAGGAGATTATAAGGTTTTTTTAAACAGATTATAAGGTTTAAAAAATATATATATTAATGTGTTTTTTAAAACAAATTATAAAGTTTTTAAAGAAAATTATAAGGTTTTAAATATCTTTTATTTTTAAAACATATTATAAGGTTATTTAAAATAGATTATAAGATTTTTTAAAGCACATTATAAAGTTGTTTAAAGAAGATTATAAGGTTTTTTAAAAAAAATTTTAAGGTTTTTTAAAGAAGATTATAAGATTTTAAAGAAGATAAGAAGATTTTAAACAACTGTTATTTTGAAATTGATGGTGTTATTTTTAAAATTGATGGTGTTATTTTTAAAGAGGATTATAAGATTTTAAACAATTGTTATTTTGATATTATAAGGTTTTTTAAAGAGGATTATGAGGTTATAACCAAAAACATATTATAATGTTTTTAAATCAAATTAGAAGGTTTTTAAAATCAAATTATAAGGTTTCTTTTAAACGGATTATGAAGTTGTTTAAAATAGATTATAAAACTGTAAACAACTATTACTTTTGAGATTGATGGTGTTATTTTTAAAATAGAATGTAAGACAATGTACGAGTGCTTATTACTTTACCTAATACTCATTGGCAAAACTCTAATTTCATCTCAGTTATGCATCATCAATAAATAAAACTCATCAAGAAGCTATGTATCTAAGAATCGAGTGTTTCTCTTCTGCAACAAGTTTGGCCCTGCCTCCAATGAACCATACAGTGTCATTACACTAGATCACATTTCATTTTTCTCTTCTTTAGATGCACATGCATCATTTTAGAGCTCCTCCCTATACGTATTATAAGATTTTTTAAACAAGATTATAACATTATTTAAAACAGCTTATAAGGCTGCTACCTCACGCTATAAGGAATTTTACAGATTATAAGGTTGTTTAAAATAGATTAATATAAGGTTTTATAAAGTTTTGAAAACAAATTATAAGATTTTTTAAACAAGATTATAAAGTTGTTTAAAACATATTATAAGGTTTCTATGGTTAGCTCACGCTATAAGGAATTTAAAAGATTATAAAGTTGTTTAAAATTAATTATAAAATTTTTTTTTGTTTTTTTAAAATGGATTATAAGGTTTTATAAAGTTTTTAAAACATATTATACAGTTTTTTAAAACAGATTATAAAGTTTTTTAAAACAGATTATAAGGTTTTTAGAACAGATTATAAAGTTTTTTATAACAAATTAAAAAGTTTTTTTAAACATATTATAAGGTTTTTTTAAACAAGATTATAAGGTTATGTAAAACAAATTTTAAGATTTTTAAAATAGATTATAATGTTTTTGGAACAGATTAAAAAGTTTTTTAAAAGAGATTAAAAAGTTTTTAAACATATTATAAGGTTTTTAAACCAGATTATATGGTTATGTAAAACAGATTATAATCTGACGGTTACCTCACGTTATAAGGAATTTTACAGATTATAAGATTATAAGGTTGTTTAAATTATGTTATAAGGAATTTTGTGCTTTTTAAAAGAGATTATAAGGATTAAGAGCATGTTACTCTAAGCTTATCCAAGTGAACATCACCTAAATGAACCCCAACCTGATATCGAATGGGAAGGAAAACAAGGATTAAGAGCATGAAATGTGGAAGAGATGTCTAGGCTTAAGGTATCGATGGAGCTCCGACAGCGATCGTATTTGGTTTCGTCGCATCGTCCGGCGACGGAGCTTAGGCATGGAGGAAGAGCGGCGTCGCTTCGTTCTGTCACGCTTCGCCGTTGCGGAAAGAGAGCCGAATCCAGGATTCGATGAAATTGAGACCTGGAGTTGGTGAAGGTGGACCATCGGATGGGAAGTTCACTGATATAGAGTATTTGAATATTTTGCAGTCTATGGCACAATCTGTTCATGCATTTGATCTTAATATGCGATTAATCTTTTGGTGAGTAGCTCGATTTTGTTGGGATTAGAGAATGTCTAGTCAAATAACTATCAACTGTTAGTGCAACACATGCATTGGTTTGTAAAACCCTTATAATTTAGTTTAAATAACCTTATAATATGTTTATAAGGAACTTCAACACCGGTAATTTTGAAGATACCTTTTGTTCAAAACTTTTATAATCTACTTTAAAAACTTTATAATCAATTTTAAACAATGTTATAATCTTTTTTAAAAAATCATATATTATGTATTAAAAATAACACCAACAATTTTAAAAATAACACTTGTTTAAAACCTTATAATCTGCTTTAAAAACCTTATAATCTATTTTTAAAAATCATATATTTTGTATCACAAATAACACCACCAATTTCAAAAATAATAGTTGTTTAAAACCTTATAATCTTATATTTTGTTTTAAAAATAACAATTGTTTAAAACCTTATAATCTGTTTTAAAAAACTTTATAATCTGCTTTATAAAACCTTACAATCAGTTTTAAAAAACTTTATAATTTGGTTAAAAAATCTTATAATCTGCTTTAAAAAGCCTTTGAATCTATTTTATAAAGTTATTAAAACATATTATGAGGTTTTTAAAAGCAGATTATAATGTTATTTAAAATAAATTATAAAGTTGTTTAAAGCAGATTATAAGGTTGTTTGAAACAAATTACAAGGAATTTTACAGATTATCAAATTATAAGGTTGTTTAAAGCAAATTATAAGATTGTTTAAACTAATTATAAGATTGTTGCGCTTGATTTAAAACACTGATTAAAAGGTTTTTTAAAACAGATTATAAGATTGTTTTAAAATAGATTATAAGGTTTTTTAAATAAGATTATATGGTTTTTTAAAACATATTATTTGATTTTAAAGGTTTTTGTAATAAATTTTTGATGTTTTAAAATTTTTTTACATGTTTGTGTGACTGAATTGGTATAAATTGTTTATATAAAGCTCATTAGATCGTTCATGACAGGTTGGAAGAACAAGACGATCAAATACATTATTCAAAGCGGAAAAAAAAAAAACTAATCCAAGTCTTAAACTAGCATCACAAAACATATTTTATATCATTTAACATCACCAAAACCCAAAGCGCAAGCAGGTCGGAATATCACAGACTAGTGATTTACATAGTTGGGATCCATTCAACTAGTAAAAATATTTTTTGTTCTCCACGTTCAACATTTGCTCATCGACATTCTTAGTGCCAGCGCGCTCATTATGCCATGAAACATGGTAGAAGCTGGCAAAGAATATTGTTCACACTTTTCTGGATCTCTGCAGTCACCATGGTTATAGTTTAGCATAAAAACATCATAGTGCAGACAATACATTTTCACAATCACAAAGCAGTTGATAATCAATCAATCTCTTTCAATAACAACAGCTTCATTCTACATATCCCTCATATTGCAAGTAGTTTCAAATATTAAACATGATCAATAACATAAGATAAATGAGGTGTATAGGCTTGAACATGGTCATTACCACTGAAAATAGTACCAAAACGAGTAAAAGAAATCTAAAACAAGGTTTTTTAAGGTTCTTTTGCAGCTTTTGTTGCACACTGATATATCATGGTTTTTACCCAGTTTAAGCCATTATATAAGTCCAATATCTAGAGTCTTTGTTGTGTTTTGTGTTGGTTTTAGAGTCTTTATAGGTACATGGACGATTAGAGCAGAAAAGATGTTTACTGGAGCTTTTGGAGCTTTGCGAAAGGAAGTACCGAAAAATTGAAGTCGGATTGGAAATTCAGAGTTGGTGTCGATCGACACCATCTATGGGTGTCGATCGATACCTTGTTCGGTCAAGGAAAAAACCCGATTGCGAAGAAGTCAGTTCGAAGCCCAAAAGTCCCAGATGTTTACTTTTATGTTCTGGCCGAATTTGTACCTGTATATATACGTTTTCCAAGCCATTGTTTAGGCTTATGTTTTATTCTATTGATTTTTTAGAGATATCTTTGAAAAGAATCATGTTTTTTCATTCGATATGTCTGAGTAATTCTCTTGTTAGGTTTAGGGATTTCAAAGGTGTTTGATGAGTTGCTAGATCTGATTTAATTATTAGGATAATATCTTTAGAATGTTCTTTATCTTGACTTGTCTTTATTGCTGATTTTAGTCTCGCGAACTGAAATGTGATCTAGGGTTAATTAATAGAAACGACAGTTTGATTGATTACCTGATCTAGTCTTTGATGAGCAAAATTCCTTTTCGCAAAGAAATTTGGTTTAGGGTTTTGTGAACAATTGAACCTGAAATTAATGCTTGTTTAGATTCATAGGATTCGCAAAGGAATTTGGTTTTCTAGGATTTATTCATAGATAATATTCGCAGCGAAAGCTGGTTTGTTTTACTTTCGTGTTCATGTTCAGGAACTGTGCTTTAATATTCCTATCAATTGATTTATCTGCAATTCTGATTCACTGGAGATTTCCCTGCGCCTAGCTTTCTTTTTAATTGATTTCACAACCGAATCTACTGCTTTGTTTACTTTGATTTACTTGCATTCTCTTTATTCTGCCTAGTTTAATCTGAATTTATTTAATCTATTGTGTTTCCTGATTCCCTGTGGATTCGACCCTAAAGTACTACTTATGATCTCTTAATTTGAGAGAGTAGCTCTAGGTCTAATTTGAGCATATCAAATTTTGGCGCCGTTGCCGGGGACTCAATTTCCATTAGATTTATATTACTAGGATTTTGTCTAGGTTTTTAGTTTTGTTTTTATTTTGCTAGTATCTTGTCTTTTTTTGTGTTGAGTTTCAGGTACATGCGAAATCGCAATACCTGGAGCAATCAAGACAAGGAGCTAGTTAACTACAATCTCGAGGAGTTAGCATGTTTGGAACGTGAGAACATGAGAGCAGTTCGAGAAGAAAGGATGGCTGCTATACCACCCGTCATATTAGCTCCAGGAGAAGATGGAGTTCTGCGAGATCCGACAGGACTGAGATACAACGAGCAAGGACAGTGGATCAACGACGACGGAACAATGATCGCCGAGGAGAATTTGGCGATTCTGCCGCAGGGTGTCGCTCGACACCCTCCACCTGTCGAGCGACACGACGAAATACAAGGTGACGATCGACACCACCCCCTGGGTGTCGATCGACACCACCTCTAGAATCAGCCAAACGTTTTGAGAAATGAAGAGAATGCTGCGCGAGGAAGAACACTAGCTGACTAAAATCGTCCTGATCAGTTCTACGTGAATCGAGCTGCGATTCATCCTCCAGCTTTCCAGAGGAATGATTTTGAGCTGAAGCCTGCTTACTTCAGCCTGGTTGCTCAGAACCCTTACCATGGTCTTCCTAACGAGCATCCTATGGACCTTATCAAGAACTTCGAGGATTTAGCTTCAAGCATCAAGGCTAATGGAGTGTCCAGCGACTACTTATTCTGCAAGCTATTCCCATACTCTCTTAGTGGGGATGCTTCTTATTGGTTGAAGCAGCTAGAACCGGGATCGCTGACTACTTAGGAGGACACCAAGAACGCGTTCCTGAACAACTTCTTTGATGATGCGAGATCAGAAGAGCTAAGGACGAAGATTACTTCTTTCAAGCAGGGTCCTACAGAAGCTTTCAAGGCTGCATGGACGCGACTTAAGTCCTATCAGAGAGACTGTCCTCACCATGGCTTCACTGATGTTCAGTTGCTAGGCATCTTCTACAGAGGAGTAGACTGGAGATATCAGATGGCACTGGATGCAGCAAGTAGTGGTAACTTCAATACCAACTACCCAGAGGACGCGGTTACTCTCATCGAGAACTTAGCTTCTAGCAACAGCACAAAAAACGCTGATTTTGAAAGGAAGCAGATGAGCAAGAACAAGGATGGTGGGAAGCACTTGGCTGAGATGAACGCGATGCTGGATTCTATGAGAAGTATCCTTATGGGAAAGAAATCGGTCCAGTTTGCTTAGGAAGTTTAACTGCAGAGGATGTGAACTACATCAATGGTTCAGGATTTCAGAAATACGGAAATCAGCAAGGCTATCAGAAGCCCTTCCAGAGCAACAATTACAATAGGAACTATGGTTCATCATCCTACCAGAAGCCCCCTGAGCAGGACAATGAGGTGAAGAATATGCTAGAACAACTCCTAGAGGGCCAACAAAAGATGACTGTGAACTTCAATGGGAAGATGGATACTATGTATCATGACCTTGATGGAAAGATTTCAGTGCTAAGCACTCATGTCAAGAAGCTGGACGTTCAAGTGGCTCAAACCGCCAGTTATATCAAGAGGCAAGAGGGTTATCTGCCTGCGAAGACTGATGCTAACCCAAGGAGTACTTGCAATGCGGTTCATACTACTCAGGAGGACTATTTCGATGAGTTTGAGGCGATTTTTGGGTTTGCAGAGCAAGTGTCGATCGACACTGAGCCAGAGCATCGATCGACACCATTCGCGAAGTCATCTGAGATCGCGATACAAAAAGCAAGTATCGATCGACACCCACAGGAGGGTATCGATCGACACCCCGTTCAGACAGCACCAAGTTTTGCGTCGTTCGCGATTTCTTTAGAGGAGAACGTCTACAAGCCTCAAGTCCATTTTCCCAGAGCTAGAAGGTCTAAGCAGGAGGTTGAGGAAGAGATTTGCAAGCGGATTATTGATAAGGTCATGGTTGAGATGCCTCTAGTTGATGCGGTAAAACTTTCTCCTGCGCTGAGAAGATATGTTAAGCGGCTTGCAGCAAATGGAATTAGTCCAGAGGAGGGAGCCTTGCAAACTAGAGATATGAGAGCGATTCTCTTGAATACTACTCCAGTGCCGAAAAAGAAGAAGAAGGACATAGTAGTCTCAGAGGAAGTTAGCGCGATGATCCAAAGCACGATTCCAATCAAGCTTCCGAATCCAGGCAACTTCGTGCTCAATTGCTCCATATCATCTGGGCACTTTCCTCACTCTCTTTGTGACTTGGGTTCTAGTATTAATTTAATGCCACTTTCTGTTGCTATTGATCTTGGGATGACTGATTTCAGGGCAACAAGGATGTCTCTTGATATTGATCCAAGAGATTCGTAAAAGGAATTTTAGAGGACGTGCCGATTAGGATTCAAGACTACATTATTCCTGCAGATTTTGTGGTTTTGGAGTATGATGATGAGCCTGAAGATCCTCTGATTTTGGGAGATCATTCTTGGCTACTGCTGGCGCCAAGAGAAAATCAGTGTGAGGAAGGGAAAGATAAAGCTTGACTTAGGTGATATTGTCATGGATTTTGACATGGAGAACACCAGGAAAAAATCCACCATCGATGGTCAAACTTTTTCAGTGGAAATTCTAGAAGATGAAGACTCAATCAAGGAGCTGGAGTCTAGTCCTTCATCTGTAGCCGAAAGCATCATTCCACTTCTCCCAGCCCCCGATCCTCCCAGTGAGCAAAGTTGTGAACCTCCTGTACTTAATTTTATCTCTTCCAATTTCATTAAAGTTGAAAAAGCGGTTACGCGCTC
This sequence comes from Draba incana, assembly GCA_963576765.1. Taxonomy (NCBI): domain Eukaryota; kingdom Viridiplantae; phylum Streptophyta; class Magnoliopsida; order Brassicales; family Brassicaceae; genus Draba; species Draba incana. The sequence goes on along the minus strand of OY755203.1, from coordinate 22,331,311 downwards.
ATGCAAGCAACGAGTTCCTCGAAAGCTTGGTTTTTCTTTTGATGATTTTTCAGGAATTCCAAAGGAGCGTTCAAGGACCTCACGGCCTTTCGCTAAAATGCGAATCATCATTCCTTCAGAGCTGAAAGGTAAAGGAGACGCAGTCGTTCAGACAATGGTGCAGAAGACGCAGAAACTCTTTCCTGGCATCATTCCATGGAAGAGTGCAGATCCTCCGGACGTCTAAATTCCTCAAAACAGCCAAGCTAACGGACTAAAAACAAGCGCTTAATGGGAGGCAACCCATTTGTGAGTTTTATATTTATGTTTTCTTTTTATTTTCTTTTACAATTTTACGTTTGGTGTGTTTTTGGTTTTGCTTTTTAGGAGATAAAAACGTAAGGATGAACTTCATGAGTTTCTGTCGAGCGACGACATGATCAAATCGCTCGACACTTACAGAAATTCAATGGTGTCGATCGACACCATCAACAGTGTCGATCGACACCCCGATCAAGTTACGTTTTCTCTTCAAAATTTCGATTCCTTTCGTTTATTATCTATTTATTTCACATTCTTCAAGCTTAATAATACTGGGGATAGTGTCGTTTAAGTCAGGGGGAGGTAGTTGCTAACTATGTTTTCTATTTTGAGTTTTTATGAGTCAGTTTTTCGATTTTTCGGGTCGAAACTCCCTTTCCACTTACTTTGAACATCACTCAAGGACCATTTCCAATGCAAGTTGGCTGGTTTTACTGAGCTGGGTAACTGGAAGTAGATCAGTTTAATGGAGCGAGTTCAGACTTCTGGAGAACGCCAGAAAGACGTTGCAGACCCCGACCTAATGAATCTCTAATCTCTTGTCAAGGGCGTTGGTAATCGTAAGACTTGATTCAGCTTCCAAACACTTGAAAGCGAGGATGGACCGCTCTTGAAACTTCTTCCCGAATGACGAATACAACTGTCCTAGATCAAAAAAAAAAAGAAAAAAGCCTCATGACCCTGTCTCCACAAGAACAATAGTAGTGAACGCTGATCTAGTGATCATAGAGATGCCAAGGATCTAAAAAAAAATCTACAGAAAAGTGCAAGTCCAAAATCAGAAAAAATCTTGAAGAAAAAGTTCAAAAAAATGGGCAGTGCATCTCTATGATATCCTTAATTAGATACAGTTTCAGAGGGAAGAGAGAGGGTGAAACGCAGGAAAGTGTTCAAGGAAGCAAAAGAATCTACAAGGTCTAGCGATCGATATTCCCTCGATGAGACCGCACCTAATTTACTAAAGAGGTTTGCAGCTGAAAGTCTGAGATTCTCTAAGGAGTTTGGATTCAATCTGGAGAACTGCTAAGCTTCTAGGGAAACATCGAAGTATCACTGGATTAGCTTTGCAAAGGTATGTGGTTCCTAAAGAAGTGATAATACTATTTTGTGATACGCTCAAATTTAACCCTGAGCCACTCTCTCAAATTAAGAGATCGTGTAGTACTTAGGGATCGAATCCACAGGGAAAAGAATCACAAAGTAAAATTCCAAATTCAAATTAAGCTAAGTGAGTAATAATGTAATGAAAAAGCAAGTAAACGATGATTATTGTTCTTTAAATAAATGAGACAAAGCGCTAGGCATCGGGTAATTCGCAGGCATGACTTTAAATCGAAGCACTAAATTACTGTCGGGATATTTATTAAGAACCGTTCTTAAACTCGAAATCAATTGTAAAACTAATCAACTCTCGTTGCAGAAGTTATCTATGATTAAATCCTAGCAAACCAAATTCCTTTGCGAGTTCTATAAATTTAATCAAGCATTAACGAGCAGTTTCGATATGTTCACAAAATCACTAAGCCAAATTCCTTTGCGAATAGTTATTTTGCTCACCAATGATATTGTTCCAGTTAACTAATAATGCTTTCGCATCTATCCATCAACCTAACATATCTAATTCAGGGTGATCAATCCTAAAAAAAAATTAAAACTATCAAGGTGAAGAACACAAGTTAGATTGATCCCAACAGTAATAAAGTTCTAGCAATTTATCATCAGCCTTTGAAAAACCCTAAACCTAACAAGTAGATTACTCAGACATGATGATTGAAACAAGCATAATAACTGATTAATACTGCATTAAAAAGATAAAGATAGAGATACAAAAGGGTTCGAAGAAATCTCTGAAAAGAGTCTGAACTTGTCTCCCTAAAAGCTCTGAATCAAATCTCTCTACTAGGTCTCAATAGAAAATAAAAGTATAATCACTAAAAACCTAAGTAAAACTATATATAATACAAGTAAAAGTCGGATTGGACTTTAGGAAAAACGCCTGGAAACTTCGGCTCGAAAAAGGAATTTCTTCATTAAACACCCATGTCGATCGACAGACAGGATGATTGTCGATCGACAGGATACTCTCTGGGAAAACTTCATGTCTCGTCACGAACCATGTCGATCGACACTAACGATCTGTGTCGATCGACGCTTGCTCCCCTGTTTGAATTTGACTTGATCATTCCTCTTCAAAAAGTTCCAAAAGCTTCCATTTGACTTCAATCGAACATTTACCTGCAAAGACTCTAAAAACACCAAAAACACCAAAAAGACTATACAAAAATGACTTATATCGTGGTCTTAAATGGGTAAAAACCACGATATATCATTTTGCTTAGGGACAAGCAAAAAGCTAAGTCTGGGGGAGTTGATATATCATGGTTTTTACCCTGTTTAAGCCATGATATAAGTCCAATATCTAGAGTCTTTGTTGTGTTTTGTGTTGGTTTTAGAGTCTTTATAGGTACATGGACGATCGGAGCAGAAAAGATGTTTACTGGAGCTTTTGGAGCTTTGCGAAAGGATGTACCGAAAAGTTGAAGTCGGATTGGAAATCCAGAGTTGGTGTCGATCGATACCTTGTTCGGTCAAGGAAAAAGCCCGATTGCGAAGAAGTCCGTTCGAAGTCCAAAAGTCCCAGATGTTTACTTTTATGTTCTGGCCGAATTTGTACCTGTATATATACGTTTTCAAGCCATTATTTAGGCTTATGCTTTATTCTATTGATTTCTTAGAGATATCTTTGAAAAGAATCATGTTTTCTTCATTCGATATGTCTGAGTAATTCTCTTGTTAGGTTTAGGGATTTCAAAGGTGTTTGATGAGTTGCTAGATCTGATTTAATTATTAGGATAATATCTTTAGAATGTTCTTCATCTTGACTTGTCTTTATTGCTGATTTTAGTCTCGCGAACTGAAATCTGATCTAGGGTTAATTAATAGAAACGACAGTTTGATTAATTACCTGATCTAGTCTTTGATGAGCAAAATTCATTTTTGCAAAGAAATTTAGTTTAGGGTTTTGTGAACAATTGAACCTGAAATTAATGCTTGTTTAGATTCATAGGATTCGCAAAGGAATTTGGTTTTCTAGGATTTATTCATAGATAATATTCGCATCGAAAGCTGGTTTGTTTTACTTTCATGTTCATGTTCAGGAACTGTGCTTTAATATTCCTATTAATTGATTTATCTGCAATTCTGATTCACTGGAGATTTCCCTGCGCCTAGCTTTCTTTTTAATTGATTTCACAACCGAATCTACTGCTTTGTTTACTTTGATTTACTTGCATTCTCTTTATTCTGCCTAGTTTAATCCGAATTTATTTAATCTATTGTGTTTCCTGATTCCCTGTGGATTCGACCGTAAAGTACTACTTCTGATCTCTTAATTTGAGAGAGTAGCTCTAGGTCTAATTTGAGCATATCACACACATACATGAAATGAAATATCACTATTCATTATACAGAAGCAAATAATGCAAAAACCTTCACATAAAGAAAATATTTTGAAAAAAGTAATACCATCGATTTTGCATTGTGCAATTTTACCGATAAGTCGATAGCTTCCACAGATTTCATCGCTTCAGTCCGAGGATCGGCTTTCGTAGCGCTATTGTCGGTTTCTTTCGTGTTTGAAGAACTTGCCTCGGGATTTCAGTCCGAGGCTAGATCTTCTGAGGAGTTTGTGGAAAATTTCACATTGACGAATCAATTCTTAAACTAATTTCAGAATCAATTCAATTAGAAGAACGCTAATCACAAAGCCTAATTTCAGCAAGTCTCTAATTTACTTATCATATGCATAGAACCCAAAGAGCAGTAATCTAAATAAAAAAAACATCAAAAATCCACCAATTCAAAACGAGAAAGAGAAGGTGTAATCGGAAACGTACATAGATGTGCAACCCAAATTTGTTCACCACATCGAAATTGATCATTGAAATCCAATTAGGCATCGAAATCGAAAAATATGACGACGACGGCGAGATCGACGATGGTAGGGGAGATCTTAATTTTTTTTTCCTTTTCAACTAAGTTTTCGCCGAGAGAAGAGAGAAGAGAGGAGAGAGGAGAGAGAGAAAAATAGCGTGTTATGGGAGGGGTAATTTTGACATTTGGATATTTATAGGGTGGCATGGGTTGCAACAATGATCTTTAGGATGGCAAAGTTAAGAAAAACGTTTTTAAGAGTGGCATAGTTAAGATTTTCCCATTATATTAGTTGATAACATAAATATTAACTGGTAACCATATATAGTTTGGTTACATATATATATATATATATATATATATATATATCCATAGAAGAAATCCATCGTCTCTGATCTTCGTCAATATCCATATCATTGCATTCAAAACGGCGTGCTCTTCACACGTCCTCGTTCTATTTCCTTTGACAACCTGGTCTATTGTCAATTTGTCATCGTCGTTCTTTGTTGGTGCAAAGTATTTTTTCCAGATTACTACAATATATAGGCGACAATAAATACGGTAAGTTTACTCTCTCATTTATTACGCCGCCTGACACATAGCTGTGTACTTGAGAAGACTTCACCTTAAATAGCCAATAGATGTAGGTTATGCTACATAATATCTTCGGGAGGAAAAAGGATTTGCACGTTTCCCACTAAATACAAACTTTTCGTTTGTTTAGGGCCTTTTTCGTCATTTGGTTTTGTATGCCCAATCCAAAAACTAATTTCTGAATTTTCAACGTTACTTTTTTTTTTGGTTGAAGGCGGGGGACAAGTCCCCCAATTTTATTCAAGAACAGCAAAGATTAACGATTACATCCATAACTGCCTCGAACGAGTAACACCATCAACATCCTCCCTCCATAGCGATACTAACCCCGGAGGAACACTCTCAAGAGCGTGAAACCCCAATGGTAGCGTAAATGCATAGTTAGCTAACCCATCAGCAAGACCGTTAGCTTCCCTACACACGTGACTAATACGGACTTTCTAGTCCTTCGAAATAAAGTCATGGCACAACCATACCCGGAAAGATAGCGGATGAGAATCCCCTATCCCGTTCGTAAGAAAACCCACAATTGGCTCTGAATCTACTTCCAATTCCACTCGCGCCAAGCTCTTCTCCCAAGCAACATAAAGTCCATAATACACTTCCCAGAGCTCCGCTAAATGCACTGAACAACTACCTATATTCAGAGCAAAACTTCCTAACTAACCTCCCTCTACATCTCTCAAGACCCCACCTGCTGTCGCTAACCCAGGATTTCTCTGTGATGCCTCATCCGTGTTGAGTTTAATCCAGCCATCACTCGGCATTACCCAACCCACCATTTTTTCCACTCTAACCCGTGACACTCCATCCTTCTTCAGAATTAAATTTGCTTTCATCACCTCATAAGCAAGGTCCTTGATAAACTTTGTCCTGTCACAACAACGTTTATTCTCTCCAAACACCTTTCGCATCTCCATTTCCATCCCCACCAAACTGCCATCGTAAAAGTTGTAGCCCATGCCACCTCCCCAACCATATGACTCCCACCCATATTTGCATAAAGCCACTCCAACAATGACATTGAGAAAAAAGCTTGTCTCATACGACCAGGAACAATTCGTACCCAAATTCCTTCCATCGCCGGACAATCTCACAAAAAATGTAGTATGGTTTCCACCCCTCCTTTACATACCAAACACACCTCTGAATCTGTTAAATGTCGCCGTTTACGCTCCACATTCGTTATTATAACTTGTAATGGCACTAACCATAAGAACAGTCTCACCCTCTCGGGTGCCGTCACTGTCCAAACTCGGTGGAAAAAGTCTGCCATAGATTGTCTAGCACTCTCACTTTTGTTAACATCCCATACACCGAAGTGACTGAAAACTCTCCATCCGACTCCACTCTCTAATTAACCCTATCTTTGGCTCTCGTGACGTTATCCACCACCGTTGATTGAATCTCTAAACACTTCTCTTCCGATAAAAATGGTTCAATCCGGCTCATCACCCAACCACCATCGTCTCTCCATAAATCCCGTACATACTCCTCTGCATGATTAACCAGTAATTTACCAACAACAAACTGGGCCAAAGGTTGACCCGACAACCACGAATCAGTCTAGAACTTTGCACTTCGTCCATCCCCAAGAACCCATCCAAACCCCGGAAGCACCACTTCTCATATTCCGATCATTACACTCTTCCAGGTCATCGACCAACTCTTTCTCACAGTACACCAATCCCGGGAGTGCAAGTCACTAACTCGATAATTACTTCGAACTACACTTGCCCAAGAGTCCCATTATCCTGAATGAGTCTCCAACCGATCTTCGATATGAGAGCCTTATTCATCTCCTTTGAGCTCCGGATCCCCAAACCACTCTCGCTCTTGGGTCTACAAACTCTCTCCCACGCCACCAAATGCGGTTTCCTCTTCTCACTAGTATCACCCCAAAAAAAGGCCCATGAAATCTTATGCAAGTCATCTAACGTCGACTTTGGGAGCACAATAGACGTCATAAAGTGGACCGAAATTGACGCCAAGACTGCCTTTGTAAGAGTTAAGTGACCCACGAAGCTCAACATATGACTTTTCCAACCTGCAAGTCTAGCCGAGGCTCTAGCCAAAAGATCCCCAAAAGTCTTTTTATTTATCCGCTTATGTAACACTGGCATCCCGACATATTTTTCTAAGTCCTTTGTAGCCTTAATTCCCCAACTTCACTAATCTGCTCTGCCAACTCTCGAGAAACATTTTTTTGAGAAAAATATCTTCGACTTCTCTAGACTCACTCGCTAACCCGAGGCTACACAAAAAGTTTCCAACACATTACGGATGATGTGCATTTGAGAAATCAACGCTTACGCAAACAAAATCAGATCATCCGCGAAATAAATATGAGATAACTTCGGCCCACCTGGCGAAAGGTTAATCGGTTTCCACTTTTTCTGAATCAGTGATCTCTCAATCAAGTGGCAAAGTCTCTCCATACATAAGACAAATTGGTACGGAGATATCGGATCCCCTTGACGCAGTCCTCTTAATGGCTTAAAAACTTCCGTTTATTCCCCATTCCAAAGAAGGTTCATAGACGGTCCAGTCACACACTGCATGATCCATTTTCTCCATAACTCGGATAGCCCTACTGCCACCAATGTATCCTCCAAAAAGTCCCAGCGAATCCTGTCATAAGCCTTCTCCAAATCCCATTTAAGCAGCATCCATGCTCTACCCCCTTTTTTCCTCCGCATAGAGTGCACCGCCTCCTGCACTACAACAATGTTATCTATGCTTAGTCACTCCGGAATAAAGCTGGTTTGCGCCAGTCCAATCAATCCTGAATTCACTCCCTTCAATCTCTCTATCATCATCTTCGTAATCATTTTAAATAACACATTGCACAAACTAATCGGACGGAACTGGGTTATTTTCTCCGGTTTTGTAACCTTCGCAATTAAGACTAGCAGCGCATTATTCGTATTCGTAGGTAAATTCCATGAAACAAAGAACTCAAGCACGAAACGAATCACCGAATCACCCACAATATTCCAGCATTCTTGATAGAACACCGGTTAGTAACCGTCTGGTCCTAGCGCCTTGTATTTTCCCATTCCACGCACTGCCTTTTCCACCTCTCTTCCCGTAAATGGCTTGCTAAGTCCCGCTAGCTCCTCCACCGTAAGTGGGGGGAAACCATCTCTCGGCAGCTTATCAACTACCTCATCCACATCATCAAGAGAGTATAGTCGCTTATAATATGCAATCGCTAACTCTTCCAGCTCTTTACCATCCGAGATCGACCTCCCATATTCACCTTGAAGCATCTCAATACGATTTTTACGCCGACGAATAATAGTCGATGTATGGAAAAATTTTATATTCCTATCTCTCATCGGAATTCATTTTTCTCTCGACTTTTGGAACCAAATAATTTCTTCTTGTTCCAACACCACCTCTAACTCTTTTTGTAGAGTAGTCTCCCTAACTAGCAAAGCGTCCGTAATTCCTCTCTCCAACGCCTCCTGCACTGCTTTAATATCACTAAGCAGACAATTTTTTACGCTTTTGTATTGCACCAAATACTTCTCTATTCCATTGACGCAGCGTTGTTTGGAGATTATTCAACGCTTGTGGTGTAGTAATATCTCTCTTCCAAGAATTAACTAAAAACTCAGTAAAGCCCGGGTGCGTCAACCAAGCCGCCTCAAACCAAAAAAGTCATCTCTTAGGGTCACCAACCGTTTCCGGTTGCAACTGCACATAAAGCGGAAAGTGATCCGAAGACTGCGCTGGAAGATGAGAAACAATAGCCTCTTGCCATTTTAAACGAGCGTGGTCACAACAAAGCACTCGGTCCAACCGCTTCACAACAAACGTACCCTCAACTTTTCCTCTTCTCCATGAGAAGTTGCTTCCCCTAAACCCCATATCAATCAACGCTACCTCATTTATCCATTCTCCAAAAGCTAAGGAATCTGCAGATAATCTTCCATTGCCCCCGGACCTCTCATCAAGCCTCACGATCGTGTTGAAATCACCTCCCACTATAACTGATTCATCAATCCTACTCACAAACTCTTTTAGTTTTCCCCAAAAGCCACTTCTCCTACTCACACTAGGTGCTGCATAAACTGCTATCAAGTGCATAACCTCATCCCCATTCACCAATTTCGCATGAATGAATTGCTCCGAGGATTCCACAATGGTCACTACTCCTATACTTTCCCTCCAATGAAGCCATAATCCACCACTATGACCTGTCGCAGCAACGCGGTGAGACTTATCAAACCCCAGTCCTCCACAAATACTACGAGCCCGGTCCTCCCCTGCATGTGTTTTAAAAATTGCCAACATATCCACAATATATTTCTTCAAAATATAACGAACAGATCTACGAAAGTTAGGTTTATTCACCCTCCGACAATTCTATAGTATAAAATTCATCAATAATCTGTGTGAAAAGATCAGAACAGCCGGGGAAACCCATCATAGAGTTGCCTCTTCCAACCAAGACTTCGTTGACTCTCTCGCCGACAAATTCTGAAATTCAACCTCTACTGCCTTAACAACAGCTCCATGTTGTTCCAACTGCAGCTCCTCTGTCCTCTCTGATTCACGCTGTGGCGAGATTCGAGCATCCCCTGTCATCTCACCATGACTCATGAAGATGCCACCGGACCGACCCACACTCCCATGTTCTACTCGTAGCCGTTTCCCGGATAAAGATATTTCCCAATTCTCCTTCATTGGGCCAAAGATAAGACCACTCGAAGATTTATGTTTCACCAATCTGGGCCTTAACCTAATCTCATCTATAGCCTTCTTATTCCCCAACGTCACACTTTTACCTCCTCCATTAAGACCTCCAAAAGCCTCCTTCTTGCCGTGTACACTACTCCTTTCACTTTGCACTTTCCATATCCTCTCCCAACTTCCCAAAACTGTTTGATACCCGAATATCCGTAGAATCCTTCCTCTGATTCTGTAATCCTTGATTCTTGCCCGCAAAGCCTCCGACCAATCTCCCCGAATTCTGTGCCGACGACCAGGAAAACGGGCGTGGTCGTTATCTCACTCTTCAACGGATCAAAATCCAGCGACCAGGCGCAAACCATCAAATGATTCCTAAACACCCTCCATGGTCCACCCGTTAACGCCGCTAGATACTCTTCCTCAACCACAAAACGAATCATAAAGAATTGCCTTGGTAAATCCATGACATGCATCTCTCCCGTCGGCTTCCACATCTCCTTCAAGTGTTTGCTCAACACTGCTACGGACATATTCCGCCCTAGAGCCTTCACGATCATGCATCTCTTCCATAATCCATTCATAGCCTTCAACACCTCATTACCTATCGTAATCATCGGTTCCCCATCTTCCCCGTCCAGGAGTTCCAGGCACAATCGAGCTTGCACGAACTCGTCCGCCACCACCTCTTCCAGCTTCAACATCCCCCCACCATTACTTCCTACCACTTTCTGGGCCCATGAAACTCTGTTCTCCGGCGTTGGATCCGGTGGTCGATCTTTCACTCCAACGTCCACAATAGCCGCATCTTGCTCATCCACTGTTGAAACCCTACACTCTCCCCCTTCCGCCATAACTTATGCAAAAAGTAAAACTTCTTTTCAACGTTACTTTGTGTATTATGTAATACAGTAACGTCATATAGCTAGTTTTCTCTTGAAATTATAGCTTTTTTTTTTATATAAAAATGAAAAGTATTTAGACGAAAATATAAAATAGACGATAATATGAAATAGCATAGTATGATTTTATGTTTAACAAAGAGGGTAAATTTATAAGTATAAGAGGAAGAGAAAACAAAGTATTTTTTATTTTCTCTGAAAATAAAGTTTGTGTAACAGGAACATATATACTATATGGTGCACGAAAAAATATATATTACACTGTGTAAATACATTAATATTTTAATACAAATAACAATTATAATATTCACATATACTTAGTTACATTTTAATAAAATAATTCTAAAGCCCCATGACAAACGTTCTAAAAAACTCCAACATATCTTCTATGTAAAAACATGTTTGTTCCAATATCGAGGACAATGAACATGTCGTAAGAATAACCATATCGATTTTGCTATAGTGGCGTGGTGGGTGGTGAGTGCGTCCATAATCTGATAAACTAGTGGGATAAAGCAAGTGTTTTAACCAAATTTAGGAAAAACTTAAAAGAGAGAAACACATGACGTACTGCTTTCTAGTCATTATTCCTTTCCATTCTGATGTTGGGTCGCAATATGCTTAGAACTAAGGCAAGATGTGGTAAGAAAATTGTATTTATCTGCCCCTAATCAGATATGTGTATAACCAGCGTACAATCAGGATCTAAATGATAATTGCAGAATTTGGCTGAATTTTTGATGATTTTTTTGTTGAATCTAGCTCAATAACTTAAAATATAAATGGAAAGAGCTGAATCTAGTTGACTCTAGCTGAATAATTTTATTAAAATAATTAATTAAATAAACTTGTAAAAGAATTAGTTAAATGATTTTGCGTCAAAAATTAGTAAAATAAACTAATAAAGTATTAAATTTATATTGAATAAAGGTTTCAAATAGTTTTTTTAGAAATTATCCGAATATTTCGTAGTTACTTGAAACACCCTAAGACAATTTACCTATTTAGTATTGATTTTAAATATCTGACACAATATATAATCTTCATCTATTTTTTTTAAAAAAACTAAAATGTAAATGTTTTCTTTGTTGACAAATAAAAAATATATCCTATTTACCTACCTTTCATATATGTTACTCCCTCTGTTTCGTTTTATATGATGTTTGGTTGAATGCGGGAATTAAGAAACATAAATAATAAACAAAACAATATATAATAATAGATTAAAAATTCATTTTCTTTGGTACTTATTACATTTTTCTTTTTCAGCGCATACATATTGTTGAAACACCCACTTCTTTTACTTGATGGTGCTTGTTAGTTTTCAAAATATGAACTATTGTATCGAGGTTTGCTTTTACCGGTTGGATCGATTGCACTAGTCAAAACCGTCGCCAATAGAGTAGAGAGTCCGCACTATGTGATCGTTCGCAAGTATTATCATTACCCGAGCCAGGGATTGTCTACTTTAATATGAAAACATGTCTAAATATTTATTACATTTTATTAAAAGATATGTATCCTACTAATTTTAATCGACTTCTGATAACACTGTATTTAGCCTTTTTTAGCTAATATTTTGCTTAGATTTTCTTGTTTTTAAGCTTAGATTTTGCATATTTACCTTTAATTTAGTCGCCGTTAAATTAGATAGAGTCTTAGAGTCTTTTATATGCTTTCTTGCATTTGCATAACATATTGCATTTCTTTTAAGGTACCAACATGCCCGACTTTGAGGGCACATATATAAAACATTGGTGTGAGCCTCCAATTTTGTGACTACCCCTTTTTAAAAAAATATTTTTTATATGGAAAATATACAATTTGAAATGATAATTGAATGAGTCTAATTAAAAACAATAAACAACACAAAAATATTAGTTTTTACAACATTAAAAAATATATGATATATATATAAGAGAAATGTAACAAAATGAACATGTTAATAGACCCAAAATGAACATATTTCATTGATTCTTTTTGATTTGTTAATTTCTATTCAGAAGTTAGTGATGATTAGTGAATCAAGAAAAGGATTAATGTCATGGAAGTTGAAGATTAAAACAGTTTCATGTCTTGAAAATGGTTATTTGTATGATGGAGCATCATCAATCACATGTTAATCGCCTTTAGTCTATGATCTCTACCTAAAGTCCATGTCTTTTATCGTATTTGATCATATTAACTTAATTTCGTTGACATTTTGTTGATATTTCCGATTTGCATTTCCTTTGTCTTAATTTCATTTTGGTATTGCTATGGTTTGATTTTATTTAGTTTGATTAGTACTCCCTCCGTTTCAAATTACTTGTCATTCTACATCTTTTCACATAAATTAAGAAAACAATAAAAAATTCAGTTTTACCCCTATTTAATACATTGTTTTATTTGAATTAAGTAATTAATAAGGTCAAAATCAAGGATAAAGATGGAAAAATTGATAATAAATATGCATTAAAAAGTGAGAACGACAACTAATTTAAAACAAAAATTTAAGCCTAGAACGACAACTAATTTGAAACGGAGGGAGTATTGTTTAGTCTTTGCATTGTTTTACTTAGGTTGTTAGAGTTCTCACCAAAAACCCAAAAACATGGTTAGACTTAGCTTTTAGGGTTCTTTGCATTCTTCTTGTCCTAATCAATTTTCTGGTGGATTCGTTCCCTAAATGTTACACGACATTGTCATGCACTTGTGGTGGTTTAGATAGTTTAACCCCTATCTACATCCCAACCCAAACAAAACTTTATTGAATCAAAAGTATAATTTTATCTCAATAGTTGTACGTGTTGTATAACATATGTTTTCGCCACATTAAATGGTAAACTTAAAAAATAGATTCCCTATATATGAACAAAGAAGGAGCTTCCCACAATTTCCTTGAAAATAATCTATCCAAATCTAGCATCAAAGCGTCTTTCTTTAACGGATCAAATAAGGATAAACTACTTAGACTCTATTGTGAATATAAATCGACCAGTCAATAATTATCAAGTCTCCTCAGAACATTGAGCTAACCAATTGATACAATGAATCTGGACATTTTCCAAACCTCAAAGATAAAGACTTTATACTACTTATAAGGTCTATTTATACTCATAGCCCCTTTAGCAACCATCAATTCACTCACTTAAGACTTTGTAACTAACTATAACATATTCTATAACTTCCTCTGCCACGTTAGCTCTGAGATTCTCAATTCTTAATTAATCTTTTCTGCTTTATCCTTCTTCATCATTTGACGAAATGCTTTTCAAGGTTTAGACCTACCAATATCCCTTTCGGCGAGAACCGGTTTGTCCTTGTAGGGGTCAAATTCCACTCCTTGAAGATCATCAGAAGAAAATGACTAAGTCTGGGTGCACTGACCGGTCGGGAAGTCAGTAAACCAATAGCAGTACCGAACCAAATCGAGTGAGCCGATTTTAGGACTTCATCAATTCAACATGCCCAGTTCAGCTCGGCCCATTTAACTGGGCCGAACCAAACGGTAGGCGGGCCAAACCATTAATGGGCCTGCCGACCTAAGAGTGCAGCTCACGCCAGAAACCATAGCGGGCTTAGTGTAGTATAAATATCATTGTATCATCCTCTTTATGGGGGAACACAAAATTCATACACAAAAACCCTTGTACTTTTACAGCAAAAACAACAATAAACACTCTTTCTCCTCAAACTGTTCTTAAGATTATTACCAGGAAGTTCTGCAGATCTACCGCGAACCCGACAAATTCTAACTGTAGGACTCCAGCTCCCATAATTTGGCGCTAGAAGGAGGGGATCTTTTGCAAAACTTCATACACACAGATCTCAGGAGCAAGTTTGAGAAGATGACTGGTAGCAGCGAAACAACCCAGCAAAACAACGTAACCGACGGCAACGCTGATCAGAACCAGCAGACGACGCTCAACGGATCTGGGACAACCGAACAGAACGAGCAGAGGACCCGCGACGGGCAGACGACTCGCGATGAGCAGACAGCTCGCGACGAGTAGACGGCTCGCGACGAGCAGACGGCTCGCGATGAGCAGACGGCTCACGGCGAACGCAATAGAGAAGAGCAGGCGCTTCTCAATGGATCTGGAGCAACAACCAGCACGGCGCCAAACCCAAAAGCATCTAATGACTTGAAGGAGATGTTGGCGGAGCTGCTCAAAAAGTTTAAGGACCAGGAGGCGCTCAACAAATCCTTGACAGCAGAAGTGGGAGCCCTGACAGCGACTACCCGCAATCGCGGACAGGGGATCTTTCGACAGCCTGCAGCTCGTGGGATCCCGACAGGCCTCGCTTCAATGCCCACTGGCATACGGAGAACCGGCTGTATGCCCGGCGAGCCAAATCAGCAAGCCAAAGAAAAAGGTACATCAACCGGGAACGTAACTGCATGAATCGTCGAGATCATCGACGATACCGAGGAAGAAAACAACACCGATGACTCCGGATTAGCAGGCGCCGGAAGAACCGTGCAAAGGAGGAGCCAATTTGAGCATGAGCGATAGCTCGCTGAGGAAGAAGAAAACCTCCAATGGGTCGAGCAAGTCGATGCGGCTGACGCGAGAAAGGCAGCAGCTAACTTCCAACAGCAAGAGATGGATGAGCTCAAAGCCACCATTCGCCAGAACGCCCAAGATTTGAAGGAGATGCGTTCTCACGTTCACCAGGCGATCAGCAAAGCCCCAGAGATTGACCGAGTGCTCGAAGAGGCACGAACAACACCATTCACCAAACGGATCACAAAGGCACGGTTTTCCGACCCTGGGAAAGTTAGAATACCGACATACGATGGGAAAACCGACCCAACCAAGCATATCACTGCTTTTTCCATCGCAATGGCCCGCGCCAACTTTCGGCAGGAGGAGAAAGACATCGGCTACTGACGCGAGAAAGGCAGCAGCTAACCTCCAACAACAAGAGATGGATGAGCTCAAAGCCATCATGCGCCAGACCGCCCAAGATTTGAAGGAGATGCGTTCTCACGTTCACCAGGCGATCAGCAAAGCCCCAGAGATTGACCGAGTGCTCGAAGAGGCGCGAACAACACCATTCACCAAACGGATCACAAAGGCACGTTTTTCCGACCCTGGGAAAGTTAGAATACCGACATACGATGGGAAAACCGACCCAACCAAGCATATCACTGCTTTTTCCATCGCAATGGCCCGCGCCAACTTTCGGCAGGAGGAGAAAGACATCGGCTACTGCCTCTTGTTCGTAGAGCACCTCAAGGGAACGGCTCTCCACTGGTTCTCAAGCTTAAAAAGGAACTCCATAGATAATTTCCACCAGTTGTCCGAGGCTTTCCTGAAGCAATACGCCATTCTAATTGAGATGAGGTCTTCGGAGGCTTATCTCTGGACTATGACTCAAGGTGCAACCGAAACCCTGTGAAGCTTCATCGAACGTTTCAAGCTTGTTCTGACTCAGGTGAAGGGCATAAATGACAAGTCGGCGCTCAAAGCTTTGAAAAAAAGTCTTTCGTACAACTCTGAATTCCGAAGGGAGAGGACGGTAAACGAGCCATCTACAATTTAGGATGCTCTGCATCGGGCAACTGGATTTGCTAAGAGCGAAGAAGAGGTGAAGACTTCTGCGCAAAAATACGGGAAGTCCAAAAATATTGACTCCCAACAAGTAGCAACACCAATAGCAAAAAAGAAACACGGCAACTTTGTGGAACATGAATGCGGTTTCAGAGGTGCACATAATTACCAAGTGGACTCACGGGACTACGGCCGCAGAGGCGGCCGAGGCCGGGCCGTGGTAGAGGTCGCACTTTTGGAAATAAATGGACCAGGAACACGAACTATGACGAATCAACATTCTGTGAGCTACACCAATTGCACGGGCATTCAACGGCTTACTGTCGTGTCCTCGGCTCGCGGCTTGCCGCGAAGTTAGCAGCCGGTAAACTCGGAGGAGGAATAAGCATCAAGGACTTCAAAATCGAAGAAGCGGTAAACCAAGAAGAGGGAAACATTAATAGGGAACCCAATAAACGGGAAAGACAAAACGATAATGCAGCGCAAGGTCAGGAAAGGAGGATGTTGAACATGATCATGGGCGATTCTCACTACTGCGCCGACACTGTCTCATCGATCAAGGCTTTTCAACGGCGCGCCGAAATCGGTGCCAACGTAACCAGACCTTCGAAGTTCCCCAATGACATCATTTCATTCGAAGAAATTGAAACTAGCAGCATCGACAAACCACACGATGATCCGCTGGTGATTCGGATAGTTATCGATGACTGGGATACCGTTCGCATTCTGATCGATACATCATTTTTAAAGAGACCTTGGCGTGAATGGAAATTGTCTTTTCCCGAGTCAAAGCCCATCCCAAGCCGCTCACCGGTTTCAATGGCGAAACCACTATGACCTTAGGAACAATCGATTTACCCGTCTGTGCCGAAGGTGTCACCAAAGTAGTCAACTTTTCCGTTTCTGATAACCCTGCTATGTACAATGTGATAATGGGTACGCCTTGGCTCAACTCAATGCGAGCGGTGGTGTCCACATACCACCTGTGCCTCAAGTTCCCTACCAAAAAAGGGGTAAGGGTGATCAAGGGGAGTCAAACGACATCCCGAACATGTTTCCTAGCCGCACACAAACTAAGGAGCCAAGAATCTTATCCCAACGGAGAAAAGAAAAAAGCAAAAAACAGATAGGGAGTCTATTAAAGAGCTTTCCAACCTGTTATAGCAATTACAGATTGCCGAGGTCTGCGAAGAAGAAGCGGCGGACCCTATATGCGTGTCGGTGATACCCGTCTCGATGAAAATCTGGAGCGATGCGTAGAAATCGGTGCAACCCTCAACGAGTTAATCAAGCAGGAGTTAGTTACTTTTCTGAAGAAAAATGTAAATACATTTGCATGGTCCGCAGAAGACATGCCAGGAATTGATAATGTCGTGGCCAGTCACGAGCTGAATATTGACCTGACCTTCAAACCAGTTAAACACAAGCGCTGAAGACTCGGCCAAGATAGAGCTCAAGTAGTTAACGATGAGGTGGAAAGATTACAGAGGGTTGGATCGATCTCAGAAGTTAAGTACCCGGATTGGCTCGCCAATCCTGTCGTCGTCAAGAAGAAAAACGGCAAGTGGCGGGTTTGCGTCGATTTCACAAACTTAAACAAAGCTTGTCCCAAAGACAGCTTTCCGCTGCCACACATTGATCGGCTAGTTAAAGCAACCGCAGGAAACATGTTGCTCTCTTTCATGGACGTTTTCTCTGGCTATAACCAAATACTTATGAATCCTGGTGATCGCGAAAAAATGTCATTTATTACAGATCGCGGGATTTACTGCTACAAAGTCATGCTTTTTGGCTTGAAAAATGCCGGGGCAACGTATCAACGCTTGGTAAATAAAATTTTGGCTGAACAGCTTGGCAAAATAATGGAGGTCTACATAGACGATAAGTTGGTCAAGTCACTGGACGAGAAGGACCATGTTGCTCATCTAGAGGAATGTTTCGATAAACTAAATTGGCATAACATGAAGTTAAATCCGACTAAGTGTCGGTTTGGCGTCACCTCTAGCGGGTTTCTCGGTTACTTGGTCATACATCGTGGCATAGAAGCAAACCCAAGGCAAATTGATGCACTGTTTCAAATGGCGTCACCAAAGTCAAAAAGAAAGGTATACCGCCTTACTGGAAGAGTGGCCGCGCTAAACCGTTTCATTTCTCGATCTACTGACAAATGCTTACCCTTTTACGACACTTTACGGGGGAAGAAAACCTTCGAATGGACGGCAAAATGTGAAGAGGCCTTCCAAGAGCTGAAGAAGTATTTAGCAAGCCCGCTAGTCCTGGCGAAACCGGTGACAGGGGAACCACTCTTCCTATATATTGCGGTCTCCCTAACAGCCGTCAGTGGAGTCTTGGTTCGAGCAGATGGAAACGAGCAAAAGCTTATCTTTTACACCAGCAAGTCGCTGACGGGAGCCGAAACAAGATATCCACTCACCGAGAAACTATCGCCCGCCGTTATTACGACCGCCAGAAAGCTGAGGCCGTAGTTCCACTCATAATCCATCATCATGCTTAGTACTTTCCCGCTGCAAACTGTACTTCACAGTCCAACCCAATCTGGGTGATTGGCAAAATGGGCCATAGAATTGAGCGAGTTTGATATCGAATATCGTAGTCAAACCAGCATAAAATCTCAAGTACTTGCCGATTTCTTGGTTGAGCTCCTCGAAGCTGATGCCACAGCAGAAGCCGAGGAACCACCCGCCCTCCCTTTGGCAACTCCACGTTAACGGATCATCTTCCTAGCACGGGGCCGGTATCCGCCTCTCATCACCAGACGGCGAATCACTGGAACAATCTTTCCGTGTGGGATTTCAGGCTTCCAACAATGAAGCCGAGTATGAAGCATTACTCGCTGGCTTACGTCTTGCTCACGGCTTACAGATGAACAAAATCCATGCCTTCTACGATTCTCAGCTCATCGTCAATCAGTTCGACGGCGAGTATGCCGCAAAAGATGACCGAATGGAGGCATACTTGAAGCTTGTTAAGGACCTCGCTGCGGAATTTGACGAATTTAAACTGACTCGAATCCCGTGCAAAGAAAATTTGCACGCGGATGCGCTTGCATCCCTCGGCTCTTCAACAAAGTTAGATGACGACCTTTAGCGGATCATCTTGGTCAAATTTATCGAAGAGCCAAGCATCCCCCTTCCACAAATGGTGAACGTTTTAACAAGGGCACAAGATGCGAAAAAGAAACAACTTCCAACCCAAGCCCAGTCGACTGAGCAGGATGGTCCGTCTCCCATGGAAGTTAGCACGAGCCCAGTAGGGCTGAAGGAGAGCACAACATCCCCCAAGGACACCAGACCTACTGACAACACCGGCGATATTCCGCCGGAAACTTCCGACTCTCCGGATGACCCAGTAGTAATGGATGAAGACCCTGATTTCGATAGCATAACATTTTACCGCAGGCCTCTCCCTGAAGATGCTTATGTATTCCACGACGAGTTGCCTCCCGAATACAGCGCAGCCGATCCTGACGATAATGACACCACTGTGTATGGGTACGAAAATAAGTGGATGGGCGACATTCGTGGTTATCTCGCCGACGGCCAGGCACCCACCGACAAATGGGCAGCCCGCAAGATCAAGGCTCAAGCAGCCCGTTTTATCCTTTTCCATGGCGAAGTGTTCAAGTGGAGTTTATCTGGCCCCCTTCTTATCTGCGTAGAAGGACAGGTAACACGCGATATCATGAGGGAAATACATAGTGGTTCATGCGGAAACCACTCCGGTGGAAGAACACTCGCCATCAAAATCAAGCGGCATGGTTACACCCTACAATGATCAAGGACTGCGAGAAATTTGCCGCTAAGTGTGAAAAGTATCAGCGTCACGGTCTGATGATTCACCAGCCTACCAAACTACTCTCATCCGTGACGTCACCATACCCATTTGTGAGATGGGCAATGGACATAGTCGGCCCGCTTCACCCTTCGCGGCAAAAGCGTTACATGTTAGTCCTTACGGATTACTTTTCCAAATGGGTTAAAGCAGAGGCTTTCGGCAGCATCAAGAATACGCAGGTCGAGAAATTCATCTGGAAGAATATTATCTGCCGCTACGGAGTCCCTTACGAGATCGTCACCGACAGTTTGATATTTTCTATGATAAGTGGATGATCAGACTCAGCAAATCTACGCCGCGTTGCCCTCAAGGCAATGGTCAAGCCGAAGCGTCCAATAAAACATTAATTCATGGATTGAAGACACGGCTGGAAGCAAAGAAAGGCCGCTGGGCCGATGAACTCGAGGGCGTACTTTGGTCCTACCAAACCACGCCCCGCCGAGCCACCTACGAAACACCTTTCGTCCTTGTCTATGGTACGGAATGCGTCATGCCTCCAGAAATTCATTTTCCAGGGATCCGCCGTAGACTACTCCCCGAACAGGAAGGACTTAACCATCTCCTGATGTTGGATGAGTTGGATCTTCTTAACGAATGGCGCGATAAGGCACTAATTAAAATGACAGAGTACCAGCAAGCTGCAGCAAAATATTATAACTCCAAAGTTAAGATCCGGCGCCTCCACAAAGGCGACTTAGTCCTCCGTGAAGTTTTCCAGAACATGGCAGAGCCAAACGCCGGCAAGCTCGGCGCGCACTAGGAGGGACCTTATCAGGTCACAAAGGTAGTCCGCCCAGGGGTCTACGAACTCGCCAACATGAAAGGCAAAATGATCCCACGCTTTTGGAACGCACGAAAACTCAAAAAGTATTATTACTAAGTTATTTGCCATGAACTACGGGGCGACTTGATCCCTGCAAAGGGTACGTAGGCAGCTCCTTTTCGAACGGGTTCAGTTGCCCCCCCTCCTCAAAAGATGGGGGGGGGAATGAGTGCATATACTCGTATACTCCCATCTTTTATAAACGGTTACCCCGGTTAGTCGGAAACCCAACTAGCAAAACGTTGGTACAAAAGTTAAGTGTTTGTTCTTGGAGCGGTTGTGTTCACGACAACATATCTGTAAACCAAAATGTCCAACTCGGAAACCCAACTAACGAAAAGTTGGTACGAAAATTCTAAACGCTCATTCTTGGAACAGCTATGTTCATTGGCAACATATCTGTAAATCAAAAATGTTTTACTCAGAAACCCAGCTAACAGAACGCTGGTAAAAATAAATCTAAGTTTTCTTTCCCGAAAACCGAAAATCGGTAACACCGCGAGTCGGCAACACTTTACAAAAATGGTAAGTATTTGGGGAAACTGTTTCTCGACGAACCCAAAGCAAATAACGAGTCATAAAAAACCAAATGTCGTTTTCATAATCATCTCGCATCATTCTTAAATGCAAGGAAAAGAAACCATATAAGTCATAACGGATACAAACCATCCGAATTTAAGCAAAGTCTAAAAATAGTAAACAAAAGCCACTAAGGCAAACAAGGAAAACATAAAGGATCAAGTGTTTAGGCGGTATCTCCTAGGCCTCAGTGTTACTCTTCTCCACGAGCTCCTCAATAGCTTCGATCTTCTTCGCGGTCGGATCCGGGTGCGATGTAAATCCAGACGTCCCTGGAATGTCGTCCTTCTTTTGCGGCTGGATGATCTCCATCGAGCCGTGTGGCCCCTCGGTAGCACCAACACCACCTGCCCAAACATAAAACATTGATAAAAAAAAACAAAACTATCTTCTCACAAGTCACCAAGATTTATAGAAGATTTAGGCAAGTTACCTGTCTCGGGTGGCGCTGACGGAGCGGCCAAAACACCGTCGATCGGGAGAGTCGAAGCGGTAAAACCGGAGCTGGTAGAGAGCCTAGCATCTATGGTGAGACCGAACGGCAAAGAGACAACCATGTCGAGGTTCGAACCGGAAAGGTCCTGAATACCGGCTTTTGCCGCAGATAGCTCGACCGGTTCATTGTGATGAATCTCGGTAAACAAGTTCTTCTTCAAAGTAGGAATCGTTAGCTCAGCTCAAATCCCAGAGATAATCTCATCAAATCGCTCATACGCATCGCCGAACCTGAGTAGACGCTCGTCCATCTTTTTGCTCTCTTGAGCAAACGAGAGAGGTGCTTCGCCGGTAAAGATTTCGATGAGTTGGGCATTAGCCTCTATGCTAGCAAGGTCTAGCATTTCATGCCTTGCATCGCCATTTAAAAGCTCGATTTTCTTCAGAGCACAGGCAATCTTATCTTGAAACATCTGCTCCACTTCCTGCTTGGCTTCAATCACGGCTCGAGAGGTTTGCGACTCTAACAGATCGTCGGCGAGGTGAAAACTGCGGGTCAGCTCCGCTATCTTTGCCTCGTTCAGGTTCTTCGCCGACTTCAACACTCCATTTTGGCGTTCTGCGTCAGCACACTTGGACTTAGATGTTTCTATTTCGGCTCTCAGGTCCTCGATCACCTTGGACATTTCCTCTTTCTCGGCTGCAACATGATCTTCGGTCTCCTGAGCCGAGGTTTTGGCTTCACCGATATGGGCTTGATCCTCTTGGGCGCTCTTGTCGTATTCCATGACCATCCGATTTATTGCAGCAAAGAGCTGAGAACACAAGAAAGTCGGATCAAATGGATCACTCATCAATATCAGCACAACTAAAAAACATGAAAGCTAAAGAATGGGGATAATTTGACACCTTAGCTCCTTTAAGAGTCATCTCCGAGTAGGCTTTGCTCTTGGTTAAGCTGCTCAGAATGTACATACGGTCGTCCTTGTGAAGAACCTGCACAAAGAAACTTGCCGACGCCTCGACATTATCATACAGTGCTCCTGGAGTAAGAGGCGTAGTCAGTTGGGTAACACCGAGAGTCGGCTCAGGTGTGACCTGACCCTTGTCTTGTCTCGGCTTCTTCACATCCCTATTATTGCGGCTACCGCTACTTCCATCCTTGGCGACTTCCTTTCTCTTGAAGTCGGCGTGGCGTCGGTGAATCGTCCCGTCTTTTCCTTTTCCACCAACGTCTTCCTTTCTCTTTGGTTGGTGATCGGCGAGGCGAGAAGATAGCGGGCGATCGTCACCATCTAAAACGGCGGGTTTCGAGCCCTTTGGCGTGAGAGGTTCACCCGCGGATGAGGACGGGAGAGACGAGCACTTAGTCGGCACAAATCCTGAGCTACGGCTCGGTGGAGGCGGAGGTGGCGGAAGTCTTCTATCTGTGGGAGTCCTGCGACACATCTCCTCAGATCGGTTCTCCGTCTCCTCGGTGGATCTCCGTTTCCTCTCCTCAGAAGCCTTACGCTCTCTCTCTTCGGATACCTCCCTGTCATGGAAAGTAGGCCTCCTTATGTCGCCCGAGTGATCTGAAGACGGTGGTGATGACGGTTCGACTAGAAAACCCTCTCGAATAGCTCGCGTTCTCTCGACCCGCTGCAAGCTGAAATTCCTTTTCCAATTGCACCCGCAGGCGGCAAGCTTCTTATGAATCTTTCTAAGACCGGGCGGCGTCGCAGCTGGAAAAACAAAGTTGGTTATACTCATAAAATAATCCTAAGCAAACTACAAATCTGCTACCAATCTGCCTCCACTTGGTTTTGACCGACTGAAGGCAGTTCGGCCCCACTGAAGCTTCAGAAATCTTTACGAAGAAAAAATAATCTTCCCCATTCTCGTCTTTACTTGGAAAACAATTAATCACCCTTCTTAGCTTTTTGCAGGAAAGATAGTATTTTCTATTTTCCTTTGGTCCGCGATGCCGAACTTCGAGGAAGCACATCAAGTGGTCGGCTCCGATATCTATCTTACGCTCATAACTTCGGACAAGAATCCCAACCAAGTGACGGATTCCACGGGGATTGATTTGAGCAAGCGCAAGTCGGTATTCCCATAAAAACTGAAGGATGGCCTCAGGGATCGGAAACCACAAGTAGCAGAGATAGAAAAAACTCTCGTAAAGAGTGAAATATCCCTCGGGCGGCTCTTCGGCTCGGTCATATGGATCTGGTGCCATCAGTTCAGCCGAGTCTGGGATTGTAAACCGTCGCCTAAGAATAAAGAGAGTTTTGTCGGTGGAAAGACTTGAACCGGGAGGATCGGGTCGTTTCACTTTTCTTTGCGGTTTTCTGTCAAGAAGCGGTTCTCCCGACGATTCAGTTG
This sequence comes from Draba incana, assembly GCA_963576765.1. Taxonomy (NCBI): domain Eukaryota; kingdom Viridiplantae; phylum Streptophyta; class Magnoliopsida; order Brassicales; family Brassicaceae; genus Draba; species Draba incana. The sequence goes on along the minus strand of OY755203.1, from coordinate 22,307,285 downwards.
CCTCGGTAGAAGAGTCATGGAGAGTAGGAGCAATAATCTCCAACCGATTTGGTTTTTCTGTGCTAGACAGCACACCCGAAGATTTCAGCTCAGGAGAATCACCGCGGCTCGATTCATCCGACATGGAAAATAAGTCGCCTTTCAATAAACGGTTCGTTAACAAAGCAATGTGGCTCATTTTGAAAAGGATTCTCGAACCCAAAAACTGTTCGTCTACAAGAAAGCGTGGCTCGTTTCCGAAGAAAACGGTTCGCTCTCAAGCAACGTGGCGCGTCTTTAGAATCCCCGGCGAGAACGGGTCGTTCACAAAACACGGCGTGCTCAACCAAACCGGTGAGCCACCAAATCTATGGTTCGGATCCACGGCGTTACCTAAACACAAATCGATTTGGAAGTCACTACAAGTTTCTGATCACCATAAGCCAAATCTTTGGCTCCATCAAAGATTAAAAGGGTTCTTCCACTGAACCAAGTCACGGCAACGCGAAGTAAGTCTTGAGTCTCTTGCTCACGGTTCGGTAGAATTTATCGGCCCGATAATCCCTCGGTTTCGGCTCGGGGCTCGATGATTTCGTGGCTCGGCATGGATCGGGGTTAGGACAACGATGGCTTAGGAATTCCCAGAGACAACGGCACGGCTCGGGACGAAGAAACAACGACACGGCTCAGGACGGAAATGGATCCACGGTCGGCGTGGCTCGCCAATTGTTTTCTCCAGTCTCAGATCCGTGGCTCGCGGTTCGGGTTGTGAGTTAGACCCGTGGCTCGCGTTTCAGATCTAAAACTGCTCGGCGAAACAGTCCCCCGGTACGGTGCAGAATCGGCGGGGGCTCGGTTCGGACCACGATGCTAGGTCGGTTCGGGCTCAATAAATCACAGCTTGGGGTGAACCACGCGGGACAGAATGGCTCGGCCCCAGAAATCAACGGCGGTTCGGCTCGACGGTGGCGGCGTTGTGAACGGCGGCGGATCCGGAGCAAATAATAAATAAACAACAAAAGAAACCTAAAACCTAGAGAGAAACGTGAGAGAGGGAGAGAAGAGAGAAGAAGAAGATACCTTATGAGATTTGTTGGGAATGAAGTTGTGAGAGACTCATCTCCTTCCTTTCATTTATATAGAGAAAGAGCCCAAAATTCGCCTCGAGCCCCGTGCTAAACCTAATTCTCCTTCCTTTCTCTTTAAAAGTCCACTAAAAGCCTAATTCATTTCTTTTTCTCACAAAGCCCGAACCGCGAAAATCATGAATAGAAGCCACGGATCGGCGGAACAAGAATGTTAATGGCAACGCCGATTAACGGCTCGGTATTCCAATATATATATATATATATATATACTTTGCGGCTCAGAAAATACTTTTATCGAACCGATCGAATCAAAAAATCGAATCCTAAACTCGGGAAACAGTTGGAACACTTTCTTCTGTCTGATCTTAAACTTTTAACAATATCGCGGCTTCACTATCACTGATAATTCCAAGCTGGGGGGCTAACTGTAGGGGTCAAATTCCATTCCTTGAAGATCATCAGAAGAAAATGACTAAGTCTGGGTGAGGAAGAGCTCTACCGAAATTCTGGTGGTGCACTGACCGGTCGGGAAGTCAGTAAACCAACAGCAGTACCGAACCAAACCGGGTGAGCCGATTTCAGGACTTCATCAATTCAACAGGCCTAGTTCAGCTCAGCCCATTTAACAGGGCCGAAACAAACGATAGGCAGGCCAAACCGTTAATGGGCCTGCCGACCTAAGAGTGCAGCTCACGCCAGAAACCCTAGCCGACTTAGTGTAGTATAAATATCATTGTATCATCCTCTTTATGGGGGAACACGAAATTCATACACAAAAACCATTGTACTTTTACAGCAAAAACAGCAATAAAAACTCTTTCTCCTCAAACTGTTCTTAAGATTATTACCAGGAAGTTCTGCAGATCTACCGCGAACCCGACAAATTCTAATTGTAGGACTCCAACTCCAACAGTCCTTGAGTGGAAAGTTACATAAACTAATGTTTAATGTCTATAATTCTAGTTTCCATCAAAGTCTCATCTTCTATGAGCATTTCATCATCCACATATATACGGAATCAGCCTTTTTAGCTTAATTTGCTTAGATTTTCTAGTCTTTTAGCTTAGGTTTTGCATATTTCTTTTTTGTTTAGTCCCCATTAGATTATATAGAGTTTTTGAGTCTTTTATATGTTTTTTTTGCATTTGTATAACATATTGCAGCTCTTTATAGGTACTAACATGACCGAATTTGAGGGCACATATACGAAACATTGGTGTGGGTCCCCAATTTTGTGACCCCCTTTTAAAAAAAATTATTTTTTATACGTGGAAAAATATATACAATTTCAAATGATAATTGAATGATAGTCTAATTAAAAACAATAAACAAAACAAAGATATTAGTTTTTACAATAAAACAAAAAATATCTGGTGGAAATATATATATATATATATATATATATATATATATATATATATAATTTGTGACATCCCAGTTTCAGGGCATATATGGTATATGCGGTATATGCGGAGAGACTTAAAAGAACTGATTTGGCTACCTATATCACCAAAGTGAACTTATATTTTCGGCCTCGGGTCTTGAGAGACTTCCAGAGTTAAGCGTGCTTGAGCTGGAATAGTTTCAAGATGGGTGACCTACTGGGAAGCCATTTCCAGTACTGTGTGAGTGAGGCCAAAACACGGAAAAAGATCGCGTGGTGATTTGCAGGGTCAGTAATCAAGACTTCCGAGCCTCTCGGACTAACGTACTGGCCGTCAGACATGGTGGGCCCACGGGCCCGTGAGTGGACGGGGGGCCATGGGAGGGACGGTCAGGGTGTTACATAATTAATTAAGAGAAATGTAACAAAACGATCATGTTAATAGACCCAAAATGACCATGTTCATTGATTCTTTTTGATTTGTTAATTTCTATGCAGAAGTTAGTGATGATTAGTGAATTAAAAAAAATAATAATAATGCCATGGAAGTTGAAGATTAAAATGGTTTCATATCTTGAAAATGGTTATTTGTATGATCGAGCATCATTAGTCACATTTTAATCATCCTTAGTTTATGACCTCTTCCCAAAGTCCATGTCTTTATCGTATTTGAACTTATTAGCTTAATTTCGTTGACCTTTTGTTGATTTTTCCGATTTGCATTTCCTTAGTCTTAATTTCAATTTGGTATTGTTGTGGTTTGATTTTATTTAGTTTGATTAGTATTGTTTAGTCTATGCATTATTTCATTTAGGTTGTTAGAGTTATCACCAAAAACCTAAAAACATTGTTAAACTTAGCTTTTAAGGTTTTTTGCATTCTTATAGTCCTAATCAATTTTCTCGTGGAATCGATCCCTAAATGTTACACGACATTGCCATACACTTGTGGTGGTCATGGTAGTTTAACCCCTATCTACATCTCAACCCAAACAAAACTTTATTGAATCAAAAGTATAAATTTATCTCAGTAGTTGTACGTGTTGTATAAGTATAACATATATTTTCGCCAAATTAAATGATAAACTTAAAAAGAATTCCCTATATATGAACAAAGAAGAAGCTTCCCACAAGTTTCCTTGAAAATAATCTATCCAAATCTAGCATCAAAGCGTCTTTCTTAAACAGATCAAATGAGGATAAACTACTAAGACTCTATTGTGAATATAAATTGACTAGTCAATATTGCGAATAATTATCAAGTTTCCTCAGAACATTGAGCTAACCAATTGATACAATGAATCTGAACATTTTTCAAAACTCAAAGATAAAAGTCTTTATACTACTTATAAGGTCTATTTATACTCATATCCCCTTTAGCAATCATCAATTCACTCACTTAAGACTAATAACTAACTATAACATATTCTATAACTTCCTCTACTTAATCTTTTCTCCTTTATCCTTCTTCATGATTTGACTAAATGCTTTCCAAGGTTTAGACCTACCAATATCCCTTTCAGCGAGTGGAAAGTTACAGAAACTAATGTTTAATGTCTATGATTCTAGTGTCCATCAAAGTCTCAAGTTCTATGAGCATTTCATCATCCACATATATACAGAATGTGGCAATGGTAACACAATTTGTACTTGCCCCAAAGCATGTCTAAGTTGGGAAAAATGGAACACAGGGTGAATCCGAGAAGTCTCTGGTAATTGTAGCTTATTAAACAATACTAGGTTTTTAACCCACGCTACGCGTGGGTCTGTTTTACCGATGTGTTTAATTAAAAAATTGTCCAAAATATAAATAGTTACTTTACCAAATTACTAAAAAAAATCAACATAAATAGTGATCTATATCAATAACTTTTTTATGTTTGTAGAGAGTTTATCATATATATAATGTTTTAGCTATGGTTGTGGCATGTCTTTGAAACGTTAATGAATTCTTGTGGACATCTATAAATTTTCAATATTTAACTTATTTTATAGTTCCCAAATATTTTTTAAAAGAAATATTTCAAACATATTTACTCTCGGTTATTTTTGATCTTACAAATATCAGCTTGACTACTTGACTGTTGCTTCTTGAGTTTATTCCGGCAAAAAATTAACATTGTTGACAAGTAAAAGAGTGACATAAGCAATTTGGTTTATTTTTAACCGGTTTAGATTTTCTATGACACAGTATAGCAAGATATATTACTTTGACATATAAAAGAAGATTTTTTTTAGACTGAAATTATATCTCAAATTAGAAGAGAATCTACGTATATGTGCGGGTATATTTCTAGATTTTGTATTGAATGAAATATGTTAATATTATGTATCAACTATTTGTCCATTATGCAGCATTTGAGTTTGTTTTACATAATTTTGAAGATATTTTTTAAAGGGTTAATTAGTAGAATAACACTTTAGGAGGACGTAATTAGGTAACTAACAAAGAGAATAAAAATATGACAAAATTATGCTTTTTTTATTTTCAACGTTTAGAATCATCAAACATATGACTAATATAATATCTCTTGAAAAGCATTTGAGATATTCTTTTTTGAGTGTTATCAATTCATATCTAGGACCCGGTAATATATTCTTAAGTGATGTTTATCCGAGCATCATATTTTTTTGAGTTATAACATAATGTCTCAACAAACATAAGACGCATCGAATTCTTGCAACTTTGTAAGAGAACACAAAGTAGACGTAGATATTTTAAGGTTTTTTTACTAACTTGAAAATTTGGTAACATTACACCCTCCATATATATATGTTAATGCATAAACCAAGAAAGCTATTTGAAACTTTGATTCCACCTATTGGCTTTTTGGTTGAATTTTATTTTGGTTTTGAGGCCTTAGCCAACTACATGGTTCTTTTGTGAGTTGGCAATTTTTATTTTGATTAACCTTTGGAGGGGGCTTCTTTCTTCAAGTTATCAACACAATTAATTTGTTTAGCTGAGCAGAAGAGATGCATCTTTAGATTTATTAACGGAAACAAAAAATTTAAATAGTATATATGTCGAGAAAAATATTTTCTAACCACAAACCGGCAAATCACCAACGAACCTTAGCAGATCACTGATGTTTGGTTTTGATGACAGAAAAGGAACGTAAATCATAAGCTACACGCGGGTTTAAAAACTATTTTTTTATATACTTCTTTAGAAAACATGCATCCTTAAGTTATCACTTTATATGCATTTACAAATACTATTGCTTCTCATCTTTCTTGAATTAACATTTTTCTTTCACGAACAATAGAAACTTCGTTGCTTGGTTAAGATTTTTGAAGTGGGAACGTTAAAATCTTTTGTTTTACAATTTTATTAAATTTAGCGACAAAATATTTGTTTAGTTATTTAATTTTATGTTTTCGTTATTTTGTTAAAAAATAACAAATATGGTTTAAAAGCACATGCAAAATTTTGTTTGGTTTTGAAGCATTTTATTCAAAATATATATTTATCAAATGGCATGGTGTCAACTCTATTTTTTACATGTGGTATGCTAAACAAATTGTATATCATTTTATTTGTATTATAATTCATGAATAATCCATCAACTTCGATAAATATATACTTGTTATAAATTTTAAGTAATGGCACTATAAAACTTTTAAATTTTTCTTTCATACTTACTTATATAAAATTCAAATATAACATTTTGAATAAAATTGTATATTACAAAATTTTCAGTTTATTATATATTCAGAATGATCACCTCATTATTTCATATTTAATGAGATAGTTCAATATCATATATCTTAGTTCTCTTTAGTTTTTTTTTATTATTGATATCGTTTATTCATATTTTTATGTATATTCATTTTACATATTTTCAGTTTTTAAATTGAATATGTAAATTTTTCTTCCATCGCTCATAATATATATATGAGAAATTTCAAGATATGCCACTTTTGATGCCACTTTTCAAAAATGCCACTATCGTTTTTTCCAATTTTTAAATTATTTATGTTTGGGTTAACTATGTTATATTAGGGTTTAGTTTTTTGGGTTTAAGGTTTGTGAGGGATCAAAACATTTTTTAAAATTGAAAATTTTGAGATTTAAAATTTTTAAACATATTTTTAAGTGGCATGTTGGTAATAAAATAATACAAGAGTGACATATTTGAAAAGTGGCATGGTAAAAGTGGCATTTTTGTAAATGTCCCTATATATATTGTTGTAATTTTGTATTGACAAAAATAAAATACTCAAATAACTTTAAATATACTATTTTAATCATTTACTCACTTATTTTCGTTTTTTCATTTAGTTAGAATTTTTGGTAAATTTAAGTAACAATAAATATACATAAACATGAATTAAATGAAATTTGAAACTAAAATTAATTGTAAAAACAAAAAAAACTTGCATATGTGGACACTCTAGATGGAGAGAGAACTCTCTAATTATATAAAAAACTAGTTTTTTAACCCACGCTAAGCGTGGGTCTGTTTTACCGATGTGTTTAATTAAAAAAATTGTCCAAAACATAAATAATTACTTTACCATAATTACTAAAAAAATTCAACATAAATAGTAATCTGTGTAACACCCAAACTTTTTTTTTTTTACCTTAACAATTCTACTGCGGAAAACAATAACTCATTTATACCAATAAACATTCAAATTCAATACCCAATAATAATTCCATAAATTCATTAAAAGACCATTTCCAGAATTCTAATGAGAACATCTAGCATTTCCGACAACCTAACAGATTCTATAAAAAGGCAAATTGTAAAACATTCTATCATCCTCTTCTTCTGGCCTTGATTCCGCGATCACACAATTCTTTTACCTGCAACACATGGTAATAAGAGTTGCATAAGTATTTCATAAATACTTAGTGAGTTGCTCATCCCGCCTACCAGCGTAACAAGCAGGCTAAGATATTCAACAACACAAACATAATAAACCCAATTCAGCACATAACACAACTCAAAGATAACAAAACAACACACTTCGGAAAAACAGAGTTACGTGTCGAGCGACACCACAGAGGCGTCGATCGACACGACCAAAATCTCCGTGTCGAGCGACACCACACAGGTGTCGATCGACACTCAACAATTATTCGTGTCGAGCGACACCCTCCTGGTGTCGATCGACACGCCTCACTGAAATGCAGAATCGAGTCTTTCTCCTCTCGAGACCCAATTCCGGTTACAAGAGTCGCAAAACCTGCAACAAAAACACGACGCATACAAGAATCCCAATCCACAACACATCACATAATCGATATCATACAATTCCACATTAACAATCAATCACCAAACAAGACGGAATATCCTCATCGCCTAGAAACCACGGTCACAACTCACCTTAGCCTAAAAGGAACGAAAAGAGGATTCAGTTGAGACACAAAATGCCCACGAACAGACCTCTTAATCCCAAGGAATCACTGATCCGAAAGATTTCTCACGAACCACGAAGAACAAACGACTCCAACGGTTCTAAAACTCGATAAGAACGTTTCCTATGAATTTCTTTGCAACAATTCACAAGAACACAATTCTCTCTCAAAAACTCACACTTTTTCTCCTCTCCTCGACGGCACGTTTCCTAAGGAACTTATAACCACGAGCCCTAGGTTAACGCCACTAAACCGAGCATAAACCGTAATTAAAATGTTAATTACCCGAAACAAAAAAATGCTCGTGTCGATCGACACACTACTTGTGTCGCTCGACACAACCACCAGAATTTACATTTCTGGATCACGGATGTTACAATTCTCCCCCCTAACACTGGATTCGTCCTCGAATCCTCTCAAAACCGTCTGTCCAAGACTCATACCTGACCCAAAATTGGTCAAAACTAACCGAGATCATAACACTCGATCTCCGAGGCTCTCGTTCAGTCTCATGTTTATACGCCCGTTTCTAGACATCTATTACTCTTAACTCATTCCACACCCCTCTCACTCGCAGGATGCATCCATTGAGTTGTCGGTGTCACACCACTCCCACTCGCATAACGCATCCCTTGAGCTATCGGTGCCCCCACACCACTCTCACTCGCAGGACGCATCCTTTGAGCTATCGGTGCCTCGTGTCCCTTCCACTCTCAGGACGCATCCTTTGAGCTCCGGGTACACCGTGCCCCTTCCACTCTCAAGAAGCATCCTTTGAGCTCCAGGTACACAGGGGAGACTAATCATCCCCTCGAGATAACGCATTCTCTCCAAAACAAAATGAATGAGTTATTCGGAACCGCAACCCCTAAAGTAATAAATTCTAAACGTCTATAAACATCTATCGACTAAACTACCTCTCGTGGTCAAACTCGATACTCCCTAACCCGGAATATCACCACATAGCACATATAAGAAAACCCTCTTATAGGAACAGATAAATAAGAACGACTCCATCTTATAAATCTCCAAAAATATAATCATTACAACAAAACGACAATACAAAAATAGCCCCCATGCTAATCAACAAAACTAGGACCACAAAGAGAAATAAAGCTCAAACGGCGACCTGCTTGTCGAACCATTTCCTGAAATTTAGCTTCATCTTTGCCTCAGGCTCCCAAGACACAAGCCCACACCGGACTAACTTTGGCCCGCACCGGCCAACACCATAAGAGATTCTCACATAATCCCAAAAGTCCACATCTAACTCCACATTTATACGCACGTTTTCAGACATTTATTACTATTTTACTCATCCATACACACACACCCCCTAAGGAACCAACCACTGTCCCTCCGAGAGAACTACCGACTCTCAGCACTATAGAGGAAACCACCATCCCAATATAGGCTCTCAGTACTATAAAGAAAATCACCGTCCCAATATCAGTACACAGGAAAATCACCGTCTCCCGGAGAGAACCACCGTCTCTCAATATGAGTCATCCGTAATAAATTCCAAAACGCCCACCCACAACAACAATAAGGACCCAAAATCTACTCTAACAGAAACGCGCAAGGCTCCTAGCCTGGAATACCATAATGCAATGTTTCCAAATCCTGACTAGGTATGTCCAATTGATCGCACAACAATCAAACAAGAACATGTACTACCAGCTGTAGACCCAGCTGGTGCAACAATCAAACAAGAACATGCACAATCAAGACATTACATCCGATATCTCGGTCGTTGAAACCGAACGCACAAGAAAAATCATCAAGGTCTATTCCGTCTCATGCTTATACCACGGGCAGATATTGATTACTCATATTTATACCGTCATCATCACACTCTCAAGACGTCTCCTTTGAGGTAACGATGCCGATGCCACTCCACTCTCAGGACGTCTCCCTCAAGCTCTGGCTCTATATAGGAAAATATTTCCTCAAAGTAATCAACACATACGTGAACAAGCACCTGAAAGCTAGGAATACTTTCTTCAATAATAACAAGCAATAACCTAATCTAGCAAAACAACTCTACTTCTACTGAACACTCGGCTAACACAACTGACCTCCTGAAGGTCCACACCTCAACTTTACAGCACAACACCTGACCAAAATCCTCGCACGCTCCAGATATCTATTGCTCTTAACTCAGTCTACACCTGACACCCCTAGGACGCATCATGTGGCCCATCAGGAAAACAAACCGTTCGCACTCTCAGGACGCATCCTTCGAGTCAACGGTATCTGGAAAACACACATCCCAAACAACATACCGGAGAGGTCACATCTCCTTGGAACACATGAGTTATTCGGGACCGCAGTCCCTATAGCAATAAACACCGAGCACTGGATACCGCAAATTGGACTGCCCAACAAGGGCTCAAATCCACTCTAGATGCCTCAGCGTAACCATCCATCGGCCGATACACTCGCCTAAACACTTGAACGTCCCATTCGAAGAGACTTGAAAACTGAACTGACTACCATAACTTACTCTTGCTCGAACGGCCAAACACTTTGGTTTCCAAAAATCCTTCCAGAACTAACCTCGGATGCATTGCCTGATCTTCGTGAACTCTGCTTCTTTGCCAACCCAGACAACCTCCCGATAACTGAAACGCTCCTTGCTTTTTTTTAACACCATCCTCCGGATAATTGATCTCCATGTCTGGATATGATGTTACGCGAGGAACCAAGAACTTCTCAAAATACTGATTTGCCATCCATTGTGATGAACCTTAAACCTTCAGATACTCCACTCTGCCTTCCTGTGACAAAAACCGGCGCCCCTTCTAACCGCACTTGCTCAACTCTGCATACCGCTTCTGTTCCCGAGCCTCTCCAGAACCAAACGCAATAAACTTCATGCTCCTCAGGATTCCTCGAATAGTCCAAGATATAACCGCTGAGATCGCAACGAATACTTCCAAAAATTCCTTGATCACGTCAAAATAAACTCGCACATACCGCAGGCGCATTTGTTAAGCCAAAAAGCATAACCACAACTCGAAATGCCCATTACTTGGCTAGATTCGCCCTGAACCTTCTATGCAATATTTTTAGTCCAACTGGGCCTGGCGGTCGATCGTACAACAATCAAACAGGAACATGTACAACAACCCGTCAGTCCCGATTTGGATTTAACAAATGCTAAATCTGTTACCAGAACTTCATCCAAGACCTAGCCTGACCAGCGATACTTCGGCTCACAACTCGAGCTTCCCGAACCGTCTATCAGAGACCATACCCTTGACCTAACCAGCCAACACTATTCAAGATCCTCACCCAATCCTCAAACCCATCCAACATGGACTAAAATCCTGCCCTGACTTGGCCAATACCACACGAAATCCTCCCATGATCTCAGAGGCTCTGCCTAATCCACACAAGACAACATACCGCTCGCATTCTCGGGACGTATCCATCGAGCCAACGGTGTCTGGGGAGCTCACCTCCCCGTAAGAGATCTCACATCCCTCGCTACTTATTCTGGGAACTCACTTCCCAATAAGTATACAGGAGAACACACCTCTCCTCTGATAAGAGCCGCCTCAAGTGGTATAGTCACGACATTCCCATCCTAGAATATCCTCAGAGCAACGACCCACACTGGACCACACACATAAAACACATCTAGGCACCACATTCCTCATACTCATATAAATGCCCACGAACAGACCTCTTAATCCCAAGGAATCACTGATCCGAAAGATTTCTCACGAACCACGAAGAACAAACGACTCCAACGGTTCTAAAACTCGATAAGAACGTTTCCTATGGATTTCTTTGCAATAATTCACAAGAACACAATTCTCTCTAAAAAAACTCACACTTTTTCTCCTCTCCTCGACGGCACGGTTCCCAAGGAAATTATAAACACGAGCCCTAGGTTAACGCCACTAAATTGAGCCAAAACCGTAATTAAAACATTAATTACCCGAAACAGAAAAATGCTCGTGTCGAGCGACACACAGACACCAACAAAACCCTTGTGTCGATCGACACAGTATTTGTGTCGCTCGACACGACCACCAGAATTCACATTTCTGGATCGCGGATGTTACAATCTATATCAATAATTTTTTAATGTTTGTAGAGAATTTATCATATATATAATTTTTTAGCTATGATTGTGGCATGTCTTTGAAACGGTAATGAATTCTTGTGCACATCTATAAATTTTCAATATTTAACTAATTTTATAGTTCCCAAATATTTTTTAAAAGAAAGATTTCAAACATATTTACTCTCGGTAATTTTTTTATCTTGCAAATATCAGCTTGAGTGTTGCTTCTTGAGTTTATTCCGGCAAGAAATTAACATTGTTGGCAAGTAAGAGAGTGACATAAGAAATTTGGTTTATTTTTAACCGGTTTAGATTTTCTATATTACTGTATAGCAAGAACAATTACTTTGACATATAAAAGAAGATTTGTTTTAGACTGAAATTGTATCTCAAATTAGAAGAGAATATGCGTATACGCGTGGGTATATTTCTAAATTTTGTATTGAATGAAGTATGTTAATGTTATGTATCAACTATATGTCCATTATGCAACATTTGAGTTTGTTTTACATAATTTTGAAGATATTTTTTTAATTCTACTTTGATCAATTATAAAATTGTCTACCTCTTAGTTGATTTGAATGATAATCTAACAATAAAAAGAGTTATTACAATTTAGAAGTATGATGGATATTTTTTATCTTAATATGTTTTATTGTATTTTGTTTTCTTTTGGAACCAAGAGGTTCTAGATGATCTTGATGATCGTGAGAGCTATACATGATTAAAGCTATTGACATGAGTATCTTTATTGTTGTTGGTTAGTTGATAATAATAAATTTTACTTTGGATTGTGGTAATGTTTTTATTTTCAATGTTTAGAATCATCAAACATAAGACTAATATGATATCTCTTGAAAGCCATTTGAGATATTCTTTTTTGAGTGTTATCAATTCATGTCTAGGACCCGGTAATATATTCTCAAGTGATATTTATCCGAGCATCATATTTTTTCGAGTTATAACATAATGTCTCAACAAACATAAGACGCATCGAATTCTTGCAACTTTGTAAGAGAACACAAAGTACACGTAGATATTTTAAGGTTTTTCACTAACTTGAAATTTTGGTAACATTACACCCTCCATATATATGTTAACGCATTATCTGCATAAACCAAGAAAACTATTTGAAACTTTGATTCCACCTATTGGCTTTTTTGCTAAAATTTTATTTTGGCTTTTTTGCTCAAATTTTATTTTGGTTTTGAGGCCATAGCCGACTACATGCTTTTTTTGTTAGTTGACAATTTTGATTTTGATTAACCTTTGGAGAGGGTTTTTTCTTGAATTTATCAACACAATCAATTTGTTTAGCCGAGCATAAGGGATGATTCTTTAGATTTATTAACGGAAACGGAAATTTGAAATAGTATATATGTCGAGAAAAATATTTTCTGACCACAAACCGGCAAATCACCCACGAACCTTAGCTGATGTTTGTTTTGATGAGGGAAAAGGAACGCGAATCATAAGCTACACACGGGTTTAAAAACTATTTCTTTTATATCTTGGATAACTGTACTCTTTCTAAAAATCAAATGTACTTCTTTAAGAAACATGCATCCTTAAGTTATCACCTTATATGCATTTACAAATACTATTGCTTGCCATCTTTCTTGAATTAACATTTTTCTTTCACGAACAATAGAAATTTTGTTGCTTGGTTAAGATTTTTGAAGTGGGGACGTTAGAATCTTTTGTTTTCAATTTTATTAAATTTAGCGACAAAATTTTCATTTAGTTATATATTTTTATGTTTTCGTTATTTTGTTAAAATATAACAAATATGATTTAAAATCACATGCAAAATTTTGTTTGGTTTTGAAGCATTTGATTCAAAATATATATATTTATCAAATGGCATGTTGTAAAACTCTATTTTTACATGTGGTATGCTAAACAAATTGTATATCATTTTCTTTGTCTTATAATTCATGAATAGTCCATCAACTTCTCTTTTTATGTATATAAATATATACTTGTTATAAATTTTAAGTAATGGCACTATAACACTTTAAAATTTTTCTTACATAATTATTTATATTCAAATATAAAATTTTGAATAAAATTGTATATTACAAGTTTTCAGTTTATTATATATTCAGAATGATCACCTCATTATTTCATATTTAGTGAGATAGTTCAATATCATTTTACTGAATTAATATATCTTAGTTCTCTTTAGGTCGCCAAACTTCTTAACAATTGTTTCACATTCAAAAGATTTTGTTTTTTTCGATTTATTGATATTATTTATTCATATTTTTATGTATATTCATTTTACATATTTTTAGTTTTTAAATTGAATATGTAAATTTTTCTTCCATCACTCATAATATATATATATATATATATAGTTGTAATTTTCTATTGACAGAAATAAAATACTCAAATAACTTTAGATGTATCATTTTAATTATTTATTGACTTATTTTCGTTTTTCCATTTAGTTAGAATTTTTGGTAAATTTAAATAATAATAAATACACATAAACATGAATTAAATGAAATTTGAAACTAAAATTAATTATAAGAAGAAAAAAAAACTTGCATATGTGGACACTCTAGATGGAAAGAGAACTCCCTAATTATATATAAAATTCTCAATATGCTCTATCACCTCAAAAGGTCCCATACTAACGAGCTGCTAATTTTTGGACTGACAATAATTATTTGGGCTTAAGTTTGTTTGATAAAAACAATGAGGTGATAGTACTTGGTCATAGCCCAATATTTCCGAAATCAGTCTTTGAATTATCACACGCGACCCAATTAGTAGGCCTTGATTTTCGGTTTTGGCGGTTCAATTTAGTAATCGGTTTATTCGGGTTATGTAAAATCTCGCCGATGTAAACCGAACACAAAATTGGCAATTACTAATAGGGTTTTACCATTTTTTCTTATGATTCGATTTTGGAGGATATTTTAGAGAAAAGCTTAAACCCTTAAAAGCTTGCGCTGCGTTTCTCTGCTTGATCCTCCCGAAACAATTTTGCTCTCAAAACCCTCAAATTGGTTTCGATGGCTATTGATGGGAGTTTCAGTCTTCAACTTGCGTTTGAAACGTTTTCTGAACGCTGCCCCAAGGTCGCAGCTTTTCCGTTTTTCATTTCGATTATGAACAAGGTATGTTCTTGTAATCGTTACTTAACCTAACCCAGAATCATGGGTTTTAGTTATTTTTGTCTAATGAGTGTTGATTTTGTTAGGGAGGAGAAGTTGTTGATAACGAGGAGGTGATTAATGGTTTATCTGATGTGTTTCTTCACCCGGAGTATACAATTCCATTGCTTCATTGCTTCCTTCCTCTACTAACAAGGATTGTAGATAGAGTGGTGGGTCTTGTTCTCTTAGTGGGTGATCTAAGCTCAAGTACTACTGGCTACTACTCAGATGATAGAGATGGGTCAGTCTTGGAAAATGCAATGAAGAAAGGTGTTAGTGTGATTGATTTTTATGTTAGGCGTGGACAAAGGCTTGACCTTCATGAGTGTATTTGCTTGGCCTTGAGTCGTGCTCTTCATTTAAATACGACTTTGTTAGGGTATGTGGACTATTTACTTTAATCTCTCTTGTGTATATATGTCCCCATATAGCTCTACTAGTCCCCTAACAGAAGCTTGATTAATTTTGCAGCTCTGTGTTAAGGTATTTTAAGGAAGCTCCACCACCATACCAGAGAATTCTTGTCAAGGAAATCGTTTCTGAGTCGCACATGGAGGTATGCTTGTTATCTTTGACATTATATGTATGACATTGTTGGTATTCTTAGTTACCTGTTTTCTAGTTTATGGTTGGTTACATTGATTCTTTTTGTTTTCCTTGAATCAGGCTACTACAGCTGCGTATTTGCTTTGTCTTCAAGTGTCATATCGTTTTCTCGTTATTAGACCTGAGGTTTTTGCTAAGTTGTGGGATTGGTCCAGTTACTTGGACTCCATGAAAAGGCTCTCAGACTGTCCTGTACCAAAAAAGGCTATCTTGGAAGAGCATCGAGAAGCTGTCTGGTGTGGGATACAAATTCTTTCTCTTGTTTTGAGACGTAGTGACAGAGTAGTAGAATCTTATGGTTTTGAAGGAGAGGAAGCACTCTCATGCTTGCTACGGTAATCCTCTTATTTGTATGCTCAAGACTTTTAGTTCGCTTTTTGTCTTAAGATTTGTTTCTAAAGGGTAATTTTGTTTGGTACATTCAGCTGGGAGGAATTTTGTCAAGATATAGAAATAGTAAAGGCTGGCTTATACATTCAGTTGCCAACGTACATGGGGTTGAGGTCTTTGCAACATTTTAGTACCCCTGTACCTGGTTTTCACAAGCGACAATCAGCAGAAAAGGAGCTGTTGATGAAGATTCGGAGGCTGGATGTCAAATCGTTCTCTGAGCCATTTGAAATCCACAGTAGGGTGAAGAAATCTTTTGAAATGGTCTCATTGGCTGTTAGTCAGAAACGACCTGTTCTTCTATATGGTCCCTCAGGCTCTGGAAAGTCTGCCCTCATTAGAAAGTTGGCTGATGAAAGCGGTAACCAAGTTGTATTTATCCACATGGATGATCAACTTGATGGGAAAACTTTGGTTGGTACTTATGTGTGTACTGATCAACCTGGTGAATTCAAATGGCAGCCTGGCTCACTTACCCAAGCTATTATGAATGGGTTCTGGGTGGTTCTTGAGGACATAGACAAAGCTCCATCAGATGTTCCCCTCGTCTTGTCACCTTTGATGGGTGGCTCATGCTCATTCGAGACCAATCATGGAGAGGTTATACGTATAGCAGAGAGTTTTCAACTGTTTTCAACCATATCGACACCCGAATGCAGTGTATCACACATCAGGGAAGCTGAAAATTCTCTAAGTCCCCTTTGGAGGAGAATTGTTGTTTATCCACCAGATCATGAATGCTTGCAAAATATTTTGGGTGCTCGGTATCAAAACCTGATGCCTGTTGCAGAGAAACTTATTGAAACTTATGAAGCTGTCAACTCTTCTCTTCGTCCCCAGTTTTCTGGTTCAGAAAGTTCAACTACTTTCAGCTCTCCAAGCAGATTTTCACTGAGAGATCTGCTCAAGTGGTGTGAGCGTGTTCATGGTCTGTCCTCCTATGATGATTTTGCAATTTCTCAGGAGGCAGCCGATATATTCTCTGCGTCTTATATGTCAACTCAAAATCGAGTGACAGTATGTGAAATTGTGGCTCGCATTTGGAATGTCCCCTTTCCCGAATCTCAGCATAAGCCCCCAATTCAGGAATTTTCTGGAATTCTAAAAATTGGTAGAGTTTCTCTTCCACTTGGTGTAACTGCGTCTCATGATCGGTCGAGGTTTGTTGAAACGCGCACATCTACTCGGTTACTTGAGAAAATAGCTCGCTCTGTCCACTACAACGAGCCAGTTCTCTTAGTAGGAGAAACAGGGACTGGGAAAACTACTCTAGTTCAGAATCTTGCACATTGGATCGGACAGAAACTCACTGTTTTGAACTTGAGCCAGCAAAGTGATATAGTTGATCTATTGGGAGGATTCAAGCCTATTGATGCAAAGCTTATGTGCACAATGCTGTACAATGAATTTTATGATTTAGCAAGAGATTCGAAGATGAAGGATGATTCAAAAATAATGAAATGGCTGCAAAAAAGTTTTAGAGCCAAGAAGTGGGATACATTTTTGAGTGGGTTAAAGAAAACTGCTGACTTTCACATTGAAGGTAAAACTGGAGAAGAAAGGTCTAGATCAGGTAGAAAGAGGAAGAAATCGGAACAGATTGAGAATTGGACGCGTCTTTCCCAAAAGGTGGAGAAAATTCATCAACAAATTTGTTCAGGGGGAATGGTGTTTACCTTTGTTGAAGGTGCATTTGTGACTGCCCTCAGGGAAGGGCATTGGGTTTTACTAGATGAAGTTAATTTAGCCCCACCGGAGATATTGGGCAGGCTTGTTGGTGTTCTTGAAGGAGTGAGAGGATCACTGTGTTTAGCTGAGAGAGGGGATGTAATGGGCATTCCCAGACATTCGAGTTTCCGTTTGTTTGCCTGTATGAATCCAGCTACGGATGCTGGTAAGCGAGACTTGCCGTTCTCCTTCCGTAGCAGATTTACAGAGTATGCTGTGGATGATGACTTGTGTGATGATGACCTGGAGATATTCGTGAGGCGATTCTTAGGTGGACGTGAATCTGACAGGAACTTAGTAGACAACATTGTTAGCTTTTACAAAGAAGCTAAAAAGTTATCTGAAGAATGCTTGCAGGACGGTGCTAATCAGAAGCCACAGTATAGCTTAAGGTCTCTTTACCGTGCGCTAGAGTATGCGATAATAGCAGAAGGTATTGGCGGATTTCAGAAAGCATTGTACGATGGGTTTTCCATGTTTTTCCTCTCCTTATTGGATGATTCCAGTGCTAAGATCATGAATCCAATAATACTGCAACGTATCTCGAAGGAAAGTAGCCGAGGCCAACCACTTCAAAGATACTTGGGAGAATTAAAAGGCAGTTCTGATGAATTTGTGGAGAAATATGTTAAGACGAAGAGTGTAATTGAACACCTTAATCACTTGGCGCATGCCATTTTTATTAAGAAATATCCTGTTCTCTTACAAGGACCAACATCCAGTGGAAAGACAAGCCTTGTCAAATATCTCGCAGCAATAAGTGGAAACAAATTTGTTCGAATCAATAATCATGAGCAGACCGATCTCCAAGAATATTTAGGTTCCTATATGACTGATTCTTCCGGGAAGCTTGTATTTCATGAAGGAGCGTTGGTGAAGGCTGTCAGGGATGGGCATTGGATTGTCTTAGATGAACTAAATTTGGCACCATCTGATGTCTTGGAGGCACTAAACAGACTGCTTGATGACAATAGGGAGCTTTTTGTGCCTGAGCTGCAAGAAACAATCTCAGCGCATCCTAATTTCATGCTCTTCGCTACACAGAACCCTCCTGCTTTATATGGTGGACGCAAAATACTGTCTCGAGCTTTTCGTAACCGCTTTGTAGAGATTCATGTTGATGAGATTCCAGAAGATGAACTGAGTGAAATTCTTACTGAGAAGTGTCTTATTGCAAAAAGTTATGCTACGAAAATGGTTGAAGTGATGAAAGATCTGCAACGCAATAGGCAGAGTAGCAAAGCATTTGCTGGAAAACACGGATATATAACTCCAAGAGATTTATTCCGGTGGGCAGATCGATTTAGGACTTATGAAGGTAAATCTAATGAAGAACTAGCTAGAGAAGGGTATTACCTCCTTGCAGAAAGGCTGCGTGATGACACTGAGAAGTTAGTTGTTAAGGAGGTGCTGGAGAGACATTTCCGGGTCAGTCTTGCAAAAGATGATTTGTACAAAGAGGAGTTTCTAAAGTTGGATCAGCCATTTCATTATAGAAAAGATTCCATGAAAAATAGAACAGTCACCTGGACTCAAAGTATGTGGAGACTATTTTTTCTCATCGAACGTTCTTATAAACTGAATGAGCCTGTTCTTCTTGTTGGTGACACTGGAGGAGGCAAAACAACAATCTGCCAACTACTAAGTGATTTTAAGGAGCTAAGATTGCACATCCTAAACTGTCATCAATACACAGAAACATCTGATTTCCTTGGTGGGTTCTTTCCTGTGAGAGACAGATCCAAATTAGTCACAGAATACGAGAATCAAGTCAACCAGTTGAAGCGCTCTGAGATTTTGGCGCCTTTTGGCCAAGATATTGACCTTTCTGCAGATATTGGTAGAGCTGAAGTGTTGATCAAATCAATCGAGATAATTCTGGAAAAGTACAAAAGTGATTCAGTTATAGGAGTGGCGGTCACACTGCAAAATGTTGATGTTCTTGAGCAAATAAGGAACAATATGGTGATGCTGTATCAAAACTGGCGCGCAATTTTTGTGTGGCAAGATGGGCCCCTTGTGGAAGCGATGAGAGCTGGAAACATCTTTCTTGTGGATGAGATATCTTTGGCTGATGATAGTGTGTTAGAAAGACTGAATAGTGTGTTGGAGCCAGGCCGGAAATTGTCCTTAGCTGAGAAAGGTGGTCCCGTCTTGGAGGAAGTTGTAGCTCATGAAAACTTTTTTGTTCTTGCCACAATGAACCCGGGTGGTGATTATGGAAAGAAGGAATTGTCACCTGCACTTCGTAACCGTTTTACTGAGATATGGGTCCCCCCTATTGCAGAGACTGAGGAGCTCAGAAGTATTGCTTTTTCTGGACTTTCCAATTCAAAGGAATCTAATATCGTAGATCCCATTATCAACTTCTGGGAGTGGTTTAACGGGTTGCAGACTGGGAGAACGCTTACTGTCAGAGATCTCCTCTCTTGGGTTGGGTTTGTCAACGTAATAAAGGAGAGTTTAGGACCAGCATATGCTATTCTTCATGGAGCATTTCTCGTGTTACTTGATGGTCTAAGTCTTGGAACTGGTTTCTCTGGGAGAGATGGTAAAGAGCTGAGAGAAAAGTGCTTTGCTTTCCTATTACAACAGCTTAAGGTTCTCACCAGCGATACACTCCATTTGGATCTTTCAAGGATGGAACAATATGGCTGGGGTGATACCAATGAAATTTGGCAAGAAAGTAAGAGTGTTCTACATGGGGACATGTTTGGCATCAATCCTTTTTACATAAGTAAAGGTGATGAAAATCCTGAGATTGGTGGATTCGAGTTCTTAGCACCAACCACCTGCCGGAATGTCTTGAGAGTATTGCGTGCAATGCAGCTTTCAAAACCAATTTTATTAGAAGGTAGCCCTGGTGTTGGAAAAACAAGTCTGATAATGGCGTTGGGTAAATATTCTGGCCACAAGGTTGTGCGCATAAATCTATCAGAGCAGACTGACATGATGGATTTGCTGGGATCGGATTTACCTGTTGAAAGCGATGAAGACATGAAATTTGCATGGTCTGATGGAATTCTCTTGCAGGCTCTAAAGGAAGGCTCCTGGGTTTTGTTAGATGAACTGAACCTTGCTCCGCAATCTGTTCTAGAGGGTTTGAATGCCATTTTGGATCATCGTGCTCAAGTCTTCATCCCAGAACTGGGCTGTACCTTTGAGTGTCCCCCGACATTTAGAGTTTTTGCATGTCAGAATCCTTCTTCTCAAGGTGGTGGCAGGAAAGGTCTTCCCAAGTCTTTCCTTAACCGATTCACAAAGGTTTATGTGGATGAGCTAGTGGAAGATGATTACCTCTTCATATGTCGCTCGCTTCACCCATCTATTCCTAGTTCATTGCTTTCAAAGCTTATTGCTCTCAATAGACAGTTACATGATGGTACAATGGTATATCGAAAATTCGGTCACGATGGCTCACCGTGGGAGTTCAATCTACGTGATGTGATAAGATCATGCCAGTTTATGCAAGGGGAAATAAATAACTTAGAAGTTGAAAGCTTTCTCAATGTTCTTTATGTTCAAAGAATGCGTACCGCAACTGACCGCAAAGAAGTTCTGAGTATCTATAAGGCTATTTTTGATAAAGACCCTGTTATAAATCCGTATCCGCGGGTTCAGCTAAATCCTGGATACTTAGTTGTGGGAACTGCTGCTGTGAAACGAAACTTCACTCAGTCTAATATTTCCAGTGAGCAGTTGAAGATTTTGCCTGAGATTCGTCAAAATCTGGAAGCTGTTGCTCATTGTGTGCAGAATAAATG
The DNA here is from genome assembly GCA_963576765.1 of Draba incana. Lineage (NCBI taxonomy): Eukaryota > Viridiplantae > Streptophyta > Magnoliopsida > Brassicales > Brassicaceae > Draba > Draba incana. Next base: position 22,285,734 of record OY755203.1, on the reverse strand, counting down.
GTTGTGCATCCTAGTAGGCCATTCGTCTTCTGGAAAGACTTCAGTGATCAGAGTTTTGGCTCAGTTAACTGGATTTCCTCTTAATGAAATAAGTCTTTCATCTGCGACTGACAGCTCTGATCTACTCGGATGCTTTGAGCAGTACAATGCGTTCCGTAATTTCAGATTGGCTGTTGCTCGAGTTGAGCATCTTGTTGATGAGTATAACAGTCTGTTGTCACAGTCTTCCCAGGCGGCCCTTTTAAGCAAAAGAAAGGACTTAGTTTCCAGCTGGCTTTCTTTTTTATACAAGATGGATTCCTGCCTCTTGGAAAGCCCTTCATCATCGTACGATTGTGACTCGCTCACAAAATTAACCGATATTGTAGAATACCTGAAACAGGTCTTGGAAGAAGGTCTTTTGCCTGTTAGTTGGTCAAAAAAGATTCTGGACCAAATCATGAAGACAATATTGAAGCTGCAAACTCATGAGAAAAAGCAGTCAGCAAAATTTGAATGGGTGACTGGAATGCTGATAAAGGCAATAGAAAATGGAGAGTGGGTTATCCTTGAAAATGCAAATCTCTGTAACCCCACAGTACTTGATAGAATCAATTCGTTGGTGGAACCTAGTGGATCAATCACTATAAATGAGTGCGGGATTATTGATGGTGAACCTGTCACTGTAACTCCTCACCCTAACTTTCGTTTGTTCCTGACTGTTAATCCAAAATTCGGGGAGGTATCAAGAGCAATGCGGAATAGAGGTGTTGAAGTATTTATGATGGGGCCACATTGGCAGCTCAATGAGGTAGGCTCTAACAGTGAAGAGCTTGTGCTGAGAGATGTGGAAAGGTTTCTTGCTCTGTCAGGTATTCCAGGTAACAAGCTGGTTTCTTCCATGGCTAAAGCCCATGTTCATGCATGGCGTAATGGTCAAACCTTGGGTGTACGAATCACATATCTTGAGCTTGAACAGTGGGTTCACCTCTTCAAACTGCTGCTCATGAATGGTAATCAACTACTGTGGAGCTTACAGCTAAGTTGGGAGCACATATATCTCTCTTCCCTTGGAGTAACTGATGGAAAAGAAGTTGTTGATCTTGGGCGTGACACATATTTGTCAGATATTGAACTTTCTGAGCTTGATTCATTTACGGGTGGGGGCCTGTACTTACCTGGGGGATGGCCAAAGCCTTTCCATTTGAGAGACTTGATGTGGTACTCTAGAGAAACTACTGTCAGGCAGAATTGCATGTATCTGGAGTTCCTAGGAGCTCAGTACGCATCACATCAGTCTGAAATAAGCTACAATGTCAAATTGAGAGATGGGAAGTTGGCTGCTGGGGAACTGAGAACAATTTATACTATCGATTCTTGGACATTAAAAAATTTCTTGTTTCCTAAAGCCTCAATTGGGTCAACTTGTGCAGCAAATATTGAAAATGATTTGGCTTCTAAAAAGCTATTATATGCTGCCAACTGGACAATGGAACAGGCGACCGAAGAGGATATTCAACTCTATCTTGGTTGGATTAGTTGGTTTGGTTCCAGACTGCAACAGTACTGTCCGTTTTTCCTGTGTTTTCTCAATATGTTGAATGATGAGATGAAGCATCGGATCTGGAATCATATATCTACAAATCGGAAAAACCTGAAATCCCTCTGCAAATTAGATCCAGATGCTGTTCCAATTCCAATGATGTCCTCCAAGTTGATTGATATAGCAGCATCAAATGACCAGTCAAAACCTTACTGTAGACCTCTCTTTGAGTCTCTCAACTCTGTTGGCGTTCTTCGGCTTTCCTATCAGCAGTGGTTTGCGGAAAGTAACTACAACCAGACTGATGTGTCCTCTTTTATTCGTTTTTTGGATTCTCTTCGGGCATTGGAGAAGAAAATTCTTAACGAAATTGTTGGATCACCTTCTTTCAGTGTGTTGATTCAGTTGTGCACCGAAGTTATTGAAAAACATTCATGCTTTTGGTCTGGTTTGGTCTCATCTTCAGATGAGTATCTATTGTTTTCCTTTTGGTCACTGATAAAAGCTGTCAAAAAGTTGCACCGTTATTTTCCTGAAGAAGTTCAAGTGGTTCTGGAGGAAAGCAAAAATATTAACAAGATAGCTTTGCATGGTGACCCAGAAAAGTCTTTGCTGTGGGCTTATGGGGGGCATCCTTCCTTGCCAGTATCTGCAGAGTTGTACCACAAGCAGCAGGAATTCCTACAGCTCTGCAGCACAGTTTGGCAATTGAAATCAGAATCAGATGAACAAGGGAATGATCTTCGTACCAAAGCTATTGCATTTTCTGGTCCTGAATTATCTTTGCTTGCCTTGGAAGGTCTTTGCATTTCATCATACATTGCCGACAAGGACAATGCAGATTATGCAGCTGCTGTTCAGCTGGATGAGATATACCAGATTTTTTTGGGGAGGCTGAAACTAGAGAAGACGAGACTGGAGGATAGAATGGATTCAAGTGAGGTTGATAATGTCGAAAATAAATCTGCTCTGTGCTGTGTTTTACGCCCAGAGATTGTAGCTACAGGGTTTGGCTTTAACAGTTGGGTGAAGATATGTTCTATTGCTAGCAGTGAAAGTAGTTCTTTAGATGTAGAATTACTTGCTGTACTTCAGAACCTCTTGGTGGCTCAATCTACTGAACATAAGGTTAGTCAACATATGAAATCTCTTGTCTTTTTAATGTTCTCGTTTTATTAAAAATGTGCATGTGGTACACTGCATTTTGTAAATCCATGGTTAAAGACAATTTTCCTGTTTACTTTCTCCAAAACTGACTCTTTTGGGTTGCAGGATCTTGTGGACATTCGAAAACTGCTTAAACCTGCTCTAGAGTATTCGTTATCCACAACAAGACCTCCACAGACTCTTGTAGCTCATCAAAAACTCCTGTGGGCAATTGATGCACATGGCTCTGTACTAGGAGTTGACACCAAAATTGCTGGTTTTGTTCTCGAGATGTGGTACTGGTGGCATTCTGTTTTGTGGAAAAATAGTCAAATCGGTCTCATGGGCCTACAGAGTGTCTCAGAGATCGGCAACTGTCGGATTCTGTCACCTTCTATGCTGATTCAGCCTGTTAAAACAGCTACAGTTGATCAGATTCTGGAAAATGCTTTTCCTGTAAAGGATTATTCTGTTCAATCAATGAAACTTCTTTCTGCTTCACGATTTCTATGGAAAAGCTCACAACCCTATCAAGAGATGCCTGGTTCTCTACTGTCAATAGCACGTTCCCTTTTCCAACAGATGATATATACGCACCAAAAGTCTTTTGAGCCAGAAATTTTTGAGGCAATGAAGTCTGCGTTTCATGCGATCGAGAAGAAGCAGAACAAGATGGAGGGCATTCAGTTTCTCATCTCACAGATCGGCTCATCAACCCATCAGAAATTGCAATCTGTTACTCACTCATGTGTCTCTCCATTGGCGAATTATCTTTATTCTGAGTGCTCATCAAATGAATTCTATCCCAATCTTGGCCTGGCCTGGGTATATCTTGGAGGACTACGCTTCCATCTTTTGAATAGCTTGAATGTTATAGATCCAGCCATGAAGATCAGTTGCAAGCTGTTAGAACTAGAAGAGAAAATTTCATCGCTGGAGCTAAACATCAAGGTCCGTGGAGAATGTGAGTATCTGTCTGGATTGCTGTATACTGAAAACAATGACGAAAGAACTGAAGATAAATTATCTAAGCTCAAGACTGAGCGTAAAAGATTGCAAAGAAAGGCTATTTTTCGCTCTGATCCTAAGAAGTACCAGGATTTGAGAAGAGTGCTAGATGAGTTTGCAGGATTTCTCACACGTCTCATAGGTCTGGTTAACGATTTCAAAGTTCTTGACTGGAACCAAGTTGTTGAGCAAGTTTTCAACTGGCAGGAGACGGCAACGTCTTTTATTGATCGGCTGTCCAATGATTATTCGGAATATGTTGATATAACTCAGCCAATACAAGTTTCGGTATACGAGATGAAGTTGGGTTTATCACTCTCTGTCTCTGGTGCTCTCTTGGGAAAACTTCTCAACAAATTTGACATAGACATGGTTGACTCAGTCATGGAAACTATCAATGCCTTAATGAGATTTCCAAGGGGATCCTCCTTAGCTTCAACTACCCACATCGAGAGCTTGCCACCTTTGCAACTTTCTCTTGATGCTGATTCACGTGCTAAGTCTTTCGGTTTGGATGTTGGCTTGCTGCACAAATTGATCTCTGTTTCGAGCGCAGACGGTTCGAGAAAAATCTCCGAGCTGCAACTCAAAATTGCTCTATATAAAAATCTGCATGGTCGTGTTTTGCATTTCGTTGCAAATACTGGGTTAATGGATAAAGCTTCTTTTGAGATATTGGATAAAATATATCTTGAGTTGGCGAGAAACTGGATGGAGATGAAGTTTCAAGCGAAAACAAAGGCCGAAGCTCTTTCTGGGATTTACAAATTTTGTTCCCGTGACTTCAACATTGAGAATGTCATGGAAGTAGATATATCTGCCCTTGCCAAGTACTTCCCAAATGATAGTTTCTCAGAATGGCAAGATTATCTGGCTGATGATGATATGAAGCTTATGGTAAACCTTTCTTTCTTATGCTCAATTGGAACTTGCAAATATTCTTGTTTGTCACTTCTGATTTTCTCTTTTGCTCTTCACAGGCACAAACTGATCAGGATGAAGAAAATCTGGAGGATGATTGGGAATTAATACAGGAGCATCTGGATGATATATATAGCACACATAATGAGTTATTTGGTTTCTGTGATCGCTCTGAAAAGTCTCTAAGATTCTGTATTACTGACAGTAGAAGGCTGGAATCATTCACTGATTCCTATGAACTTGGAGTCAATATGATCAAAGGGCTAAGGGGCTTATTTACATCAAGTTTGGATGCGAAACTTGTTCCAGAGCACCTGCTTCGTCTTTGCTTGGAATACAAAAAAACCTTCACTTCATACGATCAGTCTGCCAGTAAATATAACTTTTACAAGGACTTCAATGGTCCTGAGATGGGGAAAATGGTCAAGTTTCTCACTGTACTTCAACGAAAAATTTATTCTCTATTGCAAGAACAGGAGGACCATCCTGGTCTTCAGAAACTTTCTGATGTGCTTCGAATGCTCCTGGATATTCCGTCAAGTACTCCTCTGGCGAAGGCTCTTTCAGGATTGCAATTTCTGCTTTGCAAGATTCATAATTTACAGGAAGAAGGATGTAAATTGCCCATCTCTGACTTTTTGGAACCAATTATTTCCCTCGCAAGCTCGTGGCAGAAGTTGGAATATGAGCGCTGGTCTACGTTGCTTGATGAGGTTCAGGATAAGTATGAACTAAATGCCAGGAAGTTGTGGCTTCCTTTGTTTTCAGTTCTGTTCCAAAAGGATTGTGTCGAAATTTCTGAACTTGAAAATGAGTCTATTTCACAAAGTTTGGTGGAGTTCATCGAGACATCAAATATTGGTGAATTCTGGAGACGCCTTCAGCTTCTCTTTTGCTTCCTTCTTCAATTGAATATGGGTAGCTCGTTGGGGGTATATTCAAGTGATTCACACAAGAGGAAGGTGGAAGTTTGCTACAATATCTTTGGGTTCTATATTCAGTTCCTACCGGCTGTAATGGAGCAGTTAGATATGAATAGAAAGACTGTTGAAGCTGAGTTAAAGAAGGTCCTAAAACTTTGTCGGTGGGAGAGGCCTGATAATTATCTGTCCATTGAGACCACTAGAAGAACCAGGCAAAAGGTCAAGAAGCTGATACAAAAGTTTAACGATATGTTGCGCCTCCCTGTAATGCTTGTTAGGCCAACCCTAACAAAGGAACGAGCTCAATCTCTCCCTCTTATTGGTCCAGATCTGATGAATGGAGCATCTGACACGAGTATCAAGGTTCTAGTTAGTGATTTAGATGCAGAACAATTGAATGACAGGTTTTCCTGGTATGCTGTTTGGAGGGACAAATTGAATGATTTGGTAGGAAGCTTCCACCAAGAAATGCAGCTTAAATCAGTGCTGATGGGTGAAGAGGTCAAGAATTGTTCCCCTGTCTATCAGGGTGATTGGAAAAATTTGTGGAGTACAGTTGCTATGGTTGGTGAAAGGATAACTGGCTGTTCAGATCTGTGGAGAAACAACGACAGAGATGTTGCAAAAAAGAGGGCCCTGCCTGCACTTCTCAAGTTATTAGAAGACAGTGGTCTGCAGAAACACAAGTTTGAAAATGTAGAGATGTCAAATCACTTTGAAGGGTTGCTTTATCAGCCAGCATACGATCCAGAGCATCTGTTGCTACTAACACTTACCAAAAGTAGCATTCATCCTTCCAGGTTTGTGGTGGATGAAAATTCACCTGTAGAGTGGAGAGCGGCCAATGAGTTTTACTTTAAGAGCTTGGCTTCAGTGCAACTTGTGTTAAATATTGACCGAAAACACTCAGATGTTACATCGGAGCAGGTTAAGCGGTCAATCTCATTTCTAAACCATCTTGTGAATATACAACGGCAGCAAAGAAAGACTGCATATGGCTTTGCTGAACTTCTAAACCGCTTTCGCCAATGTGTGTTATCTTTAGCAAAACTACTGGGGGATTCAGCTGAGGGGAACAGAAAGGATGATTCTGTGTTGAGTTTTCCCCAAAATCAACATGCTATCTTCAATTGCTTGTGGCGACAGAAGAAACTCTTTGATAACATCACTGCAATGCTTCTTGAGGAGTTGGCGTTGCTGAGAACAGTTGGAAGTACACACTTAGGCTCCTGTCAAACTGTGAAAGCCTCAGCACGTAGTTTGCTCAGCTTAATAGAAAAGCTAAATCTCATCGCTCAAAATTCAAAGGCTTCACTGGATAAGCTTCTGCTTGATTCCAACGGTTTTATCATCACGCCAAGCAGCTGTCTTAATCAGTTTGTCACACAGCATATGGTTCAGCTGCTACGCCTGAACTTTGATCAGCTTACGGACCTTGAGAATCAAATTTCGACTTTCTGTGAAGACAATGAGAAAAGTTATGCTAGAGATGTTCTGCTTAGTCATTTTTCGCCTGTGTTTAAAGAGGGAAAATTGCTGGCTGAGAATCTGAACTGTTTACTTGAAATGGGAGACCAATCAAGTGGAATGGAACCCAAGGTACATTCAGTTTTTGAAGAAAATTTTGCAAGTACATTTGCAAATGTTAAGGATGTGATTGGTAAGCTTTGCTCTTATAAAGACGGAAGTGTTTCTCAAGAAGAGGAAGCGAATATTACCACATGGGATGGTCTGTTTAAGAAGGCACAAAATGACCTGAACCTCGATAACCTATGTAAGCTGCTGTCAGAAACATTTGGTTCCATTGAACAACTGTTGAACTCATCGGGGGTTCTTTCAATTTGTGTTGGGGACCAGTTGAAGCAACTTCAAGCATTTTTGGATCTTTTATTGAGCTTTGGCGATTGTTACCTCAAAGACTTTTTGGCGATGAGTAAAACGGTGTCATTGATAACCCATGTCCTTGCAATTGTTCTTGCTGATCTATTTACAAAAGGATTTGGCATCTCTAAAAACGATGAAGATGATGGCTCTAAATCTGACAAATCAGAAGATGCAAAAGGTATTGGTATGGGAGAAGGCCCGGGGAAAAAAGATGTAAGTGACCAAATCGAAGATGAGGATCAACTGATTGGTACAGATAAGAAGGTATATATCGTCTTTTGCTAATTGCCTCATATACCTGAATTATTAATTGGACTTTTTCACCAATATTGATTTCATCCGTTATCTCTGCAGGAAGAGGATGAAAAAGAGCAAGATACTCCGGATGATCTGTTGGGTAAGAATAAAGGCATTGAGATGACCGATGAATTTGATGGCAAAGAGTATAGTGTTAGTGAGGATTCCGAAGATGATAAGGAAGACGAGGAAAGCAAGGATGAGCAGTTAGACTCTGCAATAGGAGAGGCGGGATCTGATGCTGAAAAAGCTGATGAAAAGCCGTGGGACAAGGATGAAGATGAGGAGGCAGGAAATATGAATGAGAAGAATGAATCTGGACCGTCTGTTGTCGAAAAGGACACAAGTTCAAGGGAGCTAAGAGCCAAGGATGATGGTGAAGACACTGCCGATGAGCCTGACGAGTCCAATAATTCTGACAAACCGGAAGAAGGAAAGGATGAGAATGTGAATCAGGATAATTTTGGTGACACTGAAAATTTAGAAGATAAAATCCAGAACAAGGAAGAAGCGCTTGCAGATCCGCCTGGAAAAAGTCCTGATGTGGGAATTGGACAGATTGATGATGACATGGAGATTGACGAAACAGATGAGGTCGAAAAGGAAGATGCAAATCAGCAGGAAGAACCTAGTCCAGAAGATGAAAAGCATCCCGAAGAAGGTGAAAATGATCAAGAAACGCAAGAGCCTGCTGAGGAAACAATGGAGGATAGGGCTGAAGGTCTGTGTGAATCACCCCAGAAAGAAGATCCTGAAGTTGGTCTTGAACAGAAATCGGAAACGGAACCAATTGAAGGAAAAGAAACTATGTCAGAAGATATGAAGGCAAACTTCTGTAATGATAATATTTCTGGTGTGGATTCCGAGTCACAAAATCCTCATGGATCTAATGGGTTGGGGGCAGGAAGTACAGCACCACAAGAAAATTTGTCAGCTACTAATGTTTCGGATGAACTCACGGAGTCAATGGATCCTTCGGGTAGTAACACTGAGATGAACCTCACGATGACTAACTTGGCCAGTGGTGAGACATTGACAGACAACATGTCAAAGATGGAATTTCCTCAAAACCAGTCATCCACATCTCAACAAACCAAGGTGAATCCTTATAGGAACGTTGGTGATGCATTGAAGGAGTGGAAAGAAAGAGTTAGAGTCTCCTCAGACCTTGGAGAAAATCAAGAGTCTGGAAATGAGATGGAAGACCCTGAGGCAGATGAATATGCATTTGCAACTCAATCTGATCCAGGAACTTCCCAAGCTCTAGGACCTGCGTTACCTGAGCAAGTAAACACAAATATGAGACAGGGGGAATCTGAGGAAGAAAGACTCGCAGGTAATCAAGATGAAGTCTCTCCGATGGATGTTGATGATGTGAACCCTGGAAACAAACCTGCTGTTCAGTCCAAACCGTTGATCAGGAATAGCATCGCTGAACCGGTCAAAGAATCAGATACAGAGCTGACCCACCAAGAGAACTCTCCTATTCATAATTTTGTTGATGGTGACAGCAGGATGGGCTCTACGGTCTCTGTTGACAGTACATTCATGGAGGAAGATGCATGTAAACCGGACTGGATGCAGGTGACTGAGAAGGAATTGGAAAACAATGAGGTTAATGAGGAAGATCCTGATGCAAGAACTAATGCAGTTACTCTTTGGAGGAGGTGTGAGTTGTTGACTGCGAAACCGTCTCAAGAGCTGGCTGAGCAGCTGCGTCTTGTTTTGGAACCCACACTTGCTAGCAAGCTCAGTGGTGATTACAGAACGGGTAAAAGGATCAACATGAAAAAAGTTATTCCATACATAGCAAGCCACTATAGGAAAGACAAAATTTGGTTGAGGAGGACAAAACCAAACAAGCGCGATTACCAGGTTGTTATTGCTGTGGATGATTCGCGTAGCATGTCGGAAGGTGGATGTGGTGATTTTGCAGTTAGAGCTTTGGCAACTGTTTGCCGAGCTATGTCACAGCTTGAGATGGGAAGTTTGGCGGTTGTAAGCTTTGGGAAGAAAGGAATCATAAAGATGTTGCATGATTTTGGGCAGTCTTTCACCACAGGATCCGGTATTAAGGTTAGTCGTCTTAAATTTGTCAATCCCATGTCGTCGCACTAGATTCATTTTCTCTGCATTTTTGTGATTTTTGACGTAAACCATTTATTTTCCTCTTTTATGTGCTGCAGATGGTATCAGGTTTAACATTTAAGCAAGAAAATCTCATTGAAGACGAACCAATCTTCAATCTGCTGAGAAGCTTGAATGAAATGCTTGAGAAATTGGCCAGCACAAGCAGACAGTCTTACGGGAGCAACCCGCTTCAACAACTTGTACTAATAATTGGCGATGGCAAGTTCCATGAGCGAGAGAAACTGAAACGATCTGTGAGAAAGTTTCTCCAGCAGAAGCGTATGGTCGTGTATCTACTTCTTGATAACGGGGATAAATCCGTTCTGGATTTACTGGAACTGGTATGTCCATTCTTCCTCCTATCTATGGCTTAGTTATGACTTATGAGAATGAAACTAGTTGTCATGGAGCTAAAACTGTTTTTTTTCTCCTAATCAGAACTTCGTAGGAAAAAATCTAGAGAAAACAGCATATATGGATTTCTTCCCCTTCCCATACTACATTGTGCTGAAAGATATTGAAGCCTTACCTCGAACACTTGGCGATGTCTTAAGACAGGTAACATTTTTCATTTACTGTTTTGTTTGTGGGGGAAGAGAGGAAAACAATGTCAAATGTTGTTGAAATGTGACAAGTATTGTTTGGTTTTGCAGTGGTTCGAGCTGATGCAAAGCTCGCGGGACTGAACACTTGCTCGATGAGAATGGTCGAGGGGATAAATTTTGATCGTCTGGTGTGGCTCTTGCCTAGCTTGTAAACTAGACTTGTATACATTCACATCAGAACCAAAACTGTTTTTACTTATATTTATATAAAAAAGAAAAGACCCTCTTCTTTTCTCCCATTTGAAACCTGTATTAGATTAACAAGTAGCTTGATGATATCAAAAAAGTTACGTACACATGTTTGTCACGTGACCTCCAAAAAAAAGATGTAATTGTAAAAGAAGATATAATTATTATCTAAAAGCCCAAACAAAAATAAAACCATTCAAACAGCAGCAACTAAATCCACAAATCTAAATACTGTAATTAAAAATTTCGGCCCTTTTTGTTGTCCTCCCAAAAGTTTTTTTTTTTTTTTTTTTTTTTTTTTTTTTTTTTTTTTTTTTTTTTTAATGCCAGAGGAAGAAAGCTGAGGAAACGGAGAAGAAAAATCTCAGGTTTGTTTTTGTTTTTTTCTCTCGTCTTCTCTGTGTTTTACACAGAAATTGACGGAAAAGTGTAAAGCTGTTTTTCCGTGGGTCTTTCTTGTTTTTGGTTATTTTGGGTGTGTTTCGATACTAGGTCTACTGAGATATTGCTATATTTGTTGCTTGTTGATTAGTGGTTTGATTTGGAGATAATTTTTGTTATTAAGGAGTCCCGATTTAAGGGTTTAGTCATGGTGGTTTGCATGTTCGTTACTTAACATTGATATTATCGTGGATCTTATCTGCTTAGTCTTGAGTAGAATGTGTTTATTTTCCAGAATTATTCTCGGATTGGAAAATAAAACCCAAAAATATTGGTGTTTATTTAGAAGATTAGGCGTTTTGATTTGTTGTGTTTATTATATAAGATCTCCTTCTACTTTATGTGATGATTTCTGGTCTTGTTCTGTGTGCAGTGATGATTCTCACTTGCTTTTGTATCTTTAATGTCACAGAGGACAAATCAAGAGTACTACTACTGCATTATCGAAAAGTAGAAGAAAGCTTCAAGAAATGGACAAGGAAAGCCATAAGGAGGAGAACAACCACATCATCTCAGGAGATCTCATGGCCAAAAGGAAACGAGGTCGCCCGAGGAAACACATGAAGCTAGGCTCGAACGAGCAGTCTCTTGGTCATCCTCCAGGGTTTAGCAGGAGTCAGCAACATGATCAGCAGGGACACGACGGTGAAGCTATGGTTGGACAACCGGTTAGTGGCGTGATTGAAGCAACATTTGAAGCTGGGTTCTTGCTTTCGGTTAAGCTCGGGGATTCGGACAGAATGCTTAGAGGTGTTGTGTTCAAGCCTGGCTGCTGTGATCCTGTATCGGTTGATAACGATGTTGCTCCTGATGTTCCAATGATTAGAAGGAACAGCGACGTGACGCATCATCAAGGCTCAGCTAAAGGAGGTCGGAAATCTAGATTCTGGGAGAGTCGTGGTAGCAATGGTAAAACCAGAGCATTGGTTCCTGTCCCGATTCAACCCGCTCCTTCGACAATACCCAAGAATCTTTTGGTTCCTGTTGTGCTTCAGCCTGTCAATCAACAGAATGGTGGTGGACAGGTCCCGGTCCACCATGGTCCTATGCAGGGCGAGACCGGGTCTCAAGCGAGTGGAGGCAAGCCGTTTGAGACGCTGCTTACACAGGTGATGAATAAAGGTCAAGTCCATCACACAGCACAGTCCATTGAGGCCGAGTCAGACGAGCAGGCTCTGTCAATTGAGCCATTGCAGTCGATACACCCAGTGCATCCAGTACATGTGCCAAAACCAATGCCGAGTTATGGAAGAGGCAATATGACTGAACTCCTTCAGGTAATAAACATTAACCATACCACCGATGATTTTATTTATCCCAAAGGTTTACTTTATTTTTCTCTATAGAGATTCAGGTTTGATTTGTCTTAGGCTGTGCAGGGGAATGTGAGAGGGAGCCATTTTTCTCAAGGACAATGATTATCTGAAGATTCTTGCTGCTGCAAATCCTTAAGAGCTTTAAAAGTCTGATTCAATCCCATTGTAATCAGAAATAGGAAAACAGAATCTAACTACTGTCTAGCTTAAACATGTCAAAGAAATTACAATGATCGTTATATAAATGCTCATAATTACTTTTTCTTACCTAATAGTACTAGTAGCATATCAATAACAATAACAAATAAAAAAAGGAAATAGAAATGAAAGAAGGAATTTTTAATCTTTACTATGGAGAAAAAACCTTTAAAGCCTTGTCAAGTTGGGAGGCAAAGAATAAGGTAATGAATGAAAAATGAAAACAAAACTCTTTATAGGAACTTTGTGCCATAGAAACCATTAGGGACCGGGATTTGCATGATGGACCGGTTGGTGGAAAACGGTGGTGGTGGCTGCATAAGCGGAATATCTGGAGGCATAACCGCATAAGGCTGGTGTCCATTGGCTGCATATGGTTGGGGAGCATATAACTGCATCGGTTGGCCACTGGCGATTAGATCTGAATCACACATTTTTTTGTTAGTGAGAACCAAACTATTTGGTGTTCAACATAAAACAATACATAGAGAAAGATGTTATTACTTTGGTGCTTTGGATATTGGAGCTGTTGTGGGGGAAAGATAGGACGAGAGGGTACATGTGGAGCTCCTTGAGCCAAATCCTTAGAAGAACACAAAAGGGAAGATGATTGGAGTTTCTTGTGAGCAAATGCAATTGTTCGTGTTCAAAAAACAAGAATCATTAGTCTTCTTACCGGAGAAATTGGCTGCATGTACATAAACTGTCCTGATCTCCCGACCATCACCTAGAATATACAATTTGAAAAGAGCATTCAGAAACTCATTACATTATAAGCTCACTAAGCAAGAACTCAATTTCTTATAAATTTACAAAACCTGAGGATTCGGATTAACAAGCATTGGTGTGGCTTGAACAGAATGGTATTGAGATGGGAATCTATGTGGCTGTACCACGTTAATAGTAGGTCCTATTCCTACCATCTGCACAGCCATGGGATTCAAACGGAAAAGGAGATTCATCAATCACAAATGACTTTCATATCATCAGTTATAAAAAGAATTGGCAGTACAAACGGTTGTTTGGAATTAAGTTACGTAAATATTATCTCATATTCATTATATGGTCATGCAATATTGGCGTTTCAGCCATCTTAAGTACTTAAGAGCTAGAAAGAGTTAGCAGCTGAAGAACAGTCCTTTCAAAATATGATAATTACTGAGAGAGAATAGAAGATAATACACTTACATGTTGGGGAAAATGAGATCCACTGACAGCATTTCCAGCAGCCATACTAGTGTACGGAACAAATTTGGAAGGTGAAGATGCATGAGACAAGAAAGGGTTGATTCCAATTTCTGGTTGAACAACTTCAGGAACATGCAACATGGGAGTATTACTTGGCACATAACCAATATTTGGAACAACAGGCGTCATACCACCATCAGTTGATGAAAGACGTTTTGTAAGAGCTGGAGAGAAAGTCTTTGCTCCTGGATTCAGCTTAAACTCCTGGATAATAGAAACAAGTAACAAATAAGATACGATGGCATGCTTACGTCATGAAACCTCACAACGAAGAAACGAGCATCCTAAAATAACTTGAGAATATAGCAGATAATCTGTAAAAAAAATAAGAATTCTTTATTACCTTTGCCTTTTTAACAGGGTCTGTTGCCTGCATAGGTAGTAGCTTATTTGTAGATGCCACCAAACCTTGACACCTTTCTGATTGTTGATCAAGAAATGTACTGTGTGATGATGAAGTTTCAGTTGATGGAGGCCTCGCTCCATCTTCATGGTGTCCATTACTCGAGGGTTCCGGCATTATAATCTCTTGTTGTCTTGGTTTTACACGTTCAGTCGTGTTGTCCACTGTTATTATAACACATAGGTGATAGTTAGTATACACATTCCAGACAAAAATTATTATCAAGAGGAAGCAGAACTAATCATGGTTACATAAGTGAATAAAAAAGATTCTCTGATAAAATATGAAACTTACAGCTGAAGCTCGAGCGTTGGGCAACCACCTGCAATAGGTAATACAATAATAAGCAGCTGCTCGGTAATAATGTAATATCATGAAATTCAGAATTAAACTATCTATGTGCAAAACTAACGTTATCGTCCTGATGAACATCGGGATTTTGTTTAGTAGACTTTAAATTGCGGGCTCCTGCCTGTCTGTCAGCAAACAAATACACACGAATCAGGTAACTTCCTAGGATAAACTCTACAAATTGATAAGTCAAACATAGAAAGTAACTTGTCAAAGCACTGAACATAGAAAGCTTATGGTAGACGGAAAGCTAAATTTGCAAAGATTAAGACAGAGATAGAAGTTTGGTTTAAATTTTGCCAATATTGGGACGGAGAGAGATAAGTTTTGAAAGGAAACTACTTGTATAGCCAAAAACAGAATTCTAGTGATCCATACCGTTGATGGTTCACGCGGCAAGGATGACGTTTGTTCTGCAATAGAGGAAAATAAAAAAGCATCAAGAGAGTGTGAAAACCAAGAAAGAGGCCAATGCTGTACATAATTACTGATTCTATACAAAGCATCTACATGAATGACTACCAATCAAAGACACCAAACACCATGCATATAACTCTACGCCGAACAAATGGAGGCTGGTTTTACTTCCACCTTGTATAGGTTCCCAGCACACAAGGAGAACTACTAACCTAAATTCCACAGTATAAGAAAATAAAAAACAAGGCAAAGCTATCTGTGCAATACCAACCTCATCTCTTCTCAGTGGCTCTTTCATGGCATCTTGGGTACAACTGGATGGAAGACCCCTTGGTCCTTGATCTTTCCCAGCTGTCAAGGTTCCTACTTTATTTTCCAAATGACTTTCAAGTTTGGCGGAATTCCTGTTTCAGAAGTTAAAGAGATTAACACAACTTCCCTCTGGTGCTTGCTTTACAAGGCCCTAGAATTAGAGTAAATCTAAACAATCTAATGGTGAAACAGAGAAGGTGTAGGGGGAACAAGAAATTCATAAAGTGATGATTCACGCACCAATAACCCTTGACCTTTTAACTTCTCTCACAACTACAAAGTTTACCTTGTATGATAAGAGCCTCCTCTTCTGTCAACGCCAGATTTTACGGACTTATCTGCGACACACGAGCGAGGATCGGAAGGGAAATCTGCCATGGCCGACACAACATTTTCAGTCACAAAATTGGCTGCAACATTTGAAGGAACCGACACTCCCTATCAACAACAACAACACAAGAAAGATTTACATAGGCTGGGGTAAACGAATCTCAAGAAGTAAAATTATTATAGAAAAAAAGGAGTAACCTCTGCAACAATTTGAACAATATTGGAAGAGAGAATAACAAGCGTCTCCACAATCTTCCCAGCTGCTACATTCGATTTACTTGTTCCCTTCTTAGTGATTTTCGCATTCTTCAAAACAATGCCTAATGCATAACACACACCGAATTAGATAATCAGATTAGGATTCACGCCACCAATTTGAACTAACGAACGAACAGAAGATCCAATTCAAATCTCTGCGATCGAATTCATTTGTAAAAGACACAAATTCCAATCGATTCAAACACCAAATCTCTCAAACGTACCGAATTCATTATCAAGGGAGATGGTGTAGAATATCCCAGAATAAATCGATCCATCCTCGATATGAACATGGACTTGCAAGCCGATGATGCACATGGTAGAGAATAACAGAGCCTCGTTCAGCGATGATGAAGAAGGAGAAGAGTGTGAGATCTCGTCTTCAGATTTCTTTGCGACTGCCATATTTCAACAATTTGATCGGGGGAATTAAAAAAAAAAAAAAAAATACTCACGGTGAACTTTCGCTGATCGCAACAGAAGAAGACGAAGAGAAAATTGAGGTCTGAGAGAATCAGGGATCAAGGGAAAAAGAAAGGACTTCTTATTGGGCCTCAATTAACCATTATTGGGCCTCAATTCTTCTTGGCGTCAAAATCACGCAAAAAAAAAACGAGGATAAGATGAAATTGAAAGCAAAAAAACACCATGTGGCTTGTTCTCAAATTTAAAAAGGAAATGTGTTATGAGCAAAAAAAGGAAGTCGAAGACGTTCACAAACCCTACAGTATCCGAGAGCAATTGTGTTTAAGAGACAAGAGACAACCATCAAAGAGTTTGTCTTGTTTGTTGTGATTTGTACCTAAGACACAAAGAGAAGGGGTTAGATTAAAACCCTAAGAATTACAGTGAAATGAGGAAAGCAGCGAAGAGAAAGGCAGGTGGTCGAAAATGTGCTGATTCGGAGATGGCTCAGGAAGAAATAATTCAGCCTCTGGAGAATGAGATTGGAGGAGAATTGGCCAAGCTAGATCATCATGAAGATGAGGCCAAAGATGAAGATAAGAAGAAAAAGAGGATCAGGAACAAGGAAAGTGAGAATAACGATGGGAAGAGATCGGATCCGAGAGCTAAGAGAGCTAGAGTGACCAAATCAAGACAGGAAGAGCAAACTGAGTACTTTGAGGAAAAGCGTAATCTGGTAAGCTTTGAGATTCATCACTTGGATTATATAGTGTTTTTGTTGTTAATGTTGTGTGTTTTCAGGAAGATTTGTGGAAGAGTGCATATCCAGCGGGACTCGAGGTATTTTGTCTTGAGGAATATATTTAGCTTCCACGCACATCTCTGTTGATATATTATTATTTGCTTACGGTTCTTCAACTGGGATGGCAGTGGAGGTACTTAGATTCACTTTATGCATTATACAATTGGTATCATAAATTTTAATCTCATTTCTAACACTCTACATTTGCAGGCTGAATCACCCTTTCCGCCTTCTGATAAGGTAGTACTCACATCAATTCAGGGTGCATCGGAAACAATCATTCCAATGAAGGAGATGAAAATGGAATGGGTCCCTTACATTCCGCTTGAGAAAAGGTACAATTACATTTGTCGGGATGGCCTTATCAGAGAGACGGAGATTTTGTGTTACTATTCTTACCTTGGTTGTTTACAATGGCTAATTACTTTTTGCTTTCTTCTTCTTGCAGAGATAGACAAATTGATAGGATCAACTTTCAAATGTTTTGCTTGGTTTGTACGCAAAGGAGGTAAAAAAACATTTAGGAAAGGATTTTTAGTTACATAACATTTGAAATTAGAACATGGAACACGGCAACTCGTATCCGTCACTTGATATTGTGATGAGTTGTTTGTTCCTTCATTTCTGCATATTGATATATCTTTAGGGTGCATGTATGTGTTTTCGCCATTGCAAATCTCTAGTCTTATACAGAGATCGTAATGTTTGAATCTAGTGCACTTACTTTCGCTTTGTATAATTTATGCAGAGCTGCTCTCAAACATTTGAAGGAAGTTCGTGTTAGGCAGTTCGAATATTGCCTTCCTTGTCAGTTTTATTCCTCTACTACTAATACTAGTATAGAAACCATTTAAATTTATGTGGTATGCCACAACAAAATATAACGTCTCTTTCCCCCCCCCCCCCCCCCCCCCCCCCCCCCTTTTGCAGATTTCGATAAATCACTCGAGGAAGATGAAGTTATAAATAGTACTGTGGTCCCAATATTCTTCCCCTCTGAGCCGCCGGTAAGTTTTCTGGCAGGTCTACTGTCTACATGAACTAGATTGAACATTTTGTGGATTTTTCTCAATGAAGCTTTAATTCCATGTTTGTGCCAGGTTGTATGTCAATTTGACTGGGAGTTTGACACACTTGAGGTATGCCTTAGGCTTTTCTGTTACCATGAAACTTATATTACTTCTTCATTTAGTTCAGGAGAGAGCTGTCATCTTTTCACGGCTCCTTTCTTGTGTGTTCAAGTTGCATTCATTTTATGCAGAACCTTAAGATGGCTTTTTTGTGTGTCTCAGGATTTTGTTAATGATCAGATTGAAGCAGAAGAATTATCAGTAGAACAAAAGGATGAATTCAAAGTAAGTGTTTGAGCTGTAACACAATTTGTCACTTCATGAGGCTTGGAATATATCTCTAATTACCATTGTTGCTCTTTTGCTTATAATTCTTTTCTCAGGAATTTGTCAAAGAGCAAGTTCGAGCGGCAAAGAAAGCTATTCGAGAGGTAAAGCTTGTAACCGGATTGAGATCATATATGGGAGCTACATTCAGTTTTGCTAAGTAATACTGTATTATCTATTGTCACAGGCAAGAGCGGCTCGAATGAAAGCAAGAGAATAAATGAGCGAAGAGCAAAAGGAAGCCTTCCAAAACATCAAATTCTACAAATTCTACCCTCAGCCTTCACCAGACGTCCCAAGATTCCACCGGGTAAGAACAAAAGAAAAAGAAAAACTCGTATTCTTCAATTATTAGTTTAATACTGTTTTTATGTAAATCTTATAAGAAACCTGGTATAAAGTTCTTAATATGTGATCATCTTTGTTTGCAGTCACCCTATATTAACCGATTCTACAGGAATGCTCATCAAGTTCTTTGAAAATGGAACCTTCATAAACCAAAATACTTTTTCTTGGTAGCTTTAACAAGTACCCCTCATAAACTCTTCTTTGAAAGACAAAATGTGTTTTAGTTAGTTTTTATTGTCCTCCAGAAATACTTTAAGAACTTAATAAATTTGTCAAAATTTGGAGAAAGTTAATTTACAATTCATGGATGTTGTTAATTTGCAATGACATTCTCAAATTATTCTTCATTCAATATCGACTAAGATGGTGGAGATATGATATCTTTTTAAAAACCGACCCATCTTTCATGTGGACATAGACTTGTAAGCCGATGATGCACATAGAAAAGCTGGCTCAACGATGATGATGAAGATGGAGAAAGAGTGTGAGAGATATCGTCTTGAAATTTGAGAGCGATTTAGTTAAGATGATTGAAAACCAAACGTACTAACCAAATTTGAAATCGGAGTTAGATGTTTTTTAGCTTCTACCACTAGGATTGATGGATAAATTTTATGATGTTTTAGTGCCCTGAGTTAGATAGACATTTAGTGTCGGAATGGTTATCTTTTGAAATAACTTGTACCGGTTCAAATCAATAGTTGTGAAAAAAAAAAACTCTTTAGTTGTCATATTAACAAATTTTGGTAATAAAATAAAAGTTTTAACGGAAAAGGTGAGAGATAACATCGTCATCGTTAAACCCTACAAATCCTGTTTGGCTGCTACACACAACAATACAACCTCTCTCTCTCTCTCATTCAAATACTAAAACCCTAATTTTCCTCTTAGGTCTCCTGCAATCTCTAAGCCTCCTCTAATCGCAAGCTTCAATTTCTCCGGCGCTTCTTCGATGGGAAGACCTAAGACTAGGGGAATGAAGAAGCAGATGCGTCTCAACGAAGTCGAAGAAATCAGTCTTCTGAACAATTGGGTCGAATCTCAGAAACCCGATTCAGGATCCAATCCACTCTCTTTCGGTCCTCTTCCCAAGGATTCCAAGGTCGGACTCCTCGAAGAAGGCAAAAACGGCGCCATTTTCTCCCGGTACGCCGGCGTCAGGAAATTCGATCAGTTACCGATATCGGATAAAACGAAAAGGGGCTTGAAAGGTGCCAAATACGTTGATATGACCGATGTTCAGCGAGCTGCTATACCTCACGCTTTATGTGGAAGAGATATTCTCGGTGCGGCCAGAACGGGCTCTGGCAAAACTCTCGCTTTTGTTATTCCGGTGAGTTTCGATTTTGGTTCTATTTTGCTTCATGTTGAATAATGTAGCCAGATACAGTTTCTGAGTATTTTGTATTTGAATTGTGATCATTGTAAATTGGATGGTTGTGTAATTTAGATCATAGAGCTGCTACACAGGGAGAGATGGAGTTCTGAAGATGGAGTGGGATGTATAATTATATCTCCAACAAGGGAATTGGCAGCTCAAACGTTCAGTGTGTTGAATAAAGTAGGAAAGTTTCATCATTTTAGTGCGGGGCTATTGATTGGTGGTCGTGAAGGAGTTGACGTCGAGAAGGAGCGTGTTAATGATATGAACATTTTGGTTTGTGCTCCTGGTAGGCTTCTTCAGCACATGGATGAGACTCCAAACTTCGACTGTTCAAACCTCAAGGTATTCATGACCCTAATCTTTTGAGCTTTATCTTGCTAGAAAGTAAACTCGAGAATACATATGGCATTGTACTAGGGATTCTTGGAGGGGTAGAGGAAAATGTTATCAATTTTATCCTTTCATGGACATTAAGTTTGGGAAAGTGATAAGAATGGGTAAATTGCAGGTCATGTTCAATAAAAGGATATTGTTGAACTTTGTTTTTAGTCTGCTAATGTCGCTTCAAAATCCCTCATAGACGTTCTTTATTTTTTGCTGAAGATTCTGATCTTAGATGAGGCCGACCGGGTTCTTGATTCTGCGTTTAAGGGGCAGTTGGATCCCATCATTTCACAGTTGCCTAAGCACAGGCAAACTTTGCTCTTCTCTGCAACCCAGACAAAGAAGGTCAAGGATCTAGCAAGACTCAGCTTGAGAGATCCTGAGTACCTCAGTGTACATGAAGAGTCAGTTACAGCTACTCCAACTAGCTTAAAGCAGACTGTGATGATTGTCCCAGTTGAACAGAAATTAGACATTTTATGGAGCTTCATCAAAACCCATCTTAATTCCAGGATTCTTGTTTTTCTCTCCACCAAGAAACAGGTTTGATGATTTACCTATCTTCCTCTGTGAACAATAAACTGAAAGGTAGTTTCGTTCATGAAGGAACCACTTTTTTGACAGGTCAAATTTGTTCATGAAGCATTCAACAAGCTCCGGCCTGGAATACCTTTGAAGAGTCTCCATGGAAAAATGAGTCAGGAGAAAAGGATGGGAGTGTACTCTCAGTTCATCGAGAGACAATCAGTTCTCTTTTGTACTGATGTTCTTGCTAGAGGTCTTGATTTTGATAAGGCTGTGGACTGGGTTATTCAGGTATGAACATTCCGAATTACAAAACTATATGATCTTCTCGAGCTCAAGTTTAATGTTCTCATTTTATGCTGTAGGTGGATTGTCCTGAAGATGTAGCTTCTTATATTCACCGAGTTGGCCGTACGGCTCGTTTCAATACTTCAGGGAAGTCGCTTCTCTTTCTGACACCTTCAGAGGAAAAAATGGTTGAGAGACTACAAGAAGCTCGAGTACCCGTACAACTCATCAAGGTAGTAGATCCTGTCCTCAATTTTCTTTAAGTCGCTACAATCTGTGGTAGAAAACCTAGCACGGGTATTTGACTTAAAAGATTCTTGTTCTTGCAGCCAAACGCCCAAAAGTTGCAGGAGGTTTCTAGACTCTTGTCTGCTTTGTTAGTAAAGTTTCCAGATCTTCAAGCTGTTGCTCAGAGAGCCTTCATCACATATTTGAGGTCCATCCACAAAAGAAAAGATAAAGAGATTTTCGATGTGACAAAGCTGTCTATCGATAACTTTTCTGCTTCACTTGGTCTACCAATGACTCCTAGAATCCGTTTCACCAACCTTAAAACAAAGAAAAAAGGAGTCTTTGCGAGTTCTATCGCTCTGGAACCTGCAATTGATCAGGATAATGAAGCACCTCTGGTTGTAAAAAAAGATCTTCTTGGTGACGATTTGGAGGAAGAGGATTTTGCACTCAAGCCACATGAAGAGGGCAAGGAAGGAGAAATATCAACCAAGGACGAAGAAGTTCCCATGTATGATTTTCACATACCCATATATTTCCATTGGTTCCATCCAATATTTCACGTTATTTATGTGAATAATTTCGTATTGAATTTCAGGCCAGGAACTCGAGTTTCGAAAAAGAAGAAGCTGAAGATCGATCTGCACAGACCATCAGGGTCCAGGGTTAAGTTTGATGAGGAAGGCAATTCATTGGCTCCCTTCGCAAGACTAGCTACCACAACACAGAGTGAAGTAGCCCTTGATAAAGGTAAAGCAACTTGAAACGCAAGTTATAAGAAATAAATGAGTTTTGACAATGCATGTGGAATTGGTTGTTGATTTTTGCAGAGACAATGAAGGATTACTATAAGAAAGTGGGAGAGCAACTGAGAAAAGCGGATGCTGGGGACAAGAAAGTAGAGAAGGAAAAGAGAAGGGAGAAGAGAATGAAAGAGAAGATTAAGAGGAAGAGAGGAGCCCAGGAAGAGGAAGAAGATGATGATGAAGAGGAAGAGGAAGAAGGCCATGAAGGGTCTGAATCATCAGAAGATGAAACAGGAAGGCAACGCAAAAGAGCCAAGAAAGTCTACTTTGATGATAATGGTGGTGGAGGTGAAGAAAGGGAAGGAGGAAAAATCAACACAGATTCGATCTCCGTAGCCGAGCTTGAAGAAATGGCTCTCAAATTGATAACGCAGTCGTGAAATCTCATATAGAAAACGTTTTCCTCTTTAGGCTTCAAGTCATTCCATTGCCTGGTTCTCCCAAGGATGCATTCATTTTCTGAACAAGGTTGTAGTTTCCAACAAGTTTTGTATGTGCCTTGTCTATCAAATCATGTTCAAACAGTACAACTAATCATTTATACAAATTAAGTTACAGTCAATCTCTGTTTACATGCCTACCTTGCAATCAAATGTTGTAGAATGCTTAGCAGATCAAAAATCCTAAATTGCACGAGAAACTGTCTAGAATGAAAAGAGAAAAATTACCCTTCCTTTGATAAACCATCACTAGTTTCAGGAATTTAAAATTTGCATTTTTTCTTCGTTGTGCTTGTATGTATTTCACTTTTGGAATGGATAAGCATATAATATAGTAGACATACAATATCGGATCAGTTTAATTATAAAATAGTCTAATACCAGTTTTTAATCTCTTTTCTTCACTCTTAATTGCTTTGAAACTGCAATTTCTACTGAATTAAGAATAATTAGAAAATTCATTTGCGAATTAAGAATACATAGAACCATTGTAAATTTGCTTCCTCCAGTTTTCCACAACTAATAAGATCTTAAAGTAGTTATAGAGGACAATACAAACAAATTACTAAAAAAAATATATAACACATTTTGTCTTTCAAAGAGTTTACTGTTGAAGCTAGGATATGAAAATTACCAAAAGTTTGAGATGTAGTGTATCGAATCAAATTCATGCCCCCGAGATCAGAAAATCTTCCACTTTTGAGATGGTGAGTCCACCCATCTTCGTACTTGAGGGAAGCTTGATCCTCTGAGTACACCAAGACCACATTGTAATACCTCCGGTAGCAATATGTCATGAGGTTAGCATAGTAACCATCACCGGCCACTTGCCACAATACAACCTCTTTAACCAATATCTCATCTGTAGCGCTCTTCTCACTAGACATTGCAATTTCAAAGGCATTAATTTGTGTTATTAATTAGTTTGTCTGAGGAATATTGGAGAAAGCTAATTTATAAGTTCTCTTTGTTTTAAATTTGCAATGGCATTCTCAAAGGATTCTTAATTCACGGTGTAGATCAATATCCTGAAAAACCCCGACCCATTTTTCATGTGCACATGGATTTGTGAATCGATGATGCAAATAACAAAAGCCTCATTCAGAATAAAAAGGAGAAGAGTGTGAGATTCGCATTTTTGCTTCTTAGTGCTTGAATGTTTTTCACTTATTGCTTGAATATAATCAGATTATACAATATCGGATCATCAGCCTAATCGTTAACAGTCTAAAACCTGTTTTTTCAATTTCTTTTCATCACCCTTGAGGGCTTTGAAACTGCATTTTCGAATGCACCGAAAACCAAATCATTTTTTCCTTTGTCAATGAAAAAGATGATGATGATGGTTTATATGTTTGACCAAGAGCATTTGGCAAATCCAATTTGTTTTCGAAAAAGGTTGGGAAAAAAACAGATGAAAGTTTCAACATTCACTAAACAATATGGTCATAGCAAATCCAACATTAAACTCAATTGCAAAACAAAACTCACATAAAATAAAAAAGACAGCAATCTTAAATCTAAAGTCCTATCAAGACTCAATGACTCATATTTTGTCCATTGTCCAAGACACTGGTAGAAAGACTGATAGTGATCCTTCACTGCATTGGGATAAGAAAAATGGTAAGAAGAAGTTGACATGTGGTAAATCTTAATGATGGATTGTTATATTGCTACCTGACGTTGCTGCTGGTAGTTGCCATAGCCAGGGTAACTGCCATAGTACGCATTAGGATCCTGAGGACGAGGAGGAGGATGTGCATAACCATACGGTTCAAAGCCCTGTGGCTGTGGAGGGTATCCATAGTATCCACCACCATTCCATTGGGCTTGATCAGGCTGTGCCTATAAAGTTTTACAGTTACTTTTGCTCTGCATTTATCATAATATCACTCCTGTTTTAAAGGTAAGAAACAAACCTGCTTGTTTGGACTGCGTCCCCATGAAAGACGGATGCTTTGTCCAGCTAATTGTGTTCCATTCAGCACTGAAAGTGCATGTTCCGCACATGCCCTGAAGCATGACAATGACAATAGTCAAGTTAAGAATGAAACAGGTTTGCAAAATTGTAGAATGGCTCATAATGATTATTATACCTGTTGGCATACTGAACAAATCCACAGCGCTTTCCCGGAGGTATTTTCACATGAATTAGTTCTCCAAATTGACCGAAAACTGTCTTTAATTCATCGTCTGATACGTTAGCATCTAGAGCTCCAACAAATATCTGAAAGTATAACACATCAGGCTTTCATTCAAGCAAAAACTAAAGAAACCAAACAAAAAAAAGCAAATTAATGACTTTAAGGAGAATAAAGCAAACTAAATACTCACTGTTGTGTTATTTGGATCACTTTCTCCAGGATTTCCTCCTTGGGTGTCCTGATACATAGCTGCATATGACAGATGGGATAAGGCTAACGACTCTATTATATTTGCATAAAACCACTCAACAAGGAGAAAAGCTAGAAAGCAGAGAAACCAAACAAGATACAGCTCAAAGATCACAATCAGGAAAGTTTGAAGTTAGATGATTATTGATACACAAATCGTTTAGCATGGAAATGAAAAGGTATGTGTCTTGGCAAGATTTAAGAGAAGGAAAATCTAGAGAAGGAAAAACATTTGAAGCACTGTCTACTTAGAGACGAAGTATTAACTTGCATGTAAGGCTTAAAACAAAACAAGGGGAAAGTAATGAGCGACTGAATATGAAACGATTTCACTTAAGGTAAATAGGCTGAAAATAAAATACTTGTAGGCTAATAAAGCCACTTGTATTTAGCTTCTTCTGAAAACATAACCAACTGACCTAAATGAGGCCACGCAATAAGGTGGAATCATTTTCAGCCGAATCAGTTCCAGGCTCCCCCCAAGAGAGCCACTTGTTCTCCTGCTTTAAGACAACATGAGTTGATCTTTAAAACAATTTTGGATGCTTTGCTATTATCAAAATTCATTTGAAGTGCAGAAAAGCAAGAACCAGAAGGAAACAAAAAAGAGCAGATAAATCTCTGAGCATCAACTGAAAGAAAGATAACAAAAAACGAACACATCCAAACACAAAAAAAAAGGCAATCAATTATTCAATGCACACTATTCTATTCCTTAGTATAAAATATACCTGGTTGCATTGTAAGAGGCTTCTTGTTGGCAGCCGGACCAATACGCATAGGCCTGGTGGAACAGTATTGACCATTCATTTCAGTCATGGCACGCATCTGCTCACCTTCGTCCCCAAACCTGACGAAACCATACCCCTTAGAGCGTCCAGTAGTCCTGTCAGTCACAACTTTGGCCCCCTTGACAGAGGAATAGACATTGGTAAATGTTTCGGTGAGGGTGTAGTCAGTGACCTCAGGAGCCAGGTCGCCTACAAAGATAGTGTGGTCAGGCCCATCGGCTTGACGTCTCTCTCCAGCCCCGGCCTGAGCCCAGTTAAGCCTGAAGTTCTGTTCAGCGTTGGGCATTGGAGTACCGTTGTAAGTCTGCAAAACCCGCTCAGCTGCAGCATGGTTGCCAAACTCAATGAATCCATAACCCTCACTCTGTCCACTCTGCTTATTGCGAATCACTTTAGCCGATAGAACCTGGAACCACATATTAAAGAAAAGGAATTTACAAACATCCAAAGAAAACAACAAAAGAATGAACATTTCCAGCCCTAATCGAAGGAGTAATTGTCATCAATACTCAAAGACTATTATCAACTATGAAAAGACAACGTTCTCTTCCGCTTTCTCAAAGATTCCCTAATCGATGAAAATTGTTGAAACGAGTAATTGTCAATCTTTCACATGATAACTCAAAGACGACTATCAACTACTAACGACAATGTTCTAAAAGATTCAAAAGACGCATGTTAAAGATTTTACCTCGCCGGCCTGAGAGAAGATGCTCGTGAGATAGTTCTCCTCCATCCATGGCTGCAAGTCACCGATCCACAGAGACCGGATCTCACCATCGGATCCTGGATTCTGAGATCCAGCTCCGTAGTGTTGTTGACCCGGTGACGGCGCCGACTGCTGATTCCATCCAGCCGGCGGCTGACCTTGACCTTGTTGTTGTTGCATCATCATCCACGACTGTTGCTGCTGGTGATAAACTTGCTGCTCCGATGGTATCTGCCCTGCTCCGGCGGCGGTTGACGGTGGCTGCTGCATCATGACGACGAAAATTAAAAAAAAAAAAAACCCTAAAAAAAGGGGGATTTGTCGCTGATTATTTATCTCGGGAAAAAGAGAAGCTCACCAATACTGTAGATTCCTCTATATATATAGTCAAGCCTATTTCTCTATGTTGGGCTTTATTTTCGGCCCACTAGTATAACTTTCAGCCCATCCCCTAATTTTTTTTGGTACTGAAATACTGAATCCGGTTAGATTTTGAACCGGTTACAAGCTGACCATTACTCAAACATGGTTGGTTGGTGACTTTGCGTACTTTGGTGAATTTGGTACATTTACAGAACTCAAATGGATCAATTGCTGGTTTACCCTTCTATGTTGAACCGAATGTTGTTAAACTAAAGAATTTCGTTTTCAATTATTTTTAAATCAAAACAAGTTGAAAGACATTTATAACCTTAATGAACTCACATAATATACAGACGCAACCAAGCTTTATATCGGATCATCCGTCCAAACCCACAAAAGTCGGATCTAAAACTTTTTTTTTTTTTTTTGTCAAGATCTAAAAACCTAAAATCGAATTTTGACCAAATTTTTTGAAGGATAATCTGCAATGGCGACCGTTTCTTCACTCGATCCCATATCAATCTCTCCACTTAGCTTCATCTCTTTTCTCATTCTCTCCAAACCGATGAAGAAATCGAAAACAGAGAAAGCTCTCTCTCTTTCTTTCTCAGATCAGCAATGGGATCTCTACCACCGTCATCTCTCGATTTCACATCCACCGATCAACAAAATTCCGTCAAAAATGGCGGATCCAGCTACGAACATCGAGAGATCTCCCATGATAATCTCCTAAACCTCTTCAAATCTCAGCAAGATCTTCTCAATCACTTTTTCAAACATCTCGATCTCTCCCAAACCCTAGATTTCTCACGCATTCTACTTTCCACCTCCGGTACCGTTTTCTTCACCGGCGTCGGTAAATTCGCCTTCGTCGCTAACAAGGTTTCTCAGACGCTCGTCTCCTAAAGCTTCCGCTCCTCTTTCCTCTCTCCTCTCGACGCGCTTCACGGCGACATTGGAGCTCTCTCGTCACGCGACGTTCTCGTTTTCTTCAGAAAATCCGGCGCTACCACTGCGCTAGAAAATGGGTTAATCACTCGTTAAGCCATCTCCTTGATCCTTCCTTTGGTTGATATGTCTGATTCGATTTCTGGGTTTTGCAAATGTTTTGTTTGGCATTGGCTTGAAAATTACCCACTGTGGCAGTTGAAGTATGTCCATATGAGGAATGTGATGTGGATTCCATATATTAAAAAGCTTCAGTTTGATCAATTATCATGGTTTTTTATGTTGCAGGCGGATTTAAATGCTTCAATTTGATCAATTATCAAGGTTTTATATGCTGCAGGCGGATTAAAAAGCTTCAGTTTGATCAATTGCCATGGTTTGATCAATTGTCATCGTCTCTTCGAGAGCCAAGGAAAGAGTGATGCTCATGAAGCCAAGGAAAGAGTGATGCTCGTGAAGCCATTGAAATGGTTTGTTTTCGCAATTTGCAACCAATCATGTGGACGTTTCAACAGTCTAGTAATGTACATACGTGCGTGTATGTTTGGTGGATTTTTGTATAACATATTTTGTGTAAACTATAAAATGATCAAATGATTCCCAGAAATTGGGGATGGATAGATTGTGGGCAAAAGTGATCTTTCATGAATTGGTGATAAGGTAGGATTCAAGGGAATGCTATTTGGATTGAGTCTTAGAATTTCAGGTTTTGGATTCTTGTTTTTGGTCTGAGTGGTGGAGAATGCTAATTTCTAAGGCATAAAGTTTGTAATGTCGGCAGATTCTTTGTTCAAGAACAAAGTTTTGACTTCAATTGTATCAATTATTGTTTACCCGTCTCAAAGTGTGCATGTGTAATTGTGTATAACTAGACTTATTAGGAATTTTAAAGTAAATTTTTTTTAAAGGATTTAAAAATAAATTATACTTAAAAGTGAATTGCAAAATATATTAAGATGAATTAAATGAATTTTAAAGTGAACGAAAATAAATTGATAAAATGAAATAACTCTATACACACATTTAAACACATGGATAAAATTGACCTCATTTAACACATGTCGCTGTTGAAAAACCCACATGTGTAAAAAATGAATTAAAAACTATTTGTTATAAATCATAGTGGATTGTCATAACTAGTTCTGGTCCGTTTACGGCCCATTAACACTTAGTCTTTAGGCCGGTTTAATGAATCCTAGTTGAATTAGGATTTTCCTTTTATGTACTTTCCTTTTCCCATTAGGAAAAGGAATTTTCCTTTTCTCTCTTGTAATAATCCTATATAAAGGATCTTATGATTAATGAATAAACACAATCTTCCCTATTCGTTCTCTTGATTCACAACACGTTATCAGCACGAGTTGCTCCCTAAACCCTAAAAACACAAAAAATGCGATTACTGTTCATCGTTACTATTCATCGTACTGTTCATCGCGTACTGTTCATCGCGCACTATTCATCGCGCACTGTTCATCGACGATTACTGTTCATCGACGATTACTGTTCATCCGGCGTTACTGTTCAAATCATAGTTCATACAGCCTTTAAGGTTACGGCGAACTAGAAGAAAGTTCATACAGCCTATCAACGGTTACGGCGAACTAGAAGACTCACGGAGGTTAAGGTAAACAATAAGAAACCCTAATCTAAAGAACCTAGATTCATGATAATCTTAGAAACCCTAATCTAAATCATGCTTGTTATTGTTATTGCTTGCTTGATTGTGTTTATTGATTCATGATTCGTAATCACTTGAAACCCTAACTTGAAACCCTAACCTAATTCAATTAAAATCCAAACCGATTGCATGATCTGTACCCGTGTCGATCGACACTAGTTTTATGTCGATCGACACGTAAACTTCTGCCTGAATTTGTTGTTTGAATTAAACTGTGTCGATCGACACAAATCACCCGTCGATCGACAGTAAACACTCTGTCCAAATTTGGTTGCATATTTATTTGAACTCGTTTGTTTGTTTGCTTGTTTGGATTGATTCGTTGATTGATAAACATGAAACTGAAACTGATTGCATCATATAGACATAACATGCTTGATTAAAATCCGGTCATATCATCATACGGTTTAGAATTTGAATACTAGGCTTGCATCATGAGCATATAAAAACATTATGTTAGGTTGTTAAACATAAAAATCTGGTTTCATAAGCATCATGCATCCGTACCCGTTTATATAAGCACCCATGACCTATTTTGCATCATATGCATAAACTTTAAAATCTTATAGTTCTTAGAGAATAGGATGAATGTTTTCAGATGTCGAAAATCAACAATTTGGATTATGCTGCCCTCAATCTCTCTGGAGACAATTACTTACAGTGGGCGTTGGATACTAAGATAAATCTAAAGTCTAAAGGACTTGGCGAATGTATCATTGAGGATAATAATGAGAATGAAAGGAATCGATACAGAACGATATCGATCATTCGTCATCATCTTGTTGAGGGTCTCAAGGATCAATACCTAACCATTGAGAACCCTTTGGACCTTTGGAAAGAATTAAAGATAAGATATGACCACCATAGAACGGTGTTGTTACCAAAGGCCAATTATGATTGGAGGAATCTCAGGTTCCAGGACTTCAAGTCCGTGGAAGAATATAACTCGGCTATGTTCAGAATAGTTTCTCAATTGAGACTATGTGGTGAGAAGGTAACTGAGAAAGACATGTTGGAAAAGACCTTCTCCACCTTTCACACTAATAACGTGTTACTTCAACAGCAATACCGTGAAAGAGGTTTTGAGACATACTCAAAGCTTATAGCATGTCTATTACTAGCCGAGGAGAACAATACACTGCTAATGAGAAACAGTGAGATGAGACCTCCTGGATCAGCCCCACTTCCTGAAGCGAATGTGGCCACAGATGAAAAGAAAGAAATTAACCACGTCCAAAGTGATTATAGACATCGTGGTCGTGGACGTGGGGGTAGATGGCAAGGACGTGGCCGTGGCCATTTTAATCCATACGGCCGAGGTCAGGGCCGAGGCCACGGATTCCATAACGATCATTCTAACCGCGGGCGAGGACGAGGACGCGGATACCGAACTGACTATGATCGTAATAACCGTGGTATTACTTCTCAACCACGAGAATCAAACCTAAAATCAGTTTGCCATCGATGTGGAATGAGTAATCATTGGGCTAAGACATGTAGGACTCCCAAGCATCTGGTTGAACTCTATCAAGAGAGCCTTAAAAGGGAAGAATCCAGAAACTCATATGATCCAGCATGATAATGAAGGAGATTTCGATCATGAGCAAGATGACTTGATGAATTTTGAAACCTCAGATATACTTAAGTGATTGATTTTGATTTTCTGTTTTGGTGTTTTGTGTTTTGCTTGTTTTACGTTTTACACTTTATACTTTGGTTTTGTGTTATTGCTTTCTATTAAACTTTATGGAATGAAAGAGTGTTATTTAAAAGTATCTATTGTTATCTCTTTTGAAGTATGAACGATATGGATGTGTTCATTGTGGATAGTGGATCAAGCCACTCGATATTAAGAGATAAGAGATACTTCATTGATCTTACACTTAAAAAGGCAAATGTAACCACAATTGCGGGTATAGCAAATTTAATTGAAGGCCACGGTCAAGCCCATATTTTATTACCTAAGGGCACGCATCTAGAAATTTCTAATGCGTTATATTCACCTAGTTCAAAGAGAAGTCTATTGAGCTTTAAAGACATTCGAATGAATGGTCTTCATGTTGAAACTAAGGACGAGAATAACAAAGAATTCCTTCAAATCTTTGAAACCGTCCATGGCTATAAGAAAGTCCTAGAGACTATACCTGCCATTTCTGTGGGCCTTTATTGTGCTAAGATCGGAATGATAGAAGCAAATGCTATGGTAAACAAAGAGTTTACTGAGAATTTCACTTTTTGTCATAACCGGCTTGGCCATCCCGGTGCTAACATGATGCGAAAGATATTAGCAAGTACTAATGGGCACACCTTGAAAGAAAGGAGAGTTATCCCAAAGAATCTCACGTGTGAAGCATGTTCACTAGGGAAACTCATTACTAGGCCATCACCAATCAAAGTAACTAAGGAAACGATAAATTTTCTGGAAAGAATTCAAGGAGACATATGCGGACCAATACACCCACCTTGTGGGACGTTTAGATATTTTATGGTCCTTATTGATGCATCCACGAGATGGTCACATGTCTGCCTATTATCAACTAGAAATGTGGCATTTGCAAGATTGCTTGCCCAGCTCATACGTTTAAGAGCACACTTTCCAGATTTTCCTTTAAAGACTATACGTCTTGACAATGCTGGTGAATTTACGTCCCAAGCGTTTAACGATTATTGTATGTCCATGGGGGTAAGTGTTGAATATTCTGTGGCACATGTACATACACAAAACGGTTTGGCTGAATCGTTTATTAAACGCATACAGTTGATTGCTAGACCGTTGCTAATGAGATCAAAACTCCCGGTCTCAGCTTGGGGACATGCAGTTTTACATGCAGCAGAGCTAATTCGTATCAGGCCATCTAGTGAACATAAATATTCCCCATCACAGTTAATAACGGGTCAAGAGCCAGACATATCCCATCTTAAAACATTCGGATGTTCCGTTTATGTGCCTATTGCACCACCACAGAGAACAAAGATGGGACCTCAAAGGAGGATGGGGATATATGTTGGATATGATTCTCCTACTATCATTAAGTACCTTGAGCCAACCACGGGTGATTTGTTTAAGGCCAGGTACGCAGATTGTCATTTTGACGAATCTGTCTATCCAACATTAGGAGGAGATAACAGACTGGTAAAGGAAATTATATGGAATCAAACGTCCTTAAAATGGCAAGATCCTCGGACTCAAGAATGTGAATTAGAAGTCCAAAAGATTATACATTTACAAAAGCTAGCTAATCAATTGCCAGATTCCTTTGCTGACCCGAAAAGAGTAACTAAGTCTTACATACCAGCTGTTAATGCACCGATTAGAATTGATGTTCAAGAGGGACACAATCAAGTTGCTACAGAATCTAAACCACACTCAAAACGTGGCCGGCCAATAGGTTCCAAAGATAAGAATCCTCGAAAAAGAAAGAAAGGTGCTGAAATCGTGGTTGAGGAATCTGATGGAACCCCAGACATAACTGAACCGATAGTTCCAAGCAATGAGACTCGGGACGCCGAGTTTCATGGTTCTGACGTTCCTGAAAATAATGAGATCTCAATGAATTATGTTATGTCTGGAATACAATGGAATAGAAAGTGTGTGGAAATCGATGATATATTTGCTTTTAAGGTAGCACTTGAACTTATGGAGGATCTAGAACCCACGTCGATATATGAGTGCACTCAGAGTGAAAATTGGACTAAATGGAAAGAAGCTATAAACGTGGAGTTGAATTCTTTAAGGAAAAGGGATGTCTTTGGTCCAATAATTCGGACACCCTATGAGATTAAACCAGTTGGACATAAATGGGTCTTTGTGAGGAAAAGAAATGAACATGGTGAAATCGTGAGATATAAAGCACGGCTTGTTGCACAAGGATTCTCACAGAGACCAGGAATAGATTATGAGGAAACATACTCCCCTGTGGTGGATGCTACAACTTTTAGATTTTTGATAAGTCTGGCTATAAGAGAAAAGTTGGATATGCGGTTAATGGACGTTGTAACTGCATACTTATATGGTCCACTGGATAATGAGATTTATATGAGATTACCAGAGGGTATTGAGCTCAAAGATAAGAAAGGTTCTCGAGAACAACACTGCATAAGGCTGAACAAATCCCTTTATGGACTGAAGCAAAGTGGGCATATGTGGTACAATAGATTGAGTGAGTACTTAGTCAAAGAAGGCTATAAGAATGATCCCATCAGTCCATGTATTTTTATAAAAAAGTTTGCAAACAAAGGGTTTGTTATCATAGCAGTTTACGTGGATGATTTGAACATCCTTGGAACCCCTGGTGAAATCGTCCAAACAGTTG
This sequence comes from Draba incana, assembly GCA_963576765.1. Lineage (NCBI taxonomy): Eukaryota > Viridiplantae > Streptophyta > Magnoliopsida > Brassicales > Brassicaceae > Draba > Draba incana. Next base: position 22,251,630 of record OY755203.1, on the reverse strand, counting down.
AATGCCTCAAGAAAGAATTTGAGATGAAAGACCTAGGCAAAACTAAGTTCTGTTTGGGATTGCAACTTGAGTACATAAATGATGGAATCCTTGTGCATCAAATGGCATATACTGAAAAGGTACTCAAGCGTTTTAATATGGATCAATGTCACCCATTGTCCAGCCCAATGGTGGTGAGATCTCTTGATCTAGAAAAGGATCCGTTTGGTCCTAAGAGAGACTCTGAAGAAGTCCTTGGTCCCGAAGTGCCATATCTCAGTGCCATAGGAGCTTTAATGTATCTGGCAAGCCACACTAGGCCAGATATATGTTTTGCCGTGAATTTATTATCAAGATTTAGCTCATGTACGACCCAAAGGCACTGGGACGGGATAAAACATATTCTTTGTTACCTACAAGGAACGAAAGACTTGGGTCTATTTTATACTAACCAATCTAAGGACGGTTTAGTTGGTTTTGCTGATGCAGGTTATCTTTCAGATCCTCATAATGCACGGTCCCAGACAGGTTATGTGTTTACTCATGGAGGAACTGCAATATCTTGGCGGTCAATGAAGCAGGCCATTGCAGCTACATCTTCTAATCATTCAGAGATATTGGCAATTCATGAGGCTAGTCGTGAGTGTGTTTGGTTAAGGCTGATGACCCAGCACATAAGAGTGGATTGTGGAATGGCCGAAGGTAAGCAGGAATCGACGGTCTTGTTCGAGGACAATGCAGCGTGTATAGCTCAACTTAAGGATGGATACATCAAAGGTGATAGGACGAAGCACATTCTGCCAAAATTCTTCTTCACATCCGATCTACAGAAAGATGGAGAAATTCAAGTGCAGCAAGTACGATCAAGTGAGAATTCAGCAGACCTATTCACCAAGTCACTTCCAACCTCAACGTTCAAGAAACTTACTTATCAGATTGGAATGCGTCGTTTGAAAGACTTGCAGTGAGGTTCAGAACAGGGGGAGTAATACGTGTTGTACTCTTTTTCCTTCACCACGGTTTTGTCCCAAAATGGGTTTTACTTGGTAAGGTTTTAATGAGGCAACATCCAAAGCGTATTACAAGCCCATTAGAGTTATGACATCCAAGGGGGAGTGTTATAAATCATAGTGGATTGTCATAACTAGTTCTGGTCCGTTTACGGCCCATTAACACTTAGTCTTTAGGCCGGTTTAATGAATCCTAGTTGAATTAGGATTTTCCTTTTATGTACTTTCCTTTTCCCATTAGGAAAAGGAATTTTCTTTTTCTCTCTTGTAATAATCCTATATAAAGGATCTTATGATTAATGAATAAACACAATCTTCCCTATTCGTTCTCTTGATTCACAACACTATTAAATTTATAATATAGTTGTACTAAGGTATTTAGGTGTACTCGTATAAACACATGTTTACAGTTGTATTTTGACAATTTTAACTTATAATTAGTTATACCTTACTTTAAATAATTTTTTTTATAGTTGAACATTTTATATAAGATAATTAAACTACATTTACTATTCTTCCGCATAATAATATGCGTTATGTTTGTTTCACATACCAGTATGGTTATAATTTACTAAGTGACCATAAAAGTATAAGGTAGTTGATGATAGAATTATGTATTTTGGTAATGGTAAGCAAAAATTAGATTTATTAGACTATAACAGATTTCATTTAAAAGGTTATGAATGTATTATGTACCACTTAAATTGAATATTGGTATGAATTATGTGTATTTTTTCTTTCCAAAAAGCTATTAAACTTTGTTGTACCAGTTATACTTAGTGGTACTAGTTATATTGGTGTGAATAAATTAGTTTTAGTACAACTTTTTTAACCAATCGAATTTTGAAATGGATATGGATGTCAATTAGAAGATATATGTCTTTATTATATAGTAATTGAAATAGATCTTGGTGTATATACGTCTTTGTGCCTTTTTTCCTAAATTAAAAATGAATATTGGTGTGACGATTGGATACTAATTCATGTATATAATCTTGTATACAGTAAGCAAGTTTGGAAGCGAAGTATAAACAGAGCAAGCAAGATGACGACTAAAACGAAACATTTGAAAAATGAATAAGCATATTCACTTGTTGTGAGGCGAATTTCTTGAAAAATGAATAAACATATGTAAAATCTGATCCTCACATTTTATAACAATGCTCATAGATGAAACATGATCATAATAGAATAAGCTTCATCGCCAGTGGTGGTTGTTGGAAATTGCATGTATGGACAAGCTCTGAGCTTCCATGTTCTTTTCCGAGTTAGCAGCTCAATGCATTCTCTTTGACCCAAAAGAATCCAACTTTCTGTTCTCATCTCAACTTTCAATAGCCAAATTAATTCAATCACTCACTTTCCTCCAAAAACAAATATCAGTTTTTTCATACCCATATAGCCAATTGATTTCACCACATCTCCTTACCTTCTTCCTTCTTTCCCCCTTCTCTTTGCCTTGAATCTCTCAAGGTTGGCACAATCTCTGTCGCCGTCACGAACTGCCTTTTGGATATCTGTCATATCTTGAGAATTTCATGGAACACTACCAACTGACGAAACTATGATCGATCAATCAATCGAGAGGAAGCTTAACTTCGGAGTCTCTCTAGCTCATCGTCTCAAGCACGTTTCCAATTTTTGTCTCTCAGATCGATCCGAATCAAAAAGCGTTGATGTTCAAATAAAAATTTCAGATTAGTATTGAATTCACTGTCACCTAAAAGTAAACCAGCAATTGATCCAACTCAAATTAGTCAATTTCATAAAGAACAACAAAATCAAACCGAAATAACTAAAAAAAGACGGATTAGACCCGGTTTAGTTGGTTTTGTTCAAGTCACAGGATCATTGTTATAAATCAATTCAATTCCTCTTCCCTCTCCAGAGTATGATCTGCTCATCTTTGAACAAAATAGGTACACATGGAACCAACTCCTGTAATTTTGATCACACCATCAAAGATCAATCCTAAGAAATCTCACATAGAAGACAAGCAAGACCCGTTTAGAGTTTATTATACCTTTAGCTTCACACCGATTCGTTTGCAGTCACTCATACCAACATGAGTGCAATCTAGTCTCACAATCTCTTCTCTTTCAAATTCTTCCCTTACTCTTCCCACAACGTTAACATAGACACCATTCCTAGCTGAATCAAATACAAAATGCCAATGAAATACTACAAGACCAATGAAGACTTTGCAACGAATTTATTACTTACTAAGTTTCATTAGAGCTGGAGAATGAAGGCCGCGATTTCTCATTTCCTTAGTCTCTTCAAATGTTAACCCATCGGCGACATTAGTTACTAGTCTTGGGTATATCGGTGGGTAAGGCTTCCATAACATGAGTGGTATGATGGGATGATTCTTCGGATCATAATTCCTACCTCGGTACAAAACTCGGATGTTAATGTGTCTGTATACAATCTTTCCACCGGATTTTTCCTGTTCAAGAACACACAAGTATTAGTAAGATGAGGAGGACTAGAGAGCCGTGTTCTTGAGCTTTAAGAATGAACCTGGAGGTGGAAAAAAATGTTGTCCATGTCAAGAGTTGGTACTCCCAAGCATTTAATCCTCACTGCCTCGGCTTTCTTCCAATGGTGATGAATGTCATCTATCATATTGTGAGTGACTCCACCTTTCCCTGATATTACCACAAAGTTGATCAAAACACCAATCACTCAATGTTCCAAAGCTCCAATCTTAAAACTGATTCTATCACAAAATGAAGTTCTAATCCTCTAAGCTTTGAAGCTGAGGATGGATTCATTCATCAAACCAAAGTCTTACATAAACAAAACTAAATTCAAAGCTTAAAACTTTGTCATATAAGTATAACACTGAGTTTGAGGAAGAAGGTTTAATAATATACCAAGATTAATCTGGCGTGAACAATCACTATGACGATACCGTTCAACAAGCTCACTCACTTCCTCCTCTGTCAAAGGCTCGCCCAGAATCTTCTCTCTTTCCTCCCGCCATTGCCTCTGATCACTCTCCGGAGAAGCAGGAGCACAAGTCCCCGTCCAATTCCGGTCCAATCGGCCCGGTCCGAATGGAGAAAACCGTTTCGGTTCACGGAATCCAATTGGTTCAATTGCCGGGTTGGTTTCCGAATACGAATACCTAAAATCGAATGGGAGGTCTGAAACCACCGGCTCCGACGGATTATTCACCGGCTCCGACGAATGATCCTGCTGGGTTTTCTTCTTCTCTCTTGGAGGTTTAGTGGGTTTTGAGAGAGGCGAAAATGGTGGATCATCGTAATCTGTAGATAGAAATCGAGCTCGGAGATTACACAGCAACAAAATCGAATCTTTTGGCTGTTTTGCTGAAGTTATTAAGCTTCTGCGAATTGAAAGCATTCGGAAAAGAAACACTCTTTGAGATTTTTCTAGGGTTCGATTTGAAAGGAAGCAAAAGTTTTACTGAAGAAGAATGTATAATTTGGTTAATTCCCGACTGTGAGTAGTTTACATTTTGACCCAGGATTACGATTTCTTCCTTATTACTACCCCAATACTTTATTTTTACCTACAGCAATCATTCACATTTCAATAAATTGCCGAAAAGGTTTAGTACATCATCAAAGTCATTTGTATTTCAGATAAGTTTTTCGAAGCACATACATATCCTCTCTGTAATATGCGAGTCCCCATTGAAAATTTCACTCGAATTTTCTAAGCTTCCATGATCAACAACCAAACTTTGAGCTATATATATGGTCACTTCCTAACTTTGAGATATCATCAAGTTTCAAGGCAACTCCATTCACTAACCTCAAAACACTTGAAGGATTTCATTATTTTAGCTTTTGCATGCGAGTCAAGAAGCGTTTTTCGTGGTTTGTAAGACAATTTAAGAACACTTGATTTATCTTCTTCGTACAAATCAAGAACACGTTGTTCGTGTTTGTGCGTTGCTAATTATAATCTCAAATATGAAAAATTGACTCCACATTTAATTGTTCTTATGCTATGTTTGAGTGAAAACAAGTTTATAATGCTCAAAATTGGATCACAAAAAATCGGCTAATGCTTGGATGTGATATCTTACTGAAACAGTTTATTTAGTAGTTCTTTTCTTTTAAGTTTTTTTCGCATTCATTTGAATGTCTTGTGATAGCAGTTGTCATGGGACAATGGTGTTGACTCATGTTGATTTTGTTATAAAATGCTCCCTTTTCTTTTCTTTTTTCGATTCTGCAACATTAGCGAGTTTTTAACCCGAGTAAACTATTTGTTTATGGATATTGCAGTGCTCTCACGACGTGCTTCTATGTATAAGATGGCGACTGACGGAAACCACACCACATACCACCGCCGAAAACTAAATGATGGATTTATGCACTCTGTTTTTTTATGGAAGCATACAATCTCCCTCTATTGTTGAAATAAAGTATACGAATTTGTCGATTTAGATATCTGTATGGTGTAACATTGTTGTTGTGATTACTTCTTTAAAAGGTTTGTTTGTCTTGTTCCCTAGTGATGATAAACATTATCAAAAAAGAGTTTGTGAGAACGTCTCATAAGTGGATGAAGACTCCAAATCAGCCGCTAATAACATTATCAAAAGTCATCTTCATAATTTACACATTCTTTTAGCTCTTCTAAAAATACAGATAATGGATTGAGAAATTAACATTTTTTTAGCTCTTCTAAAAATACAAATAATGGATTGATAAATTGCAAATGTACTATTACTATCTTATTATATAAAAGAGAGTGCGCCAAATTGTAACTCACAAGATCGCGATACGTGTTATGTAGTCGATTAGATTCTAATACATGTCAATTATTTAAATATGTAAGCTTTTCAAGAACCAAATTGTAACTCATGAGATCGCGACACGTGTTAAGCAATCGATTAGATTCTAACACATGTCAATTATTTAAATGTGGAAAATAACAAAATTGTTAAATACCCAAAACAAAGAAGTTAAAATGGAAAAAAAACAAGATAAAGTAATCTTAAAAATTGTACAAAACCTCTATATGAATAGTTATGTAAAAATTTTAGTTGAAAATAATTATTAATAAATAGATATTTAACATTAAAAAATAGGAAAAGGAAATAGCAGACTATATAATAAAAAAAAAGATTATGTTTCTATCGTTATATATATGCATAGGTTTAACATATGTTACATTTATGGAAAATATAAAATAATTGACTATAGATATAAGTATTAATAGATCATGGAGAAACAACAAAGATAAAGGAAGATTTGGTTAGTGGTATGTATGTTTTTACATGTTTAAAATTTACGATAAAGAATCAAATAAGAACGTCAAAACATGTAAGAATAATTTATTTGTTATATAAAACAGTTTAATGATTTAAACCATATATACATATATCAAACATGTATACTTTGTTAATTTTCAAATTCTTCAAATTATGTGAGATATGAAACTATATTTTTACAAACTACATATGAACCTATAAGTTTAATCACTATATTATATAAGTTAGGGTTTGAATTATGAATACAATATGTTTTTCCCTACTATATTTTTTAACCATAACTATTTACTATAAACCAATAAACCTCGCATCCTAGGGGTTTTATTCAAGTATCTAATATTTAGTGAAAGGAAACATGTTTGGTAGCTACACCAAGTATAGCCGTTTACATGGCTACACATCTCAACTAACGTCACGTTAACTACATAAAGTATTGAATAAACATAGTGACACACGAACAAACATAAGTCATAGTGCCAACACCATACCATTAATCCATCAATTACTATTTAACAGAATCGTTAAATACGAAAAGCATATTGATAGTCACACACACATTTGAAGTGTGCTTGTACCAATGGAAAATATAATGTGCATTTTTTGAAAAGATGCAAAAAGAACGGATAAATAATCGCATTTACAATTTTTCTAGTTTTCTAAAGCATATCGATAGTCACACACACATTTGAAGTGTGCTTGTACCAATGCAGACCTAAATAAACTTTATTGACCAAACCAAAATTGATTCAAAATATTTATAAACTGACCGGTCTAATAAATTCTCAAATAAAAAAGCAGGCTTTCAACAAAACTTGAGATTAGCTAGTAAAGACATAATTTCAAAGTTTCTCTTTTCCGAATTCAAAAGCAAAAGTATGGATTTCTCCATCTTTCAAGTACTAATACCAAAAAGCTTGTGTCTTGTAACTTGTCTACATATGCAAAAGTGCAAAAGAAAGCACACCAAAAATATTTGATTAGATGTGACATTGTTATGTTTGTTTCCGTCTTTCAAAAAGCTTCAGATCAAACGCTGCTAAGTAGAAACTTGTTGTTTTATCTTGTTTCCTCTGGTTTTTAGATCATATTAACACTTTTAGCATTGATGACCACTTGCTATTTTCTTTTGGTTTGGCGTCAAATGAATCAACCAAAAAGAGAAGTATCTTATTCTAAGTTTTTTTTTGTTAATTCTTACAAAACAAAAACGAATTTAGATCATTATTCAAAAATTAATTGATAAACTTCTTCTACTAGACTTCACTTTAAGTACTTAACCATAGAATTCTTAGAGCACTAGCTTAATAACCAAATCAACTAGGTTGAGACAAGCTAACAAATCGAGTCCAAGATCGCTGCAATTTTGTTTCCTCGAGACCTACGCAAGAGAGGGAGAAAAGGTGTGAGCTTATGTACCAAACCCCAAAACAAATAAGCTCTAATCTTCTCCTCCTTGGTGACTTCTAGTGCCTTGGCCACCACGAAATTCCCGTAGTCACTCCTCGCCAGCCTCACCAATCCGTCGTTCTCGCACTCCAAAAGCTCCTCAACCACCACAACCTTTGACTCATCCTTCTCCAAAAGCCGCTCCACTATGTAGCTTCCGCGTTTCTGAAGCGAGAGGTCGACAAAGTGGCCACGGAGTCTAACCGCGATGTTTCGCGTGCAACACAAGTCATTCAGTTTAAGGACGTGTTGGATCACAAAGTTCCCATAAGCATCGTTGCTTAGGGAGAGAGCGTTGTGCGTAACTATGTCAAGGAGATGGTTTCTGTAGTAAGGATGGTCCAAGTCGGTTATCATCTCGTTGAGAGCGACGCAGCCGTGTTGGTCACGCGCAAGTTGAAGCGCGTAGCGGAGAATGAGCTCGCACATGGACTCTTTCTTCTGACCGTCGAAAACTCTCATGGCACGCACCGCAACGTGGGACGCGTTCTTGTCGGTCATGACGTATAGGAAGAGGCGCACGATAGCGGCGCAGAATAAGGCGTCCACCTCATCTGTTTGACCGAGGAGTTTCTGCATGCGTTTGGAGCCGTGATCGTTTCTTGCGATGTCCATGAAGTAATCAGAATCTGACGTCATCAATGACGCCATCCTCTGAAGCTCGCCTCTGTCTAGCTTCGAGATCGTGTTCTTAAACTGAGCTGGATCTTGTTTGGTAGTCATGAAGTCGAAAATCCATTGCAAAAGATACTCGAGTTCTTGACGATTATTGGCGGCGCATAAAACGCAAGGGCATGGATGGATTTGAGGTTGATTCTGGTTAGTAACATTGGATTGGAATCCTGGAGGAGGAATGCTGGCGGAGACGCCACGTGGAGGAGGATGAGTCGCCAGAGTGTCCTCTCTCATGGGTTCTCTTACGGTGGGAACACGGAGTTTTGGTAAAGCATCGAGAATCGTCGACATGGAATAAAGATCGTTGTTGTTAGCCATTGTATAGATTAATCCTATAGAAAATACTCTGATAAAGTTGTGTGGTTTTGGAGATTGTTTGATCCAATGTATAATTTATACAAGTTTGGCTTCTTCTTTTCCTTATTGCAAGACAAATCATATTACTTGCCCAAACATGAAATATGTTTTTTGCATCGTTGAGGCTTTTCGTTTCAAGATATTGCCTTTTTTTGTTTCCTTCTCCTTTTTTATTTTGGGTTCTTTGCTCAAATCCATTCAAATTAGGTAATATGACTAGAATCATATAAATTTTTTTTTTATTACTGGCATTTTTTTTAATACCCATCGTGCCCTTTTGTTACATTGTGACAAAAAACGTAATTACAAAAATGTCATAGCCACGTAAGCAACCACGTAGGAAATCGATGGCGTGTATTAATGAACTCAGCCGTAAAGCGCTACGGCTGAGTTATGGTTACGTTGCGGCTGAATTATGGTTACGTTGCGGCTGAGTTGAAAAACGCGGTTGACTTATGAGAGATCGCCTGACTTACAAACATAAATTAGTTGTTAGTTACGGCTGATTTACAGAAATCTGGCTGACTTATGAGATAACGGCTGACTTACGAACATAAATCAGCCGTTAGTTACAGCTGATTTATAGAAATCTGGCTGACTTATGATATAACGGCTGACTTACGAACATAAATCAGCCGTTAGTTACGACTGATTTACAGAAATCTGGCTGACTTATGAGATAACGCCTGACTAACGAACACAAGTTACGGCTAAGTTATACAACGGCGGGCTGATTTGTGGAAAATTGGCTGAGTTTTAGATAAGAGACGGCTGAGTTATGTTCTCCAGTTGGCTGACTTATGAGAGGTAGTTACGGCTGACTTACGTAAATCAGCCGTAATTGGCTGGGTTAACAATAACTCAACCTGGTTACGGCTGACTTATTAGCGAAATATTAATTACTAGAATAACATTCATTTGACGGCTGATTTATTTGACAATACGCCTGACTTAATATTTCCTAGCCTAATTACGCCTGATTTATTAGCGAAAGATTAATTACTGAAATACTATTCACGTTGCGGCGGACTTACATTATACTTGATGGCTGATTTATTAATGGCTGAGTTATGTGTTTGTTTGGCGGTTGACTTACCGATATTCCATGTCATCAGTTCCGATTTTCCATGTCACCAGCTCTTATTTTCCATGTCATCAGCTCTTACAAATTAGGGTTCTTCATCTATGACCTTCTTCTTATTCTTCATCATCTACCTTTTTCATTATTTTCATTCATCAGAGATCTTATGGATCCGGTAATTATTATTTCCGATAACTGGGTTAAGAAACACAGATATGTATTCAACGCCGACGGTAGAGGGTGTAAAGTTGTGCATATAGATGAGAAAACAACACTAGGCGAACTTGCGAAGATAGTACTCGATGATTACGGATTGAAGGAGTCGAGCCATCAGATTCAACTGAGCTACATGTTCTCGAATAAAGCTTTGAAAACAAGGGCGCACGATACTCCACCAGTTTACCTCTCCAATACTCGACAGTTGCAAGTTTTTTTAAGCTTCAGAAAAATTGAACACTTACGTCTTTGTGGGGAGATTACAGAGAATGAAATTAGTCGGAATGACGGAGCGAGACAGAATAATAAAAGTTTATTCACTTATAGCTCAGAAGTTGAATCTACATCCGAAGATTACGGTGGGAGTTATGATGCTTTCAATTTGGAGGATGAAGTAGAAGAAGATGAAGTAGGCGAAGAAGATGAAGTAGGCGAAGAAAATGAAGTAGGCGAAGAAAATGAAGTAGGCGAACAAGACGAAGAAGATGATGAATGTGACAGCCGATTTGATATGTTCGACGACTCGGATGGTGAGTTATCTCAAGATTATAACTTCAATTTATACGAAGACGAAGATTCACCGACACTACCTCCTAAGAAGAGACCTCATAACTTGTCGACGAGCGAATCCAAAGGGAATCCGTAGGTTTCAAGGTTAGATATGTCTTCCCTAAACCTCTCGGTAGGGCAACGATACGAGAGTAAAGCCGATTTGGAGAAACGACTGAAACTTCTTACGGTGAGGGATCGATTTGATTTTGATGTAGACGTATCCGATTCGGATACACTCATTGTTAAGTGTTGGGTTGGTGGATGTCTCTGGAGAGTTTGTGCTACTACACTAGGGGATCCCCCGACATTTTATGTTCGTATTTACGATTCGGATCATACATGTTCCGTAACTGAGCGTTCTGGTCGATCTCGAAAAGTGATGTCAGGCGTTTTTACACACGGCCGGGGCCATCAAAAACCCCTATGTACGTTGTAGCACAAAGGGTTATCGTATCCACAGGGAGGTTTGATTGATACACTAGGATTGCAATGATCCATTCTTAAGCTAGAGCGATGCTTTTTACAAGTAAACAAAAGATGGAACTATAAAACAAGTGATGATATGGTTTTAATTTACATTGCTCTCTAAGAGACGAGAGTTAGACCATGGAAATTCTTATAGGCAATGAATCAAAGATTATCACAACTGTCAAAGTTCTATCACGCACCGTTCTAGAACTCAAACACGAAAGTATAACCAACTAATTGTCGTTACGAAGGCTATATATATTTAGACCCTCATGAATCATCGAATCTAAACACGCATTTAGCACGAGTTCGATATGTTCACAAAATCCCTAAGCCAAATATTCTTTGCGAATAGGTAACCTTGCCCATTTAGACTAGATTCAGGTTATTAATCCCACTGTCGTGGCTAACCAACAATCCTAAAATCAAGATTCTAGGTGATCAAGCTAGATTCAAGCATTGAGAACAGTCTAAACGAAGAACTAACGGATAACCTCAACAGATCTTCGATTTTATTGATTTCTCATCAAAACCCATGAAATCTCCATGTCCTAACAAGTAATTTACTCAGAAATAGATGAAGAAATCATAATAACTGAATAGAATTTCATAAAAGAGTTAGAGTTTAGAAGATACAAATGGTGTCACTAGGTGAAGAACATGAAGATCTCCCTCCAAGATCTTCAAAATCTCTCTCTCTCTCTCTCTCTCTCTCTCTCTAAGTCTCAAAACGAGAATAGATCTAGTTTTTACAAGTTTTCTAGATATTTTACAATGAAAACAAAACAAAACTATTTATAGAAGTGCCCAAAATTAGGTCTGCAGGTCCGCCGTCGATCGACACTAAAGGTGTGTCGATCGACACGGTGGTGTCTGTGCAAATATCCTCTGCTTTTAAAGATCCTCTGTCGATCGACAGGGATGGGAGTGTCGATCGACGCGTTGGCTACTGGTGAAAATCTTCTTTGCTTCGTCTCTTCAGGTGTCGATCGACACACGTTTAATGTCGATCGACGGGGACGCTGCAACTTGATTCCACTTTGATCTTTAAAGCTAAAAAATGCTCGATAATTGTCCAAAATGCACCAAACGACCATTTTCCTGCAAAACACTATAAAAGACACACAAATACAAAATATACTATACAAAACCGACTTATATCATGGTTAAAAACGGGTAAAAACCACGATATATCAAAAAGCAACAACGGCTATTTTAGGAGAGTTGTACAAGGACTTTCTCGGCGACGTTGGTCCGTCAGTTTGACCTAGGAGTGTCAGAATATCTATCCAGAAGCAATTTGGTGTAAAGGTAATTATTAGTACGTTGCGGCTAAGTTAATTTTAGGATGCGGCTGATTTATAGTTATATTACAGCTGAGTTATATTATAAACTTAACGGCTGAGTTATATAAACGAGACGGCTGAGTTATTTAATCTCAACGGCTGAGTTATATTATAAACTTAACGGCTGAGTTATTTAAACTTAACGGTTGAGTTACTAGTACGTTTTTGGCTGACTTATTGTTACGATGCGGCTGACTTATTTGTATCATTTTCCATGTGGTCAGATGGATTATTGGAAATCACATAGAACGCTAAGATTTGCAAGGAAAATCGAGATGGGAACTCCTAAGAGTGGGTTTGAAGACTTGCGTTCTTACTTATACAAGATAAGAAGGGCAAATCCGGGTACAATTACGCGTCTTCAACTCGATGAGTTTGGAAGATTCATGTATGTGTTCCTTGCATTTGGTGCGAGCGTAAATGGGTTTCCTTTCATGCGCAAAGTTGTCGTTGTCGACGGTACGTTTCTTAAGGGTAAATACAAAGGGACGCTTCTCACAGCACTAGCCCAGGATGGTAACTTTCAGATTTTCCCAATTGCCTTCGGTGTGGTTGACACTGAAAATGATGATTCGTGGCACTGGTTTTTTACGCAGCTAAAACTTGCGATTCCTGACGATGAGGGTCTTGCGATAATCTCGGATAGGCATAACTCGATAGGGAAAGCAATTGGGAATGTGTATCCGTTGGCTTCTCGGGGAATTTGCACTTATCATTTATATAAGAACATTTTGGGAACGTACAACGGAAAAGATGTCTTTTGTCTGGTGAAGAAAGCGGCAAGATGTTGTAGGATGGCTGATTTTACTGCGATATACGAGGAGATTCAAGTGATTAATCCTGAACTCCATGCTGACCTCGAAAGAGCTGATGTCCGACTATTGGCGCGTGTTCATTTCCCAAGCGAAAGGTATAATTTGATGACTACGAACATAGAGGAATCAATGAACCATGCACTGTCAAATGCTAGAAGTCTTAACATTGTTTGACTATTAGAATCGATACGGGTTATGATGACCAGTTGGTTTGTTGAACGGAGAGAGGATGCTAGATCGCAGCTAACCATGCTTTCGCGTGGTGTCGAGAAACAACTACATGTAAGTCAGCCATAACATTTCATAAGTCAGCCGTAAACTGGTTGCATACGTCAGGCGTAACATTGCATAAGTCAGTCGTAACATTGCATAAGTCAGCCATAATATTGCATAAGTCAGCCGTAATATTGCATAAGTCAGCCGTAACATTGCATAAGTCAGCCGTAACATTTCATAAGTCACCCATAACATTTTTTTATTCTGTATTTATAATAGGGTCGTGTTACTACCGCCAGACTTATGACGGCACAAAGGATTGATGATTATCACACTGAAGTTATATATGGATCTTCTGGAGATTCTTTGCATGTTGTGAATTTGGACGGAAAAACATGCACATGCCGGCGTTTTAAAAGGGAGAAATTACCATGTGTGCATGCAATCGCAGCTGCCGAGTACAGGGATAAATGTCGTATATCCCTGTGCAGTCCTTACTATCACAACAATTATTTAGTAAACGCATACGCTGAGTCGATCATGCCAAAAGATTCAGCGCTCCAAGTTCCAGATAACGTAGCTAACCAACCGTGCTTTCCCCCGATTGTTTGTCAACCACCAGGAAGGCTTAAGAAAGGTAGGATGAAATCTGCTCTAAAAGTTGCACTTGAGAAGAAACGTCCTAGGAAAGAACACACATGTTCTCTTTGTAAACAGGTTGGACATAATGCAAGAACTTGTCCAATGTAGAAAGTTTGTATAAATTTTTGGTTGTATTGCGGTGAAGTTAGGGCTTTAATTTTTTGTTGTATTACGGCTGAGTTATGGATTTTGTTTACATTACGGCTGAGTTATGGATTCATGCCCAATTTGAATTACGATTGTTTACGTTTCGTCGATATTCACGCCCAATTTGATTAACGGTTCTGAAGAAACTGAATCGTAACATTGCATAAGTCAGCTGTAACATCATATATTCTTAAATCAGCCAAACCACGAATTTTTGATTCATAAATCAGCCAGTGCATTATAAATCAGCCATTACAGAATTACTTAATCATTATAAATCAGCCATTACATTATAACCCAGCCAATTACATTTATAACCTATTCCTACTTAGAATGATCCGTCTGATTTGGATCCTCCAGTTCTGGATACTCCAAAAGAATCCACAACTGTCCCTGAAAAGGAGCTACTAGTAAATGTGAAGGTTGAGCAAGAAGATCTTGAGTCTTGGTCTGGGTATTCTGATATAATTGTGGTAAGTGATTCTCCGTTTTAGGATGGAGAAGACACACCATTCGTGGCATCCAAGAGTGTGGTTGATCTCGAGGAAGAAAGTAAAGATGATGAAAGTATGTTTATAAAAGAGCTAATGGATGTTCTGAAAAAACCATACAATGAAAACGAGCTGTTGGAGCTCTCTAAAGAGGCATCAGTGCAAAAACCAGTTACTCGATGTAGAGAACTGCGAAAGGGAAGAGAAAAGATTTACGCAACTGGTCAAATGGGACCGTCTTATCTCCACAAGTTCTCTGATTTCAAAAACCAATTTCATCTTCAGTTCCTCAAGTTCTTTAGTTTCTCATTCGCTTGCAAGAGAAATCACCCAAATATGTGTTAGATTAAGCGCATAAGGGGAATGGAAACCACACTTATAACGAAGAACAAAGACTTTTCTGATTTTCCCGCCCAAAATAGAAACACGAAACGTTGTGACAAAACAAAACAAATAGAGATTTTGGATGGATTTTGGTGTAGCGGCTCTTCGGCGAGTGTATAGGTCACTGCACACCTACGCTAGGTGTAGCGGCTCTTCGGAGAGTGTATAGGTCACTATACACCTACGCTAGGTGTAGCGGCTCTTCGGCGAGTGTATAGGTCACTGTCAAATCGGCGCATTAAATACATAGATTCGGGTATAGAAACACGAAACTTCGTGACACGACTGAGTTATGGTATAGAAAGATGAAGCGTCACGAAACGGCTGAGTTATGGATTCATTATTATGGCTGAGTTCTGGATTTTGGGCCCCAAAATAAAAACATAAAACGTCGTGACACGGCTGAGTTATGGTGTAGAAAGACGAAACGTCACAATACGGCTGAGTTATGGATTCTTTATTATGGCTGAGTTACGGATTTTGGGCCCCAAAATAGAAACACGAAACGTCGTGACACGACTCTGTTATGGATTTTGTTTACATAACGGCTAAGTTATGGATTCATTATTATGGCCGAGTTATGGATTTTTGGCGGGATTTTTCCCGCCAAAAATAAAAACACGAAACGTCGTGACAAAACAAAACAAATAGAGATTTTGGATGGATTTTGGTGTAGCGGCTCTTCGGCGAGTGTATAGGTCACTGCACACCTACGCTAGGTGTAGCGGCTCTTCGGAGAGTGTATAGGTCACTGCACACCTACGCTAGGTGTAGCGGCTCTTCGGCGAGTGTATAGGTCACTGTCAAATCGGCGCATTAAATACATAGATTCGGGTATAGAAACACGAAACGTCGTGACACGGCTGAATTATGGTATAGAAAGAAGAAACGTCACGAAACGGCTGAGTTATGGATTAATTATTATGGTATAGATCGCAGCTAACCCCGCTTTAAGACATTGAAGTTTAACTGTGTTATCTAGTTGTTCACTTTGTACTCTTTAAGATATTGCATTATAAATCAGCCATATCAGTATTATCTTATTTATATAAATCAGCCATTATACATTCATAAATCAGCCATCATATATTCTTAAATCAGCCAAACCATGAATTTTTTATTCATAAATCAGCCGGTGCATTATAAATCAGTCATTACATTATAACCCATGGTAAATCAGCCATATCTGAGATGCAATCCATCCAATGCTTTTACCAAATTTTCTACATTATGATCCAAAAGAACTCTGAAAAGTGTTATTTGAAACCTTCTACACAAAAGGACCTGAAAACATAAGAATCCACAAGAAAAGCAGGAGAATTATCGAATTTGGAGTTCCAAGTGACAAAATAACATAATAATATAAATTTTTTTTGCAAAATACCTCCTCTTGTGTAAGGTGAAATGCTCCCATATAACTCAGTGTCACATCAATTGTACCCTTATGATCTTCCATCCGGAAGCAAGTGTTCCCAATGTCATACTCATTAGAATTACATTATAACCCATTAGAATTACTTAATCATTATAAATCAGCCATTACATTATAACCCAGTCAATTCCTTCACCAATTTCTTCTCCAATGGGTTCCGGTGTAACTTCAACCATGTATGAGAACTTGTGGGACTTAACACCATGATTGAGGCAATCATTCACTTGCAAGAGAAATCACCCAAATATGTGTTAGATTAAGCGCATAAGGGGAATGAAAACCACACTTATAACGATTTAATCTTAATTAACAAGTTTAAAATAAAATTTGAAAACCGAATACTCCAAATCACAAACCCAAGAGCATTGCTCTGATATGAAAGAAGAACAGAGACTTTTCTGATTTTTATTTGATAATTGGATACATACAAATGAGCCATATAACAAGTATATATAGGCTCAAATGAAACTTGAAACATTTAATCCGGGCCGTTTACTATTGGCCGGTCAACTTGCAACATATACTGTTCAACATTTACTGTTGTATGTTATGGCTGAGTTATGGTATTACGATACGGCTGAGTTATGGATTTTGTTTACGATACGGCTGAGTTATGGATTCATTATTATGGCTGAGTTATGGATTTTTTGCGGGATTTTTTCCGCCCAAAATTGAAAGATGAAACGTTGCGACACGGCTGAGTTATGGTATAGAAAGACAAAACATCGCGACACGGCTGAGTTATGGTATAGAAAGATGAAATATCGCGACACGGCTGAGTTATAAGTTATCACGGCTGAGTTATGTTAATCACGACTGAGTTATTATACTTGACGGCTGAGTTATGTTTTACATGTTTTACATTTTAAAACTTGTAAACAAAAACAAAAATTGTTGTAAACGGCTGATTCATTTATATAAACAAAAACAAAACATTTAATTAAAGTTACATTGTCCATACTGAAAATTATCAGGGCCTAACTCATCAAACATTTCGACGAGAGCAAGCCAAACTCTATAAGTCATCCAATCAGGCTTCTCGCCGCCATGAAACCATATCCTCTTCAACGTGCGCATTTTAGTGCAAAATAGCGTTCTAGCCAGCAGATTAAACTGTGTCCAAAAGAAACAAAAAGTATTAGTGTTTAAGAAACAAAAAGTGAAATCTAATAAGAATACATTATCGGTTATGCTTACAGTTAGTTTAAGAAACCACTATCCCTTAACATCATCGGGAATGAAGCGGTAAGTCGGCCACGGCTGAACCCATCCCACTCGAAGAATATCCGGGATCGCCTGCGAGAGATCGTGTAAAAACTTAACCACGTAACAGTGGTTTTGTCACACCAGACACCCGCACCAGGGTTTAGAAGAGGGAGGTTATCCCGATCTTGCATGTTGTGTATGGCATTGACCAAGCTCTCGAACTTGGATTTATATGCAGGGACAATCGACATGATGTATGTTTTGATGAGATTAGGTTTTTTTTTCTTAGGTTTTTGATGAGATTAGGTTTTTTTTGTTATGTTTTCTTAGGTTTTTTTTCTTAGGTTTTGATGAGATTAGGTTTGATGAGAAGGGCTATATATATATAGAGAGAGAGAGAGATAGGAAGACGAAACGTCGCAATAGGGAGAGATAGGAAGATGAAACGTCGCAACTTAAAATTTTACACTTGACGGCTGAGTTATACGAACTTCACGGCTGAGTTATGGATTTTTCCCGCCCAAAATAGAAACACGAAACGTCGTGACATGGCTGAGTTATGGTATAGAAAGGCGAAACATCACGATACGGCTGAGTTATGGTTAAGACGGCTGAGTTATGTTTAAACCAAAAACAAAAATTGTTGAGTTATGGTATTACGATACGGCTGAGTTATGGATTTTGTTTACATTACGGCTGAGTTATGGATTTTGTTTACATTACGGCTGAGTTTAAATAAACAAACACAAAACCAATTTTTTCGGAATCAAACGGATTCATGGCCAAAGATAGATGATCTCGGAATCTAACGACGGGAAAAGCCGCTTTTGACTCCATGGCCAAAGATTAATGGATGCCAGTATCACAAATTGAGAGGAAATTTGACATTAATAAATAAAAAGAAGAAAGAAATCACATCTATATTATTCTTATACATTTTCTAAAAACAAACCTATTTCATAATCCCAAAAACAAATCTCACAAAATGAAGCAGAAGAAGTACTTATGTCTTCGATAATACCATAACCATTCCAAGCACAATTGCTTTTTAAGAACTTCCTCGTGCCACCATTGCAATTGCAATCTCCATAAGTGTAACTTTCTTTGAGCTCTCTCATCCTCCGATTGCCACCCCACTCAATCTCATCACGAACATTTTTCCGAAGTTGATGCATCTCCTCCATTGTCGTTGACATCATAGGCTTGAATAACGAAGACAATACTTTTAGACCTTCATCTTTCGTTGCTCCTTCTGCAATGCAAATCATTCCATATACATAACAAGCTTTTTCATTGCCTTTCTTTCCAGCTTTAGCTAAACATGCCCTACCTTTAACTCCTTCTTCATCATCTAGACAACCCACTTTTAAACCTATGTCAAAAAAGTTGTACACACCTTTCCAGTATAGAGCCTCAGGGTTTCCATTCCTTAAGCACCTATCCAAAAACTTGTAAAATGTTTCGTAAGTGTGAGGAAACCATGGCAGGAATGGAACGTCACGAAGTGTTACTCTTTCTACAACCCATCTTTTGTTGCAACAATCTCTGAAAGCCTTTGACACAACATTTAGATTCTCGATGTCGGTAATGGAAGAAGATCCAACAAGTGCACATATATCTTCGAGATTATCATTTGGCAACGAGTTCAGAGACACTGTTGGTTTGCCAAAATTTTTCCTCTTCAACAGAACTATTGCTAGAATAGGCAGTACAAGAACAAACCAAAACCAGACCATGGTTCCTGCAAACTTGATAGGAAAGAAGATTCTTTTTGGAAGTTTGGAGGATATGGATAATGCTAGTGGAAGTTGAGAGGATTTGGATATTATATATATATAAAGGACTGTTCATTGGTTTTGTAACTGTTTCTTGGCACCCGTTCCAATTTTGGGGAAGTGTTCATTGGATCCTTGCGTATTGTCTTTAGTTCATTGGTTTTGTAACTATTTCTTGACACCCGTTCCTAGACGACTGTTCGTTAACCCGCGACTACTATCAACTTCGTTGGAAGACGAAACGTCGCAACTTAAAATTTTACACTTGACGGCTGAGTTATAGGAACTTCACGGCTAATTTATGGATTTAGGGTTTAGGGTTTAGGGATCATGGTTTAGGATTTTAAGTATAACATTTAAAAAGTATATGATTTAGAGTCTCAACTGAATCAAATTATACACATTCAATTGAAAAAATTGTATATGGTTTATTGTATATGATTTTGGGTCTTAATTATCTATAGGTAATGTTTGAAGTACTTGTAAGACAACATATATCTCAAGATCAAGTTAGATCACATTTTCGATTTCATACACATTCAGTTGTATAAATTGAAGAAACCATGCACATTCAGTTGATTTATATTTATTTTATATTCATAAAATGAGCTTAATTATAATTTTGTAAGTCTTAAATCTTATATAAATGGTTTTAGGGTATGGCTGAGTTATTTAAATGGCACAGCTGAGTTATCTAAATGACACGGCTGAGTTATCTAAACATACCATAAGTCTTCAAATTACATTTCCGATTTTAGGGTATGGCTGAGTTATCTAAACGAAATGGCTGAGTAATATATCATAAAAACCATAAGTTATACACTAAAAACATACCATTTACAGTCAAATCCTAATAATAAAAAAATTAGTTGAACTGCGCATACATATCATGTCCTCCTTCATCGAAGATCTCTGCTGCCATCTTCACCCGTAAACCCTGAATATTTACATCGCATATCCCATCAAAAGTTACACCAAGTGCTAGACACTCGATAAACTTCAGTGAATACACCCCACAATCGCCAACTTGGGTGTTTTGGGGAATGTTTCTGCCGCTTTTCCATCTGAACGCAAATTGTTTTTTGCTAACGGTTTTTTTGCCAGGAATTACAGCATTGATCATTGCAGGGATCATTTGCATCAGCGGCCTAAATGCATCTACCATTTTTTGTTGACTTGTAGGTGTTACCTGTCCAATGATGGGATCGTAGGCCTCAATCTTCTCCTTCAGAAGATCCACGTGAAACGCCACCCAATGATCGCCTCCAGTATGAAGAACTCCGTACAAGTGATCGACATCTTCTAACCACTTTTTGTTTGTCTGAAGGTCTGAGGGAATCGCACCGTTTATGAGTAACTCATAACCTGAGTCTTTGAATTTGAACATCTTTGGCTTCATCTTGAACTGAGCGAAATCCCGAATCCATGATCCTAGGAACCATTGGTCTACAAAGGCAATGCCCTTGGAACAAAATGGGCTGGGATCTTGCATAGACCTTTTGATGAGGACTCTGATATACGAAGCAATATGCTGTACACAGAATATTAAGTCAGCCATTATCATAACTCAGCCATTATTAAATATAACCCATCCATCAAACAATCATAACTCAGCCATCAAACAACCATAACTCAGCCATCAAACAACCATAACTCAGCCATAAATAATCATAACCCAACCATTAACTAACTAATAACTCAGCCATAAATAATCATAATTCAACCGTAACTTATACTTACAGTGTCAAACAACCATCCATAATCACGCTTCGGCCACTGTGCTCTTTCACTGATGAGTGTTCTGTAGAAATTAACTTCCTCGTTACTACCATCTGTCAGTGGAATGTCCCAAACAATCAAACACAAGTCAGTTTAGGAAAAAATTGCTAATAGCTGTATAAAATAAAATAAAATGGTGTAAAAGTCCATACTCGAATGGCCTTAGATGTTGCATAAGTTTATCCAATTTATCCTGGACAACAGGTGAGAGAGGATCATAGATTGCTGTTGAAGGTTCAACATCCTTCCTCATGCACATCGTCCCTTTGTCTCCAAAAACATAAGGAAAAACTTCTGTAGGAGGACCACTTGACTTCGCTGCTAACCCAGTTGTAGCTAATTGAACAACCTTCGCCCGATAAGTCTTAATTTTCGCTAACCTAAGCCTTCCATCTTCGTCCTCATCAGACTCCGGTAACAATTCATTTCCTTTTGCGATCGCTTCCTCGGTCACATCCTCAAGATTAGTTTCACCTCTAGTCTTCCCCTTTATCTTCCCAGGAGTAGGTAGAATAATAGGTATTCTTATTACACCGTGACGTAAACCCTTTGTTTGGACCTCCTTCTTTAACTCAGCCAGCTTATTCTTTAACTCAGCCGCTGCGTTCCCTTCCTTCCTCTTTAAATCAGCCGCTGCCTTCTCTTCCTTCTTCTTTAAATCAGCCGTTGCCTTCTCTTCCTTCTTCTTAGCAGCGTTCTCCTTCCTTTTAGCAGCAGCCTCAGTCCTCTTCTTAGCAGCATCATCAGCCTTCTTTTTCAAATCAGCCTCATTTTCTATTGGTTTTTGCCTCCTGGAGCGGCGTCGTAAATCTGGTTGCTTAGCAGGAGACTTAGCAGGAGAAATAGAAACGAAATCTGCCAGACCACTACCAAACAAATTCTTTTTCGCCCCAGGAGTACCCATAGGAATTTCGGCCTTCAATTTCGACCCCGCAGCTTTCTCTTCGGCCTTACCAAGCTCATCAGGGGTACCCTTAGGAATTTTGACCTTCAATTTTGGAAAATACTGGTGCGGAGTTTGACTTTCGGCCTTAGCCGGCTCATCAACCGAAGTGTTTTTTGCCCACACAACACTATCAGGGGTCTTAGATTCCGTGTTAAGGGCCGTTGGACTATTAACTGACTTATGCCGTGGTAATGTTTGCGTTTTTGGGCTGGGAACATAGTTTTGGGCACTTTCCGATAAACCGTGAACTTTCAGACGCTCATCCACTGCATCTTTGGCATAATCACCAATTTTCTTCTCCATATCAGCAAATTTTTGGGTCAACTCTCCAACGTTGGAATCAATGGCCTCAAACTTCGACCCAATCTTCTCAAACAAAGATTCATGGATCTCATACTTACTCGCAATTTTATCCAGCGTAGCGACTATGGTATTCAGAGCCGCCGCATCCTCGCTTAAACGCTTTCCCTTTGCATCCTCCTTCTTCTCTATATCAGCAGCTTCACCCTCATGTTTCTTATCTTTCTTCTGCTTCTTTTTGGGTGGCTCAGACTCAGAGTCATAAGGAACTAAAGCCAACTTGGGTAATCACCTGGTACATACCTACCAGAATGTAGGTCTCTTATCAGGTTATTCAGTTGTGGGTCATCGTCTTGACCCGGCTACTGAGGAAACATGTCTTCTACAAACTCCTTCGAAACCATATGCCTCACATGCACCTACAACAGTAACTCATAACTCAGCCATCGAATAATCATAACTCAGCCGTAAAAAGAATAACTGAGCCATCAAACAAAGAATAACTCAGCCATCAAACAAACAAATCATAACTCAACCATCAAACAAATCATAACTCAGCCATCAAACAAATCATAACTCAGCCATCACATAAATAATAACTCAACCGTAGAATAAATAATAACGCAGCCATCAAATAAAGAATAACTCAGCCATCAAATAAAGAATAACTCAGCCTAAAACCTTACATGATCATGGTCTTTAATTTCCTTCTTCAGGACACTATCAAAACTTGCACGTGTCCCCGTTGCATCCCATCAAAGAAGTGGAACTTCTTCTTCCTCACCGACTAGTTTGCCAAAACGCTCTCGAAAGCAACTGACAGATTCATACGCCCAAGCCAATAAAGAGTAACTCATGGATAAGTCAACGACTTAATACTACCAACAAGAGCTTCAAATGCAACCCAACCCCATGGATAAGTCATCATGGATTCATCATCGAATACTCTTTTTGGAGTTTCAAACGGTGTCCTAGAATTATGATGCCCACTATAAAGTCCCATGGCTTGAAGAACTAACAGCCCTAACCATTTACGCTTTTCAAAACTCCATGCCCGACAACATCTTACTGCTGCCCTCAGCTCATCAGGCTTGGGTCCAAACCCATGCGACACATTCAACTCCTTCCAGAACTCTCTGTATTGGTCAGAAAGTTCAATACTTTCTGTTGGCGTTGGATCTGTGTTTAACCCAGTGATCTCACCAAACTCGAGTAAGCTAAACCTGATAGGTTGATCACCAACCACACTCCAAATCTTCTTCTTCTCTACTTTCAGCTGTCTGCACAGTAGATAGTGTACAGTCCTAGCAGACCACCCGCATTTTCCATCAAATAGCTTAGCAATTATTCCAACATGAAACTTCTTCAGTTCTTCCCACACCTCAAGTCCTAATTGTTCTTTAACAAAACCGAAATCTCCCATATAGGAATAGTGATTAAGCACTTTATTTTCTAGATTAGCAGCGTGTCTTGATCTTCTAGGGTAATCAGGTGCTTGATGTTGTTCCATCTGATCACAAAAGACTTAAATAACTCAGCCGCAATAGAAAACTAACTCAGCCAAAACATCATATATAACTCAGCCGCAATATAACCATAACTCAGCCGAAAAACCCTAATTCGGCCACAATATAATTGATAACTCAGCCACAACATAATTAATAACTCAGCCAGAACATAATTTATAACTTAGAAACCCTAAACCCTAATTCAGCCACAATATAATTGATAACTTAGCCGCAATAAAAAAAACTAACTCAGCAACAACATACCGGAGAATACGATTACAGACGACTGCGGAGAAGACGATTTTGGCGACGACGATTTCGGCGAAAACGATACGATTTCGGCGAAAACGATTTCGGCGAAGACGGTACGATTTCGGCGAAGATGAGACGATTTCAAGATGAAGATGATTTTTGGGGAAGACGATTTCGAAAGAAACAATGTGGTTTTTATCTTTTTTTCTTTGAGAAGGCACACTTAAACGTTTATGCTTTTGAAACTTCCCTCTTATATGATCACGGTTATTTCTTACTGAAGTGGATTTGTTTTTCATTTTTTAATTAACAATAATTTCAATTAAGAAAAACTAATCAAGGGTGTTTATCGTAATTTACTAGGGGTGTGAAAAGATTTGAGTAATTTTTGAAAGATATATGGTATTCTAGTCATATAACCATAATTCCATGGGAGTTGAGTTATTTTTTCTTTTATTTTTTTGTCAACATTTCCTTTTCCTTTTTGACAACCATATTAATTGATTCGTTGATGGGCTATGATCCTAAACTATTTCCATTTATCACTCCTCATTTAGATGAATTACTCTTTTTTCCTAAATAATTTTTAATTATGATCTTTCTCCTAATTATTATATGTTAAAAAAAATACTAGCTTAATAATTCACACTAAATTTTTTGTTGGAATTCACATTTATGCTTAAATCTAAAAATGTTTTCACTGATGTAGATTGAGCTTCATATCCCGATACTAGGCGCTCTACTTCTTTTTGGATGTTGTATGTTTCTTGAGAAGTCTATCATCTCTTGGAAATCCAAGAAACAATAGACACCTTCTCAGTCCTCTGCTGAATCAGAGTACATGGCTGTAGAATTAGTAGATAGAGAGGTTATTTGGCTTGTCAATCTGCTCAAGGAATTTCAGGTTTATCAATCTCAATCTGTGGCATTTTACTGTAACTCCACTATTGCCATCCACAATGCTAATAGTGATTCCATGAAAGAACCAAGCATATTGAGCTATTGACATATTCTGAGAGATAAGGTGATTAGTGGGTTGATACATGTTTGTTGTGATGCACAATTGGCAGATGTATTTACTAAACCTCTGTTTCCTGGTGCTTTTCATTCTCTCATTAGCAAGATGGAATTAAAATTTTTATACTTACCATTTTGAGAGAGGGTATTAGAGTATTTGAGAAATTAAGATTCGTTTTGTTCCGGTTAGCTGTAAATTGGTTATGCTAATGTGCTAAACCAAGGATATATAAACATCGTAGTGCTCAACAAGAACTTTTTTCTTTTCCTCTCAGATAGATTTAACAACTCTAATAAGTGGTACGAGAAAATATAAGAGAAAATTACAAAATGTCATTCAACAAATATCATTTCTCAAAAAGGGTATACAAAATTGCCATGATTTTGTCTTCTAGTGGAAGCAAAATTACATTTTTACCAACTCTTCTACAACACACATTTTTTCTTTCCCTTTCTCTTTCCTTATTTCGTTCTCTACATCACACATTCTCCTCTCTCTCTCTCTCTCTCTCTCTCTCTCTCTCTCTCTCTCTCTCTCTCTCTCTCTCTCTCCATTGATCTCTCTCTCTCAAGATGGTGGATGATGGTGGCTGGCAGTTGAGTCGGAGACGGGACTATGACAGAGACGGGACGGTGGACAAACACAGAGACTAGACTATGGACAAAAATGAAAACAATGACATAAACAATGGACAATAGACGAAACATAAATCATAAGAGTAGAAAAATATAATGGTGGACTTAACCGAAGACGATGAAAAACATAGTCCGAGATGACAGACCTATAAATGGTGGATGAAATAGAGACCGTGAATAGTGGACAACGGTGGATAACGCTGATAGAGACAGTGGTTGACTGTACGGACAAAAAACCAGAGTTGGGGACAAGTTGTTGTGGTGGACAATAAACAGACACAACATCATCATTTATCAAGATTTAAAGTAAAAAATGTAACAACCATTTTGCTTCCACTAGAAGACAAAATTATAGCATTTCCTTATATATATATATATATATTTTTTTTTTTTCGTCAACATATTTATATATTAAGCCCATTAAGGGCACAATTTACAAACGGTAAAGGCCCACACAAATTAAAACACATTTTTAGAGATGAACAAGACGAACGGCACATGTTTTAATCGTAAGTGAGTCAGCTCCACGTGGGCTCCTCAGGTTAAACTCTTGAAGCTTCTCGTTACGTCATCACCGTCACTGCATTTTCAATCTCACTACCGGAGACATTTCCGCCGGCGATGCTTTTTCGTTCTTCTCCGTCTTAACCATAAGCTTATTTCCTGTTAACCTCCTTCAATGTACCGCTGCAACTGTAACACCCGTGAACCAAAATCATAGGTCCGGTTTAGTTCAAGTTGGGTTATGAAACCCTAGGATCACCTACAAAAGGCTGTGCAGCCTCATTTTCTGTGGAGAGAGGCCAAATAATTGTGATTGACAAAGATGAGAAGAGAGAATTGATTTTTGGTGAATTGTGGGAAAGAGGCAGTTATGTCGCCATGTGTTGGCGAAGATGATCGGATAAGCGAATCAGTTCTGATCATCGTGAAGTTTTATGGGTAAGTTCTCCTTTCTCTTATCTAGCCGTGAGGCTAATCGGTTTGTCAATTGGTTTTGGATGCTAAAAGATATCTTGGTTTTCATGAGAGAGGTCTGTGCAGAATCAAGTCTGTGATCAGACCACTTCGAGGCCGTTTTGGCGGAGTTCTAGAAAGATTTAGGTGACAATTTATATATCAGTGGAAATTTCTTTGTGTCTAGTTTCCGAATCATTTTCACGATTGTTATTTGGAGGTAAGGTCTTTCCTCAACGTTGATTTGAAGTCAGCATGTCTGTTCTGTTTTTCAGAAAATCCTAATTCGTTTTAGGGGAAAATTCTAATGGTGAGTTATAGGTGATAGAGAAGGAGAATTAGTAGCTTTGGGTTGAGTAGGAGACTTTGATTTTCGTTTAGTCTTGTGTTCAATCGTTCTAGGTGATGCGTGTGAGAATTAAGTTTTACCACTTAATCCAACTACCTGCAAGTGCACAGCAATCACAATTAGTATAGATAAGGGATCGAATCCACGAGGACTTGTTAACCACACTACGAACTATAATGATTAAAATAAAGCTAGAACAAAATAAAGTCGTTTGGGTGATTGTGAATAAGGTCGAAAACAATAAGATAAAAAGCGTTAGGGCTTAGGTAATTCGCAGAGAATCATGCAACGATAATGATTGATTTAATCTAGAGACTTGGAATATACGCGCCATCTAGGACTCATAACACTGTTGTATAACCATTCCACTTTCGTGGCTCCGGTCACTATGTTAATTCTCCCTAATAGACTCGACTTTCGCATGGTTATTACAAGGAGAAAACACGCAATAAAAGTATGGGTTATGATATTGTCCACCGAACTCCTTAACTAACGGGTTAGGTTGTTAAGATGCTTGGCTCATCAAATACTAGTTCCGGAAAATATAAAAGCTTTTGGAATCTATAAAACCCTAAGTTCAAGCCGCTAAATGCGCGGTAAAGCAACTATGCATTGAGTATAAGTAAAGATGAAGATACTATAATTTCCCTAGACAATCGTCAACCAATCATCGAATTATGAAACTCTTTGAATACCTAAAACTTAGATCTATCTTCAAACTCCTCCAATGGAGGCGTGGCTGCTGTTCTCTATAGGTAAAAGGGTTTATAATTTCGGCACACCCTAAAACAAGAGGCTAAAAACAAGTATTTTTAGTGCTAGGGTCTTCTATGGTTCGTCAGGGGCAAAACCGTCTTTCTGCTGCTCTCTAGGTATCAAGGTCGGCCACATGAGTATGGACTCGAGTATGGGCTTGAAAACACTCCTTATTGGGCTGAGAATGGTCACCAACTTCGGCCTTAAGGTCCATCAAAGTCTGACTTCATTCTGCACCTTCTTCATCTTCGAGGCAGTAGGACATGTCTTCACTAAATCCGATGTATCTCCCGGCTCACAGCTCCAATCGTGATAAATATAACTTCATTAGAAATCTGACTCAAATACCTTGAAATGTAGCCATCAGTCATTGATTTCCAAGTATAATTGGTCGTTTGTCTGTAGCAGAACTTCGGGTGCTTCGATTCTGTCCATCTTGGTAGAATGTGATAACTTGTGAAATTCATGGCTTCGACTAAGTCTTTGGCTTGATAAGCTTGTTGTAGCTAGGAATACACCGCTGTAGGCTCTTTTTGCTCATTTTAGGTGATTTTCCCTGTTAACAACCTAAAACAAGAAATACGAGGAAAAACTATCTCTTTAGTGTAAAACCTTATTGAAATGCTTTGAAAATACTTTAAAATAGATAGTAAAATAGGTAAAATATAGAGTATATCAATTCCCCCAGACTTAAACCTTGCTTGTCCTCAAGCAAAATCCAAGAATAGAAAAGAGGTTTGAAAATACGGGAGACTTACAATTTCTGATAAACATAGCGTCGATGCTATGATTCGCAATCGGTCCGAGGGCGACTCCTTCATCCACCATTCATAACTTTCGCAGCCTGTTCCATACTCAAATAACAAATCTCACCAAGTTTCAACCGCACTTTCAATTGACTCTAAGTGTGGAGTTCCTTATTAAGGAATCGTTAGGTAAACGGCTCGGTATAGGAGAGGCTAGTTTAATGGGTGAGGCTAAAAGTGTTTAGGGTTACCATTTTCTGTGGGTTGTGCGACATTATGCAAAATCACAGGAGAGAACAGATCTATTGAAGTCCGCAACTTCCCAATCACTTTGTAATTCGCCTTTTCTCCCCCAGACTTAGACACTCCTCCACTCTTCTCTCCATTGTATCTTGATCATCCTTGGGTATTATCTAGCCTTAAGACTCTTTGGATTCCATTTCCTTCCCCTTTTTACGTTTTTTTTTTTTTTTTTTTTTTTTTTGAAGAGGGAAATGTATTGATAAAGATATGAGTCAAGTAAGGCACGATATTTTACCATGATATAAGCTTCCAAGGATCGGCCAAACTCTCAAATTCTTCTGTAAATTCGTTGTTTGTACTCCTTCCTTTTAGTATTGGTCTTCGCATCTTCTAGTGATTGGAAAATTGCGTCGACCCTTTTCTCTCTGACGTTTTTACACGCATCTGCATAGTGGACATAGCAAAAGAAGTGCAAGTGGTCTGAAGGAAAGGTTAAGGGCTTAGGTAGGGTACCAACTAAAAATGAGCTGGCCGCTCAAGACACTGAAAAGGGTAAAAAGAAGGGTAGAAGTGTCTTGAACGTATATTACGTTTCCAGGTCTAACTCCTTAACAAGAAAAAATGAGGTGGTCGGTGTAAATAGAGTCAAAATCAGATTAGGTACGGCGAGGCAAAACCGTATTTGGATGGGGCGAGTCCGGTCATGAAGGTTTCTGAATCGGCTTTCCTGAACTCATCTGGTGATAAATCACTGAATCATAACATCTAAGCATACATTCCTGAAAATGTTTATGCTCCAAAACATAGTGTTTTGACTCGATAAAAATCCGAATAAAAATAATAAGAAAAGAAAAGAAAAATAAAAAGAAAATGACATTAGTACGATTAATCCCCCCAGACTTAATTCACACCGTCCCGGAGTGAAAATAAGTGACAAATGGGAAGGATCGACACAATAAAAATAAAAATGAAATAGGGATAGAGGGATAGTGGTCGAAACACCTGGCTCAAAATGTAGGCGAAAGAGACTCCGGAGTGTCCGGAACATCGGCGGGCATGTGTTCACCACCAGAATTGAGGTAGACAATCTCCGTGTCGCCGGAATGAGCTTCCGTAGTAGGCTGGCTGTGACTCTCTAGGTTGTAGTGGTGGCTAGTGACATCATCCTCACCGTCTTTGTCGCGGTCAAAACCCGAAAGAAGTGACAAACTACCTAACTCGTAATCGGTAGAAGTCTTGGTACGGTTCTTGGTTGAGCGCTTGAAGAAGTGAGGGACCGTCTTCTTAACCATTTTAACAAGTGTAGAAATCAACTTTCCTTGCTTGGATATTGTAGCTTCAAGCTCCTTTTTCTTCTCCGTTTCTTCGCGTAAGCTAGTCATGAACCATTCGGTTGAATCGTTGTTGGTTTCGGTCGTGGAGGTGTGGTTTCGATTCGGCATGGAGGAAGATGGTCAGGTGGCAGCGGCTACACGCTCTTGAAGCGCCTTCTCCTTGTTACGCACAAGAGCTTGTGCGGTGTAGAAAAGTGAAACTCCCACAACAGGACAACCGGGGATACGCGGGTACCATTGAGTGTGTGGAGGATTGAAGTAAGGCATTCCATCACTCAAGTCCAATAAGTCCTTGTAGGGAAGGAAGACACACTTTTCTTCTTCCGAGTAAGGCAGTGTGAAGAGGTAACCAAAGCTTTCCGATTTATCGTACCATACGCAAAGAAAATGTTTCCTTTGGAGCGCCAAAAGATCAATCTTGCTTTCTCCGGTTAAGTGACGTTCTCCGCTTAAGTCGAATCCACAAGCATCCAAAAGTATGGTGATTACGCTTCCAAAGTTACACGGTGGTTCCTTTACTAGTCTCTCCTTTGTTGCTTCATGCTTAACCATGACCAATTGTTTAGCCAATAGAGAATCGAGATTAGCCTTCTCCGAATCCTCTACAAATGGTTCGATTAGCAAGAAGAACTCATCGAGTTTCACCGTTCCTTGCTCCTTTCTACTATAAAGAAGTTGTCCGATGAGTTCATGCACGTAACGAATCGCCGGATGAGTGATCTTGACCGCCTTTGAGATTCCTGGAGTGAGTCTCTCATTAGCAAACCTCATCCATTCGTTGTAGTGCGTATCTCTAATCGTAAAATTCATTCTCTCAACGCATTCAAATCCAAAGATATCACAAATGTCTTCGATAGTCAAAGTGTATGTCATGCCTCTAACCGTGAACCTTAAGACTCCTTCCCTAGCTATCGTATTCTTTCCCCTCGGATATTCCAATGACACGGTCGAAAGAAACTCCCTACTTATCTCCGCGTAAGTCAGGCTCTTCATTGATACAAACTTCGTCAAACCGAGTTCTTCGAGGTACCACTCCACATCTTTTCTAATTCCGAGTAAGTCAAGAATTTCAGAATCGATCATAGGTTTTGGAGGAATTACGAATCGCTTGAGGTGCGTGTAATAGTCTATATCGGCTCGAATATCGGGTCCAACGGTCTTCATTACGACGCTAGTTCTTGAAGATTCACTGGTATTCGACTTTTTCTTCTCTTGTTTCGGTTTCTTGGGTGGAGGAACCGGTTTTGGCCCAATGGTTTGTGTGACTTCTACAAATCTCATTGGCTCTCTCGTATCTTGATCTTCTTCGTCTCTAAGGTGATATTCCATTTCTTCATCCTCCTCTCTCAAAATTTCCTTTCCATTCTTCTTTCTCGATTTCGTAGATTTCCTTGAACGCGATCGACGCGGAGCTTGAGGCTCTCGTTCTACAATGATTTCCGGCTTCTCACGTGGTTTTGCAATTCTACTAGACCTTCTCGTGATAGGCTTGTCCTCCATTGGAATCGCTACAAAAGAAAATCTTGAAAAAACATGTTATGTTCTTGAAAATCGAAAATTCCAAAAGAATTGCTTCTAATGAGAATTTTATTTATTAAAAAGCATAAAAATATACAAGAAACATGGAAGAAAGGTAATCCAAAGCAAAATAATTGTTTCTCAATTTTAATCATAATTTTCGGATTAATGCTTAATGACATGAAAAATTTGCAAGAATTATGAAATTGAAGCTCTATGTATATATGATGAAATTGCAAGCTAATCCTATGTATATATGATGAAATTAACCCAATGAATGCATTATAACCTTTAGAAACACATAAATCCGAATTGAATTAAAAACTCAAAAAGAGAATTTGTGAAAAGTTGCATAAAGGTGGTAATCATGTAATTAAACATTGAATAATCCAATTTCTATGTCTAAAAAAGTTTTTCTAATGAATTCTCTAACAACCTAAGTGAATTAAGTGTTAAATAAGAGAATTGAAAAATATCCATAAACTTGAAATTTAGACAAAGGGAGGGTTTAAGAGAAAACATACCTTGGTTTTGTAGATAATGAGGGTGGGAATCAAAATCCTAATCAATTTCTAATCAAATTTGTGTGTTTTAAGTAAAAACCCCAAAATTGGGTTTTTAGGGTTCTTGAGCTTTGAACACTTGTAAGAGAAAGACAGGTGATGATGTTTCAAAATTATGAGACAAATGAATCATTAAAACCTTTAAAAATCCTAATTTTATGTTGTTTTTGGTTAAAATCGGTTTAAAATTTAAATTCAACCGAAAATAAAAAACTTACTCGGACCGGCTTACCTTGGCTCGAGTCACGGTCGGATCGGTGCAAACCGCGGGACGACCGGCTGCAAGGCTCGGGACTCAGCGAACGTGGGCTGGATGTGGGCGTACGCGGGACGAGGGACGCACGCGAGTCAGACGAGGCGTGGGCAGAAAACTTCACGGCCCCGAACAAAACCGCGTGTCTGGGGCATGGGATCGGGGACTGGGACACTTCGTGCACGCGGGACGCACGAGACTTCATCGCACCGGTCGGGGACGCTACCCGGGGCGTGTGACCGGGGCCTGAGCGTTTCTTCGCGGGACGGGGATGCAAAACGCGGGCACGATTCCTCAAGGCCTCGAACGAAACCGCATGTCCGGGGTCCGTGTCCGGGGTCTGGACGCTGTGGACCAGAACGTGACGCGTCGCACCAGACGGAGTCGCTACCCGGTGCCTCGGTCCGGTGTCTGGACCGGTCAGACGCCTCTTCTTTTTTTTTCTTTTTTTTTTCATATTCCTACAAAAACCAAAGTAAAAATTATTAGCAAAAATTTAAAACTTATGAAAACTTTAAAAAAATAAGAAATTAAAAACTAAAATAAGCATGAATAAAAATTAAAAATGTGGGTTGCCTCCCACAAAGCGCTTGTTTTAAGTCAATTAGCTCGACTCCTTTGTCGGGTTTTGACTTTTGATGAATCCACTAAAGGAATTGTGGTTCCCTTAGCTTCCTTAATCGCTGAATCCTCGACTTGTTTGGTTGCTTTTGCTGGATCTCCATCGTCCAAGTTGATGATGATGCTCATGGGGAAGAGTTTCAAAGTATTATCAAGCTTCTTTTGAATAGACTCCGCGTCATTTGTCTCGCTTTCTTTCGGTATGAAGATTTTGATTATCGCGGCTGGTTCATCGGAGAGTCTATATCTCCGTTCTCTTTCCTTGTTGGCCTTAGAAATTTCCATAGTTGTAACTATTGAGTTAATACTTTTGGAGATTCCTTCTTACTCCTCTTTAGCCGGTTTCTTAATGATCATAACGGGGGGCTTTCCTTTCACGATCTTTGGCTTCCTTTTCGTAGCATCTCCAAGGTCAATGCTTTGTTTAGTAATCTTCATTCCCACCGAGTTAGGCACACTAGTAACATTCATCGCATGAAAGACGAGTTGCTTGTCGATTTTAGTGAAACAAATCATTCGGTTTGGAAAATCGATGACGGCTCTGGTGGTTGCTAAGAATGATAGGCCGAGTATCAATGGCTTCATCCTTCCGGTCTTCATCTCTAGGACTTGAAAAGCAGTTGGGACGTCTCTTTCTCCAACTCTTAACATGACATTCTCTAGAACTCCAAAAGGTGTAGAAGATGATAAATCCGCATATTCAATGCATACCTTGAAAGTTTCGAAACTAGAGAATCCTAGCTCCTTTGCCACAGCCAAGGACATCACGTTGACACTAGCTCCAGTGTCACATATGCAATCGTATACATCTATTCCATTAATAGAGCATGGAATAGAAAAATTTCATGGATTGTCGACCTTTTCTAAAGGGACGTTTCTCATTCTTCTCTTGTACGCTCTTCTAGATTCATTGGGACGGCGTTTCTCCATCGGTTTCAAAGCTACTGTAGCCTTGTATTCAAGTGGGTTAGGTGCATCCACGAGCTCTTCCTCCTTAATAGATACCATATTCGCAAACGTTTCTCCTTTCTCCTTACCTTGTCTTTGAGCGGACTCGGTGAGTTGATTGAGTTGGGTCTCCATTTTTGAAATGTGTGTAGTGAGGGACTCGTACTTGTTGTTGAGGTCATTGTACACGCCATCTATCCGTTGGGATAGTTCCTTCCTAGTTTGGGTTATAGCTTCTAACAAGTCTTTCTTGAGCTCTTCAAGCTTCGAATCCGGGTTTATCGGATGTTCGGTTGAAGGAAATACGAACGGCTGCTTGGTTTGGTATACTCCCCTAGGGTATAATGGTTGCTTAGGAGGATATTGGGATCTTTGATTATAGTTTTGCTGGTTGTAGCTCTGCTTAGGGTATACTTGATCTTGAGGGTTCTCCACATTGTTGCTTCGGTAGGAAATGTTTGGGTTAGGCCGAAAATTGTTGTTGTAGCCTCGGTTCCCATAGTTTCCTCCTATGTAGTTCACTTCCTCTTGATTCTCTAGTGCTCCATCTCCAATAAACTCCAAATTAGGATCGTAGTTAGGACCCACGATTTCTTCAACGGCATGAACTCCTCGTTGGCTCTTAAGTAGTTGAGACATCATACTCTTGAGCTCGGCGATTTGTGCTGATTCGAACGATGATCGTGTGTTGTTGATGGTTCTATTGTAGTCTTGAGATGAGTTTGCATCACTCGTAGCAAGGTTCTCGATCAATTGCTTAGCTTCCGGCACAAGTCTAGTCATGAAATCTCCGTTACTCGCAGCATTCAAAGATGTTTGGTGCTTGTAGTCGATTCCATTGTAGAAAGTGTTCCACAAGTTTCCTTCGGTGAAACCGTGGTTAGGGCAATCTCTAGTGTACTCCTTGAAACGTTCAAGGGCCTCGAAAAAAGATTCGGTGGCTCCTTGCCTAAAACTGGAGATCTTGTTCCTTATAGAGCTTGATCTCTGCTTGGTGTAGAACTGGTTCAAGAAGGCACTTTTGTATTTGTCCCAAGTAGTAATGGACTGCGTCGGCAGCAACTTCATCCATCTTAGAGCCTTATCATTTAGAGAAAATGAGAAGAGTTTGCACTTCAAGTAGTCCGGAGGAACTCCGTTTGCTCGAGTTGTACTGCAAATCTCCTCGAAAGTAACGATATGGTCTAGAGGATACTCGGACAGAAGTCCATGGAATTGGTTTTGCTTCACCAAGGCAATGATCTGAGGCTTGATCTTGAAATCATTCCTTTGAGGAGGTGGTGGACGAATTGGATTCCTATCCAAGAAGAAAGCATCGGAGGAATCGATATCTCCGATAGTTTGGTGTTGGCGAAGTTGAATGAGTTGAGCTTGTCTTGGGTTCACAGTGTGCTGGAGATTGAGATTTCCTTGATGATTAAAGTGTTGAAGTTGCGGCTGGTTTCTCATATCTCTAGGTGGCACGAGATGTTGATCTTCTACTCGAGGTTGGTGTTGAATTCCTTCCGGCGGAAGGTCATCTTCTCCATCTCGGGCAGGCTGATTGTTTCGGCCTCCTTGGGGCTGGTTCCCGTCGAGATTGGCTCTCTCTAGAGCGGCTTGGGCAGCGAGTGCTCACTCCTCTTCGGTTTGATTTAGTAAATCGGCCATTATTTGTTGTCGAAGTCTTCTTAAAGTACGTTCAAGCTTGTCCATTTCTTGCTCAGGTTCCACTAGGATTTTCTTGTTTGAAAGTCTAGTACTAGGCATAAAATCCTGAAACACACGTAGAAAGAACGAGGAAACAAAGCGTTAGAAATTTAAAATAAAAGAAAATAAAACGAAATTAAAAGGAAAAATAAAGAAAAACTGAAAATTAAAAGCGTTCTAGACTGGATTTTAATCAAAAATTCGGAGGTGATGTTCTTCCAAGTCCCCAGCAACGGCGCCAAAAACTTGATGCGTGTGAGAATTAAGTTTTACCACTTAATCCAACTACCTGCAAGTGCACAACAATCACAATTAGTATAGATAAGGGATCGAATCCACGAGGACTTGTTAACCACACTACGAACAATAATGATTAAAATAAAGCTAGAACAAAATAAAGTCGTTTGGGTGATTGTGAATAAGGTCGAAAACAATAAGATAAAAAGCATTAGGACTTAGGTAATTCGCAGAGAATCATGCAACGATAATGATTGATTTAATCTAGGGACTTGGAATATACGCACCATCTAGGACTCATAACATTGTTGTATAACCATTCTTCTTTCGTGGCTCCGGTCACTATGTTAATTCTCCCTAATAGACTCGACTTTCGCACGGTTATTACAAGGATAAAACACGCAATAAAAGTATGGGTTATGATATTGTCCACCGAACTCCTTAACTAAGGGGTTAGGTTGTTAAGACGCTTGGCTCATCAAATACTAGTTCCGGAAAATATAAAAGCTTTTGGAATCTATAAAACCCTAAGTTCAAGCCGCTAAATGCGCGGTAAAGCAACTATGCATTGAGTATAAGTAAAGATGAAGATACTATAATTTCCCTAGACAATCGTCAACCAATCATCGAATTATGAATCTCTTTGAATACCTAATTAGAACCTAACTAATGAACTACTCGGACATGGTGCACGAAAAACAGCAAGAGATGAAAGAAAACATTATGATACACTTTATTAAAAGAGTAGAGATAAGAAGATTCTTCTCTATAACGAGGTACAAAGCGAGATCATCCACCAAAGCTCCTAAAACTTAGATCTATCTTCAAGCTCCTCCAATGGAGGCGTGGCTGCTGTTCTCTATAGGTAAAAGTGTTTATAATTTCGGCACACCCTAAAACAAGAGGCTAAAAACATGTATTTTTAGTTCTAGGGTCTTCTAGGGTTCTTCAGGGGCAAAACCGTCTTTCTGCTGCTCTCTAGGTATCAAGGTCGGCCACATGAGTATGGACTCGTTTATGGGATTGAAAACACTCCATATTGGGCTGAGAATGGTCACCAACTTCGGCCTTAAGGTCCATCAAAGTCTGACTTCATTCTGCACCTTCTTCATCTTCGAGGCAGTAGGACATGTCTTCACTAAATCCGATGTATCTCCCGGCTCACAGCTCCAATCGTGATAAATATAACTTCATTAGAAATCTGACTCAAATACCTTGAAATGTAGCCATCAGTCATTGATTTCCAAGTATAATTGGTCGTTTGTCTGTAGCAGAACTTCGGGTGCTTCGATTCTGTCCATCTTGGTAGAATGTGATATCTTGTGAAATTCATGGCTTGGACTAAGTTTTTGGCTTGATAAGCTTGTTGTAGCTAGGAATACACCTCATTAGGCTCTTTTTGCTCATTTTAGGTGATTTTCCCTGTTAACAACCTAAAACAAGAAATACGAGGAAAAACTATATCTTTAGTGTAAAACCTTATTGAAATGCTTTGAAAATACTTTAAAATAGATAGTAAAATAGGTAAAATATAGAGTATATCACTAGGCTAATTTGAGTTCGCGATCACAGGTTTCTAGGCGATGATGAATTGTTTCTTGTGATTGTGATTGATTTCATGTGTGGGATGGATTGATATGGTTGTTGTGTGTTTGTGGATTGTTATGATATTCTCATATTTTACCTCTTTTTGATATATATATTTAGCACGTCTTTATCCTGCATTTGCATATCATTTCGGCATTTTAGGTGCATTTGCATCTTCTTTTGTATTTTTATAGGTTTGGAGATGGTGGCTTAATAATGAGGTGATTTGGAGATCAAATGAATGCAAAAGGATGGAAATTTGAAAGAATGCAAGAGTGATTCATTTTGATGCTAGAAGGAGTCAAGTTAATCTCCAAAAAGTGAAGAAATGTGGAAAATCGACAGATTGCATATTGTGACCTGATACCGAGAGTCGACCCTCGGCATGGATTAAAGAAAGAAAATGGAGTTTTTGGAGTAAAATCAGCAGTTTGCATAACGTGGCTTGAAACTGAGACCCGGCCCACGGGATGATCATTCTAAAACCAAACTTTGAAGATCCGACCCGGATCCAAATCCGAACCAGTTCGCGACCCAGCCCGCATTTTTGCTTTAAAACCCCTCATTTTACATCATTTAGAGAGGAGATACATTTGGGGAAGAAGAAGGAGGCTAGGGTTGAGAGCAAACACCATTTGGAGGCCTTCATGGCCTAGAAGACCCCAAACAATGGCGGATTAGAGGATTTGTGCATCAATTTAGAAGATTTGAAGATTTCCTCAATCCTCATTATTTGGATTTGTTTCTCAAACCCTTTATCTCTTTTTCTTTTGATGTTTTCTTTGATTTTAATGTTGATTTGGGTTGCTTAGACCTTGTTTTAAGGATTGAGTGTGAACCCAACTCGAGATTTTTATGGATTTAATTTTATTGTGCTTAATGCTTCTCTTACTTACATATTTGCCATGGAAATGAGCTTAGATGTATGTTAGAGATGATTCTAAAGAGAAATTGATGTTGGGTGATTCCTAATTTGCTCTTAATGCTTGTTAATCTTGATAATCACTAATGGAAGTTGGGATTTGTTTAGATTTGACATGAAATTTGGATTGGGAATCATTGAGTTTATATGGCTTCCTTTATATGTTCTTGATTGATCACCTAGAGCATGATTAAGATTTTAATGAACTCATGAATGTATCTAGTGTAGGTTTTGGGTTTCTTTGAATCATATCCTTTATTGATCATCTAGGATTTGTGATAGGATTTAAATGGACTCATGCTTTTAATTCATTGTGCTTAACGAGATTTGTATTCTCTTTGGTATTGGTTTGGTGATATGTTCATAATGCTTGTTTGAGACTCATGACCTCAAGCATGTTAAGTTGGGTGTTGCATCGCATAGGGATATGGATGTTCACTTAGAGCCAAGATCATTGATTAGGGGGTTTGAAGCCAATCGGAAGATTATGGAATGGATCTCTCTAGGAATGAATCTCTTTAGGAACACGATTTAGGCCTCATTCTTAATGCTCCTTATGAACTCTTAGTACCAAGTGGAAGCTTAGGATTCTGAGATTCGTTAGGTTAGCTTAGCTAGATCACAGGAGTGGGTAGTTAGAACATTAGATGTCTAAGTTCCTCATTACGCATAGAGCACTACACAAATCTCATCCTTAGAACACTAGAGAGTATTTCCCATAGTATTCCAATTATTTTCAAGTGTGGTTACACTTAATTCCTAGAACCCAAAAACATTTATCCCCTTTGTTTTCTCCACTATCTTTAAGAATTGTCTTAGTTTAGGATTAGTTTAGTTTGGATACCGTTACACCCACATTTGTTAAGGCTTAGCTCATCGTAGGCATAGTCTAAGCTTGAGTGTTAAATGCATCTTCCCTTGGGATCGACCTCTAAGTACTTCATTAACATAACCGTGCACTTGCGGTCACTTAGAGCTTTAAAAATGTAGAGCTTATGAACCGAGTTATAGCTTCTCTCATTAGGAAGTGAAATTTGGGCTCATCATGTTATTGTATCATTTTCGTGCAAGTTTGTGACTCGTGTTGCTCGAAATCGCTTTGAGAGAAGAGAACGTGATTCTAGTGCAATACAGAGACGTGTCGAGCAACACGAGTGCTTGTAGCATGTCGATTGACACCAGCCTAGTGTCGCTCGACATGATATGTTATGGTTCGGGAATGTGTTTAAAATGCATTGTTGATTAATTGTTGCGTTGTGTGGTGGTTTATGATGTTGATTGAGTTGTTTTCCTGAGCCTGCTTGTTACGCCAGTAGGTGGTATGACCAGCTCACTAAGTATTTATGAAATACTTACGTAACTCTTTTTCCCATGTGTTGTAGGTAAAATAAAAATGTGATCGCGGAATCATGGCGTAGAAAGATGATGATTAGGGGTTTTATTGTTATTGTAGTTCTACTGGAACCTGATGTTAGTTTGCTAAAATAATTGTTTGGTTAGTTGGAATTTTGGAAGTGAGTTTAAATTGAATTAAATTGTTTTATTGGAATTTATGGAATGATTTATTGTTGGTTATTTTAATAGATTTATTGTTTGAGAATTTCCACATTGCTTATTACTGGATTAGCCGTTGAGAGTTAGCATTTATGGGAATATTAACTCGGATTAATTAATTAAAAAAAAATGTTGGTTGTTTCATTTCGGTATCAGAGCCCTTACGGTTTTAGGGCAGTAGGTTGAATGGTTCAAGAGTATGTGTTTAGAATTGATTAGGTGTATGTAGTCAATTCTATGAGTTAAAGAGTCTTAAATCATCATCTTCAGGTCTTTAAAGAGATTCTGCGGTAAGTAATTATTTGTTGATGGTGACTTCTATTTTTGAATTCTAGTTTTGGTAGTCTGTATTTTTGGGAAATGCAGAGAGTGATGGCTCGAGTTGTTAGAGGTCGTGGCCGTAGGGGTCGAGGTCGGGATCGGGGACGCGTGTGTGAGTCCATCAATAGTGTGGTGTCGAGTGCGACGCATGAGCTGATTTTAGATACGCAAACATTTCATGAGGGATTCAGGAGTGCAGCCAGTGTTAATGCTTGTGACGCCCCGACCGCCTCTCCCATGGGATCCTGTCCACTCTCAGGCCCGTGTTCCCACCATGTCCGACGGTCGGTGCGTTAGTTCGGGAGGCTCAAAAGTCATGTTTACTAATCCTGCAAATCACCACGCGATCTTTCCTCGTGTTTTGACCTCACTCGCACGGTACTGAAAATGACTTCCCAGTAGGTCACCCATCTTGAAACTAATCCAGCTCAAGCACGCTTAACTCTGAAGTTCTCTCAAGACCTGTAACCGAAAATATATGTGCAATTTGGTTATATAGGTAACCAAATCAATTCTTTTAGGCCTCTCTGCATATACCGCATATACCATATATGCCCTGAAATTGGGTGTCACAATCATCCCCACTAACAGATTGCAACGTCCTCGTTGCGCATACCAAGATCATTACCCCGACAATATGACTCTTCACAGATATTAGGGTTCGCCCTGATACCACTTGTAATGCCCTGACCGCCCCTCCCATGGGACCCCGTCGACTCTCAGGCCCGTGGGCCCATCATGTCCAACGGTTGGTTTGTAGTTCGGGATGCCCAAAAGTTATGTTTACTAACCCTGCAAATCCCCACGCGATCTTTCCTCGTGTTTTGACCTCACTCGCATGGTACTGGAAATGACTTCCCAGTAGGTCACCCATCTTGAAACTACTCTAGCCCAAGCACGCTTAACTCTAGAGTTCTCTCAATACATGTGACCAAAAAGATAAGTGCACTTTAGTGATATAGGCAGCCAAATCAATTCTTTTAAGCCTCTCCGCATATACCACATATATCATATATGCCCTGAATTCGGGGTGTTACAGTGCTAGTCTGAGGACTGGTGGTAACAGAGAGGGTACGAGTGTGACTGGTAGTGCGAGAGGCCCCGGTGTGGGTGCGACCGTCCGGTGTGACTCTGGGTCAAGATGAATGTCTGGCGGATCTGTTGGCTCAGTTTTTGGAGCGGTTATCGAATGTGGTGCCAGTGCAGGCTCCACTAGCACTACGTGTGGTAGATGTGCAACTGTAGAGGAGGTTCCGTCATAGTTGATGATGATGGAGCAGATGCAGTGTATTGGTTTGAGTTCTTCTCGGGTAGCACTAAGTCTGAGGAGGCTTGAGGGGAGGTTGAGATTGGAGCGGATTGTCCGTCTTATTTGGTGTCCTGAGGGATACCGGGTTGGGCTTAGCGGTTCATTACCTTGATGGTGATGCGCATCTCTGGTAGAGAGTTGTTGAGGCCAAGCGGAGGCTGGCAGTGTGGACCTGGGGAGATCCTTAGCAGAGTTTGATGCTAAACTCTTTCCTCGGGAGGCAGTAGATCGTCTTGAGGCGAGATTTGTGGAGCTGGTTCAGGGAGACTGGTCAAGGGAGTATGATGCTGACTGCAGCTGTAACATCCTGAAACCAAAATGTTAATTTTGGTAAGGGGTGTCGATCGACACCGGGTGTGGATGTCGATCGACACTAAGTTTTGCGAATTGTTTCGGTTTAAATTAAATCGCTCAGTTTAACACAATTTTGGATGCGCAGCCCTAGGTCGTTTAGTATAAAGACCAGCCGCATTTGTTGATCATTTTCAGAAGGGAAAGCACGTGAAAAGGGATTAGAGAAGGAGATTTTCTAAGTTGTTGAGTGATTTGATCGTTTTTGGTGTTCTTGGGCTCGTTTGCTCGGTGTGTCGCCGTGAGAGTTCAGTGGTTCGTTTCCTTGGGGTTTTCCAGCAAGGAATCAAAGCTTTCAAGGTAGTTTGAGTCTGTTTTCTCGCTGTCTAAATCCGTTCCTTTCCTCAATTCGTTTAATCGAGGTAAGTGCACGACCATAGGATCGGATATGCTAGGAATCATTAGTGATTCATTTAAGGGTTTGCGTTACGGATTTGTGGTGGTTTGTGTTGTTGATTTGTGATGAAATCATGGTTGAATTGTGTTTATTCGTGACATAATTATTATGGAATCGTTCGTTTTGCGTGTATGGATTGTTTACGTTCTGCGTGTTGCTCTACGAACAATGTGTCGATCGACACCTTGTGGTGTATTGACCGACACTTGTGTTGATAAAGAGTTGATTGACACCATGCGATGTGTCGATCGACACCCTGCTATTTTTTGCGTTAAACGTTTTAAATTAAGTGTTATTGATGTTTAGTATATTCGTACTTAGCCTGTAGACGGGAGGACCGTCTCACTACGTAATTATTAATTACTTACGCATCTCTTTTTTCCATGTGATGTAGGTAAATAGAAAGTGTGACTGCGGAATCAAGGCGTACAAAGAGGATGATAGGGTTTATGGTTTTGCTGTTTAGACTTGCGAACCCGGTTGTTTTAGGTTGCTAGCTTTATCATTCCTGAATGTGGTTATTGAATTTGTTTTGTTGACATTTTGGTTTAATTGTTTTATTGAATTTAGTGGATTGATTCTTGGATTATATGTTTGTGAGAATTTCTACAGTAGAATTGTTAGGTTTTTTTTAAAAAAAGCTTGGTTATTTCAAACATTGAGCGATAGAATCCATAGGAGCTCAGAGATAAATGGGAAAGAAAGCAGTACCAACAACGACGGGTTGAGAAAAAGACGGTGGACGGCGAAAGAAGACGAGAAGCTCACCATGGTCGTTAACAAAAATGGTACCGATAGTTGGACATTAGTGGCGGAAAAATACAGGTATAAATCTACTAAACTTTTCAACACACCCTTTTATATATATATTATCATTATTTA
This sequence comes from Draba incana, assembly GCA_963576765.1. Lineage (NCBI taxonomy): Eukaryota > Viridiplantae > Streptophyta > Magnoliopsida > Brassicales > Brassicaceae > Draba > Draba incana. The sequence goes on along the minus strand of OY755203.1, from coordinate 22,208,160 downwards.
TATACACACTATTATATTAAGAAGCTTGTAGAAGCTTCTATTTTTATTTTTATTTTTCTAAGAAGAAGAAGCTTCTATCCTGATCAAGTTGATATGTCATATAATATAATCATTATTTTTAATCCATGTAATGGTACATGTTTCAAAAGAAATAGTGAAGCTTGTAAATCAAGATGGCTTAATCATTTGGATCATACGGTTAATAAATATTATGTTATGATGATGATGATGATTTTTTTTGTATGTTATAAACATTTTTGCGATGAATACGTCATCTTCAAAGTCGTATTTTATCCTATGAACTTAAATAAACTATTAATTTTTGACAAACAACAATATTTGTTTTATATACTAAACAACAATTCTTAACAAACAAAACATATTCCAAAATTATTAACTTTAAAATATATCAGAAAATATAATACTCATCCCTTTAGAAACATAAATACACACACAACTATATACACGTAATTGTGAATGTGTATATATAAAAAATCATCATAAGTTTTGCTTCAACATTTTATAACTATAAGATCTCTCTCTCTCTCTCTCTCTCTCTCTCTCTCTAGAAATTTTATTCTTTTATTTATTTCTTTTGTTTTCTCTTATCTTCTCTGTTTTCTTCTTGCTCTCTCTCTCTCTCCCTTCAGCTTAGAAGATGAAAAAACTACATTGAAAAAATTAATTTTCAAGAAATGTTTTTAAAATTTTCATCGTTTTAAGTAGAAAGTTTTCGTGAAAACCATTTGACAAGTATAATAGGAGTAGCAAGCTAAGGAAACATTTACCTGGTTTCGTCGAAGCCGACAAGTTTGATCGTGCTGGCGACAATCTCGCATTTCGATCAGCATAAAATCAGCACTAGTCCGTTGATAAGATGGAAAGGGCATGCGAAGCCGTTAACATTGAAATTTTAGATGACTTTGATAACATCATACTAATGATGATTTTGATAATCATGTGATGTTGAAGATCTCATGATCATAATGATGTGATAGTGATGCTAATAATTTTAATCATAATGATCATTATGTTATACATATATGTGTGTGTGTGTTTGTGTGGTGTGATGTTGATGATTTTATTAATTTAAATTTTAAAACATATAATAATTGTGATGATGTAGTAATTTTCATGATAATATTCATATTTTAGATGTATGAAATATATGCAATAATTTATGATGACTGTGATGATTAGCTAATGTTTAAGATCTCATGACGACAGACTCCCTCTGTGTCGATCGACAGGGCCCTCACTGCCCAAACTTTCGAGAGAACAAGACCTCATGTCGATCGACACACAGCCACTGTGTCAATCGACACCCTTCCAAAAAGACAATTTTGGATCACGGGTGTTACATGTGATGTTGATGATTTTATTCATTTAAATTTTTAAAAAATTAAGGATCATTAAGATGATATGATGTGATGATGATGTATTAAGATGATATTATGTGATGATGATATATGTATTTGATATAATATAATCACTAAGATGGAAATGCAATCTACAAAGCTGTACTTTACCACACAAGACATGAGAATTATGATCACATACTTATCATTCTATTTTATATCATAACAAGTCACACATCAAATCTTACCATATTTTAAATGTAAAAAGCGAAATGTTAGAACTTAGGATAATTGCAATGATGAACTGATGTTGAAGATCTCATGAAAATAATGATGATGTAGTGATACTAATGATTTTCATGATAATAAATATTATGTTATGATGATGATGATATATATATGATGTGATGATGATGACTTGTTTAGTGTGTTATAAACATTTTTTACGATGTATACGCCATCTTCATAGTCGTACTTAATCATATTAACATAAACAAACTATTAACTTAAACATTCTTACTTTGACAAACAACGATACTTGTTTTATATACTAAACAACAATTCTCAACAAACAAAATATTAGAAAATTAGTAACTTTTAAATATATATATATAAGAAAATATAACATTCATGACCCAATTAAGAGACCTTTTATGAACAAAATTTAAGAAACTGTAAGCTCACATTATATTAAGTTTTTTTTACGAACAATAAACTACTTATATTCGTCTAACATTGATCGATAGAATCTACAGGAGCTCGGAGATAAATGGAAAAGAAGGCGGGGACCAACAATGACAGGTTGAGGAAAAGACGGTGGACGGCGGAGGAAGACGAGAAGCTCACCATGGTTGTTAACGAAAATGGTACCGATAGTTGGACATTAATAGCAAAAAAACCACGTATAAATCTACTACACTTATCAACACACCCTTTTATATATATATATATATATATATATATATATATTATCACTATTTATATACACACTATTATATTAAGAAGCATGTAGAAGCATCATTTTTATTTATATTTTGCTAAGAATAAGAAGCTTCTATCCTGATCAAGTTGATATGTCATATAATATAATCATTATTTTTAATCCATGTAATGGTACAAGTTTCAAAAGAAATAGTGAAGTTTGTAGATCAAGATGGCTTAATCATTTGGATCATACGGTTAATAGAGACAACTTCACTTTTTAAGAGAAAAAATAAATTATAGACTTCATTATATTCATGGAAATTTGTAACTATGTAACTATGAATTTCATGAAAATATAAAATTATTTAATTTATAATTAAATACTAACATTTGTTTGTTTTAAATTGCCGGTTTATAGGTGGGTTACAATAGCAAACCTTATGCCTAAGAGACGAGACACTCAGATAAAGAACTTTTGGAACGCACGTCATAAGCATAAAATAACTCCAAAAACAAAATCTTCATGACCATCGAAACCTCAACGACTTACTGTCCATCTCTAACAACAAGTTGTTCTTCTTCAACCTCTTCTCTACTTAACAATCTAGCTACAGGGATTGCATCGCGCAAATACGAAGTCGAAATGATCAATGCAATATTGTGGAATAAGTCTATACAAAGGAAAGAAGATGAAGATATACGAAGAATTGCTTTGTGGAGATTGATCCATTGGGTGAATCAATAGCAATTGAAGAATTACAAAAGATATTTTTTGCGGATGTTGATTGTAACATCCTGAAACCAATTTTTGTATTTTGGTAAGGGGTGTCGATCGACACCAAGTTCTGAGCCCGGTTCGGTTTAAAGTTAAATCGTTTGGTTTGTGCGTCGGTTTAATAGAAACCTAGGGCTCGACTTTAAAAGCCTTATGTCGAGTCGTGGCCGCGGGGGAGAGGGTTTTGAGAGGAGAAATCGCGAGAGAGGAAGAGATTGTGATTTCCGAGTGTTTTCTTAAGCGAATCAATCCATTGTCGTGTTATTTCGTTCGAGAGCTCGTGTGTGTGTGTGAGAATCGTCCAATCAGCGATCCTAGGCGTTTTTCCAGCGGTGAAAGTTCTTGTTCAACGCTGTTCTCCAACCATTCATCGCCGTTTGTCGCCGTTTGTCATGTTCTTCGTCTTTTTGTTGAATTTCCGAGGTGAATGCGTGACCATAGGCTCGGATTATCGAATAGCGATTAGCGACGAATTTAGATATTTAAGAATGAAATTTCTGGGTGTTTTGTGTGATGATTGAGTTGAAATCGTGTGATTGTGTGTTTTGTGCATTTTGGTTTCGGAGTAGAAACCTAGTGTCGATCGACACCTTATGGTGTATCGATCGACACCAAGGTAAAACCAGCGTCGATCGACACCATGCGATGTGTCGATCGACACCCTGTGATTTCTGAATTAAATATTTTAAATTATTTGTTAATTGATGTTCGGTTATTCGTACTTAGCCTGTAGACGGGAGGACCGTCTCACTAAGTATTTATTAAATACTTACGCAACTCGTTTTTCCCAATTGTGTTGCAGGTAAAGGAAAAGGAAAAGTGTGATCGCGGAATCATGGCTTTAGGGAGAGGATGATTAGGAATGTCTTTTGGTTTTTCCTGTTTTGCTAAGTTCTAGTGAATCCGGTTAGGTTGCTAGAAATGCATTGATTATTTATTGGTGTTTTATTTGCACATGGATTTATTATTATTGGAATTTTACTATTGGATTATTGGTTGAAGAGTTGTTTCCGCAGTAGAATTAATTAATTAAAAAATAATAATAATAATAATAATAGACCGGGTGTTACATTGATCCATTGGATGAGTTTATATCAAGTAAAAATTTGAAGAATATACAAAGAGTTTTAAAGTTTGGTGATAAGATGGAAAGGGCATGCGAAGCCGTTGAATTTGAAATTTTAGATGACTTTGATAACATCACACTTATTATGATTGTGATGATCATGTGATGTTGAAGATCTCATGACAATAATGATGTGATAGTGATGCTAATAATTTTAATCATAATGATCATTATGTTGTATATATATATATGTGTGTGTGTGTGTTTGTGTGATGTGATATTGAGGGTTTTATTCATTTAAATTTTAAAACTTATATTAATTGTGATGATGTAGTAATTTTCATGATAATAACCATATTTTAGATGTATGAAATATATGCAATAATTTATGATGACTGTGATGATTAGCTAATGTCGAAGATCTCACGATAGTTACAGTAATGATGTAATAGTGATGCTAATGATTTTAATGAAAATGATCATTACGTTATAATGATATATATATATATATATGTGATGTAATGATGGTGATTTTATTCATTTAAATATTAAAAAATTTAAAGATCATTAAGATGATATGATGTGATGATGATGTATTATGATGATATATGTATTTGATATAATATAATCATTAAGATGGAAATGCAATCTACAAAGTTGTACTTTACCACAGAAGACATGAGAATTATGATCACATATTTATCATTCTATTTTATGTCATAACAAGTCACACATCAAATCTTACCATATTTGAAATGTAAGAAGCGAAATGTTAGAACTTAGGATAATTGCAATGATGAACTGATGTTGAAGATCTCATGAAAATAATGATAATGTAGTGATACTAATGATTTTCATGATAATAAATATTATGTTATGATGATGATGATATATATATGATGTGATGATGATGACTTGTTTTGTGTGTTATAAACATTTTTTCGATGTATACGCCATCTTCAAAGTCGTACTTAATCATATTAACATAAACAAACTATTAACTTAAACATTCTTACTTTGACCAACAACGATACTTGTTTTATATACTAAACAACAATTCTCAACAAACAAAAATATTAGAAAATTAGTAACTTTTAAATATATATATATATATATATATATATATATAAATATAACATTCATGACCCAAGTAAGAGACCTTTTATGAACAAAATTTAAGAAACCGTAAGCTCACATTATATTAAGTTTTTTTTACGAATAATAAACCACTTATCTTCGTCTAACATTGATCGATAGAATCTACAGGAGCTCGGAGTTAAATGGAAAAGAAGGCGGAGACCAACAACGACAGGTTGAGGAAAAGACGGTGGACGGCGGAGGAAGACGAGAAGCTCACCATGGTTGTTAACGAAAATGGTACCGATAGTTGGACATTAATAGCGAAAAAATCAGGTATAATTCTACTACACTTATCAACACACCCTTTTATATATATATATATATATATTATCACTATTTATATACACACTATTATATTAAGAAACATGTAAAAGCTTCATTTTTATTTATACTAGGTGAGTACCCGCGCATACGCGCGGGTTATATAATACTTTTGTTTTTAAATGATGAAAGCAAAACAATTTTAAAATAAAAACCATGATAAATATATTTTACGGAAACAAAAATTGAAGACTGTTGTGAATAATAACCAAATAGACTATAACTATATATATTTGTGATTAAGCTACAAGAAACCAAAAATTATAATAATAAGAAAGCAATGAGAAGTGAGCTAGAGTAATAAGGGGAAGGAATGTTAGTAACTATTTCCTATCACTTCTCCACTTTACATTCTTAGTATATATAGTAGAGTAAATTACTTATAATGATGACACTTGTACATAACACTTAGGTGTATTTTTAACATGATTAGTGTCATAAAAGTGTTTAACATAGGGTAATAACACTTGTCACTTAATTAGATGAGCTTAGTGTTTCATGATGATTAATCACCATAGATTTAACAAATACAGCCTTTACCCAATTATTTTGCTCCATATGGTAGCACTTTAAATTTAAAATATTTATGGAAAACTTTTAAACGTGCGGGATTGTCATTATTTGTGAGGCGGAAAAAAAACCGTAAACTAAGAATATAAAAAGTGATATGATCTTGACCACAAAAAAAAAAAAAAAAAAAAAGTGATATGATTTCTTACATGCTCTTATGAACAATTGGAGAAGTAGATAAGTAAAGAACCCTTTGGAAATGCTATAACTTGTGAATTTGCAAAATTATTGTGCTTTTCATTACTAATCAAAACTTTTGTATATTTCAATCAAAACCTTGATATATTTTTTCATCATTGTTTTCTTTTGAATTTTACACTAACTATTTAGTCTCTATGATTATTTATATATATATATATATATATATATGAGTATATAAAGTAAAAGTACAAAAAAACATTAGCTGTTAATGGTAATGTAGCATTCGCACACAAGAAGAAAATTGTTTTAAGAAACCCGGAGTTACAGAATCACCAACTGAGGTTTTATGCTGCGTCATTGTTTCCCATTCTAATTGTATTTCAGAATATGGTCATACATATGTAACACAACATAATTGGAAGAATATCACAGATACTTGATATTTTAAAAATTAACAGTCTTTCCCGTTCAAAGATATTTGGATTTTCCACGGCTCCTTTTTTGCTATTTCCCTATCCTCAAAAATAGCAAACGAAAAAACCCATTAATGTTGATGCGGAAGGTCGATCAAACCTACGCTAAAGGTTCAAGAGATGCAATGGTTCTCCAACATTGCAAGTTTGTAACCAAACAAAGTCCTTGTATACTACTCAGTCTTTGTTCTTATTCAAAGCTCGACGAACTTTAGTGCCGTGCGTACTTCATTCCGCATACGACCCTCGTACATTCCCACAAACACATAAAGGTTACCGCAACGCTTTTATGTTTGGTTGCCTTTTCCTGAAAATTAACCCCACAAGGTTAAGCATTCTAGTGGGAAAAGAAAGCAAATATCAATGATCATGGACACATTTCCATAATTTCAATGATTTGTAGGGAGAAAGTTTGCATTTTCTAAGACGTTATTAATACCAGAAGCTAGTACCAGTTTGTCATAAGAAATCTTGAACTTCCATGACTCCAATGTGATTAATCCATTAGTTACGATCTGAAAATGCACTTGTTTATAACAAAGAGCAGGATCCACACATTTGTTATAACACAAAGTCAAAACACACAAAGTCATGACGAGTAATGAATCTGCAAAAAATATTGCCGAAGCAGCCACAATAAAGGGAAGCAACTTACACAATTATGGGTTAATAGACTTAGTTCAGAAAGCTAGCTACACAACCAAGACAGAGCAAATAAATACTCTAGACTTTGCTAAAATTCGAGAAAAGATAATCACTTACTTAAAATTTTTCTTGTGGATCCCTTGTGGATCGTTTACAAAACCAACCTAAGCTTACGACAAATGAAATTAGACAAATGAACTATCCAACCATAACCACTAAAACCTACTTATTCGCATCAAATTCTAACCTTATAAATGTATTGACAGTGGGGCTTCCCAATTCAAACTGCAGGGCAAGAAGTATATCAGCTTCCATCTTCACAACTTCTTGTTTTGAGAAAGTTCGAGCCCAAATAAAACAATGAAGACAACATATACATACATAAGCAAAACCCTCACAAAAATCAGAGTTGCAATCAACAAATTAGGGTTTAAGATGCTTACGAAGCAATAAGCATTGCAGAAACTCCCAAAAGCTTTTGCCTATCAACAATCTTAATAGACAAAAATCTGTCCATGTATGAGACAATGAGGTAAAGAATGTCAGAAGAGTTTGTACTCATCAGCAACTTCCGCCAACCAATCCACCAATACTTCTCTCATATTAGACGTTACATCTTCCTTGTAAACATAGCCAATCAAAGGTCTTGATTTTACCGTCCCCTGAAATTTCAGCAAAACCCATCAATGTAACTATACAAATCCATACTAATTGTCCTTACCCGCCATATATTTTGGCTATAACAAACAAAAAAGTGCCTTACTGTAACTAATAACTCTAACAAAATAAAACTAAAATAACTACGAAGCTATATTATGCTGCAACAATCGCAGTGGCACGAGGCAGGGGCACTACATTATTTCGTAACTCAGGATTAGATCTATCATGTTACCGACAAATACAGAGTCAGAGTAGAAGGTATATTAGAATATGCAACTTGAAGAAGTTACTATTGTAAGTTGTAAGACAAAATTAAATCCTTCAGTTTCTAAGAATGCACCTTAACATGTGGCAGCAAAATCACGCACTTGACAAACATTGAACTCTGCATTCCGATCGTTTGTATGAGTAATATATGCTGAATTCGTTTCTATATTCACATACACCCAAAAAGAGTTTAAGAAGATTATAATACAAACCGTTAAGATAAATGTGATATATATGAGCTTAAGAAGATCATACTTGACGCACATATAGAGATGCAACGTTATAAACAAAGGCGAAAGAAGATTGTGGAATGGTGAGGGACGCATACATAGCTGAACAAATTCGCGAGAGACATTGAAATGAAACATGGCGAGAATTCTCCAATCGAATGAAACAAAAAGTATGATTATAAGAGAAATGCGGAGCAAATACTTCACTTTCAGACACTAAAAAACAATTTCTTTGGTGGACAAAAAGCATATCCGATCGTGTGATCACCAAAAACGTGACAAGGAAAATACCTTGGTGGCGACACTGAAACATAATCGGCGTTTAGTCCACGACCTAAAGACAAATTGAGCACGCAATGGAGGAATCACCTCTTCCTCGTCGCGAGAAGCGCCACCACCTTCCTTGTGAAGATGACAGTAGTAAAACTGAATCTGCTAAATATATTGTCTTAACCCATAAGAAGAATCCAATCAAACAGCCTTAAATTGAAACCCTTTTCAAGTTTGAATGACCACAAAATTTTGATTCAAATCACTCAAAATATCTCTCTTACCATTTTCTGACGCTTAGAATCGTACGGCAGTGAGCAAATATTTGGGTTCATGGCTAATGGCTATTAAGCCGTATGAAGGAAGTCGAAGATGTTAAAGCTTCAAAACGGAAAAACTCAGAACTGAAGCATGATTGTAACGGCTAGAAGCATTATTTTCGTGAGATGATTTTCAAATCGCAAGAGGTGGAGTGGATCTCAATTTTGGGGGAAAACGAAGGCATTGTTTTGAGAGAGGAGATGAAGAGGCAAGCATGTCATAGAAGGGAAAATCAAGAGTTGATGGTAAAGATTCCCAATTTTAATAAATGAATGAGATTAACCTGGGAAAGACAAGGAGACGAAAAGTGAAAGGGTAGATGCTGAAACCGTAAACTGAGCAGATCTAATTCATTTTTGTGATAGACCACGTGGCATGTTTAGAGGAGTTTGGAGAGCTTATATGGCAACATATGGAGAGAGCCCTTCTAGTAGATAGATAGATAGATAGATAGATAGATTTTGCTAAGAAGAAGAAGCTTCTATCCTGATCAACTTGATATGTCATTATATTATATGAGAAAGAAGAAATTATAGACTTCATTCTATTCATGGAAATTCGTAACTATGTAATTATGAATTTCATGAAAATATAAAATTATTTAATTTATGATTAAATACTAACATTTGTTTGTTTTAAATTGTCGGTTTACATGTGAGTTACAATAGCAAACCTTATGCCTAAGAGACGAGACACTCAGATAAAGAACTTTTGGAACGCACGTCATAAGCATAAAATAACTCCAAAAACAAAATCTCCATGACCGTCGAAGCCTCAACGACTTACTGTCCATCTCCAACAACAAGTTGTTTTTCTTCAACCTCTTCTCTACTTAACAATCTAGCTACTAGGATTGCATCGCATAAATACGAAGTCGAAATGATCGATGCTATATTGTGGAATAAGTCTATACAAAGGAAAGAAGATGAAGATATACGAAGAATTGCTTTGTGGAGATTGATCCATTGGGTGAATCAATAGCAATTGAAGAATTACAGAAGAAATTATTTGCGGATGTTGATCCATTGGATGAGTTCATATCAAGTAAGAATTTGAAGAATATACGAAGAATTTTAAAGATTGGTGATAAGATGGAAAGGGCATGCGAAGCCGTTGAATTTGAAATTTTAGATGACTTTGATAACATCACACTTATAATGATTGTGATGATCATGTGATGTTGAAGATCTCATGATAATAATGATGTGATAGTGATGCTAATAATTTTAATCATAATGATCATTATGTTAGTGCAAATTATCAAATCTGCCATAAATTGGAAGGGTATTTTTAAAATCTACCGTTAGTTTAATTTTGTCTTTTAGTGGAGGGATAAAATTACAATTTTCCCCCCTCCACCTTTCTTCCTCTTTCTCACTTCCTCCATTTTTCTCTTTCTCTATTTTTCTTTCTTTCAAGCTTATTCTCTTTTCTTCAACGATTTGAATGATTGTATGTTTATTCAATCTCTTTACATTTTGGTACGAAACTTTATGAAAGATACGAAAGTTTCGAGATTCTCTCTTCTCTCTCTCCTCTCTCCCGTACTCTCTCTCTTTGTCTCTTTCGTGTTGCCCTTTTCTCATACTCTCTCGATTTCTCTCTCAACATTATGAATCCTTCTCTCTCTCTCTCTTTCTCACTCTTTCTTTGCGAAATGGATGTCTCTCGGTTATAGATCAGGCAGCAATAAGAGTTATTCATACTGTTCTAGCTATTTAGTTGAGGAAGCATCATCAGCAGCAGGCAGGTCCTAGCAAGGGCGGCAAGCCTGCGCAGGGGCAGAAGAAAAAGTAGGGATTATTACGGTGGAGTTGTATGATGTCATCTTTGGAATGGATTGGCAGGCCTATTACAAAGTCCATCTGATTTATTATCACGGCCGAGTGTATTCGATCGCGAGGGAGGAAAGTAGATGTTTCAAGGAGTGAGACCGACTTTGGGAAGTCACGTGATGTTTCGGCTCAGGCAGAGCAAGTGATGGGAGTTTTGGGTATGTTTTGATCACTGGGGACTTAACCGAGTCAGTAGGGAACAAGTACCCTCTCTCGAGGATTGATGAGTTGTCGGTCAGCTGAGAGGTGCTACTTGGTTATCCAAGATAGACTTTACGTCGGATACCATCAAAGTTAGATAATGGAGGAATCGTCGTAGGAGGGTTTCCGGATGAGTTTCAGATGTGTTTGGGATCATCTCCATTGATGATGTTTTAGTGTATTTGAGGAGCCTGAGGAATCCTGAGGAGCAGGAGTTTCATCTGAGGTTGGTTCCAAAAAAGTTTCAGGAGGAGAAGTTGTTTGCTAAGTTGAGTGATTGTAGCTTCTGGTAGCTTCTCGGCCTTTTCCTTTCTACAAAACGGGTGTCTGCGGATCCGGCAAAGTTGGCCTAAACCAAATAACGCTACTAAGATCAGACATTTCTTGGGTTAGCAGGATTGCATGAGGTTTGTTAAAGGATATGCGGGTATGCCGCAGTTCAGGACGAAGCTGTCAGAGAAAGATGTTCCTTAGTCTGGTCTCAGGGCTGTAAGGCTGAGACTTTTGGTAGAATTGTTAGCGGATTATGATCGGGGCATTATTATACCATCAGGGTTAGTTTAACCTGTTGGCAAATGCTCTATGTTGACGGAGAGTTGACTCATCCCGGGAGAAGAATGTTGAGGCGTTAGTGAACGGGATTTATGCGTTGCAGTTAGGTGCTATTTCGTAGGAGTTTTTAGTTAGAGGCAACTGTTTAGGTTGATCTCCTGAGTAGGTTTATGTGGCTGAGGAGAGTAATCAGGGTTGATGGATGCATCGAGGCAGTTGGTTCAGGTTTTTTTGGTCTCTTCAAAAGGGACATTCAGGTGCGTAGGCGAGTGTGTGGGCTGATGGATGAGTACGCTTAGGCAATAGGAGTGGATTTGGACCCCTTTAAGGCAATTCTAATCTCAATGTTTATAGGCATTTCGTATTTATTGCTCTAGGGGATGCGGTCTCGAATAGCTTATTCATTTTTGGGGATGATTAGCTCCCCAGATATGGTTGGCTCGAGGGATATGTCCCGAGGGTGCGAGCGATATGATATATGATAGTTCCCAGGATGCGTACTGTGAATGTCAGGGTGTCGACCTGATAACTCCAGGATGGGTCCTGCGAGTATCAGGGTGTGGATCTGATAGCTCCAAAGATGAGTTCTGCGAGTATCAGGGTGTGAATCTGACAGCTCCACGATGCGTCCTGCGAACGCCAAGGTATAGATCTGACAGCTCCCAGGATGCGTCCTGCGAGTGTCTGGGCATGGAATGAGTTAAGAGAAATATATGACTGTAAGGTGCGAATAAACATAGGATTATTGATGTGCTTTGAAGGTCATGAATGGGTCTTAAGGAAGGTCATTGTATTGCCAAGTGTGTAGTGATGATATGCTGGAGTTTGATTAGCGGGTTATTATCAGGAGGTAATTCTAGTCTTCATGTGCTTGTACATGTGAGAGCTGATTACTCTATAGGAAGTGTGTTTCCTATATATAACCAGAGCTTGAGGGAGACGTCCTGAAAGTGGAGTGGCATCGGCATCGTTACCTCGAAGGAAACATCCTGAGAGTGTGATAATGCTAGTAAAAGTATGAGTAATCAAAGTCCAATCATGGCTTAAGTATGTGGCGGAATATGAACCTCAGGGTTTGGGTGTGTAAACCTAGTAATATCGGCTAGTGGACTACAACGTGCAATAAGTGTCAGCTAGTGGAAGAGAAGTATCAGTTTTGAGTGGTTGGAGGCAGAGTTTCCCTTCCCAGAGTGGAAGCAGATTATGGTTTCAATGGATTCCGATGTATAATTACCTAACTCCTAGAAGTTGGATGTTATCCGGGTTATGATGGGTTGTCCGATTAAGTTGGCACTTTTCTTGCCATTATGGAGACCGATGGAGCAGCGGTTTTGGCTATGAGGTATTTAGAGAAAATGGTGAGGCTGCATGGAGTGTCAGCCGCATGGTTCAACAAAGGATTTTAATTTACGTCGAAAACGGTGAGGGTAATTCTTTTATTGGAGATTCCGCTGAGGATGTGTTTTTGGCCGAGTTGTTTTGAATAGCAATTATTCAAGTGAGTATCGGGATGGCTCCATATGAGAATTTGTATGGGAGGCAGTGTAGGTCATCTATTTGTTGGACCCAAGTGCGGGAGAAAAGCATTGTTGGTGCGTGTTTGTTTAGGAAACGACGGGAAGGATCTGTGTTTTAATGCTGCATAAGAAGGAGGCTCAAGATCGGCAAATGAGTTATGCTGATAAGAGGAGATCAGTGTTGGAGTTTAAGGTAAGAGATCGTGTGTATCTCAAGGTGTCAATGTTGAGGAAGTGTATGCATGCTTCGGAGGAGGAAATTTGGGAACCTGAGACAAGAATGAAGTTGAAATTCAAGAAATGGTTTAACAAGCAGGTCGCAGTTTGAGCTTCATTTTCTTTGTGGTTCTAGTTCAATTATGTTAGCATGGTGCATTGTTGTCTGTTGGTTTGTATATTCTCATTATGTTGGCACGACTATACATTTTTTAGATTTATAAGGTAAGGTTCCTTATATTATGCGTGTTGAGATGGGTATTTCTTTTGAGGTTAGCGTGGATCCGTGATTGGTCGTCTGTGATGATATTCCGGGTTGGGAATATCATGTTTAGGCCACAAGAGGTAATCCTAGTCGAGAGGTGTTTATGAACGTTTTAGAATTTATTACTCTAAGGGCGTGTGTTTCAGAGTAACTCATTTTGGAGATTGTGTTCTCCTGCATACTTTTGGGGATGGTTTTCCCAGTATGAATGTTGGGACAGTGGTCCCTGTGTTACCGATTGCTCAAAGGATTGTGTTTCTGCGAGTGAGAAGGGTGTAAAATGAGTTAAGAGTAATAAATGTCTGGAGACGTGGTCATATGTATGAGACTGGATTTAAGCCTCCGGGATCATTGTGTTGGTCTCGAGTGGTGTTGGCCGGTGGGCCAGGAGATTATGGCATGTGATAGGCGGTTTTGTGGTATTTGGAGTTTGAGTGTGATAATCTCGAGTGGTACTGGCCAGTTGGGCTAGGATTTTTGGTCTTTAATAGACGTTTTATGTGGGATTAGAGGTCGAATCCAGAGTAGTGGGAAAGAATTGTAATGCCCGTGAACCAAAATCGTAGATCCGATTTAGTTTTAATTATCTAGTTTGGTTCGGGTTGGGTTATAAAACCCTAGGATCACGTATAAAAGGCTGTGCAGCCTCATTTTCTGTGGAGAGAGGCCAAAAAATTGTGATTGAGAAAGATGAGAAGAGATAATTGATTTTTGGTGAATTGTGGGAAGGAGGCAATTATGTCACTTTGTGTTGGAGAAGAGGATCGGATGAGCAAATCATTTTTGATCATCGTGAAATTTTATGGGTTAGTTTTCCTTTCTCTTAGCTAGTCGTGAGGCCAATTGGTTTTGTATGCTAAGAGATATCTTGGTTTTTGTAAGAAAGGTCTGTGCATAATCGTAATCATACCACTTCAAGGCCGTTTTGATGGAGTTCTAGAGAGAGTTAGGCGACAATTTATACTTCAGTGGAAATCTCTTCGTGTCTAGTTTTCGAATCATTTTCCCGATCGTTATTTGGAAGTAAGGTATGTCCTTAACGTTGATTTGAAGTCAGCGTGTCGGTTCTATTTTTCAGAAAATCCTAATTCATTTTAGGGGAAAACCCTAATGGTGAGTTATAGGTAATAGAAAAGGAGAATCAGTAGCTTTGGGTCGAGTAGGAGACTCTGATTTTCGTGTAGCCTTGTGTTCAATCGTTCTAGGCTAAGGTGAGTTTGGGACCATATGTTTTTAGGCGATGATGGATTGTTTGTTGTGATTGTGACTGATTTCTTGTGTGAAATGGATTGATATGGTTGTTGTGTGTTTGTGGATGTTATTGTATCATTTTCGTGCAGATTTGTGACTCGTATTGCTCGGAATCGCGTTGAGAAAGGAGAAACGTGATTCTAGTACGTGTCGATCGAGACCAAGAGGGTGTCGATCGACACGAGTGCTTGTTTGTTATCGTTCAAGAATGTGTTTAAAATGTATTGTTGATTAATTGTTGCGTTGTCTTGTGGTTTATGATGTTGATTGATTTGTTTTCCTGAGCCTGCTTGTTACGTCAGTAGGTGGTATGACCGGCTCACTAAGTATTTATGAAATACTTACGCAACTTTTTTTCCCATGTGTTGCAGGTAAAGGAAAAAAGTGATCGAAGAATCATGGCGTAGGAAGAGGATGATTAGGGGTTTTATGGGAAAACGTACAAATTCCCCTTGTTTGAAACTTATTCTCCTAAATAGATCCCAAATATTTTGCTCGTATTATAACACCACATAACATAATTTTGTCATCTATTTCACCCTATTTCTGATTTTTCTCGGTTAATCACATAACCCGATCGTAAACCATTTAAATCGGTTAGTAAACCGAAACCGAAACCCAGTTGATATTAAACCCAACCCAGACCTTTACCCTTTACCCATTTATTACAATAACCCAAAATTCCCAAATTCTTTAATTTTGAAATCTAAGAACCCTAATTTTGAAATTGGTCAAATCAAAGTTCATAATCTAGAGATAAGTTGTATTTAGTTGTTATTTTCGGTAGTTTTATAGTGTATAATGGTTGATTAGAAGCGCATAGGTTTCGATTAACTATGGATTAGATGTAAATTTGAAATTCAAAATTTTTCTTCTTCTTGTAAGTTTGATCCGTAGAAGATGAGCAATATTTCAGGAAGTTCGAGTGGTTCATCAACAGCCCGAGACAGAGGAAAAAGAAGAGTGGTTGGTGTGCCAAAGAGATGTTGGTGTGGTAGTGAAATAACGGAAAATGTTTTGAAATCGGAGGCAAATCGGTATTGGAGGTACTATCGATGTGCATTTGCTGCTGTACGTAAGGTAATGTGGTTCATTTGGTGTTTATTTCAATTACCATTTCTAATCCGTAGCTCAATCACATTTCCAATCCGTATCTCAACTGTCATTTGGTTTTTGTTTTTCTAGCTTGTTAATGATAATCACGTTTTCAAGTGGGTTGATGAGGCAACATTGGATAAGATCTCATTGTTGCGTACGGCCGAGAGAATGGAGATTGAGAAGATGGAAATGAAGATAGAGAAAGACATCTTTGAGAGAGTATAAGAAGTAATGCTTGAAGCCAAATGTACTATGAAAAAGATGATGGTTCTTGTATGTTTAGGATGTGTAATTATTGTTGTGTGTGGTAAGCTAATAGGTTAAGACAATATTCAAGTTTGAGTTTGTTAAGACAAGATTCAAGTTTGTGTTTGTTAAGACAATATTCAAGTTTGTGTTTTAGTTTTTGTTTGTTAAGACAAGATTCAAGTTTGTGTTTTAGTTTGTGTTTATTAAAACAATGTTAAAGTTTGCATGTTAGTTTGTGTTTCGGTTTGTATGTGTGCATTATGATTATCAAATCAAGTAAGTGAACACAAGAAAAACTAAATCGAAATACCTTTACAAAAGCAACAAGCATAATTTCAAATGTCATAAGCCATTGCCAAAACACAAAAGCATAAGCATAAACACATAATTCAAAGGTCACTAGTCATTACCAAAACACATAAGCATAAACACATAATCCATATTTCAGTGGCCATAACCAAAACACATAAGTCATAAACATTCAGAAACATTCTAAGTTGAGTGAGAGTCCCTTGAGAAGGTTAAGTCATAGTCCCTTGAGAAGGTTGAGGTGTTTGAGATACCTCATTGTCTTGAGTTCCTTGAGAAGTTTAAGAAGATTCACCTTGAGCAGTCTACAAGTAACAACATAACAAGAGATTTCAGATTAGAAACATATCAAAAGATTTCATCAAAAAGGAAAAATGATTGATTACAAGTACCTCTTTCTTTTTGTGAATCCTAGAGTTGTGGCCTATTTTAAAGCAAACACTGCAAGTGATGACCTTTTTCATGTTTTTTGGTGTTTTCTTTGTAGGAGACTTATTTCTACTCTTTTTCCTTTTGTTATCCTTCTTGTCCTGCACCAATTCAGGATTAGGAATCACTTTTCCCTCACCTCCATCTGGCCAGAACTTCCATCCTCTAAGAGGAATTACACATTCCTTATAAGTTTTCCTCCAATTGAATGTCCTAAACCAGTGAGCCACATAATCCTCAGCCACTAACTTCTTATCAAGAATAACTCCATAAGTATGCTCACACGGAATTCATGTGATCTGAAACCTTCTACATGTGCAAGCTCTATTTGCTAAGCTAACTCTATAACCACAACCATGGAGATCTACTCCGTATGTGCTCCTAGTTACTGTGCACAGAGCTGCTTCTTTATGTAAAACCTTTATATAGTCACTAACATAAGGTGTGCAAGTACCAGTGCGCAAGCATGCTTCGACATCTCTTTTAGCAATCCTCCCCATTGCTAATGTGAAATGGTTTTGTTGAAGGATTCAGTTGAGTTGTTCTCCACATCTTCACAACATTGATCTCTAATCTTGAAAAATGCCCTACACCATGTCTCGGGCTTAGTCTTCATCACATCAGCAAACACAGGAGAATCATACACTGAGATACATTGTAGCTCCAAGCTAACTGCCATAACATGTATTTCATGTCAGGTTTTTTCTCGTACTTAGACACACATTCTATGCTCAACTCTAGGCAGTAGAAGATGCACAGTTTTGATCAGTCCATACAAATAAACAAAACAACATAAACTTATATTACTACACATAAACAAGACAACATAAGCTGAAATAAAGTAGCTTACATACATTCTGCCTATCAAAGATCATAATGAACCCTTCTCCATCTCCTAGATCTAAATCAATCTTGATATGCTTCAAAAATCACTCCTAATTATCAAAGTTATCAGCACAACAACCCATGCCACAGGGTATATTGCATTATCCGCATCTCGACCTAAAGCTACCAATACTTGGCCTTTCAGATTAGCTCTCATGAAAATACCATCTAAACCTATAAGGGGCCTACACGATTCCTTCCATGATCTCCTAAGATTGTCAAAGCAAACATAGAATCTATTAAAAACATCTTCACCAGCTTCATTAGTAATACATTCAACCTCAACTGCCAAATTAGGAATTGAATCAAGAATCTCACCCTTGTAATTACGGATAAGAGCAAATTGCTCTGCATACTCTTTCTCAGTCCAATCCAAAGCTTTGTACCTTGCTTGTAGGCATTGACCTTTAGACACAGTGATCTTCCATCTCTCCTTGATAATTTCTTCAAGCTTCATCGGCTTAAAGTAATATGAATCAGCTCTGATTTTGTCCAGAAATAAACGAGCAATCAATGGAGTCCTAAACATCTCACACTTCCAATTTGGAATACAAGAATGCTCACTATGAAATTTCTTCACCTTCCACATACCAATTTTTTGGTAGATTGAACAATATATACGTTACGGACAAGAGTCTTTGTCTCATCCAGCACATTGGAAACCAGCTTTCACGGGATCGTACTTGTATTGTCTTATGTTTCTTCCACTGTTCATCGCATAATCAAGCACCGCCTCCTTAAACGCAACTCCATTGATGAACACTAGCTCAAGGTACAAAATTTCATTTCCTCTCCGAACATCTTCTCGTCTCGCAGACTCACGCCGTATTTCCTCATTGTCATCGCTATCAGCATCAGGACACACGTTGTGTCTAATCGAAGGTTCATCGACGAAATCAAGAAGAGCTTGTTCAAGGTCAAATTGCCTCCTCTCCTCTCGATCCTCTCTATCTTCAGGTGCACCAGCAGTTGAAATTGGAGGCCCCAAGACCAGTTCATCCTCCATTGTTGAATATCAGGTCGATTTAGAGGTCTGATTTTGAGAATTAAGGAATGAAAAAACTAGGGTTCTTCCCGAGTGAGAGAGAGAGAGAGTGAATTGGGGATTTCTATTTTTTAACCCGGTAAACATATTTTATTTCGGGTCAAAATTGGGTTAACCGTTAAAATCGGGTTGATTTCGGTTCACTGTTTGCTAATCGGGTCAATTAGTGGTTAATTCACGGTTTACTGTTTCTCAAACGGTTTACTGATTGGTCTTAGTCTACAGTAAATCGCGGTTAAACGAATTGAGGGGAACTAATCAATTCATACTATTTTTGTGGTAAATGGAAGAAGAAAACTCAGAAATATGGTGAAATAGATGACAAAATTATGTTCTATGGTGTTATAATACGAACAAAATATTTGGGGTCTATCTAGGAGGATAATTTTCAAACGAGGGGGAATCTGTACGTTTTCCCGGGGTTTTATTGTTATTGTAGTTCTAGTGGAACAGATGTTAGGTTGCTAGAATAATTATTTGGTTAGTTGAAATTTTGGAAGTGAGTATAATTAGAATTAGTTTACTTGAATTAAATTGTTTTATTGGAATTTATGGATTGATTTATTGTTGGTTATTTTAATAGATTTATTATTTGAGAGTTTCCGCATTGCTTATTACTGGATTAGTTGTTGAGAGTTAGCAATTATGGAAATGTTAACTTGGATTAATTATTAAAAAAAAAAACGTGTTGGTTGTTTCAGCAACACGAAATCCATTCCTCTTTAATCAGTGAAGTTACATGGGCAGAAATGGAGTCACCAGAATTTAGAACGGAGAATCCCCAAAGAGGAGAACCCGGGCAAAACACAATACACTAGACTTTGCCTCTAATTTCTTTGAAAAATTCCCAAACGCATGACTCTCATACCCAAAATAGATACATCACCTAATTCTCCTAAGGACCCAATTAATGGGAGGTGAAGCTTTACTCTATTAGGATAAGAAAATCATGGACACGATGTAGAACGACCCAATAAACCATCGGATTAAACATGAAACAAAGAGAGCAAGGATAAACAAAACAAAACAAATCCGGACTAAGTCGGAAGCTACATTCGATTGAAATCGGAAGTTTATTGATATGATTGAAACAGAAAACAAAATTCGGTCTCGCCACAAAAGTGTTTTAAAATATCCACTCTCTCTAAAAAATAAGGATGAGAAAAGAGAGAGAGTTTTGCTTTTTAAGAAAGAGAGTTAAAGACAATTTTTTCAAAATATAATTTGCATTTTTGAAAAGATGCAAAAAATGACAAAGAAATTGCATATACAATTTTTTTGTGCTTGTACCAAATCAAACTTGAATAAGCTTTATTGACCAAACAAAAATTGATTCAAAATGTTTACAAATCGACCGGTCTAATAATTTCTCAAATCCAAAACCAGACTTTAAACAAAACTTGAGATTAGCTTAGTGACATAATTACAAAGTTTCTCTGTTCCGAATTCAAAAGCAAAAGTATGTATTTCTCCATCTTTCAAATACTGATACCAAAAAGCTTGTGTCTTGTAACTTGTCTACATATGCAAAAATGCATAAGAAACCACACCAAAAAGATTGATTAGATGTGACATTGTTATGTTTGTTTCCATCTTTCAAAAAGCTTCAGATCAAATGCTGCTAAGCAGAAACTTCTTGTTTCATCTTGTTTCCTCCGGTTTTCCAATCTCTAATCATTACCAAATTCTTCTCTACTTTCATCATACGTGCCTCTAGCTTCAGTACTATTTCCTCTATTGCAAGCCTTCCCTGTTTCAATATTTCATCAATCTCTTCTTCTTCTTCCTTAGATAACGGTATCAAGCTTATGCGGTTACGAACTGTCTTATCGATCAACCCCTCAACAATCATCCACATTTCAATAAATTGCCCAAAATTGAGGACATATTACAAACATCAAAGTCTTCAGATAAATTTTTCAAAGTTTTCATCTTTACATTTTCTTTGATCCTCAACCATGGATTCAAAAACATCCAACATATTATCCAAACCTTCCGGATCTTCACCCATCTCTTTCATTGCGTACACAATACTCTCTATTGTCGACAAACATCCCGCTCTTGGCTGCCTCCGAACTTCTCTGTACAAACTTGCACCTTCAATTTGAAGCTTCACATGGCTACACAAAAGCTTCAGCCACGGATTCTCAAGGTACATTCTTCTCGCCTTCGACCACGTCCCATCAAGAACAATCAGATTCCTTACCTTCAAGTCTCTCTCTTTAAGATCAATAATCTTCACTGATTCTTCGCTCGGAAACAACAATGCTGATCCAGCAGGAACCTCTAGCTCGAATTCTAGGTTCCCTTCCGAGAACTTTGTTACCACAAACCCTTTAGCCAAGACATCCATTGCGGCAGGAGAAGCCAATATTTGATCAAAACTAGGATCCTCCACACCCGTTTCGAGCATCAAAGAGTGTGAGACATTACTGATTACACCTTGTTTCTTCATACAGAATCTCATCAAATCTTCTGATTCACTTTCTTCTTCTTCACAAGAACCTATCTTCGAATTCCCGATGGAAATTTCACCCGAATGTTGAGAAAAATTCAAACTTTCAGCAATTTTCAAGCTTCCATGGTCACTAGCTAACTTTGAGCTATCATCAAATTCCAAAGAGGTTCCATTTTCATCAGAATCCGAACGAATAACCCTGATTACGAACTCGGCTTCGTCATGTACATCGAAAACGGTGGTCACACTAACATTCCTAAGCCCTAATCTAGCGATTCGAGTTGAATTAAGAGCGTGTTTCCTCTCGAGACTATGCTGCAGAATAGTAACACTGACCTTTTTATCAAGACAAGGAGATCGCATACGCTTGCAGAGGCAGAGCTGGATTGGTTTAGCGCAAGAAGGGCAAGTGGGTCGCTTAGATAGCGATTCCATTTTTAGGGTTTTTGAAGCTCTCAAGGCTTGACACCGTATACAATAGGCGAAGCTACTTCGTATCAGCTGAAACCGGGCCACGACATGGCCCATCACTTGTCTTGATGAAATCACGCACTTTACGAATCCAAAGTTCCAATCTTTTTGCTTCTAGTTGAAAGTTCTTCTTCTGTAAGAACTAAGAAGAGGAAGATTAGATTGAAATCGGACCTGTGATAAACCAAACTAAACCGATTTGAATATGACTACATGTTAAAATTGAAATGAAGTTTGGTGAAAATTTTGTTACTTTTTTAGACGACCAAATTGTACTGTTACCAAATCAAAACTCAATTTTGTTGAAAATTTGTAAATTGTTAAAGAAAATAGTATATGTATAAACTTCTTGATGTGCGCATTTCTCAAATGAAATTAATCATAGCTATGCGACATAGTAACTTTTTCCTTCATATTTCTTAATATTCCGCTTTTACCGTGTATAAAATTCCTGTCTTTATTTATATTTACCATCATCATATATTCTCATATTTCTTAATCACATGTTTGCTTGAAAACCAAAATCAAATTTGTGTGTACACATGGGGTCATGGGTGTATGGGAAGGCATTTATTTACAATGCAACTCGTGATGTGACGTGCTTGAGCAAGGCATCAAGAGAGAGGAACTTTCACAATATTGCATGTTGTTGGAAACAAAAACAAGAAACCAAATTTACAAATCTTTTAATTCCTATGTTATGTATCAGTATCCAAACAATCACATAGCGTGTAGGTTCAGAAGATACAAACCTGAATATATTTACACGAAAGAACTAAAAGTTGTTGCATTTCATCGGTATTGCGTAAACTTGATCCTAACAATCAAACAGATATTTGAGGAAGATTAACATTTGAATTTTAATGGTTCTACTTCTAGCAGTTCTCTGGTCTGTGGTACTGTGGAGGTAGAGATGGACATTGTTCGTTCATATGCGAGTACAGTTCCATAGTGTTGTAACCAGGCAACTCCATTCTGTATTTACCGAGAATCTGACAGTAAGGAAGCTTCACATTGTCATTATCATTGCACCATTGAGGAAGATCACTTGCATTGGTCTCGAAAAAGTTGAGCATGTAAGCATCTTTGAGCTGCAAATTAGAATTTAACACATTTAGGAGATTAAAAAACCACAGCAACAAGGGCTTTGAGACGCTATGGTTTGATTCTTACTGTAAATTCCGTGACTTGAATAGAATTAGCTAATGAACCAAATAGGCCAGCTTCTTTGTACATTTCGAGTATGAAAGCGATGCACGAGGTTGATTTACCATCACTGTATATCCAATCGTCTTGTTCAGGTATTGCCAGTAACTTGTCAAAAGAGGATCCACGCTTCTCTACTTCGACCAGTACATCAGAAAGATCAAGACCCTGCAATTTAGAACATGTTAGAGAAGGACACGACACAAAGTCAAAGTATAGAACCAGTGAAAATTGCAGAATCATATAACAGAACCATTTAAAATGAGTGTAACTAGTAGGTAAACATTATCATCAATGAATCATGAAGATCTTTAGCAATTAGGATGATTATAATTTTGATACCTCTGTTCCAAGTCGCTTGTTCAACGCTTCATTCCACATGTTAGCAGCATAATCAGGCTGCATTTGGCTCCAAACAGTCATGAAAGAAGCAACCTGAAAGAAAAAGGAGAAAAGGTCAAAATATAATCTAAATAGAAAGTGTATTCACTCACTCATCAAGACCAATGCTGTGAGAAATGAAAAGAAAACCTACAAGATGAGCATCTAGAGGAGGTGGGTAGTTTTCAGTAATGGTATCGATCCAGCTAAATATCAAGTTGTGATAACCATATGGTTTACCCTCCATGCTTCGAGCATATTTCCACGCAGCATCAACGTTGAATTTCGCACGAACATCGGGATGCAAAGGTAATAGTGCGATATGAGGATTCGAGTCATCCTTGGTTTGTTCAAACTCCCACCACTCCTCCCATGGTAATATTGCTATAACGTCTTCCCCCTATGACCAAAACAAGAACAGTTCAACAAAAGAAGTCGGAAAAAACTTAAAACTTTCAAGTCAAGGGTCTTTACCTTTTCGTTTTCGTTTCCCGACTCACCAACCCATAGTTTCCCTTCAGAGTCTCTCAAACAAACAGCGGAATGACCAGCATATGCCCCACTCACCCATTTTTCAAGGGTCTCGAACCCACCCCACCGTCCACGGATCTTTGAGATAGCTAGTATATCACCTGAATGAATTTGATCAGTTGTAACGTTTGTAACCCATGGTTCAGGACGAGGTTCAAAATTCGCTCCCATATGCTTCTCAAGAAACGCAAGATTAGAGCTCTCCCCCCAACCGGTATTTGTAAAGAGAGGGAAAACATCCCACAATGCTTGAAGTGTTCCTAACATCCCTGCGTGCATAAGGAATATCGAAACTCCTTTGTTCTTGACCTGAAACAATAAGGAGCCAAAACGCATCAAACAAAGTCATAGAGAAACCAAAAGATACCGCAACGCAATCTGAACAGAGGATAACACCAGCTTACATATTCATACTCTGCTTTTCCATCCCACTCCGGGAATTCCACGGTATGCTGTCGCGAAATGAAGTACCAAGTCCATGTCACACGATACGGAGTTGCAAAGACATAAAGATCCATGCAAGTCCAACTATGCGCATTATCCGCCTTCATAAACACACAACAGAATCAAATTTTAGGATTCATCAATTAATTACTCATGCCCTAAAGAACTAAATAACTCCTGATATAACCCTACCACATATGATTCTCATAAATATCAATTTTAGTAAGAAGTAGAATTCAATTTACGAAACATCTTCTCAGAGTAGCCACTAGAGAAGAAGGTCATGCCCAATTCAAAATTCCCAAAAACCCTAAAACTAAGCCTTGAAGATGAGCAATTGAATATCAGTCATCAACTTCCAAAAGTCAAAATTGAAGAAGGCTCGTATACAAAAATCACGAATCACTAATAAGCAAGAGAAGGATCATAGATAGTGTGACGAAGGAAGAAAATCAATTTGATTTGATTTGAAATTCCATTTGACCTTGATGTGAAGCGTGCCTCCACCAAATTCGCTACCGGACTTGTTATGAAACTCCAACCAAGCAGTGTTCTCATAGAAACAAGCACCTTTCCACTCGGTATTGTTCCCTTGACTCGCCGTTCCGATGAAAGTAGGAAGCAGATCGGCGGCGCCATAGAGAGAGTTGAGAATCGGCCACGAGATTTGCCTGGGCAAATGCGGAAGCAAGTCGCGAGGGTGAATCGGCGATTTAAACGATTCCGCAGTTGAAACAATTAGAATCAGAACGGAGATTGCGAAGAAAGAGGAAGATGAAGACGCCATGACCGTTTTCAGTTCGACGTCTCTCCACGATATTAAATACATTTTATTTATATTTATAAACACAAATTTTATTCGCTGGAGAAACAGATAAAGTAACTTCCGTATCAAAATGGCAACGTTGAATATTTTAGAGCCAAATCGCTGACACATAAAACATTTCAGATTCGTTTCCTTGAAAATTAATTTCCAAAAATAAATATTTTCAGTTATCAAAGAATTAAAAAATAAAGATTCTCAATTAATATACATCTTTTTCGTACACAGATTCACGACAGATTAATTAGCGTACACCACAACATACAAAAATCACGAAAATTTGCAATGTTTCCTTTTTGATTTTTCCATTCATGTATTCTTCTGTTATCATCTAATTACGTGGCGCATGCGCATCCAAATATTTAACGCCTAGTGTATACCTCAAGTATGTTCAATGGCGTATAGATTTCAAAGATACGTAGCCGTTTCTTAACCACAATAACTTATTAGTATATATTTCAAAGCTACAAAATGAAATCTTCAAAAAACATTTTATAGGTGTTGAAGTTGTTGTGTCCATCAGTCGGTTAATCCACTCTTCTTTCACAGAACCGAACCAAAATTCTGTCAAACCAAACTTTTATTTGGGTATAACATTAACCCGAATATCAATGTATAGAATCGGTTTGGTATAACTTATAACCAAACATTTCTTTGAATTGTAACATGTGGATGCTTGATACATTTGTTTTCTTTTTCATGTACATAAACACAATTCCTTCACTAGCTAGCACATGTTACAGACGATTAAACACACAAGAAAAGAGTGATATGTGTTTTGGGTATACAATAAAGAAGAGCCAGTACCAGCTTTAAGTATCAGCTCCACTGGATGCATACACGGAAGAAACACATGGGAACCAGTACCGACGTTTTCCATCTTTATGACCATCGTCAATCATCGCAAGACCCTCCTGTAATAAGTATCGAAAAACAAGAGTTTTAGTACCATTCACATCACATGATTTGAAGAAACAACTAAATCCAACTGATGTAAATGAAGATTAAAAGACGACATACCTCTAATAAAGTTTCGAGGGCATCTATAACTCGACCAGACGTCCATGAGTGTCGTCTTTGTACCTCTTCCACAGTCACATAGCCTTGACCCTGAAATCCTCAACCCATTTCAGCTATAAACATTGAAAAGATGTTTTGACTCTTCTTCTTTTATGTTTTAATTACCTGAGCCAACTCTAAGATTTGGTTATGGTCTTTGTTTAACTCGGTGGGGACTGAACGGACAAGCTTTTTCTTGCCAACCGTGATAACCTCAAATCCGCTACCTAAAACCTAAGGGATTATCAAGTCCAAGATATCAGCAAGAAGAGTTT
Organism: Draba incana; assembly: GCA_963576765.1. Classification (NCBI taxonomy): domain Eukaryota; kingdom Viridiplantae; phylum Streptophyta; class Magnoliopsida; order Brassicales; family Brassicaceae; genus Draba; species Draba incana. Next base: position 22,181,499 of record OY755203.1, on the reverse strand, counting down.
TAACTTCTCTTTTCTATAGAAAGACTACAAGAACATAATTAGGGATACTAACCTTTAGCTTGCTAATAGCTCGAAGACAATCATCTTCGGTCACCGCTTCACGGTCTTTTTTCCTTCTCTGACGAAGATGGTTGCATAGCTCTTGTAAACTGATCAACCCTCCATTATGCGACCTTGTTAGCATGCAAACTTCAATAATCTGAACTCCTGTAGAATGGATTGACATGAAGCAAATAATCAAATTGGAAACAAAAAGATGATGTAGAAGAAAGTAGATAAAGAAACATACCCAATTCATAATAGAAGTCACCAATACCAAGTAGCTCAGCCCAGAAACCCTTGTTTGAAGCTAGAGGATCTACTCCAACTTTAGCACACATTTCATGGAATTGAGCCCTAAAGGCTGGATTTTTACGAATATCGTTCTGCAACCAAACGCAAATCATTTCCTTTTCAGTACAAAATTTATTCAACAACACCACCAAAGCGTTGAAATCGAGAATCAGATTTCATCGAAATCTGACCTTGTGTTTACGAGCGAATTCTTCAAGTTGGGATTTGAAAGTGGTGAGTTGTTCCTTCATGAGATCCGTGCGAAGCTTGGCAACATTTTCTCCAAGTATACGGTATTGATCCTGAAAGATTCAAAACAAAAAAGTGAACGGAGATGCAAGTACCCAAGAGAAAGTCAAATCAAAGACAAACCCTAGCAGCCGCAGCTTTTTGTAATCCTCCGATTCCTGGTCGTCGCCTCATCTTTTTCGATCTTCGGATTTCTCCTTCACCGTTGAGACTCGTCGGCAAATCTCCCTTTCAACTGGTTTGTAGTCATCGATGAATTGAAATCATTGCTTGCAAATTAAATTTAATTACATATTACAATAAATATTATTAAACAAATCAGAGTGGCCCAGCGGGAGCGTAGTGGGCCCATAATACTTGGCCCAGTTTTTTTTTTTTTAAATTTACGAAAAATATTCAACGTTTAACTCCACATAGTTTCGTAATTAAATTTGATTAATATTTGGATTTCAATTTCATCATCCCATAAAACCTATCTCTGGTATATCTTCTATGATATTCTATATATATATTAATTGAAGAGACACTAAAACTTCATAATCCTAGGTGTCACTCATTAAGACCTTTATGAGACATTCTAACTTAAAAAATTATATGTGTCATGCTAAGAGTGTTTTAAAAGCTAATTATCATCCTATTAAAATTTTAAAATAATAACACATTTCTAAATTTATCAACATTACGAAAATTCCTAATTTCCTAAAATTTTGCATTAATTTTAAATAAAATTCCGAAATAAACATTTTTATACATAACTTTCCTTCTTTTTTAAACCTAAAATAAGACTACCTTCTCTATATATAAGCTAACAAGAACAAAAACACATATCTAACAACCACCATCTTCCAAAAACAAAGATTTTTGATTTTTCCGGTAGGAGAATCTCTAATTCATTTTTTTCCTTTGTTTTTGACTTAAAACGTAAGATTTATTATTAAGACACTCAAAGTTCGAAAACCAATCGAATAATTTTTGTAGTGGACATGATTATTTATCTAATATTTTTGGTATGTATGATTCAAAACAATATATTTTTACTATACAATAAACTGACATTCATATTTCCACGCTATCTTCTTATACGCGACCCCATAAGAATTTGTAGTGCGAATTTTGTTTGAGTTTATGTACATAAATATATTTACATAAATACAATTACATAATATTTACATAAGTATACTTTTATTTATGTAAATAAATGATAACCCATTCATCAAATGTGACATTGAGAAGAGGCACATATGTTATGAGACGCTTCTTTTCAATAAGTATTCATTGAATCAATATATAAAGAGATCACAGAGAAGAGGAAAACGATTCAGAGGATTCCAATTCAATCTTCTTCTTCTTCTTCACTAAATCAATCTCTGAAAATCTCAAAATAGATTTGCTAGGATCTTTGGAAGGTGTATAATCCGAAGATCGATAGTTGTATCTTGCAAGATAGACGTCCCCGCAACTACTTACACCAATAGGAACAAAATTCTGTCTTGGGAGATTGCGGTTCGCAAGCCTCTATCAAACGTTCTCCGATCATTCAAGCAAGACCAAAAAGTCATCAAATCCGAGCAGTAAACTTGCGAGCCGATTTCTCATCGTTCTATAAGTACCCAGACGACAATCAGCATATTGTTGGAAAGCCCCGACTCTCAGCTTTCTAGAGACATCAAGTTTGTATCTTTCTGAAGTACGAGTAGAAAGTTATCGCTGTTTTAGTGTGGCTGATACGAGTTAGTTTCTGTTTGTAATAATTGTATTTTGTTTTTGTTATCTTTTCAATATAATAAATGTATTAGATACGTGTATTGATCTGCATCTATAATCCTGATAAACAACAAATTTGTACCATTTTGACTAAATCATGCTACAAAAGACTTGACCGCTCCTTTTGCTGAAAGTACTTCTTTGATAGTTTATCTTCCTCATAAAGCAAAAGAATATTGTGGCCTGTCAGGTGATAATTCTCCATGAGCGAAGCATAAAATCCATCACTCGCAATCAACAAAAATTTGGCCGGTGGTGGATGCGAAGTGTTAAGGCCCGGCCAGAGGATAAGCCAGTGAAGCCACCACTTAGGCCATAAATTTATAGGGTCTTTTTTAGTTAATTTTTTTTATACAATAATAATATTCGTAAGATTTTGTTTTTCAAATTTTTTTTTAATGTTTATGACCTTCTCTAAGCAAATATGTTAACTACTCATTTAAAAAAATATGTTTGAAATTATTAGTTAAAATTTGAAGTTGAAGCTAATAACAAAATTATTTGCGGTCTACCATGTGATAAGAGAGATTGAATAGGTTAGCTTTGTCATCCATTGAAATATAGATGGTTGCAAATCTCGACAACGTGAGTTTAATTAATGATTTTGGAGGCAAGACAACAATATTTCAAAAATAAATTCTATTTTGTTGTTTTTCTTTTATTTCTTACTAACCATTTGGAATTATAAAGTTTTTAATGGAGTTTTAATGTGTTTTTTTAATTTAGATTACTATTTTTATGGCATTGAAAAGCGTACGAAAATGACACTTTTTTACACATATGCATAGGACATCCAAAATGATTGGACCGCACTGGAGGTGTTCCACGATTTAATCCACGGTTCCATTACTTTATCGGCTGTGTCTTTCCCTACATGGCCCGCATACTTAAAGGTATCACCCTGCGCCTCTGGAACTTCACGGTGGGGAACATACTCTTTCAATACTGCGAAGGTAGTGATTCTGTGAGGACCCGCGTAACCAAGCTTCATCAATGCAGCTTTCATCATTTTCACAATAGACGGCGCGCCGTACCCTCAGGAGGTGGGGCATTTTCAATGTCCCACCCCGCATCCACATTGCAGAGTTTTTCCTCCCCAGATTTTCCGAAATGATGTCTGATAGTTGCGGCGCCAATTGCGAGAGAAAATCTAGCTAGGGTTCGCCCTTCAATTTCTTTTAGAAAGGTTTTTTTTTTGGTCAAACTGATTATATTAAATTAAAGCCACACTAGCCTAGTGGTTACAACAGGGGACAAACTCGACGGCGATATGATTAAAAACAACATTGCAATAAAACTAAAGATAGAAACGTTAAGGGACGAGACATGCTCGACATCGTGAAGAAATCAATGGAGAAGCTTCATTTGATACCCTAAAAAGAGTACTCGAAAGAGCACTAGATAATCGAATTTTAGACCGACGTTGAGAAACCCAATTGAGAGGTTTGGAGAGCAGAAATAGATCACCGTCTTTGATTGTAAAAAACTGTTATCCGGCAAAAGCAATTGTGGAAAAGCTCTAGATCCGTGGACAAAAATCAACTGAGAAAGCCTTTATAGCTTGAATTTATAATTGAAATATGTAGAGTAAACCTTGAATCGGATGTGGATAATAGCTTGAATTTATAATTGAAAATCGTCACTAAAGTGTCTCAAATATATGGATGTCACTAAATGGTAACAAATTAGTCACACTTTTGTTTCACTTTTAGATGTCACAAATGGAAACCCTAAACCTTAAACATTCTAGACCAAAAAATGAGATGCATTGGTGACCGTAATCGATTTTAATCTATTGTCCATGTGTTGGTTAGAGTTGATAAAGATTTCTATCACTTAGCAACAAAATAATTTTGTAAAACTATGATTTAGTAAAATTCTTTATGAAATGATAAGTGTTTTGGAAAGTAGTTTGTAAATGAGTTGGTTGGTGAATTTTGAAATCTTCATATTCCTTTTTTCTTAATGTAAATGTATGGAAAACAAGTCTTTTGTAATTTTTTTGGTAATTATGATATGTTTAAAGTAACAAATTCACGTATAGTCACAAATCAGTTGCAAAAGCGTGACAAATCAGTTGCAAAAGCATGACAAGCGTGACAAATCAGTTGCAAAAGCATGACAAGCGTGACAGATTAGCGACACTTGTAAGGCGTCACAGACCAAACCCTATACCATATACAAAAGTGTGACAAATAGGTCACAAAATTGTTACAAATGTGTGATGTGTTTATTCGTCACAGAGGAAACCCCAAACCCTATAAGTATGTGGACAAAAATGTGACACTTTTGCGACGATTTTGCGTCTCATGAGTAAAAATAGGGAAATTTTTTTTTCTTTCCACAGGTGTCGAACACGAGATTTCTTGGTTATGTTTATGCAGGCAAATCCATTATGCTAAGGAATTTATACGGTATTACCTACATCAGATAGTAAATATAGGTAAAAAATCACAAAACAATATAATTCGTAAAAATTCACACCTATAAATTCATTAAAAAAATCATACAAATTTCACACCTTTAAATTCATAAAAAATATCTAATATATATATAGGTAAAAAAAAACCACACCTTTAAATTCATAAAATCTAAAATATATTACATAACATTATAATTCATAAAAATTTAAATTTAATAAACACCAAATATTATTTAATAACCAAATTTTATTTAAATTAGATTATATAAACTCTAAAGGGGGTTTATTGGTTTTGGTATTTTGATGGGTTTTTTTATTAAAATCATTTTTATTTCAATCATTTTTATTTGTGATTATCATTTAAATGTAAATTTGGTAAGTTTATGAGTTTAAATTAAGTTTTCTATGATCTTAGTTTGAATGATTATATTTAGGTAATTTAAACTTCAAATTTCCAATTATCAAAAATTATTTTTTTTACAAAGATTACAAAGTAATAACACTTATAGTATGATTAATATGAAAATTATAATTTTTTTTTGGAAATAGAAAATTTAACAATTAGAAGTAAGATTTTGAGTCCACACATGAATAATGTATGTTTGTATATAATACTAGTTCTTGAATACACATTTGAAACACAAAAATTCAACTGTGCGTAGCAAATTAGTAATAAAGGTGTCACAAATGAGAAATAGAATTATTATTTATTACTGTCGCTAATTCGTCGCAAAATGTGTGACGTTCAGTAAAATAGTCACAACACCGTCGCTCATTTGTGATGCTTTTACGACTGGAATGTTTCGTCACAAAGTTGCGACGAATTTGTTACGTTTTTCCTGTTCGTCGCAAATCTGTCACACACCAGTCCCAAATATGTCGCAATCATTTGTGACGAAAATAACTGTCATAAAGTCACAGATTAACTGTTTTCTTGTAGTGCCTAGATCATCCTCCTCTTCATAGCCATGATTCCACGGTCACAAACTTTACCTGCAACACATGGAAAAACGAGTTGCGTGAGTATTTATCACAAATACTCAGTCTAAAATAAAATTAAGAAGTTAATACAGCAAAAATTCAACAACATATAACAACAATTGACAATTAACAATTCACGACAATTACACAACACTGTCTATGGTGTCGATCGTCACCCATCAACTAGTGCCGATCGACACCAAGCAATAGTGTCGATCGACACCTGTCGTAGAAACACGTTCCGAATCGAGCCGTCTTCTCTCTGGCTTGATCACGAACAACGACAGATCGATTCACCTGCACCAACAGCAAAACCACACAATCCACATGCATAAAGCACATAAAACAAGTCCACAATCATTCAATTCCATATACACACGAAATTATCAACCTATTTGCACAGAAACCGTGGTCACGCACTCACCTTAGCCTTAGGGATTAGGAGATTGAATTAAACAACACGAGACACGCATGCACAAACTCTCTCAAGCCTAGAAGCTACTGATTCTCCTTCTCTATCACCTAGAACTCACCATTAGGGTTTCCCCTAAATCAAATTAGGATTTTCTGAGAAAAACAGAACCGATACGCTGACTTCGAATCAACACTGAGGACGAAGATTACCTCAGAATCAAAATCGAAAATATGATCCGAAAACTAGACAAGAAGAGATTTCCAACGACATATAAATCGTCGCCTAAGTCCCTCTGGATCTCCGACAAAACGCCCTCGAAGTGGTCTGATCACAGACTCAATTCTGCACAAACATCTATCAGGAAAACAATGATATCTCTTAGCATACACATCCGATTGACAAACCGATTTAAATCACGGCTAGCTAAGAAAGAGGAAAACTTACCCATAAAACTTCACTCTAATCCGATCTGTTCTTCAGGTCCGTTTCTCTTCTCTACCAAAACAGAACAGAATGCCTCCTTCCCACAAGTCAATTCTCTTTCTCAAGAACACACAAAACTCTACCTCTCTTCTCTCTAAATTCTCAAACTCACGTGTTTTTCTTTCTAAAACACGGCTGCTTGGCGAGAATAAGCTTATATACACGCTTCTAGGGTTTCCAACCCTAAACCGCACTAAAACCGGACAATCAAAATCGAACCGGACCGACCCAACCCAAAATAACTAGTGTCGATCGACACCTCTCATTGGTGTCGATCGACACCAGCCCATTCGCAAAACACGGGCGATACAAAGCATGTATCGATCGACACACCACCATGGTGTCGATCAACACCACCGAAACTTCATAATTCCGGTTCGTGGTCGTTACAATAATAGTTATCATTCACGTATATATTTGTTTTTTTTTTATTCTTTTATTTTGTAGCTGGCAACATTACTTAGTAAGTTATATTTCAAGCACAAATGTACATTTTTGAAACTAGTTTTTTAATTTGCAACTAGGTGTTTGGCCCGCATCGTGTGCGGGTATGGAATCTTTTAGACGATTAACTTAAGTAAAGAGTGTTTATCAATTTATTAAACATTAGACATGCATGATTATTGGGTTTTAAATTTAAATGTAAGTAGAAAAAGAATATGTTTCAATGTTCTTTTGAAAGTAGAGATTTTTCAATTTGTAACTTTTTGTATTTGTGTTGAAATAAAACGCAAACTTACTAAGATTTATCAATATTCATTTGGATTAATATCTATTCAAATTTTTTATAACAATTCATACATCACTAAGCAAAATCGTAAGTTACAACAACACCAAAATCATAAATCAAAACTAAATACTTCGATCAACACTTACAATAAATAAAATTGATTCTACTAAAAGAATCTCATTCGCTTCTACTCTTGGCCACCATCATCATCTCGAATTCGCCATTTTAGATTAATTTTGATTTGTTTAATTTGAATAAGTCCTCCTTGTTTGTAGGAGTCAATGCAAGTTTGATGTGCAGTTTGTTTGATCAGATCCGTTAGAATAGTTCACTTAGTTGTAAAGGGTATATCATCCTTGATTTGATGGAATAAGATAAGCAGAAGTATTCGATTTAAGCTCAATTTTGTTCTTGATTTATTCTGAATCACTTCTACAAAAGTAACATTCGTTACTACTCATGGTTTTGATGAACGGTCTAGTCTACTGTTATCTCGAAGATTCCGATGTTACTACTAAGATTCCATTGGATAATCGAAATTTTGGATACCATAATCCCTAGCATGTGTTATTGATGAGTTATTATTTTCGTTGCCATGACCATCGCGGATGAGTTATCATAGTTAATTTATCCATATGTAACCACAAAACCGTAATCATCAAAAAACCATGACGATTTTAACAATTTCAAATTTGAAAGACTCAGAATAAAAAAAAACAAACCTTTGGAATGAAAACAAAAATGAATTTATGCTAGCTTTCATCTGTTAACTTGAATGATTCATGCTACCTCATTAAAGAAATTGTTAGAACCTAACACAAATAAACTCAATGATGAGATTTACAAGACTTACATACTGGAATGAAATTCTTTCGTATATGTAAGTGTCCATATTTTGAAGCATCTTACTCGTTAAAGAAAACCACTTATTTCGATGTATCTTTATGGTTAATGACTCTACAAATGATAATAAGCCATGACTATCAACACGTGGATGACTTATCATGGTTAGTCTGTCGATCATTTGTAACCACAAAAACGTAACTATTGTGTATAGTTTGTCTGTTGGTAACCACAAAATCGTGACCATCTTAACGATTTCGAATTTGGAACCATACATTACAACATTCTCGAACAACCTAAAATACATGCACTAAATAACCAATTTGGTTTCCAGCGGAGAAGGAGGAGGATCTGGAGGTTGTTTCTTTTCTTCCGCCACCGAAGTAGTTTCCGATACGACGAAGATCTCGATCTGAGCGGCCATTGCGTCACTACGCTAAGAACAAAACCCGTTAACAAAATCGTTCGGAGATAGCAAAATTGATAGGGTTTAGAAAATTATATCAAGACAAACGACCAAGAGATGCTGGAAAGTAGACCGACCGGTCCCAATACAGGACCGACCGGTCTAGGCCCCTGATTTTCTGCGAGATTTCCTTTTTCCGTTTCTTATTTTATTCTCTATAAAACCCATAGGGTTTCAGACTTTTAGAGTGACGTTTTTATTCAGACTTTCTGAATATTTTGAGCAATTGTAAGCAAGGAGAAGAATTCCTCTACTTTCCTGAAAAGATTTCTAAACCTTATCCTATTTTCTATTCTATTGCTTATGTCTTTTTCAATTGCTTTTGTCGTTTCTTTTATTATGTCTGAGTAGATCTCCAGTTAGGTTTTAGGGTTTCGATGGATTTCACAGATTGAATCAGACACAAATAGGTTGTTTATTAATTTTCATTTTCATCACTGTTAGGCATAAAGCTAGGATTGAACTGATCACTTAATCTCTAGATCTTAGGTTGGTACTCATTCCAAAAGCTTGAGTATCACTGGAACTATTGTTGATGAGCAATTAGGCTTTAGTCTCGGAAGTGAATTAGAGTCAATTGTGAACTGATCAAAACCTGAATTATAATGCTTGTCTAGGATAGTCGTGACCAAACGGAAGTTTAGGCACTCGGATCTCTAGGGAAAGTAATTGCTATCACGGAAGTGAAGCAATTTAGATTAGTGTTTTGAGTTTAAGATGCACGCATATTAGAATCTGAATAGTTGTCTGGTTCATGAATGTGATTTCCTGAGAATTCCCTATTGTCTAGCGCTTTTATTAATCTGAATTTATACCGCTTTAAAGTTGCAAACTTGTCTTTAGAATTGATAACAACACCACAATTACTATTCCTGCTTAGCTTAATTCCTTTTTCTATAATTGGTTGTGTAAACACTTGGTCCTTGAGGATTCGATCCCTAAATTATTACTTCGTTTGCTGTGCACTTGCAGTAGATTTAATAGGGTTAAAACTCTGTGTATCAATTGAATCTTCTCTTTTTGTGTTGGTTGAGACTTGAGACGGTGAGAATAAAGAAAAAAAAATTGTTATCCTTTTCTAATTTTTTTGTTTTATAATTGTGGTTTACCTTTTGTTTTAAAACAAAATATGAATATGAGATACTTAGGGGTTAAAATCGACTTTGACCATGACAAAAGTATACCTAGACTTTAAAGTACTTCTTGCCAATATATCTCTTCTAAAAAGTATGTCTATATTTAATAAACCCTTGATGGGTTTGTTCTTGAATTCAACATTTAAATAGAACTGTAATAAGTGTTTACGTAAAATCATATGATGTGATTATGAATAACTTCTTACTAATTAATTTTGGTCTTGTGGTCGTTTTAGTTTATCAGACAATGAGTAAGATTGAAAAGAGAAAATGTGGCTGTATATTTTAGTATAGAAAAATTCCCTAGCATGCAACCAAACAAAGTTTTTGTTCCTTAGATACCATTAATTTTTAAAAATTCTTTAGATACCACTTTTATCAAAATTTCCAAAAAAACCACACACAAAAATTGATTTTTAAAGGGTGTAGAATATAAATTTTTGGGTTTGGGTTAACTATTGTACAATTAGGGTATAGTTTTAGGGGTAGGGAAATTGATTTTTAAAGGGTGAGAATATAATTTTTTTTGGTTTGGGTTAACTATTGTACAATTAGGGTATAGTTTTAAGGAGTATGGTGTAGGTTTAGAGTTTAGTTTTGATCATTTAAAACTAATTTTAATTTTGTGGTATTTTTGGAAAAAGTGGTATCTATGGAATTTTTAAAAATTAATGGTATCTAAGGAAAAAAAACTTTAAAAAGTGGTATGTATGAGAATTGCCTTTTAGTATATGTAACAAATCTCCACTGTGTGTCTACTGTTTGCCAATTCCAAGCTTTTGAAAGTTAAAAACTGAAGCCAAAAAATCCAAAATACCCTGAATCTAAATATTTTCTATGAGAAACTAGTTTTTGCTCACTGGCCTATGAGGCTGATACTCCTGTAGCTTCCTTGGGTATCAAGAATAGAAACAAAACGGGAATGTAAGTACACAACACTTGAATGCCTAATCCCATTAACATATTCTCAAAGGATCCTGAAGAGATTCCCAAAAGTGAAGCCAGTCCTGCTCCCATGAATGACCCAACTGTGTTCCCAAGGTTGTTTATCGACATAAACAGCGCAAATAGTGTTCCTTCGATCCCAGGAGGACATAGACGACCAGACAAGATCAAGAACGGCATGAATCTACGAGTAAGACAAACAAGCATGCTTATGAGTTTACAATTATTGAACAAATGATTTCAGAGAGTTTGAGAAGGGAAGCTCCGTACTTGAGTTGATTGATAGCATCGGATAGAGCTGATCCAAAGAGCACCATTGTCTTGTCTGAGACTCCATAACCCACATTTGCTCTAGATACTAGAACCATATCGAGGAGTATCGTTATAGACAGACCGATGTGAGCAAACCTGCAATGTTGTTTAAGTTCATTAGATCACTTAAAAGAAAGAGATATTGGGATGCTTTGATCTGTGTGGGAAATATTTAGACTTACAAGAGAGATTTGCGTAGAGTCATTTTTGTCAGATAGCGATTGTAGATGAAGGTTCCAAGCATGAGACCTAACCAACCAACAACACGGGCTCTTCCTAGGAAAGAAGCGTCCAAATGCAAGACCTCGGTTTGGTAATAGAACATGACAGTGGAGAGATTTGGCACAGTGATATGTGCGATGAAAAACCACGCCATTGGTCTGGAAAACCAGAGAAGGTAAATGAGAAAACAACACTTCAGGAAATTTTGAAAGCGACTAATCAAGAAAGCACGCATTACCTCAAAATGATTGGTTGCTTGAACGCACTGCATAAACCAAAAGTGGCTGATTTCAATGACTGGAACCACTGCGAAGTCAAAGACTTTGATTGCTTCGTCTGTGTCTCAGACTTTCCATTGGAAGCTCCTTTCTTGCCTTTCTTCTGTCCCTTCCTTCTTCTTGTAGTCGACTTCTTTGTATCTCCATAGTTATCATTGCTCATCTTGCTTTTCTCTTCAAACCCATTCGAATCCAGCAGCTCGGGTAATGGTTCATCGTTAGCAGGAATTTCTTTAACCAGAGTACATGATAATAGCTGTAGCGCTGGTAGTACGGTGAAAAGGAGGAATATTGTTGCTATGTTCAAGTTGTTTAATGCATACCCTCCTAATAGACTACCGCATATTCCTCCCACCGCCATAGCAAACCATGAAACAGACTGAAGATCTCCAGCAAAGGAGGACCTGATAAACGATTAAACGACAACTCAACTAATTAATAACGACGCTGTTTGCCCGATAAATCAGTCACTAAACTGAAAAACATAGAAAAATCTTACTTTTCAAGCCTTACAGACTCAGCTATCATGGCATCCACCACAACATCAGCCATGGCCGATCCAAGATTTTGTACGGTCAATAAAATCATCAGATACAAACTGGAATCTCGAGAGGTTGAATCAAAGCTAAGCAAGAGCCATGGCACAAGAGAGAGCACAGTCGATATCAGCAAATACGGCGTCCTCTTTCTCCCTCCGATTGGGATACAATCTGAGATGATTCTACGAAAAGAAAAGAACATGCCATAATTACTCTAAGCTCTTACTCTCACTGACATGTAGCTTTGATTCATGAAGATTCCCTTACCCATATAGTGGTTTTATGCTCCATGGAAAGAAAGCTACAGAAAACACGAACTGAGAAGCTGATGGTGATAACTGAAGCTTATCTTTCAGCTGGTACGAAACAGCTGTCCACACGAACGATCTAAATCCCTATATACAAACAAATCACCATATCATTTTCATTCTCCTGCAAAATACAATTTTCTATAGCAAATCCTAAGCTTCTACAAGATCAATCGCAAACCAATCTCAACAATGAACCGTGATCGTCTAAGTATATACCAAACGCTAATATGAAAACAGAGGAAAATGGTCCTATAAACTTCAAATTACAAAATAAAAATCCCAAGATGAGAAGTTTCGAATCCCTAATCGCCTTTGATTCATGAGTTAACGCTTTGGTGTAATCAGAAGGACGAGGACGGAAAAAAATCGGTTATCAATAATCAGCAACGAGAATCAATCACCATTTCTGTTTTGGTTGAACGAGAGAATCGCCATTTTCAGATGAATTACGTGAAAACAAAAGAAAAATCGAACCTGAGTGAAGTAAATGAGGCAAACGAGCCACAGAAACGCGACGCCAAACGCCGATCGCAGCTGCTTCAACCAATGTATCATCCTTATTTTGCAACACAGATTTTTTTTTTTTAGCTTTCTCTGATCATCAAATTTTATCGGGAAAATGTTTCTTTTGGTCTCGCTCTCAATTACTAATAACGGATTTCTTTCCCAGAGGCCAGATTTGTGGTTTCGTCGTCCGGACAAATAAATTTTCGGTTTAGTGACGCAAAGAATGACGATAGGGATATTTTCGTCTTTCACTGCTCAGGCGTGAGACACGTTATTAAACCTATAGCACTTAGACACGTCTATCTGTAGGACCCATTCACCACTAACCGTGCTTTACATCCCCTTTCACCGCCTTCTGAGACTAGTCTCCCTTTGCTTTGACCAAGACTTCATTTTCTCAATTTTCTGGATAAATATAATCACCTTATTCAACAATAACCAGATACTAACCTGCTTCTTATTAACATTTTAGAAAACCAAACTATTCATTCAAATTATCTTCCTTTTCTTATATAAGTTACAAGAACTGAACAAGGCATTTTGTATCAGCAATAAGAAGGCGCATATTGGGGTCGATACACAAACGGTTTCACGGCATGATGGTAACCGGAAGGGCGGTTGTAAGTGAATTTGATCCCGGTATTGGCCTGGTTTAGGCGGTTGCAAGGCGTGTGGAAGCTGCTTATGGGTCTTGCAAGGCAAGCGTCCCAACGTTCGCTCTCTGGCATTGTCTCTGCCACTGTGTAAACACCTTTTGAGTTTGTGAAAGCTTGATAGTTCACTACTTCTCCAGATTTGGTTATGCAGAGGACCGCAACCTCGGCTCCTGTAATAAATATACACACAAGAAAGGTTGAACAACAACATCTCGAAAATATGATCGATCCTTCAATAACACGGTTATAAGGAATTGTATTGTGTTATTTATCTTAGAGAAATGTACAAAGAGATTTATACAGGAAGAGTAATACAAATTAGGGAAGAAACTAATCTAGCCAATCACACTAATCAAGCTAATCATAATAAAACCAAGATATGTAGTTTCCATGGAGTAGCTAATACAAAGATGTACAATCTATTTCTTGAGCTTCAAAGTAAAACACATAGAACCGAGTGGCTTCTAAGGCAACACATGAAACGAGACATATCATTTCCACTACGAGTATTTCAGTAATCCCGAAAAATTGGAAACATGAAGCACAGTGGAAAAATCATTAACACAATCAGATAAATACAAAAACACAGCTGAAAACACAAGGACGAAAAAACAAATTAGTAATTACCAAGTTCCAGAGAGACAATAAATGATATAAACCATAATCACTTCTACATGTGGTTCTTGTAATTCAAAGAAAAAGAAAAGTTGACAAGAGAAGCAAACATAATCTGCACAAATTGTAGACAGAAATTCACATAGCTATGCATTATTTGTGCTCAATAAAGACAAACAAACAGTACCAACAATGTTCGACTACTACATAGAACTAAAATTTATAATCAAACACTGCACTAATTGATCTGGTTGTATAATTTCCAAACCAATTTGATGTGTGTGAATCCGTAGAAACAACTACCATTGAAATAAAGAGTGATAATCACTCTGAAAAAAATATCCTCAGAACACATTCTATCTAAACGAACAAGTATTGAAAAGCTAATCCAGAGTTCAACACAGACAAATCCAAAGAATTTCACAAAATCAGACCTTTTTTCCGAAAATCGAAAATCTATAAACTGTTATAAGTGAAGTCATGAGGCAGAGAGAGAGAGAAGAAACCTTGAAGAACATGATCTTCTGGTCCGATTGAAGAATCAGCACAGACATCGCATACAACTCTGCCGCGAATCTCGCCAGTCCAGGCGTAGACACCAGATGCTTCAAAGATCGCAGTCATCATGAACAGACCCATCACGAATTTGCTCAGCAGCGAGTCCATCAAGACGAAAAGGTCTAATCTTTTTACTCAAATAAAATGGTGCTTATCCCTCTCAGACAAAAGAACAGAACACGTTACTGAAATGGCCGGAGACATTTTGTCGGTAGTTCTGGAAAAGCAAACCCTCTTGACAAAGAGACTTCTCGTACGCGTTTTCAATTTATCACTTGACTATTTTGGTGCGATTGATAGTTAAAGCTAAAACTGTGATAAACCCAAGAGTTTAGGCCTTGTAATATAAATTTGCATATTCTTCTCCTTGGTCTCGAAAAAGGTAAACATAATTACTTCTGAGGGCAATGAAAACGAATGGAGCAATCTACTCTACACTGTAAATGAGGAAGTAAGAAGGTGTGCGTTGACTAGTCGCTGCTTAATCCCTCTCACGCTCCACAAGAAAACTCAGATTTCAAAACCAATTAAAGTTTTCATTTCTAAATCCAAGACGATCAATTGCATCGCTGAGTTCTGAAATTTGAAAAGGGGATTGGCTTCCTTCTGTTCGATTATAAATCGGTAAGCTTTTTGTGCGAATCCAATGTTTGGTGATCTGTTTGTTTAGGGTTCTTGTAAGATAGGCGAACCACCTGTGTTTGTTCTGGGATTTGTTTCTTCGTTATTGAATGTTAGAATTCCCAGAATGTCCTTGTCATGTTTTTGTTTTACTTGTAATCACTAGTCGTCAAACGTGTCTTCTTGGCTAGTATTTATAAATAGCTTGGATGATTTTCTTCCCATTCACTTCAATCTAATTCTTATGCAGTGCTTTGATTTCATCTTTCTTTTCTTTTGCATCAAAGTATTGGATATTGCTTTAAATTGGTATACAATATACATGTTTTTTTTTTTTTTTGGATAAAAAGTATACAATACATGTTGTGTTCATCCTCCTGCATCACTATAGTTGTTGAAAGATGAGAGTTTAGTTATGGATCACACTACACAATGGGTTACTTTTCCTAAATTTCGCTCATTTTTACATTGGTCTTGTCAATGGAATTTCCAGTATATCAATTCCTGCTTGAAAGTTTCTTCTCATATACTGCAATTTCCTCACAAAGAACCCTGAAAACTCTGGTGAAAGATGGCTAAATTTATTTGGCTTTCTGCTTAATTTGTGTTATAAAAAAAAGGTTACTTATTCACATAGATGATTTCCTTTGCTTTAGTTCAGGTTTGTCTTCAGACCCGTGAAAAAAATCTCAGGAAGTCATCCTCGCACGCAGAGGCGAAAGAAGATAAACAAAATTCATAATGGTTCAGAAGCCTGAACTGATCAGAGGTGGAGGAGGATCGATAAAAATAGGTGCTACAGGGACAGTAGCAACTCTAATGACACGAGAGCTAGACACCATGAAACAACCTTCAACTCAAACTCCCACATCAAGACCCATTAGAACAACAATCCCTGTCTCAGTAGACTGTGGCACATCTTCTTCCACTCCAAGAAGACAAAAACAAAGAAAATCATCAGACGAAGCTAGTAGCAGCAACAACAATGTTAATAATGGTAGAACACCAAAGGGTGGTCACAATGCCAAAAGCACTCATCAGCTTCCAATGCTTGGCTCTGATGATGTGTCGTTGCAAGGAACCCCAACAAGAGAGAAGAAGATGATGAACATTGTCGAAATTGTCAATGTGAAATGTGGGAATCCAGATCGAACTTGGGCTAATCCGATTACTAGTAGACTCAAGAAGCTTGGCTTCTCTAAACTCAATGAGAGCATTCTTTAAAAGCTTTGCAATATACTCTGGCATAATAGGTTTGTATATCGGGTATGAACCGGTTTAAATCAAATCACAATGTAATCTTTCTTTGTCTCAAACCCAACTATGTAATTGTCAACGGAGCTTTTGGTCATTACATTCATTTAGTTTTTGGCATCTTTCTTCATATTCCCAATATATAAAGCCAGATGCTTTACTTCCTAAGCTATTAGCCATTAAAGTTTTGTTTCATAATACCATTTTCCCTTTCATATGGTGAAAGGATTACACCCTTCAAAAATGATTTGGAATATATTTTTCCGTCACCAACACATAAAGGTTTGAATGGTGGGCTATTATGGTAACAAGAGGGGATCTAAACCTATAACACCCTAAATCTCCTCTGGTTAGGAAGTGTAAATATAGAAAATAATTGATAGAGTACATATGTTTCTACTCAATTCCACGTCCATTTAGTTGTTGAAGTTTTGGTGACAAAAAGAAAAATACATGAATTCTTGTTCTTATGCTTTGATTTTGGAGAATTGAGGATAGATAACCATTTTTTTTATAATTTTCTTAGACAAAACCATTTTCTTGTTCAACACATGAAATTCTATTACTCAAATCGGTTACATTCCAACAACAAGAATTTTTTCATCATCCACACAGATGAGTTACATATTACATCCACCACAAAGGGCTTACAAAAGCAGAGATTTAAAGACAATAAGAACAAGATAGAGAAGGAGTTCCAAAACTTGAATGTAAACTCCCCATGATAGTTAGAGAGCCAAAGTCGGTATCCGAAATCTTGTTCGAATAGCAATGTACTTTGCCTGAAGCATTAGCCAACAAACATCCGACCACCGAAAGACCAACAAACACATCCCAGTCCACAAGACGTTGGAATGTTGAGCTTTGGAGAGAGACATTCATGACCTTAACTTTCTTTAGACCCATGACCAGAATATGATCACTCAGAGCTCGCTTGATTAAGACCAAAAGCGTAGAGCTTAATAGACTCGCACCGTAGAGGCAGAGCATTTTCTCGGTTTTGAAACTGGAATCCAATCACCTCTCATAGAGAGGATAAGAGGACGTATAAATTTGTCCTCGAAGGAGGAAGGATTTACACACGATTTAACCAAACTGACACAATTCCATTGAGCACCTAACCATACCAAGCAAGCAATATCTACTCTAGATATGAGTCCTAAAAAATATCTAAAGTCTACACTACTTTCCCGTATGATTAAGAGAATGGAAGGGAGATTTAAAGAGACAGACTTGTGCCATTCGGTAAAGGTTACAGAGTTTTTGAAGAACCCAAAAAAGCTTAAGATTTTTCACCCAGAAGCTGATGATATCGCTCTTTGAAGACGACGAACATTGGCAAGCTCTTAGTGGGCTTTTTCCAAACTGGGCCAGGTTTAGCTCATGTCTAAACGAATCGGGCCAAGCCCAACCAATCCAGCCCAGAAGACCCAACACCCAGATGACGAGAAAACGGTGGATCTGGTTGTCAGAAAGCGTGTTTATTCCAGCGAGATCTCCACGACCCTCAGCAAAAACTTCTCCCGCCCCGAATAAAATTTTATTGGAAGGATCGGCGGTGGTAACTTTCTCCAGGCTCGAGTTGGAGAATGACGATTTTAATGAGCACTTGAATAACCTCACCGGACCCAAGGAGATCTGCGGTGCGTAGGGTTTCATCGGTTGACCCATATAATCAGTCGCCGATGTTAGATTTAGATTGTAGGGAGAGATGGCGAACCACAGAAGAAGTAGCCACGCTCCAGCACAGACCTCGTGAACGACCAGGCTCACGGGATCTGACCCGCATGCAAGAGCAGATCCAGAGGCAACGGCGGAGGTTCTGGATCTGGGTCTGGTGGAGGGGGTGACAGCTGCGAAGCCATCAACATCTCAAGAAACCCAGTACGAAAGGAAGAGAAAGGAGAGAAGGATATTCTCATCAGCGGCGTGAGGCCTCACCGGCGGCAGGAGTACGACGAGGGGGAACCTATTCGCCGTTTTTGGAGAGAGAAAGGGGATGATTGGTTGGGCCTTAATTTAGTTTACATTGGTTTTTAGAAAAATTAAAAATTAAAATTTTTTTACCAATCATGTTGTAGCTTTCTTTTTAAAACTAGAAACTTTTTTTAATTTTTACCAATCATGATGTAGTTTTCTTTTTTAAAGTTAAAGCTCAAACAAAAAAACATTTTTTTTTGCTGTAATATGTCAAAAACCTAAAGCCTTATTTTTTGGGCTGTAAAAACTATTTGGCTGTAGCTGTACATTTAGAATCTGTAACTTCAAATTTTTAGATATAAAAATATTCTAAAATAAAACATGTTTAGTAAGATACAATATTTGATGTTTTAATTAGTTTATGCAAATAAAAATTGTTATAATTTAGAAACATATTTCTACTTTTAGCATATAAAATAAATTTAGTTAACATATAAAATTAACTAATTTATTTTATATGTTTAAAGTAGCAATGAATTTCTAAATTATTATAATTTTTATCTACACAAACTATTTAAACTAAAATTATATCACATATTATATACTTACCAATCATGTTTTATTTTAAAACAGTTACAGCTAAAAACTTACAACTACAGCTTCTAAATCTACATCAAAAAATTATGCCGCAAAAAAAATGTACAGCTACAGCAAAAACACTTACATCAAATATTATACAGCAAAATTTCTACAGCTACAGCCGAACCAATCATCCCCAAAATCTTTTTTTCTTAGACAAAACTTAATTAATTTTTCTTACATTTCGACCCTCAGAAAGAATTTCCCTATTTTTTTCTTTTATTTTCACTATTTTCTTATCTTTTACGATCATTTTCTTTTCATTTGTAAAAGTAGATATTGTGATGAGCTTGACTTAACAAAAAAAGTATTTTATCGGAATACTTGGAACTGATTTCGAATACTGGAAAAAAAATTATAAATCTAAGATTTGAAACTTTCACATATTATAAAAAATGTTTTTGTGAAGTTCGTAGAAATCATGTAAAAATTAACAAAACTTATGAAAGTTGTATGATATTTAAAGGAAAAATTACAAAATCTGCCATAAATCTCACAAACTTTTCAAAATCTGTCATAACTATAAAAAATTTTCAAAATTTACCACATTTTTTTTTATCTTTTAGTAAAAAGCAAAATTACTACTCTCTCTCTCTCTCTCTCTCTCTCTCTCTCTCTCTCTCTCTCTCTCTCTCTCTCTCTCTCTCTCTCTCTCTCTCTCTCTCTCTCTCTCTCTCTCTCTCTCTCTCTCTCTCTCTCTCTCTCTCTCTCTCTCTCTCTCTCTCTCTCTCTCTCTCTCTCTCTCTCTCTCTCTCTCTCTCTCTCTTTTGAATGGACTTCTTCTATTTTTGTTGAGGTGAGAAAGATTACCTTTTTTGTCTGTACAAATTATTTTATAGCATAATTTTTTCAACTTCATTTAGTTTTATATTTTGAACATTAGTAGTAAATAAATTTATAACTTTATAGTTAACAAAAATGACAAATAGACATACAATCTTATAAATAGTATTTGAATATGAATTATTTATTTTTATTTTATATAATAAATCCTTTATTATAAAAAATATATTCAATAATACGTTATAATTTTACAGAATATATATTTTTTAAACTTAAAATAAGTTATATTGTTGAATATTGTCTTGGGCCCCGGAGAAGCTAGGCACGACACTGGGTGTCGGAGACAGTGGTAGATATAGCCGAAGATAGTGGTGGATATAGCCGGAGATAATGGTGGATATAGCCGGAGACGGTGGCTATTAGAGTACAAGAAAATAAGTTCAGTGTATACACTGTCGACCGTCTACGACATGGACATCTAGTTTGTGGATGTCTTGTATTTCCTATCCTCCGATGTCTACCACAAAGACAGTGACATAAACGATGGTCGACGGTATCAGAGACGATGGTGGACATAGCCAGAGACGGTGGTGGACATAGCCGGTGGCCATTAGAAAACAAGAAATACAAGACGTTTACTGTGAACGATGGAAGTAGACTGACACACTGAACTAGTTGGTTATTATTTCTGAGGATAATTTCGTTTTTGCGTAGTAGACGTCTGTAGAGATTGTGTTAGATTTTGAAAAAAAATTCAACTTATGGCAAATTTTGAAAAATCATTTGGGAAAAAGCATATTAGGAAATTTTCTCCCATAATTAAAATTGCCAATGTTTTTCGAACACATGTCTGATTATTTGGACAAAGAAAACGCGACGATCAGTGTGAATTATCATAGTCAAGCGCTCCATTACCAATTTGCCAGTGTTACCAATAAATACGTTTTGTTTTTCGGCATTTAACATATATACGGTTTCCTCAACTCACAAGTAAAATTACACAAACACATAAGTTTCTGTTAATTTATGTCAACTAAAAGACAAACTGACCAAGAAAAAAGTGAGAATGTTATTTCTTATAAAAATGATGTGAGACGTTATTTTTAAATAAAAAATTTGTTGGCATAAAAGTTTATTAGTCAAAAGGAAGAGATACAACTTAGAAGAAAATTAAAAAGTATTAACAACTATGTCTCAAGAGAACAAGAGCATGAGCGACACGTGTCTATCCACGTGCTATCTTCTAAGTTGAAGAAGAAACTTCATCACCGGACACAATTTTCCGGCAACGGAATTCACCACCGTTCTTCAATTTTCCTCTCCCATTCTCCATAACAAACTCTGAAGACAACCAAATCTGTATGAGCCAACAACCGGAAAAATCTGCTTCTTCACTGAGATTAGCTTCTGACCATCCCAATTCTCGTGACAAACCTCACAAATCATCAAGGTTTTAGTAGAGGATCCTGAAGGAGACTAACTCCTCGCCAGAGAGGAGGTGATACCTATATGGTGAAGAAAACAAAAGAAATCCTCTGTAGATTTTAGATGCTTCGCCGTCAAATCGGATTTGGTATTGAGAAAATACAAGAATCCGAACATGTCAAAAAGCCGAATCCAATTGAATCGGAAGAGAAAATCCGACTAAGCGGAAAATTTAAACACAAAAGCTTCCACCGGAAAAAAGTTCCGGTGAACCAGAAAAACAAAGACCGATCATAGATCGGAGAAGACAACAATATCTTACAAAAGCTAAGACACAAACTAAACAAATTTACAAACTAAAGCCACGACGCTGGCAAGAAAGTCGACGTGAGACAAACTCAGATTTAGAACTTTTTCTTCTGTTATTAGAGATATGGTAGAGAGAATTGTCTAGAGAGAGACTTAGTTTGTAAACATATCTCAGAAGTAATACAATGTGAGACGTTATTTTAACAAAATCTAATAACTAGAAGATGCTATATATCTAGCAAATTATATCTTGATTTTTTTTAGTAGTAATAAGGAGGGAATATTTTCCCACTAATTGTTGGTTGTTGTACCTTGATGTATCTTCGGGATCGTAACATAACAGTGAACTTGGATAATGATTGAATCGTGCACAAGAGCACTTTCCTTAAAGAGTATTTCAACCCTTCCTTGGTTACACGAAATCCCTTATAGGATAAGACAACCAAAGTTGCCTCTTGTTCTAGACTAAGACACAAGAGAGACAAAAAGATATTTGTGTTTTGTTTTGTGTTTGACTAAAGATGGTCTCGTGAATTTCTTCCTCCCCACTTTTTTTAATTGCTCCAAAGCTTTTATAATATACCAAAGGTTGCAATGATTGATAAAATAAACCATAAATCCAATAGTTACAACTTTTCATATGAACGGTTACAACTATTCACTTAAATCTCCAACATTCCTCCCCATTTAAGTGTAATCTTAGATTCACAAAATCAACAACACAAAAAAAACCAAACTCTTGCATAAAAGAAAATATCTTAACGATTGAATTTTAATCTTAGTGTTATTACACATTCCAAACGCCCGAGAATAAAGATGTCATAAGAATTGAATCTTTTCAACTCATTTGGGCACATGAAGATAATACACACAAGAATTTCTATACTACTCTAAGTGTTTATTCTTGACACTATTATAAGCCATGCGCCCTTATCCGTTCACGAAAGTATACGAAGCAAAGTCCAAGCTTCTTGAAGCGGCTACATTCACACTCGTATAGGTAGATTTTTTAGTCATGCACCTGCAACATGCACACTTTAGTCACAAAAGAGTCACAAATGAGTCGCAAATCTTTGTGACTAATTTGCCACTCGGTAATTCGAGTGGCTAACGACCTGTTTTCTTGTAGTGATGCACTTTTTAAAAAAATCTATTAAGAAGAAAACTTCAACCTAACTTTCTCTTGTAGGTCTAAGCACATACCTTGGGATGTTCTGAAATTAGTGCTTCAATCTCTAAGTATAGGCTTTCCACATTGAATTCAGCCTCTAATGTCATATTAGAGGGAAATTGGGTTTCCTATAATTAAAAATTTTAGATGAACTTTAATCTCATCCCTTTAGCCGACTTTGTTACCAAGGGTTCTCTTTTGTCAAATGATTTGCTAGATTTTGTTGAGACCGAACAAACTATAAATTAATCACCCCATGAGTGATCAACTCACGTACCACGCTATGTCTAACGCCTAGGTGTCGCGACCTACCATTATATACTTGGCTATAGGCCTTAGCCAAAGTAGTTTGACTATCACAACGAATAGAAATGAGTGACACCGGTTTTGGCTACAATAGAATCTCAGAGACTAAGTTTCTAAGCCACTCTGCCTCTCTTCCCGCAGCCGCTAACGCTAGATATTCTGATTCCATAGTTGAACTTGTAATACAAGTTTGTTTCTTGGAAGCTCATGAAATGGTACCTCCCCAAGTAAGAACACCCAACCACTTGTACAAGAATGATCTTCTATGTTGGTTGGTGATCCAACTCGTATTTGAATCTAGGACCGAAGGAAATCCAACATAAGATAAACCATAATTTATGGTTCCTTTCAAGTACTTGAGCACACGTCTTAAAACTTGCCAATGGTGGGTACTCGGGTTACTAGTATATCTTCTTAACCTTCCTACTGCATAAGCTATATCCGGTCTAGTACTCGTCATGACATACATTAAGCAACCAATTACTTGAGAATACTCGAGTTGTGATACCGCTTGTCCCGTATTAGGCTTAAAATTCATGCTCGCGTCCAAGGGAGTGCTCATTGGAGAATAATTCTCACAATTGAACTTTTTAAGCACTTTCTCAATGTAATGAGATTGTGTTAAAGATAGTTCGTTACCATTACGTTTGATTCGAATTCCTAAAATCACGTCCGCCTCCCCCATGTCTTTCATGGCAAAATTTGATGTCAAAAACTCTTTTGTGAGTTCAACTTGTCTAAGATCAGTACCAAATATCAACATATAAGCAAATGATTACTCTATTTTCAGGCTCATCAAATTTGCTATATAAGCACTTATCTGACTGATTTAACTTGAAGTCGCTTCATAAGACAGCCTCATCAAACCTTTCATGCTACTGCTTTGGTGCTTGTTGTAGCCCATATAATGACTTTATCAACTTACACACTTTATGCTCATTACCGGGCAAAATAAAGCATTCGGGTTGTTTCATATAAACCTCTTCTTCTAAGACACCGTTCAAGATTGCGTGTTAACATCCATTTGGTGAATCACAAGATTATGAATGGTTGCCAAACCAATTAATAATCTTATAAAAGATATTCAAACAACGAAAGCATAAGTATATAAATAATAAGTACGTTCCCTTTGTCTAAAACCTTGGATGACCAAGCAAGCCTTAAACTTTTCAATCGTTCCATCAACTTTCATCTTTTTTTTGAAGATCCATTTAACCCAAAGGCTTGCAACCGGGTGGGAGATCCCTCAAGACCCACGTATTATATCCTATGATGGAATCTATTTCATCATTCACTGCTTCTTTCCAAAAAGCAATGTCATGAGACGTCATAGCCTCACCAAAAGTCCTAGGTTCACCATCAATATGATAACAATATGAATATTAGAACTCAATCTCATCTCTTGATCCTTCATCCAAATAAATTGAAAACCGGGACCAACTGATTTTTCAATCATCCCTCGCTTGCTTTTACGAAGCATCGACACGATTGTGTCGTCTTGTTCTTTAGTTCCACTTAAACTGGGAATCAAATCTTTTGGTCTAGGTATTGATGAAAAACGATTTTCATCAAAAATTGCATCTCTTGATTCTATTACGGTAATAATCGATACAGAATCATTAGGTTCCATGACATAAAACCTATAAGCTTTGGACTGTTCGGCATATCCAATAAAGATACAATCAATACCTCTTTTCCCCAAAGTTTTTATCTTTGGTTGGGGTAGTCTAACGACCGCTTGACATCCCCAAACACGAAGATAGTTCAAACTTGGTTTCTTTTTGTACCAAAGCTCATAAGGGATAACCTTGTTTTGTTTTGTTAGGAACTCTATTTAATAAATAACAAGTCGTCAACATGGCTTCACCCCAAAATCCCTCACTCAATCTTGAGTAAGATAACATGAAATTAACCATTTCTTTCATGACTCGATTTTTCCTCTCGGACACACCATTTTGTTGTGGTGTATACGGAGCTATACTTTCATCTATAATGCCTACAGAATGAAAATATGTAGGATCATAATGGTCTCCACCTCTATCGGTGCATAACTTCTTAACCAATTCATTATGTTCTAGTTCAACCTCGGTTTTATAAACCTTGAATTTATCAAGAGTCTCATCTTTAGCATGTAATAAAACGAGAATAATCATCTATGAATGTGATGAAATATTTTTTATTCCCTAAAGATGGCATGCAAATCACATAAATCACTATGTACAAATCCAATTACCCTACCATTCCTTGCTATGCTCTTAAACGGTTGTCTAACTATCTTATTCAATATACATGTTCCACACTTATCTATATTCACGTCAAAAGTTGGAATTAATTCTTCTTTAGATATTTCAATCATACGTTTATAATGTACATGACCTAATTTAGCATACCATAGAGAAGTATCATTTTTTCTAGAGCATGTCATATAGATAGAATTGACAACTTTATTAATATTAAGCATAAACATATCATTACAAAAATAACCAAATCCAACAAAGACACCACACTTAGATAAGACATACTTATCCGACTCATACACTTGTCTCTATCCACACTTATTTACAACACTACCGGAAACTATATTTTTTTCTAATTCCGGGTACATGAAGTACATCATTAAGATTAGGAGTTTTCCCAGAACTAAATTCTAACACCACTTTTCCACGACCTAGGATAGGAGCGGTCGACTCGTTGCCCATATGAAGTATGGATCCATCTTAAACCGGTTCGTATGTTTTGAACCATCGACGATCCTTGCAAACATGTGTTGTTGCACCCGAGTCAATCCACCACGTCACGTCATCATACTGCACATAAAATGCCTCAACAATTTTTGATACATAATTCACTTTCAAGTATGAATCAAAAACAAAATTTTGACCTTGATGAGAGGATGGGCCTTGATCCTTAGACCTTTGCCCTAAACAGTTATGTTCCATTTTATTCTAATCCTTTGCTGCCCAACAATCACGTTTCAAGTGACCCGACTTGTTACGAATCCAGCTAACGCTTTTAAGCCTTTTGTTAGATCTATCGTTAGTGTTGTTATTAAAGGGACGTTTCTTCCCTTTATCCTTCATCTTGAAATTCCCACTTTCCTCCATCATATTGATCGAAGAAGTTCTAGCCTCTTTATCTTTGGACTTTGGGTTTCCCTCCCTCTTGCGCCCTTAGAGATTCCTCTATACGCAAATGGCTGCCAAGTTGTACAAGCGACAACTCTTCCTTTTTGTGTTTTAACATGTACTTGAAATCCTTCCAAGAAGACGGTAACTTGTCGATTATACTCGACACCGAGATAGATTCATCCATCTTCAAGTCGTGTTGAGCGAATTGGCCTAGGATGCGAAGTAATTCATTGTATTGCTCCATAACCAGTCTCGAATCGCACATCTTGTAATTATTAAAATTACTCACAAGGAACTTCTTACTAGAATCATCCTCGACCATGTACTTCGATTCCAACGCATCCCAAAATTCCTTTGCGGATTCGATATTTTGGTAGACATCAAAGAGAGGATCAGACATACCGTTGAGAATGTGGCCACGACATATGTAGTCATTGTTCTCCCATTTAATTTGCTTCCTTGTCTCCTCCACGAACTATTCCTCGGTATTCTCCGACACGGTGGGCATTGGCATACTTAGAGCATACACCACATTGAGCGTTGTAAGGAGAAAGTGCATCTTCTTTTGCAATCTTCGAAAATCGACTCCTTCAAACTTATCTAACTTGCCAAACTTTGACGTCATCTCACACACCGAAACATTAGTCATCGTTCACGATAAATACTCTTTAAGAATGTTGTAGCTTGATGTATCTTCGGGATCATAATGTAACGGTGAACTTGGATAATGATTGAATCGTGCATGAGAACACTTTCCTTAAAGAGTATTTCGATCCTTATCAATGTCTTGGGTTATACGAAATCTCTTGTAGGATAAGAAAACCAAAGTTGCCTCTTGTTCTAGGCTAAGACACAAGAGAGACAAAAAGAGACTTTTGTTTTGTTTTTGTGTTTGACCAAAGATGGTCTCTTGAATTTCTTCCTCCTCACTGTTTTTTATTGCTTTAAAGCTTTTATAATATATCAAAGGTTGCAATGGTTGATAAAATAAACCATAAATCCAATAGTTATAACTTTTCACATGAACAGTTGCAACTATTCACTTATATCTCCAACATTGGTAATATATGTTTTAAACAAAGAGTGAATGAAACAGAGCTTTCGATGACTGCATAGAAATAGTTCGACAAGTCGAAGTCTAGCTACGTAAAACATTGACATTCTCTTTGTCCTTTACAATTCTGATTTTTATAAAATAAAATAAAAACAATATGTAGTAGAAGAAATTAAATAGCTTTGGTTGGTTAGGAGACTTAGGACCTGGGGCCACATCATTGAACTTGAATGTTCGGTAACAAACACCTATCATCATGAGTTTCATAAGTTGCTCAAGTCTCTTTTGATGCGCATCCACGTGGTCCAACACATCAATTGGTTCTTTCTTAATTTATTTTATATAAATTTTAAATTATCTTTTCAGGAATTATTTTATATCCATTGGACAATGAACCAACTTGCCAAAATGGTAACCAAAAGAAAATCATTGTAAAGCATTTTCCAGCTTTGTAGTCAGTTTAGAGAGTAGAAGACTCTGTATCATGACTACTACTCATGATATGTCCCAAAGAGTGGATTGGAGTTTTATGTTCTAGGTTATGATATGGAGTTTTATAGGCTCGTATAATACTCCCTCCGTTTCAATATGTATGATTTTTTAGAAAAAAATTTTGTTTCAAAATGTATGATGTTTTCAATTTTCAATGCAGTTTTTAAGAACTAATGAATATGAATTGTAAACTTCAAGATACATTAATTGATTTTATTGAGCTACTATTGGCTTAAATTTATGGAAAATTGTTTAGTGCAAAAAACAATGTATTAATAGATCAAAATTAATATGTTTTCTTAATATGTGCAAAAGTTCTAAAAAATCATACATATTGAAACGGAGGGAGTATAAGAGTTGAGAACATTTATTGTGGTTCTATGTTAAACCTTTGGATAGTTTGAACAGTTTAGTAAAGAGTTCGAATTTTTGAATACATATCAATTTAATCGATAAAAATAAATATAGTAAAGTCATAATTTAGTTGATATTATTAATTAGTTTAATTTGCCTCGATTTATTGAAACATTAGAAAATTATCCGCGTTATACGCGAGATAAAATGATTATCGAATAAAATCAATAGTTGTAATTAAAAAAAGATTATGAAGAATAATTATACATAACCTAAGACCTAATTTATATATTTGAATTTTGCGATTATTTTGCATACAAATGTGTTCCACTCATGAAATAATTAAACAAACAAATTTCATTAATTATTATATTTTTACTTGTACGAAGGTGCATTTATGAAAAATTAAAAACATCTGCTTGTCAAACAAAACAACACATGTAAATACATATTTTTACATGTTCATATATTTTCAAAAGATGATAAATAGTTTTATTTTATTTTAAATCAATTTTTTGGGTATATATGTTAAATTTTTGTTCACATTTAATTCTATGATTTAAATCTATAATTTCGAAATATTTTAATTTTGGCAAGTTGAAAGTTTCAAAATATTTTAATTTTGGCAAGTTTAGGAAGATTCAAATGTGTTTGGCAATTAGAGTTATAGTAATCAAAATAAGTATATTTGGAATTAAATGTGTTTAGTAATGAGTATAAGAGAATGAAATAAATAAATAAAAATAAAAAGGAGAAACTCCACCAACAAATAAATAAATAATCTAGTATCATCAACCAACTTCATTTCAATATATATACATGAACCTTTTTTTCTTAAAATGTAAATTTGCTGTATGTGTTGTATTGTGATTTGGAATAAAAAAAACAACTTGGGTGGTTTTAGTGGTTAGAGTGGTAGACCATTATTTGTATATGTTTAAACTGTATACATCCACGGGACTCCCACAGAGGCATAGACTACTATAACTCTAATTGCCAAACACATTTGAATCTTCCTAAACTTGCCAAATCACAATACAACACATACAGCAAATAGACGAAGTTTCTGATTGAAGATAAAGATTCCATGACAACGAACACGTTATCTAGATTCTCCTACATTTTTCTAAACAAAACTAACGTCTAATTTTTTTATATCTAATATGATCTATTTGTATAGCTCGTATACTCTCAGTCCAATAATACAAAAGCTCTTTATAAATATAAATATATATAAACGCTTTAATAGATCATGGATTTAGAAATACATATGTATTGGTATATCGATGAGATCAAGAACCGAAGAACCGGAGATCGAACGGTTTAGATGACCAATTAAAATTATGAAAATACGTTCAGTCCGATTATAATTTATTCTTAAAATGAAAATACGTTTTAACAATTTAAAATGTATTGACGTGTAATAAACATGAAAATATACTAATATAATTGTTGAGGTGATATGTAAATATAATTGGGTATTAACATAACTAAAGCTCTAAAAGAAGAGTCGAGAGGGACAAGCTAACGAGTTTTCTGGGCGTGTGTTTTAAATGGTCAAAATCCCTGTTCAAAAAATCAGCCGCCGATTAATCGCTGTCGGAAATTTTTTTGGATTTTTTGAAACAATTTAAAATTTTCATCATTTTAAGTTAAAAATCGATTAAAACTTGATGAATCTGTTATATTTTGATATTAAGGACAAAAAAAAGTAAAAAAAAAAATGAAGAATAACGTGAGGAAATTGAACATATATTGCTAGGCCCACTCCGACCGCCTGATTGACGCCTAGCGAATTTTTGAACGTTGGTCAAAATAAACTTTTTTGTTCCCGAGATTTTCAAATGCCCATGTTAGGAACTACAAAGCTTTGACATTAATATTTCCAATCATAAATCAATTGGTTTGGTAGTCTAGCTTTTTCTTACCAATTGATTGATGTGGCTGTATTCATTATTTGTTCTTCAACGATGGTATGTATTTTAACATAAAGTTAAACACGATTGTAAGTAAACTGTATTTATAAGTTTTCATTCATAACAATCAAACGTCAACAAACAGAATTATAAATTTTGTAATCAAATGAATGTCATATTGATAACATTAGAATTTATATCTCCGATTAATTTCAATATTATTTATCATGAATTCCGTTTAAATATTGTAAATTCCGAATTTTAAACGGTAATTCATTTTACATATGGTCTGATTAACAAAAAAGTGCAACATAAACGGTTTTAGATGGTGACGGTTTCAGACAATAAACACTATGGTGCGGGACGAGAAGTAAACATTTTTTTTTATTATTTAGAACGAGACGATGTATAATACTTCCTCCATTTTGTATTGTGATGTTCTAGAGTTTTCATTTATATCAAGAAAACACATAAATGTTTAGTTATAAGTGTTTTATTTTTTGCACTAACAATTTTCCATAACTTTAAGCCAATAGTATTTCAATAAAACCAATTAATATGCATTGAAATTTACAATTTGTTATTATTGTTTCATAAAAATGCATAGAAAATAGAGAAAATCAATCTTTTAGAAACAAATTTTTTTTTCTAAAACATCAATCAAATAAGAACGGAAAAAGTATAATAATCTCTTATAAACTTGATAGTTAAGGAAAAAGAAAGAAAATAAAAGTATTGAACCCCTTTTAGAGATTCCATTAATAAACAGAAAGTAATGAATGTGTTATATGCCTTAGATCTAACTAACGGGAACTACATGGACGGCCGACCGCACATATTTACTTGTATCATTCTTTAAGAAACTACCTTTTAGCCATTTTAACAAAACGCTTTGCTTCCTTTAACAAAACGCTTTGCTTCCTTCAACAAAACGCTTCTCAAGATTCTCGTGCTTTGTGTTTCAGATGGAGTTCTTATTTAGAAACGGCTATATCCTCTTCAACAATCAGTTTTACTACTCCATCCGTTCTCAAAAGATTGATGTTGTAGAATTTTCACAATTATTAAGAAAACACATTAATTCTTAGTTATAAATATCTTTTTTTTGTACTAAACAATGTTCTAGACTCTAAACCAATAGTAATTCAATAAAACCAATTAATGTGTTTTGGAATTTACAATTCATCATTGTTTTTTCATGAAAAATGTATTGAGAATGTAAAAAATCAATTTTTTAGAAATATTTGTTTTTCCTATAACATCAATCTTTTCAGAACGGAGGGAGTATTACATTTATTTAATTAGTTGTACATCTTATTTGATTATTATTTCATTTTTGTCGTGAATCTTAATTAATATATAAAACAATTGAATGATATAACACGGCCAGAAAATATTTGTAATATATAAAAATATCGAAGAATAATAATCAAATAAGAACAACCTTTAGATAAATATTCAAATGTTGACGACAAAAAAAAAAGAATAATCAAAATGATAACTAGTGAGTAAGTGACATGTACACTTGGGTTTACTCCACGCGGGAGTAATAAGCTCTTACATTGACTATATTATCCTTCCGCAGCAAGATGCCAGGAACAAAGAGCCATAATGTAAAGAAGCATCCACCAAGGGCATTCTCGGTATTTTTTAAGATGACGGGTCAAACCAACCAATCCATATAACCGAGAACTTCCAATTACACAGAAACAGCAAACAAAGAAACAATTTAGAAAAAAAGAAGAAGATGTAAGCTTTTTACCAGCCAAAAGATCACATATCTCTCTCTGTTTTCAATGGCCGAGAAAACCAATAAGGTCGCCGGAAAAATGACTCCTTTCTACCGGAAAATAGTTCACGTGGACATAAAATGGAGAATCATCGACAAAGTATCAATCTTTGGAGATTTTTTTAGGTTTATATGGAGAAAACTCGTTTCTTGTTCAAGTATCATTGAAAAACCTATTATTTACGGGCGGATCGCCAACCGGCTTTCTTCCACTGCCGGAGAGATCTTTGACGGCGACGAAACCGGATTTGAACCAACTGGTTCCGGTAGAAGGTTTGGTTCGAGTTCAGATTCTGATTTGGTTAGTCTCAAGATCAGCTTATTAGGCGATTGTCAAACAGGGAAGACTACTTTTGTAGTAAGTATCAAAATCTTGTCGATGAAATAGAGTCAAGATCGGCTTATTATATATTTCTTGATTAATTCTTATATTTTTTTCTTTTCTTATTAAGATAAAATATGTAGGGGATGAGAATCAAGGGTTCTTGGAGATGACAGGTTTAAATTTGATGGACAAAACGTTTTATGTTCAAGGAGTTACAATTTCTTTTAGCATTTGGGATGTAGGAGGTGAGTTATACTCAAATTTTGGGTTGGTGACTAAACTTTTAGGGAAGTTTTAGTAATTACTTTATTAGTTATGAGATTATAAATCATTATTGTTGAAGGTGATGAAAAGAGGTCAAAAGTTCATATACCCATTGCTTGTAAAGATTCAGTAGCAATCTTGTTCATGTTTGATCTAACCAGTCGATCTACTCTTAACAGGTTCGTAATTTCTTCATCAATTTGCTTCTCGTTTTGCTTTTTCCATTTTTTCTTAACTAATACTTATCAGCGATTTTTTGTTTGTAGTGTCTTTGGGTGGTATAGCCAGGCAAGAAAATGGAACACGGTATATTTTGTTTCATAATATAAGCTATTTTGACAATACTAGGTACTTTTAACTTTATTGAATTGTGTGTGACCAATAATATTTTGCAGTTTTTTTTATAATTGGTTAAATTGTTTTTAATATATATTTTCAATACTACTTTTTAGAGTAAAAGTAGTTTCTTAATATGCGTGATTTTTGCTAAAACATCTTATATTATGAAACGGAGGGAGTAGTTTTTAATTTTGACAGTAAATTAAAACAATAACATCAACACAATTTCGTTGATTAAATCCTTGGTCTATTTATTTCTGTTTTTGGTTGGTGTTTCACCACTTTATTTATTTATAAATTTTGATTTAGAAAGCAAAGAAACCAAATTCGATTTGAGTTGTTCCTACGTCTTCCATGCAATTTAGATTCGACTTTATAACAAAATGTATACTTGGATGATTTTTTTGTTGACTTCTATACTTGGAGGAATTTTAAAAGTATAACAAAATTATTTTTAGTTTTTCATATACATAATTCCATTGCTTCGTTTTAGTTTCGGTTAAAGCAAATGGCAAAAAAAAAGCAAATAGCATTTAGCAGCTTTTCTTATTAGTTGAATTATGCTCCATACTAATGTAATTTATTAACATTAAGGGAGTGTATAGTATAAACTTTTGGAATCAGATTCCAACAAATTCCCTTTTCTTTAAGTATGTTTTTCTAATTTTTGTATTTCTTGTATCAGACGGCAATTCCGATTCTAATAGGAACAAAATTCGATGATTTCGTTCGGCTCCCACCCAATCTTCAGTGGACCATTGTCACTCAGGTATACAATCATACAGCTTAATCATTTCAAATATTCATTATATTTTACGTTTCCATGATGATTTCAACAACTGGATATTTTGTTATAATTTGTAAATATGAATGGTTAATTTTGGTTTAATTTGATTATATCAAATGAATAGGCAAGAGCGTATGCGAAGGTGATGAAGGCGTCATTGTTCTTTTCAAGTGCGACACACAACATAAATGTGAACAAAATCTTCAAATTCATTTTGGCTAAACTATTTAATTTGCCATGGAAGATTGACAGAAATTTGACCTTAGGTGAGCCTATTATCGACTACGATTCCTAGTTTAGGTTATTTATTTATTTTTGTTGTAAAAAAAGTTTCTTTCTCTTTTGTACATGAATTTTAAAATTGAGTTTAATGAAAAGCACTGTTTAAAAAGAATTTAAAGAAAACCGTTGATAAAGATAAACAAAGATTGTACCTTAGTCATTTCTATAGGTATTGTTACTACGAACAACTATGAATGAAGATATCTTCATTATTGCGATCATCTATAGGTGGATTAAATGTTTTTTTTTTCGTCGATTAAATGTTTATTTACAAGCATTAATGACGGGAGAGAGATTAAACGATGTATACACACGCTAAAAAAAATAGTTTGGCCAAATAAAAATTGTAATATATACTAAAGCCAAATAAAGTGGAGATTTGTGAGAAACAAGAAGAAACTATTAATATAGAATGTGTGCTCTTGAGGGAACTAAAATCTATACATGAGTTAGTGGATCTTATGATGTACACATGTGGGAAAAATCTATACACAAACACACACAATTACATTCATTGCTCAATATACTAAATTTAAAATAATTACATTCTTGATTATGTTTAAAAGTGTCGTACATTGCCATGGTTTGTGGGGTTGTATATACATCTTTTGAGGTAGACGATGTACGCCGTGTGTACATACAACATCATCGTACACCAAATTTTACAGCGTCCCATATTTCTTCTTGTACACCAATATCATCGTCTAATACTCTATCGTGTACACCATCTTCGTACACCAACAAAATCATCTACTTCAATGTGTACACCATCATCGTACATTAATATACTATCTTCTACTTCGTCATGTCTTTGTACACAAAAATCATCGTATACTTTCTCTTGTACACCGTCATACAAAAATATAACATTTTGCAAAACAAACAATAATCATGTGGTAAAGGTTGTCAAAACAAAAATATAACATTTTACATGTTGATGACGACGACACGACAAATATCTTCTGTATTGATGCGGTGAATGTTGTCAATTTCTTTGTCTTGTACACCATCTTTGGACACCAACACCATCATCTACTCCACCGTGTACACCATCATCCCATAATTTTCGAGAAAGAGATTTTAGTTGGTAGATTTGCAAATTTTAGGATTTATTAAAGAGAAAATGAAGAAAGAGAGGATTTTGGCTCATAAACTAGTTTTTTTTTTTTGGCAGATATGGGAAAGTTTTCAATAATTGAGAAGTTTTGAAAAACATTTTGGAAAATCCTTTGAGTTCGGTTTTTTTTGTAGTGACAACACGTTTGACAATTTTCATTTTCTTTTATTTTTTAAAAAATCAACTAACCACGTTTTAGTAACATTTCTCATTTTAGCATACAAATGTGACATATTTGTTCACACCACCTTTTCTATGACATATCTGTATTTGAAAGTGGGAAATTGTGACATATTTGTAAAATTTCTCAAAGAAGAACTCAATAGATATACATGGCATATTGCACTCCTTTTATTTTCCTCTTTTCTTTTGTATGGTATCTTGAATTCCTTATCCAGATATATTTTTTCTTCATAAGATATCTTGCGTTGTTAATTTAGATGTGCTAAAATCTTTCAAGTTCTAGAAGCGTATCATAGTGTATAGATCTTGCTCAAAAAATGAGTATCAACGTGTCTAATACAAAGTCTTATCAGCAACATCAAATTTCCTCCTAACCGTAAGTACTCTTCACAGTACTTATCTCGCAAGCAGGAATGGGATTGCCAAACAACACCAATGTAGTACAGAGAGAAGAGAAAATTTGTGATGTTAGTACTTTTTGGTGAAATCGTTGGGTCTGTGGCACTTTCACTAAAATGGTGTATGTTTGTCACTTTTGGCTACTGTTCATGGCATTTATATCCCCCATCCACCTAATATATTACGGTTAAGCCCGGGTATTCGGTTAACCAATCTGTTTCCGGTTTGGGTGATTCGGTTTTCGGGTTTTTAGGTTTATGAATATTAAAATCATTCGGGTTTTATAAAAATTTGGTTTGGATTCGGTTCGGATAGTGTCGGGTTTGGGTCGGTTTTTAGATTTGTGCTAAAAACCGAAATAATCAGGATTTTATCCGGATTTTGGTTTATTTCGGGTTTTTGCAACCGAATAACCCGAAATTAACCTCAATTACCCGAAATTAACATGAAATAACCGAAAATTATATAGAAATCACAATAAAACCAGAAATCAATTGAGATAAAATTTGAAAGAAAACCCTAATCAGAACTCTAATTGAAATCAAAACTACACCAAAACCATAAATGAATTGAAACTGAAGCAACCATGCTTTTTTTTTTTTTAAATCCTAACAATTCTACTGCGGAATTTATAACTCAAATAAGCCAGCAATTAACGAAATCAACATAGACAATTAAACTATTAACTCACTGAAAATTAACCAATAAACATTTCCAATTCAATTCAGCATTTCTAGCAACCTAACCCAGTTTCTACAAAATTACAATTCCAAAGCATAAAAATACTAGAGATCCTAATCATCCTCTCGTCACGGCCTTGATTCCACGATCCCCAAACTAATACCTGCAACACATGGGAAAAAGAGTTGCGTGAGTATTATCACAAATACTCAGTGAAGCGGTCATCCCGTCTACTGATTACAAAGTAGGATAACAATGCCAATTACTACGCAATAGCCAACAATCCACAACGTTCAAGTTATTAAAAAAAGTAAGAACAATCCTTCAACAGTTCACAACGTTCGAATTACCAAAATAAGAACAACAATCAAAATCTGCACAAAGTAACTCGGTGTCGATCGACACTACCACTAGGTGTCGATCGACACCACTTACACGACAAAAGCCAAACACAATAACACGAGGGGTATCGATCGACACTACCTCTAGGTGTCGATCGACACCTCGACACAGAAACCGAAACCGACCAAAATTCTCACATGGCTCAGCTCCGTTTCCTCGACAATCATTAATCACAGCAAACAACGCGATTATCACATAATCCTCAATAATAATCCACTATAATTAACATCAAATCAAACATAGAGCCCTAACATTAGTTATCCGTAACCACGATCACGCACTCACCTCGATTACGCGATTCGAGAAAAGAACGGTTAAGAACACGAAATCAGCGACCTTGCAGCCTCTGATCTCAACTGAAAACACCGAGGAACCCTTCCTCAAACCTAGAACACAAAACTTGGATTTACCCAAAACCCTAAATCAGATTTCCAGAAAATAGAACCGACGCGATTTACTAAAATCAACGCTGAGGACGGAGTTTACCTCGGATTTGTGATCGGAAACCTGTTCCGAAAACTAGACACACAGAGATTTCCAACGCCCTATAGATCTTTGTCTAAGTCTCTTTGAGTCTCCGGAAAAACACCCCGCAATCAGACTGATTCCTGAATCAAATTCAGCATAACCTCCCTCACGAAAACGCAAATAACTCTTAGAATAAAAATCAGAATGACAAACGGATTGGCCTCACGGCTAGCTAAGAGGGAGAAGAACTTACCCACAATAATTCACTCTGATCCGAACCGATCTCCTTATCCGTTTCTCTTCTCTACCAGAATGAAGCAGAACTGCCCCCTTCTCTCTTATCACCAAACCTTGAAGGAAATCACCAAAAACCTCTCTAACACGTTTTTCTAACCTTAACCACAGAAAAACGAGGTTGTCCAGCCTTATAAACAGGATTCTAGGGTTCTCAACCCAAACCGACATCAAACCGAACCATCCGAACAATTAAAACTTAAACCGCAATTGACCCGAAACACTGGTGTCGATCGACACCCACACCTGGTGTCGATCGACACCCCTTACCAAAACTCACAATTTGGTTTTGGGATGCTACAGAAACAAAACTTGAAAGGACATAGGTGTTATTAGTTTTTAGGTAATTTGGAAAACCGCCGGTATTTCTGTTAAATCCGAAACCGATCCCGAACCCGATACCCGACACCTATGGAAACCATTCGGATTTTGACCCTAAACCGAAACCAAACCAAACCATGTTTTTCGGATTGGTTCCGAGTTCGGTTTTTGATTTCAGTAAATATGTCTAGGCCCAATTACGGTTATGCCATTTCTCTCTCTTTGCACATTCCACTCCAACATTTTTTTTTAATTATTTTCTTTGTTTTTCTTTACAACTTTGTTTTCTATTTTTAATAAATCTAAGTATATAAATAAAATATTTGTTTTTATTTTTCAAATACTATTTTTTTCTTGACTTTTAGAGTTCCATATTACCATACTTTCGAGGAATTTTAATGTTTTTAAATTTAGGAAAAATGAATGTTAGCTACACGAAGTATTGCATAATACATTGAAAACCATCGCAAGTAAAGAATTGTGTTTTTAACTACACCAAGAATTAGATAATGCATGGTGACATAGACAAACTATCTCTAATTATGTTGCAAACTACAAATTTGTTAATTCTGAACATAATCTGTTTAATGGCTAATGCAATTATAGAAAATAAAACTCTTAACTTTGATTAATAACATTCTGATCCCATAACCATTATGACATGATCTGGCCCGATTTCAATGAAACAAACTCGACCCAACTTTCTAAGACCTAATAACAATTATGAACAAAAAATAACCCGACCAGACACGTTTATGAATCGTGATATAGTGTTGTGCTTCGCGAGTTAGGGCTCTTGAAAAAGATATTGGGGCTTTTCGATTTGGGAGGAATGCTATGAGTTGGGTTATAGTTTTAGTATGTGAGAGATAAGTATTACCGGTAATGATTTGGACTATTGGGAGATTTAGTTTTCAGAAGCAGATTTGGTGGTTTTAGTAGAGACTAGAGATACAGTTTTGAAGGAACTGAACCGAAGTAGCTGAATCATCCAGTTTTAACAACCTTGAATTTATCTTCTTCTGTCGTTACTTTGGGGTTGAGTGTTTGAATGATTTCAAGTTAAAATATGTTTGGCATGTTGTATTATAGGGATGTATTGACAATATAAACACACAAGTTGGTCAAATTGAAAGTATTGGAGAGCTTAAATGAAAGAGAAAATGGTGTGATCCCAATGTGTTGCCCGAGACCGGTTCGAATAAACTGTGACACATAGGCTTCGATTCCAAGGCGTTGCCTAAGATTAGTAATATCAATTACCGTGACATGACGGCAGAGAACGTTACGATCTCGGCTAAGCTTGAAGTGATTAAAAAAAATCTTTTAACACCGTTATGTATCTCAAATGTGACTATAGCTTTGTCGCAGTGGAACTGTACGGATGTCACGAGGCTCTACTCACATCAAAAGATTTATAGTTCAACTTGTATATATAAGACTTTTTTGTACCTTTTTTTGGCCAGAAGACTTCTTTGTACTTTTACTATCAATTATAAGTGAAGAAAACATCATGTTCCTCTTACTTCTTTGTACATCATGTTCATCATGTACCTTTATTTCTTTGTAAAATTGGGTCGAGTTTTTTTCATTGAAATCGGGTCGGATCGTGTCATAATGGTTATGGGGTCATATTATTATTAATCAAAGTTACAATTTTTATTTTCCATAATTGTATTTTTTAACCCCATTAAACAGATTATGTTCAAAATTAACAAATTTAGAGTTCACAACATAATTATAGATAGTTTGTGTATATTACCATGTATTATCTACACTACAAGGAAACAACCTGTTTTCTGACGGAAATTCTTTCCGTCAGGGTTTCCGTCGGCCAATTCCGTCGGAATTCAGACGGTTTTCCGACAATAAATCATTCCGTCAGGAAACCGTCTGTTTCTCCTGACAGAATTCTGACAATAATCATTCCGTCAGGATTGCCGTCCGTATGCCGTCCGTAAACCGTCAGAATTAACAGACGGTTTCCTGACGGAAATAATCCGTCTTGTCTTTTCGTCGACATTCTGACGGAAACCTGACGGAAATCGGATATTTCTGTCTGGCGGACGGATTTCCGACGGATTCTGACGGCTTCCGATGTCGGCAAACTTTGGGTGGTTAACATATCGTGTGGGTTGGCCGATGGGACTGGAGTGTTGCTATGTCGGACGTTTTGACGGTTGGCTGACGGAAATCTGACGGTTATTCATTCTATATAAGGTCTCGCATTTCTTCCGACGTTCATAACAACATTTCAAAACCAAAAAAAACAAAAATTTAGAGATGAGTTCTTCATATTTTCGGTCATGGATGGACGAGCCAATGATGGAAGAGGGGTCGAACTTATTAACGACTGAATACGCTCAAGGTATTTGCGAGTTCATGCAGTTACCTAAAAATCAAGAGGCAGCCAACAAAGGTCAGGATATCAAATGTCCTTGTTCTAATTGCTGTAATAGAATTAGTGTTGCGATTCCTATTGTTTGGAACCACTTATATAGATACGGATTTAGGGCGGGATATAAGGTTTGGTATTTACATGGAGAAAGGAATTATGAATATGGTAGTACCAGTAGCAATGAACCTTATTTTCCGTCTAGCGTAGGGGAATCTACGACGGAAGTAGATGTTGGGGTAAGTACGGTTGCGATGGTAAACGATGC
The DNA here is from genome assembly GCA_963576765.1 of Draba incana. Taxonomy (NCBI): domain Eukaryota; kingdom Viridiplantae; phylum Streptophyta; class Magnoliopsida; order Brassicales; family Brassicaceae; genus Draba; species Draba incana. The sequence goes on along the minus strand of OY755203.1, from coordinate 22,141,048 downwards.
GTTTAGAGAGAATTTGCAGTCGGGTGTGTATCATCATGAGGGTGATAGGGTTGAAGAGCCTAATTTAGAATCTCGGAGGTTTTTTAATATGTTAGACGCAGCAAAGCAACCTCTATACAGCGGTTGTAGGGATGGTCATTCACCGCTGTCTTCTGCCACTAGGATGATGAACCTGAAGACTGATTATAATTTGTCCGAAGAATGTGTTGATGCATTCGCCGAGTTCGTCAAAGATGTTTTGCCAGAAGATAATCTGGCCCCAGGATCATACTACGAGGTCCAAAAACTTGTCGCCGGACTTGGTTTGCCCTACCAGGTTATAGATGTGTGCATCGACAACTGTATGATATACTGGAGAGAAGACGAGAACCGAAACAAATGTAAATTTTGCCACAAACCCCGGTTCCAGGACAGAAGCGGCAGGGTGAAGATTCCATTCAAACGGATGTGGTATTTACCCTTAACGGAGAGGTTGAAGAGGCTGTACGATTCAAACCGCACAACTAAGGCTATGAGATGGCATGCAGAGCATAATCAAGATGGAGATATCACGCATCCTTCTGATGCGGAAGCTTGGAAACACTTCCAATCCGTATATCCAGGTTTTGCATCTGAACGACGGAATGTATACATAGGCTTATCCACTGATGGTTTCAACCCGTTTGGCAAGCATGGAAGAAAATATTCACTGTGGCCGGTCATCGTAACACCTTACAATTTGCCTCCATCTATGTGCATGCGGCGAGAGTTCTTGTTTCTGTCAATTCTAGTTCCCGGGCCAGATCATCCAAGACGGTCGCTCGATATATTCCTCCAACCATTGATCTGTGAGTTGCAGATGTTGTGGGAGCATGGTGTTGAGGCATATGACGTTTCGGTCCAGCAGAATTTCTACATGCGTGCGGTTCTTATGTGGACCATAAGCGATTTTCCGGCATACGGTATGTTATCTGGATGGACAACGCATGGAAGATTGGCATGTCCTTATTGCCAAGACAATACTTCTGCTTTCCAACTGCAGCACGGAAGGAAGACATCGTGGTTTGATTGTCATAGGTGTTTTTTACCGGCAAATCATCCATACCGTCGGTCTAAAAGACATTTCAGGAAGAATTTACCAGTGTTACATGGTCCACCTCCTGAGATAGATGGTCGAACCATATTGGAACAGTTGCGAGATTTTGGTGCAGAGCGGACTCCTGATTGTGGGGGTAATGGCCACCACCCGGTCGACGGTTGTGGGGAATATCACAATTGGCACAAGAAGAGTATTTTCTGGGATTTGCCTTACTGGAAAGACCATTTACTGCGGCATAATCTAGATGTCATGCATGTTGAAAAGAATTTCTTTGACAACATCATGAACACCTTATTAAACGTCCCAGGAAAGACCAAAGACAACTGGAAGTCTAGATTGGACTTGCCATTGATTTGTTCGAGGCCATCTCTTCATGTTCTGCCTAATGGTAGATTGCCGATGCCTGCGTACCGGTTAAACGCTAGGCAGAAAGAAGTATTTTTTAAATGGTTCAAAAAATTTGTAAAATTTCCAGACGGCTACGCATCTAATCTACGTAATTGCGTGGACGAGACGGAAGGGAAGTTTACAGGAATGAAGAGTCATGATTGTCATGTCGTCATGCAGCGTCTTCTTCCATTTGTATTTGCATATCTTCTTCCAGATCCTATCCACCAAGCAATTGGAGGTATATTTCTTACTCCCATTGGTTTCTTAATACCATAATATTACTATATATGTACTAACTTGTTAATGCATTCTTCCGAGATTTATGTTCAAGAACGCTTACCGTCCACGGGATACGTAACTTGGAGGCCAATATCCCTGTTCTCCTTTGTAATCTTGAGAAGATATTTCCACCGTCTTTTTTTGACGTTATGGAACATCTTCCTATTCACCTCCCACGAGAAGCAGCCTTAGGAGGCCCTGTTCAATACCGATGGATGTATCCGTTCGAGCGTTACATGTTCCATCTGAATAAAAAGGTTAAAAATTTGAGCAGGGTTGAGGGATCTATTGTTTCACAGAGCCTAAACGAGGAAGTCTCAAACTTGGCCGAAAATTACTTTCCACCGCAAGTTAGTACTAAGGCTAGACGTCCGGCGAGACATGATGATAGAGGTGAGAAAGCAACGTATGACGTGGTTGTACCCGAGTTATTTGCCCAAGTTGGGCGAGCAAGTGGAAAACGAAAGAGACGCAAATTATCGGCACAAGAGCTCACCCATTTGCATACGTATATCCTTAGAAATTGTGATAAAATTTTGGAGTACGAACGGTACGTATATCAGTTATTATACTAAATTTATGTACTTATTTGCCTTTATCTACTAACAACTGTTATGTTACAGGATCTACATGTCTCTAGCACGTGCTTACCATTCTGATAAGACAGATGCCGAACTTGCTGTCTTGAAAGACGAAGAGTTTCCGGCGTGGTTGAAATGTTATGTAAGTTTAATATAATTACTTACTTTCACTTTTCCATGTTTTCACGTTCATATGTTACTGATATACTACTTATATCATTCTTAGGTTTCCGAAAGTTTAGCAAGTGGTCAATCAATCCCGACATGGTTACAGGAGATTGTGTACGGCTTACGCAGCACCGCGACATCATATCCCAACTTTTGCACTAGGGGATATGCGTTCAGGATCCGTGAGGAAGGACGTGAGAGGACAACTTCGGACTATGGTATTTCGTCCCAATCAGGTGATACCATGTACTATGGGATTTTAAAAGAAATCTTGGAAATCCACTATCCAGGAATGTTGAACTTGAGGTGCATTGTGTTTATGTGTGAATGGTATGATCCCTCTAATGGTCGAGGTGTTCAAGTTGACCCTCTTGGTGTTATTTCGATAAATTCAAGCCGGAAACATCAGTATTACGATCCATTTATCCTTGCGTCCCAAGCAGACCAGGTATCAATACCATAATATATTGACCTACGTACTCATACTTAAGGTTTGTTGATCATGTATATTAACAATATCCACTTTTTATTACTAGGTTTGCTACATTTCATATCCTCGAGTCGCCTATCGTAGTGATCCTTGGATCACAGTAACTCATATTAACCCGAGAGGAAAAATATATGGAGTTCCAGAACAAGATGCTCTACAACCATCGAGAAGTATACAAATGTCACCTGTTCAGGAGATGGATAACATTGACCTTGTCGTTGATGTCACACATATCGGGGATGATCTAGTGCATTCGGACGAAGAGGAAACACGTGAAGAATTTGACGACAATTCAGACTCCATCCCTACTGAAAGTGGAGGAGGAGATTCAGATTAATAATCTGTGAATAAATGTTTGATATCATTGCCATTTACTAGTATATAATAAAGCCTTTTTTATTAATTGACGATACATTTTGATTATGCAACTCCAATAAAACATTACATTTAATGAAACATAAAATGTAAAACAACTTATTACACAGGTAGAGTAAAGACTTCCAACAGATAAACACACAACGATTATGGTACAAGAACATAATAGACAATATTCAGGTATCAATACCATAGGTCTGTATCCACTCCAAACTTACCATTGGTTAGAACCATTTAGTGATTTTCTTTCCCTTTTTTTTCTTTGGTGGAGAATCCAAAACTCCGTCGCATAATTTGTTGATTGCATCAACATCTATATTGAAGTTTGGCTTTTCTGGGCTTTGGGCGCCTATCAAATCATAGGAAGGACTTCCACCGTAAGTATATGACGGTTCACTGATTTCATATGGTTGGACGGCTTCCAGAACCCGGTTCTGGTCAGCACAATAGGCCTGGTACGTATCGTATTTGTGATTAGGAAAACCCAACCCATCTTCATTTTTGGGAGTGCATGAATCATCTTCCCACGAGTATGTGGGTACATCTTTAGTGTATTTGTCGCACTGAGATGGCGATTCCCACGACAATTTTGGAATGTGGTGGATGTTTGGCGAGCACTGGGTGTCAGGCACTATTGTTGATGTGGAATCTTCTTTATGGATTGGTGAGCACGTATCAAATTCCCACGAGTAAGTGGGCAGCTCTTTAAACGATTCGTCGCAATAAGATTGGGTTTCCCACGAGAATTTTGGTATTATTGGAAATCCAAAAGGATCAAGGTCGGGTGTTGTTTCTGCGTCTTCATTAGGAGAGGGAGAAGACATATTTTGTGTTATTGAGAGGTGTAGAAGAAATACACTCCATGAAGTGTATTTATAGTAGAATTTTTATGTATACACCGAAGGGTATAGTAGGGTTTTATGTCGGAGTGGGTTGACGGATTTCTGACGAATTGCCGACGGTCTTCGATGTCGGCAAAGTTTGAGTGGTTATTAAGATTCGACTGCAGTGGCCTAAGGGATTGGTGGGGTTTTATGTCGGAGTGGGTTGACGGATTTATGACGGATTGCCGACGGTCTTCGATGTGGGCAAAGTTTTAGTGGTTATTAAGATTCGTCTCCAGTGGCCGAAGGGATTGGTGGGGTTTTATGTCGGACTGAGTTGACGGATTACTGACGGATTGCGGACGTTTATCCGTTCTACATAAGTTTCCATATTTTCTATCTCATTCCTCCATAAAAATTTTCACCAGAAAAACATAACACAAAAATAGTCAATCAAGTTATGGGTAACAGAGATCTATGGAATTACTATATGCAAAACCGAGGCCCCGATCACTACCCTCCAAACACAACTCTTGTTCCTACAAGCCCTCCTTACGATAACTTAAATGTTACTGATGTTGAACCGACAATTTCACTCCATCAAACTCAACAATCCCAGAACCAAATGCCCGTAATGCCGGGACCTGGCCAAGTCGTACGGCGAGGAATGAATCGCAAGAGGTCTCATGATGCAAAGGTGCTGCGAGGTGAAAGTTCTCAGACACGCCCAACACAAGATTTTATTCGTGAGGTCTTCAATGACACAACACAGGCCGACCATGATTTTAGTAGTCCTCGGTGGACTTCTACTATGGATTACATAATCCGTGAAGGTATATATATATATATGTACTTTTACAATAATGATTGTAGCTGACAAATACACGGTCTATCATTCATACATGTAGGTTCTTATAACAATAGGAGCACACCATTGTGGACCCAGGTTGGAGAAATTCAATCCCCGCATTCACAATTTTTGAAAGTCAAAAAGGTTTTCGTTTTCAACCTATTTTATTTACATTTAAACATACAATTAATTATCGGACTGAAGTATATTCTATTTCATTATTAGATTATGGCTATGTTCTCTAGTTTGACCCCCAATGACCAGGGGGATCTGCTAGTAACCTTAAAAGATCCTTCAGGAAAAATCGAGGGAACCATGCACCATAACATCTTCGAGAAGGACGAGTACAGACTCACCACTAGCGTAGGTGCGGTGGTCATCCTAAAAAATGTTACCGTTTGCCGTTTTAACAGGAACTCAAAGTATCTGAACATCACAGAGCGGAACATTGTTAAGGTAGATGTATAATACGTTTATAAATATTTATAGGAAGGCTTAACTAAATTCATTTTCGAAACAGATAATCGGTGCTAATTCGATGATTGTTGAATACCAACCAACGGAAGTATCTACCATCGATGAGGAAGATGAAGGAACTACTGGGTACGAATATGAAACAGTTCCAGACTCAGATGATGAATAAACATCCGACCCGTCCATGATTTTAATATTTTCCTACTATCCTTTGTACGAGTTTATCCGCATAATGTTGTTATATGTTTTATTTTACCTTCCACGATTTTAGTATGTACCATCGATGAATTTATATGTCATATTACGGATTTCCGACTGATTTTCTGTTAAAGTATTAATTCCGCTTAGAAAGAATTATTAACGGAAAATATTACAGAACCTTTAATTCATTCTTTTCGATTCTAAGATACGAATAAATTGGAATAAAATTACGAATCCGTAACAAATCCGCCATACATTTTGAAGGAACTCGATCCTACGTTTTCTTCATCATATTTCAATTTTTTCTCTCCGAATACAAACTAAATGAACTTCAACCATCACAGATTTTTGACGGATTAGATGTTTTATATTTGTTCCACTCGGACATAGACAAAATAAATAAAAAAAACTAAGAACCGTCAGAATCCCGTCTGAATGTTAATGTTTTTTTATTAATTTTTGTTTTTCCGATCCGATTCGATCGGATCAACAAAAATTAAAAAAAAAAAATTTTAAACCGTCAGAATCCCGTCTGTATATTATGACGGGATTCTGAAGGTTCTTTGTTTTTTTATTAATTTAGGATCGGAGAAACAAGATTTAATAAAAAAATTAAACACCCGTCAGAAACCTGTCATAACGTAACGACGGGATTCTGACGGTTTATATATATATTTTTATTAATTTAGGAACGGAGAAACAAAAATTAATTAAAAAACGGTTTCCGTCAGAATCCCGTCTTTACGTTATGACGGGATTCTGACGGAAACCCTAATTCCTCCCGCCTAAACGCATCGATCTCATCGAAACGGCGGGAGTTGCTGACGGAAACCTGACGGATTTTTAATATCCGTCACAATACCGTCCGGAGTCCGTCATATAGTTCTATAAGAACAGACACTTCGTCTTCTTCGCAGACACAGAACGGAGAAAACAAAACCACCCCAAATCGCCGACTCCGACGTTATTCAATCATCCGTCCGCTAAGCCGCCGTTCGCCACTCATTTTCCGGCGTCACTCAAAGAATGTAAGTTTTTTTTGAGTTTTGTGTATTTCATATGGATTTTGGATATGTAAATTGGGTGTTTATGAATTTAGGGGTTTGAAAGGAAATGGTTGATTTGGAAATGAAAGGAAATTAGGAATTTGTTAAATTGGAATTGAACAATGTGAATTTTAGGATGATTTTGTGATGAATTGTTGAATTGTTGAATTGGGGAAAATATGAAATTAGGAATGTTATGAATTTAGGGATTTAAAATTTTGTGATGATTTTATGAATCTAGAAATTAGAAATGTTAGTGATTAGAAATTTTATGAATTTATGATTTTATGAAATTAGAAATTAGAATTTAGAAATTTAGAAATTAGAAATCTAATTTATGAAATTAGAAATTAGAAATTATGAATTTAATATTATGAATTTAGAAATTAGAAAATGATATTAGAATCCTTATGAATTTAGGGATATAATAAGGAAATTAGTAATTTTATGAAACTAGAGATGTTAAAATTATTGATAAAATATAAAAATATGAGAATTTTGGGGTTATGAGGAAATTAGGAAGGGATTTTTAAATTATGAAATTTTTAAAATTTTATTATTTTTGGCAAAGAATTGAATTTCAATTTTAATAAGTGTTTGTAATTTATAAGGAGTTATACGTATTTATAATATACATATTTATAGTATGATCCAATTCTTGAATTATCTAAAAATATACATATGTACAAAATTATAATATGATATAATATATGTCACAATTCCTAAATTCCTAAATATATATCTAAAAAGAAACAATAAAAAATTAACTATATGCACAAAAACCTTTAAAACATTTAAAAAGAGTACGTGTTTGGTCTTCGTGATGTCGGCGAATTAGGTAACTGTTTTTTTTACGAAATTCCAATATCGGAAATTCCCAATTTACCATATATACTAAAATCTATAACTTTCAAAATCTCAAAATCACAATTTTCCAAAAGCCCTAACCCCGTAATAAAGGTTGTAAAGTTTAAATTTATAATTGACATAGAAATTTTAAATATGTCAGGAAAAATCAAAAACTTATGTAAAAAATTTGTAAATCGTAGGGATTATGGGCGATTTAGTGAGGGTAGAGGAGGCGGTACTTCTTCCTCCGGGGGAGGTGGGACTGCGGGTTAGTCGCACATCCCCGAGACTGCTCCTATGGGTTCAGGTGGCCCAGCTCTTACGCAAATGAGCATGGAGGACTTTGTGTCGCAACCCGGTCGGGATGTCTTGCCTCGCCTTGATCCCGAATTACCACCTAACACGACCTGGTAATGACTACTTTTCAAAATTTATAGGATTATATTAAGTTAATAAAATTGTGAACAAAATATCAAAGAAAATATTGTGTAGGTTCCAATATTCCCAGAACGGTATCTCGACATCTATCAACGGAATGATCAATTCCATGATAACTAAACCGTATCCCACTTATAAGGACATGCCGGTGGAAGACCGGGACACATGGTTTCAGCAATTTGCGGTATGATTTGATATTCTAAATTGAAAATTCATCTTTTATAATACATTCGAATTGTCAATAGTAATTCGACTATTGTTTTTTTTCAGCAAGATTTTACGTGGAACCCACACCTGACTTCTCGGGTCCGACGTGAATTCGACAAGAAGGCAAAGAGCCAGTACAGGCACAAGATGAACGAGTGGAAGGAGGGGTGGATGAAGTACCGTAAGGTGCCTACCGCTGTTAAAAACAACGAAGTATTATGGGCTGGACTAGTGGCACATTGGGATCTTCCGGATACTAAAGCCACCTCCGAAACACACTCGACTAACCGGAGGAGCGACCGGAAGGGAAAGGGACCGGCGACCCATAACCTCGGTGCAACGAGCAAGGCGACATGTGTACAGCAAATGGTAACATTCTTAATTTTTCAACAATTTTTAATTTATAATTAACATTTTCCATACTTGACTTTCATAACAGTATGCGAAGACCGGTGTGCGTCCTTCGCATATTGATGTCGTCAGAGATGTCCACACCAACAGAAAGACTGGTGAAATCCAAGATCCGCTTGCTCGGGAAATCGTGGAGACCGTGGAGAAGCTCGGGCAGGAGTACCTCCAATCGCAACCGATTGTCGAGGGAACTCCGCCCTCAACCGAAGTTCCAGTCAAGAAGATCAACGAGTTCACTTACACGGTTAGTAAATGAGTCAATTTTAAACACATTTAAAATACCTTTTAATACGATTAAGTTTTGAAAATGATTTTTTTTTTTTCGTAGGTTACCCCTAAGACCAGAGGTCGTGTCTACGGCCTCCCCGAAGACAGTTCCTCATCCGTTTCGTCGGTTCCCTTTCACGGTGGTAGTAGTTTGCTAGCACAAAACGCTGACCTGACCAACCGGATCACAGATTTGGAGGCTAGGTACGAGAGAGAGAAGGCGGAGGCGGAGGCCCTCCGCGAGAGAGAGAAGGCGGAGGCCCTCCGCCAGAGAGAGAAGGCGGAGGCGGAGGAAATCCGCCGGAGAGAGAAGGCGGAGGCGGATGAAAAATATCGTCTGATGGAGGAAAAGATGAACGAGTTCTTCCGTCGTCAAGGGTTGTAAATGTTTATGGACAATTTAAATTTTTATGTAAAACTTTATATTTGGTATCAAAACATTTTTCATTTTATTATGATTTTAAATTTTATTTTTTGTTATTAATTTAAATATATTTCATTTATAAATTTATATATAAATAAAATAAATAAATTTTATTTATATTTTTTTTTTTTTTTAAATTATTTCAATTCCGTCAGGATCCCGTCAGAGTGTCCAGACGGTTGTCTGACGGACTGTCGATCACCGGATTTGTGGCCGGATTCCGGTGATCCACATTCCGTCAGGAAACCGTCTGGACACTCTGACGGGATCCTGACGGAATTGAAATAATTTTAAAATAAAATAAAATATACTCAGACGGGATCCTGACGGACTGTCGATCACCGGATTTGTTGCCGGAATCCGGTGATCCACAGTCGTTCAGGATCCCGTCTGAGTATCCTGACGGTTGTCTGACGGACTGTCGATCACCGGATACCTGACGGACTCCCGACGGTAATACAAACTCAGACGGAATTGTCACGTACTCAGACGGATCCTCATTCCGTCAGACAACCGTCAGGATACTCAGACGGGATCCTGACGGATTTGTATTTTCTGACGCGATAGAACTGACGGACAAATTCCGTCTGTAATCCGTCGGAATAGAGGGTATCCCGACGGATTTCAGACGGATTTGGCCGTCAGAAAACCGCCTGTTTTCTTGTAGTGCTACTTTTTGGTATAGTTAAAAACATATTTCTTAACTTGTTAACTTGGGATGGTATCCCATGTATTATAGAATACTTCGTGTACCTAGCATTCATTTTTCTTTAAATTTATTAGTTACATGTGTTACTTATTATACATGTGAATATATGTTTCATATGTTTTATATGTGGATGTGTATGTATTTGTGTATATGTGTACATATTTTTTTATTTGTGTACGTATATGTGTGTACGTTTGTTTTATGTGTACAATATATATTTATATGTCTATATGTATATGTATGTATAGGTGTGTATATATGTTTTATATGTTTACGTTTATGTTTATGTGTACATATGTTTTATAAATATGTATACGTGTACATATATATGTTTGTATATATATTTTATATGTGTACGTATATATTTATGTGTGTATATATATTTTATATGTATGATGTCGTTGTTTTTAATAAAAAATTTGGAAAAGAAGACATTTGTAGTTGCACATGGCCTTTTATGCTTTTTCATTAATTTTTATATGTTTGTATTTATATTTTATATGTGTTTATATATAAGTGTATACATACAACATAGTTATATAGATGTTTACGGTATGTGTATGTATAATACATCTTACTTTTAAAATAAAATTAATAAATATAACAATATGCATATCAAATTGAATAAAAAACTATTAAAATATCTTTTACTATAATAAAACATAGAATATATATGAATATAAGATTATTGGAGTGTAATATTATAAGAAAAAATAAAGCAAAAATTTTAAAAAATAAGAAACAAGTCATCACATATTCACTTAGGAAAAAGGAGAAAATGAGATGTGTATAAGATGAGGATATTTTCGTTCTTTTGTACTGAAAAGTGCTAAGCCCACAAAGATCTAAAATAATATGTCGGAAATTTGATGATTTTCAGGGAAAAGTGTTATTTGGACCAATTATTTCTAGAAAGAATGTGCAATTAAGTTTTTTTTTTTTTAAAGTAGTTATGTATTCTTAACCTTTAATTAATTATTACTACAAAAATGTTAACAATAACGGTTAGAAATTAATAAATGGAAATCAGATCTAGTTCCATCCACCTTTTTGGGATTTCCTACTAAAAGAAAAAAATAGACGAAAAGAAAATTGAGTATTAATGCATGATCCCAACGGCTAGATTAACAGGAAAATATGGAACTATCGTATCGGCATTAAATGAAGAGGGATCCTAAAAGGGAAAGGGCAAATCCATTAAGGGTAAACCAAAGACAACAATTCCTATATTGTTATGAACCTTACTAATCTTCATTCTTCATTAACCTAGTTGCCTCTCACTATTTCTCTTCTTTCCCGTAATCATAGTCATAGAGATTCCTCAAATTTGTAGCTGATTTTTTTGTGTTAAACAATGGATTCGAAACTGTGTCCGAGACATACAACACGTTTCAAGAGATCGTGTCCTACCCGTGATTCCAAAACCCTCGCTACTAGTTTGGCCATGAGAGAAGACACCATGTTTAAGAAAGCTTACGAGCTTTCAACTCTCTGCGACATCGAACTCTGCATACTCTATTACAGCCGTGACGGCGAACTCGTGAAGACGTGGCCCGAGGACAAAGCCAAAGTGAGAGACATGGCAGAGAGGTTTAGCCGATTAAGCGAGAGAGATAAACGCAAGAAAAACACCAACCTCTCCGAGTGTCTAGCCAAGAAGATGAGCCAAGAGAAGAAGGATGATTCCTACAAATACTTGCAGAAACTCTTAGAGATGGAGGCTTCTTTGGAACGGCGTTTACCGATACTTGAAGATCATCTTCGGCTACTTGAAGATCAGAGCCGTCAACAATGGACAGAGCCACTAACGAATCCTCTCAGCGACTTACCGATCCTACAAGATCAGCTTCCGCTTCTCTCGGCTCCATCAGATTATGATGGTATTCCTCAACCCTTGATTGATTTATCATCGTCGCTACCTGATGATCCTTCTCAACAACAATGGACAGAGCCATTAGTGAAAAATCCTCTCAGCAAGTTACCGGTCCTACAAGATCAGCTTCCGCTTCTCTTGGCTCCATCAAATTATGGTGGTATCCCTCAACCATTGATCGATTTATCTACGTCGCTACATGATGATCCTCCGCAACAACAATGGACAGAGCCATTAGTGAATAATCCTCTCAGTGATCTACCTTCATTGAATCTTCTTCATCATGATCCGAGTAAGTTCTCGATCTTTCTGTTTAACCACGACAATGGCAATTTCACTCAGTTGGGTTCAAGCTTTGACCAATCGTTCAACAATCTGAGTAGTACTTCTTTACTTGGGGCACAAGGATTTGGTGGCTGCAGCAACAACAACATAGTTGATATTCCTCCACCTCTGATGCAAACATTCTCTTCTTCTTATTATTGATTAGGGTAATATATCGAGTATTTCTGTTTACTAGTATTAATTAGGTTCGTAGATTGTGTTTTGCACTTTAACAAGAGTCTCTTCTCGAGCCGGATTATGTAATTTCTATGTTTCCCCTACGCTTGAGTGTTAAATCTCAAAGTTTCTAAACAAGTTGTGGTGAATTAATTTTGTGCAATCGTATTGTATTTTACACATCTTTTTTTGTACTGGTTTCTGGCATCTCCCAATGTTAGTTCTAATGCTAGAGTTTTTTCCCTAGCTAAGTTTTGAATTCTTTCAGGAATCTAGATGTGCTAATTGTAGTTCTGTAAAGTTTGTAGGGTGTAAAGCTATGGTAGTTATATTTAACTAATTTAACTCGGTCTCTGCATTAAACTGTTGATCACATTTGCACGTAGACTAATATATTATGATTGGACTCATTAAGTGATTGGGGTGGATGTAGCAATTCGCTTAGCGAGGCCTTGTAGTTCAACATACCAGTTGTATTCTCTGCATTGAAGCCCCACCCGAGCCTAGACTTTTCCGAAAGCTTCTTGCAATTTTTGACATGTCGTATTTGAGAGCACAACATGCCCAAAATCAGAGGCAGTGGATACGTCCCAAACCGATATCAACCCTGACCATGTAACAAACATTACGCAGGAAATGGACGACAAAAGATGCATTATTGAATATTTGATTAAGGCTTTGATCAGAGATCACAAAGCCATTATAGGTCATATTCAAAGTCACTGCACCCCACCCATGAACATCTGAACCAGAGAGCATATCGAAACGAGAGACCCTAAACACACTCATATACGACTCAACACGCGCAAAAAAGAAAAAGAAGTTAAAGGATGAGAGATAGAAGGAAAGGCGCCTCACGCCACAAGTGTCAAGACTTGTTGTTTCATCCTCGGCCTTGAACCCTTGCATCTCCGACTCTTCCAAGTACTAGAATTTAACGGTACACTCCTCCCTCGCCCGCTTTGAACCGGCTTTTCTAGTTCGTCGGTTTCCACAGACTGGACCCGACTCTTTGTGTGGGACTGAGGGAATTGGCAAATGATGCTTCCCAGATACCATAGCAGGGAACCCAACAGCAGGGATTCTGTCATATCAACAATTTGGCTAAATATCAAAATCCACAACTACTGATTGTTTACTTAATCCCGATTATGTTCTTCGAACTGAAAGATAATTGAATTGCACGCAATGAGCAGAAATTTATAATGCTTACCCAACAAGAGCACAGCAGACTCCTGCCTGGTCATGGAAGCATTGTTATTGCCACCCTTTTGTAAACAGAGACGAAGAGACTGGTTTTCTGCGGCGAAACAATCGAGTATTCGCCCGAGTCTCATGCATTCTCTTTCGAGATATTTACTCTTCGTCTCTAGATCCTTTACATACTCCTTCTTCCTCTCCCTTGATCTAACTGCAGCATCTCTATTTCTAAGTTGCCTGAACAATCAATATGTGCAAAAAACCAAACTTCAACAATATGATACAATGAAACAAATCACCAAATCTCAATGTTTGCTTCTACAACGTCATATCATAATCAAAAACGAATTACAAACTTCAAATCCATTTATCAATTCCAAATCAGCTAACATATGAAGAACATACTTTAGTAATTGATAAGATAACATAGAATGTACCTTCTTCTTTTCTTGGCTACTGCATCATCGTTTCCTTCAACCTCAGCACCATCCTGGCTCTCGCTTCCGGAATCATCAGGCGAGTCTGACTTCTTCTCAACCAATCCATTCGCAGTTTCACTGGAGCCCTGCGCTTCCTTTCCGGTGACGAATCCGTCGGAATCAGAACCAACGGTGGGAGAATCAACGATTGGTGGATCGCTGGAGCCCTGAGCTTCCTTTCCGGTGACAAATCCGTCGGAATCAGAACCGACGGTTAGTGGATCTGAAACTTTCTCAGCCGTCGAATCGCTTGTGGGATAATCGACGAGTAAATCGGCAAGGAAGTCTGAAACCGATTGCTCGTCCAATTCCAGAAAATTCGGGTGATCGTGATTCTCATCGTTCATCAACTGGTTCTCGATCTCTCCGAGCAACGGACTTGCAGAGTCAGGAGTAAAATTCTCCACTGGAGGAGATTCAGAGTAAACTGAAGGATCGAAATCGAAGAAATAGTCCTCTACGGATACATCAAAGCAACCAAATTCCTCCGCCATTACAAAATCACTGATCTAACAGAGGAGAAAAAAAAGTTAAGAAGAAAAAAAAAACGGAGAAGTTGAAGAAATTTCTACAGAGCGAGTGTATTTATGTACAGGTCATAGAAACGCGTCTTATTGAACAGAAGAGTAAATAAGGATTAGTCAAATTTCCTTTGTCACCAAGGTAAAGGACACGTGTTATTTCGTGGATGCGTTTTTCTGACTTTCAACCAATACTATTACGGGCTGTATTGTGTTATGGTGTTCCTTGATGTAGGTGATTAAGTCTTATAGCGCCGTCACTCAACCAATGAGAAGGCTCAAATCTAATTGACAGCCCAACACGTGAGCGACTATTTTGATACTGGGTTTAGCTTAACCAGGATCCGGTTATTATGCAAATTATTTTTACTAAATGGTTATCATGCAGTTGTAAAAATGGGTTAATTTTGCCCTATAACAAACAAAAAATTAATAACTAATCAACAAATCAATTCCCCTAAATTTTGTAGTTATGATTGGGCATGCATATATTTTCGGTAGAGCTCTCTCTTCTGTAAAACTAAAATGGTCTCATGGTTTCTAAATCATTTTCCAAGTCCTAAACTAATATTGACTTTGGAAAACTGAAATCATCGATCGAGAGATGGAAGTGGTTACAGTATGTGTTATTGGAAAAACTTGGAATTCTTAGCGCCTTTCTTTGCAAATTGATCAAAAGAAAACACACATAAATGTTCATGCCTAAGAAAAAGGTCAAAACTTGTGTAGTTTAGCACTGAAAGGTATACAAATTCATAAGCATAGATACAATATAGGGACCGTTGCCATTATAAAGTAGAAAACCTGTAAAAGACAAAACTCCTCCTCTGTTTTTTTCTTTGTTTGGTAAGGCAAAAATAATAAAAATTAAGAAAAAATAATCTGGAAGAAGAAAAAAAGAAAAAACACTATCATTTCAAAGGCTCTAACTGAATTTCCATTCTCCCTCCTCCATCTATACCATCTTGATCATCTTTATCTCTGAAACCTCCTCTTGAATCTATTAGATCAATCGAATCATCTTCTTCTACATTCCCTAATACCCAATTCCCTCTGCTCAGATTCCTCGCTTTTCTTCTTCTGCGTTCCCTGTACTCTAAATACGCAACTGTAACCACTCCTAGGAACACCCATAACCCGAGGGCCCAGTTTAGCCCGTCCACGTTTTCTGCCCCATTCCTTTCTCCCAAATGTTTCATTCCTGTGAAAAGCGCCACAACTCCAATTACAACAGCTGACTGACCGACTATCGAATGAAAATATTCCCAGATTAATCGCCTCGAAGAGATTAATTCTCCTTGAGCGGGTTTCGCAGGTCTTAGCCAAGCGTTCACGGGCTGCGCGCAAGCCAAAACTATGGCTGTGAAACCAAACTTGACGTGCGTTGAACTGAAGCTGAAACCGTTAAGTTCAGCTACTGCGAAGAGGAGGCCGAGGAAGACAATGGCTAGTCCAGAACATTGAAGATACATATGGATCTTGAACCAGCCATCGCCTTTGATGTGTTTCAGGTATCTAGCGGATAATATCCCTCCGGGAAGTAGGATTCCCCAAGCAAGGAACATCATGAATCCGTGAACTCCCAAGACCGGTCTTAGATCTTGTTCCGCTTCTGCGGATCCACGTGTTAGCATTACACGTACAGGTCTCTGACTTGTAACGGAGTGCATGTTTCTCTCAGTCAACTGATTATCTGTCCATTTAGCACCCATTGCCCATATAACTTTAAGAGGAGTTGTGGGATCGATCATATTCTTACATTCGGGTTTATTTTGATGACTGCAAGACGGTTTCATGGGACGGGTAAACTCCAGCGTGATGATTCCATCTTCAGATTTGCATCTCACATATGTCATATTCTCGGTTGTGGGATGCACACCAGAAGCGGATTCTGAATCAATCCAGTACGTATTTACATGACCTGTTCCGTTTCTATCAAACCAACCAACATAAGCATAACTGTTTGCCATTTCGCTACCAAAACCAATTGCAAGATACCCGCTTTTCTTCTCGCCACGAGCTGCAATCGATATCGAATCCCCTACTATGGTCCAAAAGAACTTAACTTGCTGATCATCTAGATTGACACTGTTGTTGTACATATCTGAAAGTCCCCCGTCAACAACCTGAACCTTCCAGCCCATTTTCTCTTGAAAAATCGAATGATAATAGAGTTGGTCAGGCGTATTTCTATTAGGAGCCCAAACCAGCTCTGACGGACTCGCCATTACTCCATGGGTTTCTGGCCCACCCGCATAAATCGTCTCAGTTCTGTTCCTTAGAGAAGCATTACCACCAAGAAAATCCGAAGTTATGTAGAAAGAAACATCGTGTCCCGCTTCTATTTGAAACTTTACAGGAACTCCTCTTTCCACTTTCAAGACCGGCGCTTCCTTTTTGTTAATATACAGCACCTTTGAAGGGTTTGGTGGGTTTGGATAATGCACAGATGGTCCAGCCGTGACAATAAGAGGCGCGTTGGCATCAGCAATGATCACACCTTGATCGTACTTATTGTCTGCATCCAATGGTCCCAAACATTCATCCACGTGATCCGAAAGATTAAGTGAAAGATGCCCGAAGTTTTCCGATTCCACACCGCCGTGATTTTCAGGGAGATAGTAAGGATTAATAACATCTGGTGGTTTAATCACCCCAAGCGCCCAAATAACCGTCAAACTATCAGTTGCTTTCACAGGAAAATCATACTTGTTATCACTATCATTCAACGGTCTCCTATACCTAACAAACGAAACTCCATCTATCCTATGCCCGTATAAAAGTTTTGTATTATTCACCGAAGAACCAACTGAATCCGATCCATCATCATACACAGAGTCAGGACAAACCCCAGAAGCAAAACCAACCTTTACAGAGCACACACTAGACTTTGTGATATAAAAATCATCCGCAAACGGGAAACCATCCTCTCTAATACCGGTAATCACAACATCAGCATTCAACATCAGGTTAGCCGTAGCATTCGGATTCGCCCAACCAAATGCCATGTAGTTCAGTAAACCGGCCGTAGCCTCTAAACCGATATCGACATAACCACCCTCTGCATTCAAGCTCCACCTGAGCCGATACTTTTCCGAAAGCTTCTTGCAATTATCAAACATAGTAGGAGCTTTAAAAGGCTCACTGTTATTCGATTTCCCCGGAGCAACATCTGAAGGAGGTGATTCAGTTTTGGGAGAAGACGAATCTGATTCCGTTGAATTAGCGAGCAGAACATGCCCAAAATCAGATGCAGTAGGTAAATCCCAAACCGAAACCACCCCTAATTGATCCCAAGTAACATTATCCAGCAAATGAACAATGAAAGATTGGTTATTGAATGTTTGATTAAGCTTATGATCAGAGATGACGAAGCCATTATTGGTCATATTCTCGAAATCAGAAGCCATTGCACCCCACCAATGAACATCAGAGCCAGAGAGCATATCGAAACGAGAAACCCTAAAGGAACAATCATCAACGATTGTGAAAACCCCACGAAGCTGGTGTTGTAACATCTTGAACTCTGACTCGTACCCGATCAAAGAGCTCGAATTTGAACATCCGTCTCCATTTACGAACAAGAGGAAGAAACCCAAAACCAGAGACCCTAGAAAAACGGGCCTTTGATCGCACATCTCAGAAATACAACCAAACCCAGATCTGCAAACACAGCGTATATCAACTCGAAGAGGCTTCTGATCTGAAATCAAACCCAAAGCAGATCACAATCGCGATCAAACACTAGAGAGAGGTATTGAGTAAGAGCACAATGAAATCAAAAAGTGGAGATTACCTCAGATTTGCTATACAGATCTTCGAAAACATGAATGGATCCCGAAGATTTGAGGAGAGATCTGAGGAAAATTCTTGAAAAAGGTTTCGCAAAATTTCGTTATTTTTCCCGAATAACGAAACAAGTTTAATTAAGGATCTATTCTCGCAAGATACACTACTTTCGCTTGTACCAAGAAGAGACGGCAACAAACGCTTTAGTTATTATGAGTTTCGAATTTTTCGATTAAGATTTGTTACTAAACAAACCTTTTATATTTTTATGATTGTTAAACCATTTCCACTACAATTGTGGTAATCTTCTTAAATTTTTGACTTTGGTTACGTACATTTACAGCCAACTTGTCATTATCAATCCGAATCAATCGTACATAAAATTTATTCGGATGATTAATAAAAGAAGTGTCTTCCTAACAAAAAGAAAAAGAAAAAATCCAAATCAATCTTTAATAAAAAAGTTAAAACTTTTGGGACTATTTTCAAATGTACCATTTATTGTCAAAATATATCATAATCTAGAAAACTTTTTAAAATTTATTACAATTAGTATTGTTCACAAAAATTAATAAGACGCTTTTGTTCCTAATTCATATGGATGAAAATCTTATTGTTGTATTGTAGTCTTAGTATCTTATATTATGCATATTTTCCTTCCCTTTTATTTCTACTAGGAATCAAATGGGGGGCAAAGAACCACCTGACTATATTTTTTAAAAAAAATTTGTCAACACAAGTTTTTATTTTTGACACATGCAAATATAAATCCATAATCATCTCTAATATATTTTAAAACATGACTATTATCAAATGATGATTCAATGACTTAATAACATTTTGAAAAGTTAATTTGAAATCTTAAAGAAGTGTTGTTTTGTTTCTCATATATGTATCTACACATTTTTAATTGTAGATAATTTTTTCTATCATGTTTTATCAATGATGAATTATAATTTTCATGTTTAGATTGTATCTTTTTGCCACTGAAATGTAAGAGTGGTAAATGTATATTTATCTATGATAACAGAAAGTAGTTATTTAAATGAAAAAACATCATTTGAAGAGGTGTAACTTTTCAGTTAGTAGGTAGTTATTTTATTTAATGAAAAGTCACCATTTAAAAATTATCTTTTCATTTAGTAGACATGAAGAATGAAAAGATACAACTTTTAAAAATAACTACTAAATATTTTTTTAGGAGAAAATCACAACCCGAAGAATAACCATAAAAAGGTTATCCAATTCGTAACTCTTGACGAGACAGTCATAATAAAAAGACGCAACTTTCCTACACAACTACTAAACAGTTTCTTAACAATAAGTCGCAAGTCAAATAAATCATAATGAAAATACCAAACTCTCCAAAATAACTACCTAACGGTTTCTTTTATGGAAAGTTGCAACACAAATTATTAGGACGTTTTTTAACAAGAAGTTAAGCTCGAATGATTAAAAGTAACCATAAAACGGTTAGTTTATTCGTACTTCTTGACAAATTAGTCATAGTGAAAAGACGCAACTTTACAAATCAACTACTAAATGGTTATTTTATGAAAAGCCGCAACCCAAATAAAAAAACACAACCTTACGAAAAGTCGCAATCCAAATGAAAAAGAGTTATTTTAATGAAAATGCACCATTTAAAGAGTTGTAACTTTTCAATTAATAGGTAGTTATTTTATTTAATCAAAAGTCACCATTTAAAAAATTATCTTTTCAGTTAGTAGACATGAAGAATGAAAAGACACAACTTTTAAAAATAACTACTAATAATTTTTAGCAAAAAAATCACAATCCGAAGAATAACCATAAATCGGTTATCCTTTTTGTAACTCTTGACGAGACAGTCATAATGAAAAGAAGCAAACTTTCCAAAACAGCTGCTAAATGGTTTCTTAACGATAAGTCGCAATCCAAATAAATCATAATAAAAAAACCAAACTCTCCAAAATAACTACCTAACGGTTTTTTATATAAAAAGTTGCAACTCTAATGATCTAGACGGTTTTTTTAACAAGAAGTTCAGCTCAAATGATTAAAAGTAACCATAAAATGGTTATTTTATTCGCACATCTTGACAAATCAACCATAATGAAAAGATGTAACTTTACAAATTAACTACTAAACGGTTATTTTCCGAAAAGTTGCAATCCAAATGAAAAGACACAACCTTATTAAAAATCGCAACCCAAATGAAAAGTCACAACTCTTAAAACCAAACACTATAAATAATCCCCTAAAACCTTAAAAAATATTCATTTTTTTGAGTTTGCTATCTTTATAATATTTTAAGGTTGTCAACAACCAACTTTATCTGACAAGACGACACGTGTCACCTCTATCTCTAAAAAAAATTATTTTTAAAAAACGTTCAAAATGTTTCTTCTGGGTTTTGAACCTCAGCTTACCTCAGTAATTTAAGTGGATAATAGCCACTAGACTACTAAAGACACTTGTATATATCACGGAAAAAGATATATAACTCAGTACTAAAATGTTTTCTAAAAGTCATTCAGAAAAGTACGAAACATTTTGAAATGTCAATCTTTATAATATTTTAAAGTTAACAAGCTCTGACAAGAAGACACGTATCTTCACATATTTATATAATTAATTAATTATTATTTTTAGTCAAATATGATTAATTACTAAAATTAATACTACTATTGAAGTAAATACAATATCTCAAATAAAATTAAATAACAATCCAAGAATAATAAATTTGTTATTTTATGTATTTAACTAATCTATTATAAATATTTAAATAACTAAAGTTTATCGAGTTTAAATTTCTTAATTTTATATATATTTAATGGTGGTAAATATATATTTAACATACCATATATATAAAGTTACATTTAATATTCTGAAAGTACATTGCCACCATTTATATTCACTCATATATTCTATACAAATCACATAAGTTTATGTCAAATTTTTTTTTTTACTAATACAGTTAATCTCTTTTTTAATATATTATTAAGTGTATGTAAATATGATATACTATATAAAATGTTATTGATTCATATATAAAATAGAATTGATGATTAAAAAATCCGTTATACCTCATCATAGGCTAATGTATTTCAACATAACATTTTTCGATTAAAAACACATAATCATAGCTAATAAAAGTACATCATAAATAAAAACTAACTCTTTGTATAGATAAATATAAAATTTCTTTTAAAAATGGATAAGTAATTAGAATGTAGAAAGAGGTTTAATAATAGCTAATATAAGTACATCAGAAATAAAAACTAACTATTTGTATGTATAAATACAAAAAAAAAATTTAAGGAAAAAAATGATAAGTAATTAGAATGTAGAAAGAGCTTTTACAATAAATAACTATTTTACTATAAAATTTTAAGCATTGTTTAGATAGCATAATTGATTTAGTTGTCAAATTTATGTATTTATGTAATTAACAAAGTTGCAAACAAATATATTCAAATAGTAACCACTAACATTGAAAAAGTTGAAAATCACTTTATATTTCAATGTTAATGTAATATAAATAAAAAAATAACTAATTTAATTTCAAGTTAATTATTATTAATTTTTTAATAGCAATCAATATAGATTTAAAGAATTGGTTTTTTTTGTCAAAAATAAATAATAAGACAAAACATATTATTTGTCTTTAAATCTAATAAATTTTAAAACAACAACTCGCGCATCGCGCGCGACATTTTCTAGTTATATATAAGATTTAGATTTGATCGAGTGTTAGAGTCCAATACTAGTTTTCTTGTATTTACACTGCATACTTTGATATTTTTATGTACCACATGGATATGGGATTTAAGAAGGGACCAAGAGAAGAAGTGATGACGTCATCAACACAACAGATGAATTCAGAGCTCCATCTAGTGTGCCAAACAAGCCGCATAGGACTTGACAAGGTGACATGTACTTTTCTTGGAGCATACCAAATCAACCATGAAACTTCAGAGCATGAAACCACTTGGGAAATATTCTCAGCTTACCTACATCACGCCACAAATTTGAATCAACCCAATCGGAGTTCCGAAGGAGGAGATATTCAGCCTGCAAATCGAGTGTTTCTGGACTTACTCGAATTGGGTATACGTGCACTCTTTGGAGGATTCAAACCAAACCAAGAGAAATTAAGTAACAAACCGATTTGGTATGTAATCTTGATTCAAAATGGAAACGCAGAAAGTTGGATTCATATAAATTTCGGTTCAAACGTAAAAGTTATTGAACTTAATTGGAGGATCCAAGAACATGGTAGATTCCATCGTGCCCCTTCTGATTTATCTTACTTTACAATGTCCCAACTTACAAGTATGACATCCTATTTCAAAATGCTTAAGAAACACAATACATGGAACTTGGAATTGTTGTACAAGTCTGCTATCCTTATTCCGTACTGCCCTCTTTCGTGATAGTTTGTAAACAAGTTACAATGAAAATGAGTGTAGTATGCGTCTCTTTACAGCGTTAGAACTATACTGGTATGCAAATTTAGATTAGAACATTCTTTTTTGTTTATGCTTCACTTTGGTCCCTCCATTCATGTCTCTAAAATAAATCACATTTAGCACATGGAAGAAAAAAGTTCACTACAAATGGTAAATAATTCTCACCAAAAAAAAAAAAAAATGTAAGTATTTGTCATCTATGTGAATAATTCTAATGTAAAGTTTTATATGTTTCGCTTGCACCAAAGTTTTCCAAAGAAAAAAAAAAACCTTTTATGTTTCGCTTCTCAACACCCAATGTCATTTGTTGGGATTATGTGGTCGATCATCGTGTGGTGATAAATATTATTAATTTTGATATCATTTTTACCACTTTAGAGTACAATTTAGAATACATAATCATTGTTGTTTGAAGATATTGCTAGCATTTTGAGGTTTTAATACGATTTTTTACCTTTACTTAAACTCTTTTAAAGCACAGTTCTCAAATTTGTGTATGCTTTACAAGCCTAATGCTTTGTTATATTTGCCTCATGTTCTCCCAAAGAGCTAAAGAATTAAGATCCGATACATTAAACGGATCTTAATTCTCTCCCCAAGAACAACACACGGCGGAAAATAAGGTATCATCACCGTCATTTCCAAGAAAAACGGAGAAGTCCAGTGAGAACCTCTCCCCGAAAAGGAGAAGGAACAAAGAAGAAAAACATAAAAACTAATATCATATTAATATTGCTCACTACATTATTATCATCTTTGGTTCACATACATGACCAAGTCCTCATTATTCCGAGGCTGCTATTCAACAAATCAAACAAACGAAGATACGGAAGATCCCTTCCTTAAAGTCAATAAAACTGAACTGGTAAACATCACTAAATGGGACAGATAAAACCCCAAGTGAAAAATCAAATCTTGAAAAGATCAACTTTTCAAGGGTTGTGCACAAGAACTTGCACACGCTTCGATGTTCTCTGCAACATGTCAGCTCCAACAAGAGCCACCATCATTAGACCTTCCTCCAACCCATTTTCCAAGTAAAGGTCAATTCTTTCCAGGCCAGCCCCAACTCCACGACCAGACCCATGCCCGCGACCAGACCTAATCAAATACTTCAGCAGATTTAACTCGTTTGAGCTACCACCAAAATTCTTCACAACCACGACTTTAAGTGTCTTCCTAAAACACTTATAAGTTATGTTTTGAAGCCAGTAAGTTCCTGGATCAATGCCCCGATATGTCAAAGACGTCTGCAAAGTATCAAATGGAAATCATAAGCCCTAAAAGTATAGTGAAAAAAAAAGTCCATGATAGTATATTATTGTCTAAATTTGTTTTGGGATGAAAGTTATAATATCAAATTACCATGAAAGGGCTTGGAGGAAGAATATCAAAAGTGAGTGTTTCTAAGTCCGGGCAATTATTGAGAAGGAGCCTTATTCCCTCAAACTCCTTCGGATGCATCCTCGTTCTCAACACCAAATGTTGTGTTTCCACCGGATGAAGCATATGTGGATGTGTAGCTTCTGGAGTCGCCTTGCATAAGAATAAAAACACACATGTTACTACCAAAGGAACATCCTTAGAATCTGTGTATACGATAATATAAAGATATAGTGCTTTACTATCAAAATTACATTCTAACAAAAAATATACACATCAAATTAAAGTACTAGCTTTAAGGTATTCGGTTGAGGAGTTTACATATTCGAACTACGTAGGTTAGTATTAGTATCCTATCACGCGAAAATCATCTTCGATTTAATTACAGGTTATAGGAAAGAAAATGTCGTCCTCTAATGGACCTGTTCAACTATTAATGCGCACTTAACCTAAATAGGACAAACAGTTAACATCTAATCTGTTTTTACAATAATCTTTAGACATATTTCTCTTCACTGGGCAACTCTTATATAAGGTACCACTACAAGAAAACAGGGTTTTTACGACTACATTTGGCGACTAATTAGCTACCGATAAAAGACTATACTACGACTGCACAAATTTGGTCGTAAAGTAGTCGCTATAATGCGACTAAATACTGTAGTCGGAATAGTAGTCGTAAATTAGCGACTAATTTATGACTATAAATCAGACGGGGGAAAATAGTCGCCAAACAGTCGCCAATTTGGCGACTAAAATACGATTGAGGCGACGGGTCGTAATATAGTCGCTAAATTGGCGACTAATATGCGACTCATATGGTGAATTGTAAAATAGTAGTAACATAGTCGTATGTGGTATCTACATATTGCTGACAGATTGAAGAGATATATTAGAGCCACGGGACTATAATGACAATGAGATGACATGCCGAGCACCAAGCAAATGAGGGAAAAATGACTCATCCTTCTGATGCAGCGGAGTGGAGATATTTTCAAGATCAAAATCTTCGGTTTGCCGAAAAAACCCCGAAACACTACTATAACGACAATGAGATGACATGCCGAGCACCAAGCAATTGGCTATTAATTTTATTAGTTATTTATCTGTAGAATTTTGTAACTATTTGTGGATAATTTGTTACAAAAATTACAAACTTATGCATGTAACAAATTTGTTTCAAAGAGTAACGTAACTTTAGTAACAATTTTTTTACAAACTTATGCACTTGCATATCCACAATTTTTATTATAATTATTTTATTATTATAATATTTTTTTCTTTTTTTTGAATTTCCAAACCCTTAGTAACATGTTTCTCTATTTACCATTTGTCCAAACCCCAAAACTCTAGAAATAGTAACTTGCAACATTTTTTCTTTTTTTTTGAATTTTCAACCTTTAATAACATGTTTCTCTACTTATCATTTGCCCAAACCCCAAAACTCTAAAACTAGTAACTTACAACAATTTTTTTTTTGAATTTGCAACCCTTAGTAAGATGTTTATCTACTTACCATTTGCCCAAACCCCAAAACTCTAAAAATAGTAACTTCGAACATATTTTTTTTTTGAATTTGCTAGTAACATGTTTATTTACTTACCATTTGTCCAAACCCCAAAACTCTAAAAACAGTAACTTCCAACATATATATTTTTTGAATTTGCAACCCTTAGTAACATGTTTATCTACTTACCATTTGCCCAATCCACAAACTCTAAAAATAGTAACTTACAACATTTTGCAGCAAAAACAAATTAACGAACCGTAGATGTGCAGCAAAAACAAATTAACAGTCGGAGAAAACACTAAATCTGTGAACAACTAGAAATAGAGGTCAAATCTACAACAAATAAGAATCAGAGTCTAAAAGACTAACCAATTTTCCAGGGAGGGATGAATCGTCCCTAAAAGAAGCAACCTTCAAAATTTTCTAAAACAGATTGCTATACGTCTAAAATACGCCTATTTTCTTGCTAAATGACAAAACAATTCGTTTTATATAGACATATTGTCACTTATCGGGCCTTTGATATTAGTCCAAATACAAATTTTCCTCAGTTTTTTAAAAACCAAGATTCGCCCGGTTTAACCAGGTCACCGGGTCGCGGTTTGATAGCGAATTTTACCGGGTTTTCTTGGGTTTACATTTTCCGGATAATAGTAATAAACCCAACCCGGAGTGTTGAACGGATCCCGGTTCAACCGGTCCGACCGGCCGGTCCGGTCCGGACATCAAAACATTGTGTAAAACTCACTTTATAAAAGTGATTTCAGATCTAGGGTTTTTCCCTCTGTAGATCCAAAACTCATTTTTCCCCGTAAGACTTCGATTCAACTTCATTCTCTCTCAGACTCTCTGATTTTCTTATTCCGGTGATATCTCCGATTCCACTTCATCTCCCTCTCTCTCAATTTGTCGGAAGCTTTTTCCAATCTCGAAGTCGTTTGTTCTCTGCTCCTTCACGGCGGCGGGGCTGTTACTCACCGGCGGAGGTACGATGTTTCTTCATTAGCTAATCTCTCTCGGAAACCCTAAGTTTCGAGTCGCTGATTTGACTGTCTTGTTTATCTCTTTCAATCTTCTTCAAATCTCTAAATTTTCGCTCAGACTAAGCTCCCAATCGCAAGCCATTTCTTCCTTTTGGTTCGATTTCTATGTGGTCCAGATTCTTCGGTTCACAACGAAACCCAGGTGAGCAGAGACACTCATGAGCTAGTAGCGAGCCAGGTGACCGGTAAGTGAATAATCTCGATACTCGTCTTTCTCTCTGTGTATATTGATATGTGTAAATTGTGATTTTCTTCGTATTTGGGATTTGATAGTGTTCAATTTACGGAGTATGTTCAGAAGAATGTGTCGTTGTACAAATTCCGTAATGGAATCCCTTTGACTACCGCAGCCGCCGCTAATTTCACTCGCGGTGAGCTTGCCACTGCGTTGAGGAAGGTGAGCTCTTTCTTCATTAATATTAGGGTTTTATAATTTGGGGATTTATGGATTAGGGATTTCTGATCTTTGCCTTATGTGCTTGAATTAAATTCTGAAGCAAATTTTAGTTTGTGTAAAGCAGGGTTATCTTGGGTTTATTGTTTTCTTTAGATTCATTTTACAGTGGAATTATTTTGGATAGAAATTCTATGCGAATTGAATTGATGCTTTCCTTTGTGATGCTGTGGTTATGATAATATTAAGGTTGCTGATAGATAAGGGTCTTTGTTTCTTATGCCTAAGGTCTTTCTGGTTTTACGTCCTTTTGTATGTGGTAGATTTAAGTATTGTTGTGATTCATGACTATAAGCTTGAAATGTTGTGATTCATGACCCTCCAGTTCCTGGCGTTGGCAATTCGACAGCTCATGGATTCACAAGAGTGAGAAAAGGGAAAGGAAAGCATTTACATAGCCACTCCTTTGTTTACAACTTCAATTTCAGACAAGTAAGTGAACATAGTTACAAAACTTAGCACCTCTTCTCATATATAATAAAAGATCTTTGTCTATATTACAGATTCATGACAAGTTTGTTGCTGCTTCTATATGTTTAGACCATCAGCTCATGTCAGGAAAGGGAAAGGAGACCATCACCTTGGTGCTTTTGCGAAAGAACGTTCGACACTCCACTCTTTCGATCCATGGATTTGTAATTGGGTTTTGGAATTGCAAATTAGATTACGTTGTAGATTTTTAAATACAATTGTATTAATACTGAATGTTCATATTAATAAAATTAATTTGTGCTACTACTTGTTACAAAGCATTTTCCACATATTGAAGCAAATGAATACAAATATATTGTGGTAAAAATAAATAATAACATTATATAAATGCTATTTAAAATACTAATAATAGTCGCGAAACAGTCGTTAATCAGTCATAAAATAGTCGTAAAGTAGTCGCTAAATTTTACGACTACACTACGACTGCAACAAAAACACTCTTGTTCATGCGGATTAATCGTAAGCTAGTCGTAAGGTAGTCGTAAAATTAAGCGACTACTTTACGATTATGTTACGACTACTTATATTAATAGTTAAATAGTTTCAATTAGCGACTATTTTTACGACTATGATCTTTAGCGACTAAGGATTTACGACTGCATGTATTAGTCGTAAATTAGTCGTAAATCTTGATTTAGCGACTAAATTGCTACTAATATTGCAGTCGTAAAAACCCTGTTTTCTTGTAGTGTACTTATAATGACTATAATGTGAAAATGTTATAAAAATATGTTAAGAGTTAAAGATACCTGAAGGAGATAAGGGCAGACTGTTAAGGTCCTAGCAGTTCGAAGATTATTGAGGTAACCGCAAAGAATTCCTCCCTCTGCATTGGTTGAGTGGTTTGGTTCATCATATTCACCCTCTACCGTAAAATCCAAGAATACTTGTTTAATAATCTTGTCTGTCGAATTCAAGGCAAATAATATCTCCTGAGTACTTGAATATTTCGACGTTGGGAAGGTCAAAGCAACACGTCATGAGAATCATGAAATCGCAGTTCTGAAAGCAAAATTCCCTCATTTTTCCCGATATATTCATGAAATCAAGTCCCCAGCAGTAATGGAAGCTTAGACTCTCCAGCATAAAAGATTGTAGTATCAAATGTTGGTCCCTATTGAATTTGATACAACCAATAGAGAGCCTTTTCAAGATCCTTGGGTTTGCGAATTTCGAGAGATCAAACTCGCACGCGTAAATCTTCAATGACACCAGGGTTTTTAGATTGTAGACGCATGCGGGCAACTGAACAACAACGTCATTCATTGATGCATCATTAGAGGTTCTCCAACAAGGATGCGAGAAATCAAGAACTATGTTCTTGACTTTTTTGGATACTGCAAATTCCACCAGTGACTCGATATCCGCCAGGAATTCTGAAGGCATGTAGATAGAAATCTCGAAGCTATCGATGACTTTTCCTTGAAACCTAGCGACCCATTGAAGCATGTGACGAACAAACGAAGCCCTAACCTCGCCCCACCGTAAGTCAGTCCGGTACTCAGAGTACTTAAAAGCAATGTTCTTGGTCTCATGTCAGAGTTTTTCCCAGCGCTTCGAGAGAACACTGGTCCGGACACAATCCTTGAAGGGCAAGAAAGATATGATTACGAGCAGAAGCGCATCAGGTAGATCCGACAATCTGTCTGGTTGGTTACTCGAATCCATTGTCAGAGAAATGAGGTGAATTTCGAAAGCAAATTAAGAGATATGTTTTGTGATAAGATCGAATTGCTTAGGACGCTCCATAGGAAAATTTTCTTCTATATATATAATGTTGAAAGGTCGCGACTTTGTGATGATAGTGACATGCATATAGATAAAATTTCCTTATGTGTTTGTACCCTATTAAGAAAGAGGAATATAGATACTTACTCAAAAAGAAAGATATGCTCATCCACTTACAGCTCATTGACAATAACACTATGAAAACAAAACATTCTTATTTCTTGTCTCAAGTCCATGGGCTTCCACAAACTGACAAAAATTAGGGCGTTTTTATTTTCTCATTCGAAGTCCAATAAGGGAGAGAAATGAAAACCAATCTGAACAAATTAGAATAGCATTAAAACATGGTAAAAGAGAGAGCTCGTTTTGCTATCAAATCTGAATGAGATGGACATTAGGTTAAACTTTATAATTCTTAAGCAAACCGTTTACAAAAAGTCCAACTTGTTCTCCTACTAACTAAGTCCAAATAACCACCAAAAATGCCTCAATTTGAGTGTGCCATCATTGACCATAGGTCCATAACCTTAAAACAAAATATTTTATGTTTATTTATAATTATCTTGTAAATACGTATACAATAATGGTACTTTTTTTTAAATGACAACATATAGTATTAAAACTTGTATTTGGTCCGATTAAATTCGTCCTATATTTTTTTTGCTTTAATCAAACGGGAATTGTTAAATTAGGCCACATTCATTTACGAAAATGCCACTTTAAACATTACACTTTTCAAATATGTCATAGTTGAATTATTTTTTTACCAACATGCCACTTATAAATCCGTTTAAAAACCCTATATCTCAAAATTTTTAATTTTAAAAAATGTTTTGATCCCTTACAAACCTTAAATCCAAAAAACTAAATCCTAATATAACATAATTAACCCAAAGATAAATGATTTAAAAATTTGGAAAAAGTGATAGTGACATTTTTGAAAAGTCGCATATCAAAAGTGAGATATCTTGAAATTTCTCTATTTTTTTAAGAAAATATCCCATTACGATATTCACTTCATAGGAATGTTCTATTGGGATTTTGTATTTCCAAACTCCCAATTTTAACCTTGATTTTTAATTATTATATATTTTTGTTAATTTTTACAATAACTAGAAAAATAAAAAATAGGAGATAGAGTATATGATTTTATTATAAATTTTAAAATGGATAAAAAGATCAGATTACTTTAATAATATATATTTCAAAAACCAAAATCATTTAAAAAAAAAAAAAATATATATATATATATATATATATATATATATATATATATACTAAAATCATATATACAAAAATCGGATTAAATTTGTAATTTTTGATGTTTTTGAATTTTTTTAGATAATTAAATTTGTAACTTATAGATAAATATTTTTAATAAAAAAGGAAAATAGAAACAAAGAAAAAAAATAATAATTAAAAAACGTAAAATATCTTTTGAAAACTCATTTTAGGAAACAAAATATTCATTCCTAAATTTAAAATTGTTGTAGTTTATTTTACAGAAACTACATTCTACGAATCAGTAGATATGATAATAGACGTTGGCGGTAGAAATTGTATTTAGAGCACGGCATAATTTATTGAGAACACTATTTGGGTATGATAAATGTTAATCTAAGTCGTGGAAATAATATTCTACAACGATGTAGAACGTTGACCATTAGTTTGTTTTATGAATATAATAGGTCTTAGTGTATTTGTGTTTCTGAAAACAGTTTAAATAGACATTGAATAGAAATATATGTTGAATGTTAGAGCATGTGCAAAGCAAAAACCATTAATTTGGTTTTTAGCATATTATTTATTATTAATTTGTCATTATCAATGTCTAAGAACAATGTTAGAACCCCGTTAAGGGTTCTTAATTAAATAAAGTACAAATCTTAGAGTGTATTTTCTTTAAATTTTCAAACATAGTACAATGAATGAAAACTAAAATATATTGCATTTAATGAAATTTGAGACATACATGACATAAAAACATTTAAAACATAGATTTCCAAATCATTAACAGAAAAGAACGGTCAGTTCTAATCTTGACGTGGTCGACATTTTTGCTATATATGCTCAACCAAATTATTTTTCAATTGTTGATGCATCTTTCTATCACGAAGTCGAGTTCGAATGCCCATCATATTGGTGACATTTGAAAGATTTTGTTCTTGATCAACAATAAATTGGTTTTCATTTGGGACCTTACAATTGGTATCAGAACATGATTTGCTTTTGATCAGAACCACTTTATGGTATCAAAAACATCATATTTTTTTTCATCTTCCTTGTTATTGGTATTCTTCGTGAATCAACGATTATCAATAACCCTTGGCGAACGACTATTCTTTGGAATCAACGGTCATCGAGATTTATCAAACCTGTTTTTCATTTTTCCTTGCAAAAATCAAAAGAAAAGGAACCTAAAATAAAAAAAAGAAATCGAAAACAAAATTATTTCATCCATTTTGATTCATCGGTCTTTTTTGATTTTCTTACATTCAAAAGAAATTTGTTTTATTTTCAAAGAAAATAGAACTTTTCAAGTTTGTCTTTCTTATTCTTAGTTAAATAAAAGAAGAAATTTGTAAAAATATTCGCAAAATCTTTTTTGATTTGAAAACTAACCCCTCTTTTAAAAGCTTTGAAAAATAACATTTTCTATATTAAAATAATATTTTAAAACGAAAATGTCTTAATCAAAATCAAAGTTTTGATGACAAAAATCTCAAAGATATATATTTTTCAAATAGTTATAAAAATACTACAAATACAAAAATTAATTTTTAATGAATTTGTAGTTTGAATTTTTAGATTTGGGTTAATTATTTCCAAATTAGGGTATACTTTTTTTAGGAGGGTAGGGTTTGGATCTGGAGTTTAGGGTTAATTTTTAAATGTTTAAATTTCATTCATATTTATTCTAAATTATATTAATTTCAAAAATACTTTAAAAGAATCTTTAAATTATTAGAATATTTGTTTTTGAGAAATTTTGATTTATGCCACTATTGGCATGCCACTTTTCAATTATCTCACTGTTTTAAAATTATTACCAGCGTGCCACTGTTCACTTAAATGAAAAAGAAAAAAAAATCTATTTTTCTCTCTCATTTCTCTCACGCTCATCTCCCAGATTCAAATGTTTTTCTCTCATCCAAATTTTATTTTTTCTATCACTGAATTCGATTCTCGTCATCTCTAATTTCACTATCTCTGATCATTGTCTCGATTTCCGCTAAGAAGATTTGAGAAGACGAGAAGATTTGAGAAGAATTCTGCTAAGATTCGAGTAGATTTAGGAAGAAGAAGAAGAAGATCTCAAAGCAAATTCAAACACAAACGACTGTAAATTTTCGAGTTTGGGTTAACTATTATGCATTTAGGGTATAGATTTTTGGGGGGGGGGGGGATGGGGGTAGGGTTTTGCATTTACTTTATAAAACTGTAAAAAAATCTTATAAAACTGTTAAAAAAATTTATAAAGTTTTTAAAAGGTTTAGTAAAACTGTTAAAAAAACCTTATAAAACTATTTAAAAACCGTGTAAAACTGTTTATAAGGTTTTTGTAAAGTTTTATAAGGTTTTTAAACAGTTTTATAAGGTGTTTAAACAATCTTATAAACCTTTTAAAAACTTTATAAACCTTATAAAAACCTTATAATCCTTTTAAAAACCTTATAAATTATTAAACTGTTTAGTTTTTAATGACATGTAAAAAAGTCTTATAAAACTGTTTAAAAACTTTATAAAAACGAGAAAACCCTAAAAATAAACTAAACCCAGATCTGACAAAAATTGAATCAAAAACTCAAATTTGTAACACAAATCGAATAAAAAGCTTAGATTCGTACCCAAAACCCAATCAA
This sequence comes from Draba incana, assembly GCA_963576765.1. NCBI lineage: Eukaryota > Viridiplantae > Streptophyta > Magnoliopsida > Brassicales > Brassicaceae > Draba > Draba incana. The sequence goes on along the minus strand of OY755203.1, from coordinate 22,107,697 downwards.
AAACTCAAATTTGTAACCAAAATCGGAGATTCGTACCCATAGGCATGACCACGGTTACGGTTATCGCAGTTATGGTTATTTAACCACTGGTTACGGTTCTATTTTTTCTTTAATCTTAACCTTAACCATTTATATACGGTTAAAACGGTTACGGTTAAATACAGTTGCGGTTTATACGGTTGCAGTTATATACGGTTATAAGTATTTGATAATTAAAATACGATTAATTGTACGGTTATATATATTTTTAAAAATATAATAATAAAAAATAAATGAATGTTTAAATAAAAATGTTTTAAATTCTTTTATATATTTTGAAAGTAGGTTTAAAAGTGTGATGGTATTAAAATCAAACAAACGTTATTTTGTTTGATTTTTTGGGGGTGAAATTATAAGAAGCTACAATATGATCTTTAACTTTATTATATAATATTATCTTTGGCTTCACTACGAGGATCTGAGATCTTATTAGTTTAGAAAAAAGAAGTTTAACGTTATCAAAAAAAAAAAAAAAAAGAAGTTTAAACTAAAGACTTAAAAATTTTGTTTCCCTCCAAATATTTTTGTTGCATCCACTTTCCACACGATCTTTTACGTTTCATAACTAAACTCCATAAATAATGATAGTACATAATTTTTTCTATGCCATACTTATCCTACATAATTAATTATATGTAAGTTTAATTTCGATTTTAAAACGGTTACGGTTAAAATTTTACGGTTTAATATCACGGTTAACCGGCGGTTATCATATGGTTACGGTTAAATTACGGTTACGGTTATTAATTTTGTTTTAACCATAACTAATATATTTTTACGGTTAACGGTTACGGTTATTTAACCGTTTTATATGGTTACGGTTTGGTTACGGTTGAAAACGGTACGGTTACGATCCGAAATACGGTTACGGTTTAATTTTGGTCATGCCTACGTACCCAAAACCCAATCAAAAACTCAAATTTGTAACCAAAATCGGATTAAAATTCTTCTTCTTCTTCTTCTTCTTTAACGGTTACGGTTATTTAACCGTTTTATATGGTTACGGTTGAAAACGGTACGGTTACGGTCCGAAATACGGTTACGGTTTAATTTTGGTCATGCCTACGTACCCAAAACCCAATCAAAAACTCAAATTTGTAACCAAAATCGGATTAAACAGGAAATCAAAATCGATTGAAGGAATTTATAGAGATTTACATAGACGAAAGAGAATCGAAAATCCTAGATCCATAACCTAAATCCGATTTGCAATTTCAAAGAAGAGAATTTTGTGAGAGAATTTTTTTTTGATCTTGGCGTGAGAGAGATGAGAGAGAAAGTATATTTTTTTTTCATTGAGTAAGTGAACAGTGGCACGCTCGTAATGATTTTGTGAACAGTGGCATATTTGATTAAATTTTTGTGAACAGTGACATATTTGCAATTGCCCCATTTTTTTTTTAGTCAACAAAAAGTTAGTTTCCAAATCTTTTACAACAAGGGTTAGTTTTTAAAATTTGCTAAAATTTTGGAAGATTAAACCAATCCTCCCTAAATAAAAAGGGATTTTAATGAAAAAACTCCTTTAAGTATTGTTTAATTCATTTTATATCCCTGAAGTAAATTATTTATGTAAAAAAAAAGGAGGGTTTTTGATACTTAATAAAAGAAAAACGGCTCTCTCATCAAAAGTCTTCTATTTATAAGATGAAAGTGAAGACTGAAGAAAAAGTGACTTAAGGTTTCTTCTTCGTCGATTAAAATTTGATTTAGGACTCGTCACCTTATTTTAAGAGAATCAGATTGTTGGGATCGGTTTGTACATTTCGTATTCTTTGTATCGGATCTATGACTAGCATTATTCTCTGTGTATTAATCCAACCAAACCCAATTTGAAATTCAAGGCAGAAACAATGTTTTCAAGGGTTGTTTCTTCTTAGGGACAATATTTTTCTTCTTCTAAGATTCAGTAAGATGCTAATCAAGAAACTAACGTATACCTGATTGGTTTCATCTCTATCAATTCCAAGAGAAACTGCGAATTCCAGTTAGAATCACTCCCGGAAATGGAGAATGAACAATGAAAAAAAACTTAAAAATCATATTGATATTACTCACAAGATAATTATCATTTTTGGTTCACATACATGACCAAGCCCTCGTAAATCTGAGGAATAAAATCAAAGTAACCGAGATACAGAAGATCCCTTCCTTAAAGTCGATAAAACCAAACTCGAAACATCACTAAATGGGACAGATGGAAACCCACAAGTGAAAAAATCAAATCTTGAAAAGCACAAGTTTTCAAGGGTTGTGCACACGAACTTGCACACGCTTCGATGTTCTTCGCAACATCTCAGCACCAGCAAGAGCCACCATCCTTAGACCTTCCTCCAACCCATTTTCCAAGTAAATGTCAAGTCTTCTCAACCGAGCCCCAGTTCCACGACCAGACCTAATCAAATACTTGAGCAGGTTTAACTCGTTAGAGCCACCACCAAAGTTGTTGACAACCACATTCTTAAGTGTCTTCCTCAAATACTTATAAGTTACGTTTTCAAGCCAATAAGTTCCTGGATCAATGCCCACATATGTCAAAGACGTCTGCAAAATACCAAAGGGAAATCATAAGCCCTGACAGTTTAGTAAGAAAATAAAGGATCCGTGATAGCATTGTAATAATGTCTAAATTCGTTTCAAGGCTATAGGTCAAATTACCACGAAAGGGTTTGGAGGAAGAATATCAAAAGTGAGTGTTTCCAAGTCCAGGCAATTATTGAGAAGGAGCCTTATGCCCCCAAACTCATTGGGATGCATCCTCGTTCTCAGCACCAAGTTTTGTGTTTCCACTGCACGAAGCGTATTGACATGATCTCTACATTCTTGGATAACCTTCCCAAACAAAAAAATATAAAAAAATACATGTCCCTATCAAGATATATATACGACAATTCACGTAATAACTTAAGGGTATATAACTATATATTATATACAATGCTACTTTCAAATAATTTGCATTTCAGAACTACGTATTCCAACAGCAAGAGTTTCTTGTAAAGACATACCTGGAGGAGATAAGGGCAGACCGTTAAGATCTTAGCAGATCGAAGGTCGTTAAGAAGAGAAGAGAGAACTAGTCCTTCTACGAAGGTGAAGGTAAATCGGCTTGGTTCATCTAGTAACCCAAAATCTAAATATACTTCTTTCATCATACTGTTTACTCTTATGACATGAAAGCCAAGAACAATACCCGAGTACTTAAAGATCTCGACTTTAGGCAAGTCAAAGGCACAACAATAAACCCCATTGAAGTCACAGTTCTCGAATATTAATTCCCTCAATTTACCCGCAATCGTCATATAATCTAGTCCCCAGCAGTTACTCATACTTAGACTCTCGAGCAAAGGAGCCCTTGATATCAAAGATTCGACCGTTGTGAGTCTTATCCAACCGACAGAGAAGCTTCTCAACATCCCCGTGTTTACGAGGCTAAAGAGCGCAAACCCGCACGCGTAAATCTTCATTGACACGAGGGTTGTTAGATTGTAGACGCACGCTGGCAAGTGAACAACAACGTCATTCATTGATGCATCATTAAAGGTTCTCCAAGCAGGGTCTGAGAAATCAAGAAATAGGTTCTTTACTCATTTCACTACAAGAAAACATGCGATATTCCGACGGAATTTTTTTTCCATCGAAAATCCGTCGGCACATTCTGACGGAATTCCGACGATCTGCCGACCAAAATGAATCCGTCGGAATTCTGTCGGGAACAATTAACGGAATTCCGACGGCAATCCATATGGTCGGCATTCCGTCGGAAATAACCGACGGAAGACAGACGGCTACGATATGTCGTTATATTCCGACGGATTACCGACAAAATTCGGACTTTCGGATGTCGGCAAAGTTTTATTGGTCAGCGTGTACGGACATATTTCCGACGGCCTAAATCCTTCGGAATTAGTGACGGTATTCCGACGAATTCTGACGGTTTCCGATGTCGGCAAAGTTTGAGTGGTTGCCATATTGTCTGCGGTGGACGATGGGATTGGTGGGGTGTTTGTCGGAGGTATTGACGGAATTCCAACAGATTCCCGACGGAAATCCGTTCTACATAAGTTTGCAGAATTCTTCATTCCATCATAACAAAATATCGAGAAACAAAAAAAAATTATAAAGATGAGTTCATATTTTTGGGCATGAATGGACGAGCCAATGATGGATGTGGGCTCGGACTTATTAAGGAACGAATACGCTCAAGGTATATGCGAGTTCATGAATTTACCCAGTAATGTCGATGCAGCCAAAAAAGGTCAGGATATCAAATGTCCTTGTTCTAATTGCTGTAATAGAATTAGTGTTGCGGTTCATAATGTGTGGACTCACTTATATAGATATGGTTTTAGGCCGGGATATAAGGTTTGGTTTTTACATGGAGAAAGCAATTATGAATATGGTAGTACTAGTAATAATGTACCTTATTTCGGGGATAGCGTGTACAACGGAAGTAGATGTTGGTGTAGGTACGGTTCAGATAGTTAACGATGCGTACAGAGAGAATTTGCAGTCGGGTGTTTATGAGGGAGATAGGGTAGAAGAACCTAATTTAGAATCCCGAAGGTATTTTGATATGGTAGACGCATCGAACCAACCACTTTACAGCAGTTGTAGGGAAGGTCATTCACCGTTATCGTCTGCTACTAGGAAGATGAACATAAAGACTGATCACAATTCGTCCGAAGAATGTGTTGATGCATTCGCCGAGTTCGTGAAAGATCTTTTGCTAGAAGATAATCTGGCCCCCGGATCATACTACGAGGTCCAAAAACTTGTTGTTGGTCTTGGTTTGCCCTACCAGGTTATAGATGTGTGCATCGACAACTGTATGATATACTGGAGAGAAGACGAGAACAGAAATAAATGTAAATTTTGCCGCAAACCACGGTTCAGGACACAAGTGGGAGGGTGAAGATTCCATTCAAACGGATGTGGTATTTACCCTTAACGGAGAGGTTGAAGAGGCTGTACGAATAAGACCGCATAACTAAGGCTATGAGATGGCATGCAGAGCATAGTCAAGATGGAGATATCACGCATCCTTCTGACGCGGAAGCGTGGAAACACTTCCAATCCGTATATCCAGATTTTGCATATGAACGACGGAATGTATACCTCGGCTTATCCACAGATGGTTTCAACCCATTTAGAAAGCATGGAAGAAAATATTCATTGTGGCCGGTCATCGTAACACCTTACAATTTTCCTCCTTCTATGTGCATGCGACGAGAGTTCCTGTTTCTCTCAATTCTAGTTCCCGGGCCAGATCGTCCAAGATGGTCACTCGATGTATTCCTCCAACCATTGATCTGTGAGTTGCAGATGTTGTGGGAGCATGGTGTTGAGGCATTTGATGTTTCAATCCACCAGCATTTCAACATACGTGCGTTTTTTATGTGGACCATAAGCGATTTTCTGGCATACGGTATGTTATCTGGATGAACAACGCATGGAAGATTGGCATATCCTTATTGCCAAGACAATACTTGAGCATTCTAATTGCAGCACAGAAGGAAGACTTCATGGTTTGATTGCCATAGGTGTTTTTTACCGGCAAATCATCCATATCGTCGTTCTAGAAGACATTTCAGGAAGAATTTACAAGTGTTACATGGTCCACCTACTGAGATAGATGGTCACAACATATTGGAACAGTTACGAGATTTTGGTGCAGAGCAAACTCCTGAATGTGGGGGTAATTTTCATCACCCCGTCGACGGTTGTGGGGAATATCACAATTGGCACAAGAAGAGTATTTTTTGGGATTTGCCTTACTGGAAAGATCATCTACTGCAGCATAATCTAGATGTCATGCATGTTGAAAAGAATTTCTTTGACAACATCATGAACACCATCTTAAACGTCCCAGGAAAGACCAAAGACAACTGGAAGTCTAGATTGAACTTGCCATTGATTTGTTCGAGGTCATCTCTTCATGTTTCTAATGATAGATTGCCAATGCCTGCGTACCGGTTAGATGCTGGCCAAAAAGAAATATTTTTTGAATGGTTCAAAAAATTTGTAAAATTTCCACACGACTACGCATCTAATCTACGTAATTGCGTGGATTCGACGGAAGGGAAGTTTATAGGAATGAAGAGTCATGATTGTCATGTCATGATGCAGCGTCTTCTTCCATTTGTATTTGCATATCTTCTTCCAGAACCAATCCACCAAGCAATTGGAGGTATATTTCTTACTCCCATTAGTTTCTTCCTACCCTAATATTACTATATATGTACTAATTAACTTGTTTATTTTTCGTTTACAGGCGTTGGTGCATTCTTCCGAGATTTATGTTCAAGAACGCTTACAGTCCACGGGATACGTAACTTAGAGTCCAATATCGCGGTTCTCCTTTGTAATCTTGAGAAGATATTTCCACCGTCTTTTTTGACGTTATGGAACATCTTCCTATTCACCTCCCACGAGAAGCAGCCTTAGGAGGCCCTGTTCAATACCGATGGATGTATCCGTTCGAGCGTTACATGTTCCACCTGAAGAAAAAGGTTAAAAATTTGAGCAAGGTTGAGGGATCTATTGTCGCACAAAGCCTAAACGAGGAAGTCTCACACTTTACCGAATATTACTTTCCATCACAAGTTCGTACTAAGGCGAGACGTCCTGCCCGACATGATGATAGAGGTGAGAAAGCAGTCTATGCCGTGGTTGTTCCTGAGTTGTTTGCCCAAGTTGGTCGAGCAAGTGGAAAAGGAAAGAAACGCAAACTATCACCACAAGAGGTCACATATTTGCATACGTATATCCTCAGAAATTGTGACAAAATTTTGGAGTACGAAAGGTATATCAGTTTTTATACTAAATTTATGGAATTATTTGCCTTCATCTACTAACGACTGTTCTGTTACAGGATCTACATGTCTCTCGCACGTGATTACCATTCTGATAAGACAGATGCCGAACTTGTTGTCTTGAAAGATGAAGAATTTCCGGGGTGGTTGAAATGTTATGTAAGTTTAATATAATTACTTACTCTTACTTTTCCAGGTTTTCACGTTCATATGTTACTGATATCTTACTTATATCATTTTTTAGGTTTCCGAAAGTTTAGCAAGTGGTCAATCAGTCCCGACATGGTTAGTGGAGTTTATTCAGGGTTTACGCAGCACCGCGACTTCATATCCCAACTTTTGCACTAGGGGATATTCGTTCAGGATCCGTAAGGATGGACGTCAAAGGTCAACTTCGGACTATGGTATTTCAGCGCAGTCAGGTGATACCATGTACTATGGGATTTTAAACGAAATCTTGGAAATCAACTATCCAGGAATGTTGGACTTGAGGTGCATTGTGTTTATGTGCGATTGGTATAATCCATCCAATGGTCGAGGGGTTCGAGTTGACCCTCTTGGTGTTATTTCCATATATTCAAGCCGGAAGTTACAGTATTACGATCCATTTATCCTTGCGTCTCAAGCAAACCAGGTATCAATACACTAATATGTTTAGCTACGTACTCATAGTTAAGGTTTCTTGTTCATGTATATTAACAATATCCACTAATTATTAATAGGTTTGCTACATTCCATATCCTCGAGTTGCCTACCGTACAGATCCGTGGATCACAGTAACTCCAATAAACCCAAGAGGAAAAATCTATAGAGTTCCAGAACATGATGCGCTACAACCATCGAGAAGTGTACAAATGTCACCTGTTGAGGGGATGGATAACATTGACCTTGTCGTTGATGTCACACATGTCGGGGATGATCTAGTGCATTCGGACGAAGAGGAAACACGTGGAGAATTTGACGACGATTCAGAGTCCATCCCTAGTGAAGATTCCTCCAGAGATTCAGAATAATAATTTGTGAATAAATGTTTACTTATTCATGTTGTTCTCTCACATTTGTGAGTTCCCTATAATATTTTTCATTTCATTACCAAAACCGATTGTGGAAGACAATCTGAGTATTACAACAGACAAATAAAAAACAAATAAAGGAAGCTTAATCATTTCATCTGTGGATAAATCTTGTATATCATATTATTTAATACTATATATATAGTCATGTTCGATGACAAATTAACGATAAATATTGGTATTGAAACTCCAATAAAACATTACATTTAATGAAACATAAAATTTAAAACACATTCTTAAACAGGTACATTAGAGACTTGCAGATTTTTAACACACAACGGTTATGGTACAAGTACATAATAAGCTCCTCATTTTACAATCATATGTCGGTTTCCACTCCGAACTTACCATTTGTTAGAACCATTTAGTGATGTTCTTCCCCTTTTTTTCTTTTGTGGAGAATCTACAAATCCGTCGCACAACTCGCTTTTGATTGCATCAACATCTACATTTACGTTTGGCTTGTCTGGGCTTTGGGCGAATTCAAAATCATAGTAATGATCTTTTGGTGGAGAATCTATAAATCCGTCGCACAATTCACTTTTGATTGTATCAACATCCAAATTTAAGTTTGGCTTTTCTGGGCTTTGGGCGAATTCATAACCATAGTACTTATCCTTACATACATTTGAAGTACTTGCACCGTAAGTATCTGACTTTTCCATCAATTGACATGGTTGTTCGGCTTCGATAACCCGCTTATGATCAGGGCATTGTGGCTGCCTATCATAAATGTGGTGGATGTTTGGCGAGCACTGGCTGTCAGGCACTATTGTTGATGTGGAATCTTCTTTATGGATTGGTGAGCACATATCAAATTCCCACGAGTAAGTGGGAATCTCTTGAGTGAATTCGTCGCAATGAGATTCAGTTTCCCACAAGTATTTTGGAATATAAAAAAAAATTAGCCTCCGATGTTGTTTTTGCGTCTTCATTAGGAGAGGTAGAAGACATTTTTTGTGTTATTGAGAGGTGTAGAAGATATACACTCCATCAGGTGTATTTATAGTAGAAGTTATATGTATAAACCGTCGTATTCCGTCTGTATTCCGTCCATATTACCGAAGGAACACCGACGGAATTCAGACTACATGATGTCAGCAAAGTTTGATTGGGCAGCTGTACTGACGGATTTCCGATGTAGCTATGTCGTCGGAATTATGTAACGGAATTCCGACGATTTCCGATGTCGGCAAAGTTTGATTGGTTAATAGATCAAGTGCAGTGGCCGATGGGATTGGTGGGGTGTTATGTCGGAGTGGTTTGACGGTTTTCCGACGGAAATCCGACGGATATCTGTTCTTCATAAGTTTGCACATTTTATCATTCCTTCATAAAAAAATTTCAACACAAAATCATAACACAGAACAAATCAATTGCGTAATGGCAAACAGCGATCTATGAAATTACTATATGCAAAACCGAGCCCCCGGTCAAAACCCTCCAAACACAACTCTTGTTCCTTCAAGCCCTCCTTACGATAACTTAAATGTTACTGATTCTCAACCGACAATTTCACTCCATCCAACTCAATAATCCCAGAACCAAACACCCGTAATACCGGGACCTGGCCAAGTCGTAAGGCGAGGCCTGTTTCAGAAAAGGTCCCATGATACAAAAGTGCTGCGAGATGAAAGTTATCAGACACGCCCAACACAAGATTTTATTCGTGAGCTCATGAATGAGGCACCACAGGCTGACCATGATTTTAGTAGTCCTCGGTGGACTTTTACTATCGATTACATAATCCGTGAAGGTATATATATATTTATCACTTTTACTTTTACAATAATGATTGTACCTGACAACTACTAAATCTACCATTCATACATGTAGGTTCTTATAACAGTAGGAGCACACCATTTGTGAAAGTCAAAAAGGTTTACGTTTTCGACCCATTTTATTAACATTTATACATACAATTTATCTGACAAGTATATTCTATTTCATTATCAGATTGTGGCTATGGTCTGTAATTTGACCCCCAATGACCAGGGAGATCTGCTAGTAACCTTAAAAGATCATTCAGGAAAAATCGAGGGAACAATGCACCATAACATCTTCAAAAATGACGAGTACAGACTCACGACTGGTGTAGGTGCGGTGGTCATCCTGAAGAATGTTACCGTTTGCCGTTTTGATAGGAACCCAAAGTACCTGAACATCATAGAGCGGAACATTGTTAAGGTAGATACACCATACGTTTATAAATTTTTTTAAGAATGGTTACCTAAATTATGTTTTCAAACAGATAATCGGTGGTAATTCGATGATTGCTGAATACCACCCAACGGAAGTATGCACCATCGAGGAGGAAGATGAAGGAACTACTGCGTACGAATATGGAACAGTTCCAGACTCCGATGAAGAATAAATATCTAACTCGTCCATGATTAAGAATAATGTTATTATTACGTCTTTATGTTGCTTTTATGTTAAATAATTTCCTAGTATCTATTGTACGAGTTTATCCGGATAATGTTGTTATGTGTAATATTTACTATTTTGGTATTTAAATGCATAATGTATATACATATATGTATAATGTAAGATTTATGAAAACCAAGACAAAATAGATAGAACTTATGGGATTCACGGGTTTGGCACTTCGATTGGAAGGACGAATAAAGCCAATTTTGATTTGTAGATTTTTTTCTATATAGTTAAAAGTCACCAAATCAAAATTGCCTTCAATCGTTCTGTCAATCGAAGAGCCAAGCCCGTAAAGCTCACAAGTTCTATCTATGTTATGTTGGATTTATTAAATCTCTAACTCGTTCACATTGTCGACGAAATTTATTTCTTGTATTTATTACAGCGGGAAAAATTAAATACATGTAATAAAATGCACCATCCGTCGGAATTCCGTCTTAATTTCCGACGGATGTTTAATTTTATTACCAAAATTATTTAATAAACAATTTATTTCGGCGTAAAAAATCAAATATATGTAAAAAAACTCAATATCCGTCGGAATTCCGTCTTAATTTCCGACGGAGTTCCGACGGATGGTGAATTTTATTGCAAAGTTTATGATATAAACAATATTTTTAGTCGGAAATACATAATAAAAATAAACAATTTATTTTTTAAAAAAATAACCGTCAGAATGCCGTCACTATTCCCGACGGATTACCGACGGAAACCCTAATTAGACTTGCCGCCAAACAACTTCGTGATCATCGCCAAAGCGGGAAAAATCGTCGGAAATTCCGTCGGAGGTTTAGGTTGCGTCGGAATGCCGTCGGCCACTCTATTAAATCCACAGTCTTCGTCTTCCCCGCAGATCTGCAACTGTAAAGTTTTTTTTTTTGCTCAAAAACTCCTCCGTTTCGCCGCCGATTTGCCGCTGTTGTAGCCCATAAACCAACGTTTGTTGCTCGATTCTTACAATCCTTCCCCCAAATCATAACCCAATGTAAGTTTTTCATAATTTTTTAGAGTTGTTGCGAAATTGTTCTTGAAATTGTAGGTTAGTAAATTAGGATTTGTTAAATGTGCATTTACAAAGATTGTTGAACATGAATTTGTATGAGAATTTTAGTAAATTAGGAAGTAACAAATTTAGGAATTAAGAAATTTAGGGTTCATGAGGACGATAGAAATTTATGAATTTAGGTTTGTAGTTAATTTTCGAAATTTATGAATTTAGGTTTTTTGATAATTTTGGTAATTTACCAATTTAGGGATTTTTAGACAATTCTAATTTTATAAATATTTACAATTTTAAGAATTTGATTTTCATATGTTTTTGTGATTTTTAGGGATTTTTTAAAATTTAATGTATGATTAATATGTAAAATTTAAAATTTTTAAATATCCTATATAGAATATTTTAAGAAAATCATTTAAAATCCTTTAAATTTAAAAATTTTATAACATTAATAAAAAAATTTAAACCTTTAAAATTTTAAAACTATTTAAAATTAATAAAATTTAAAACTTTAAATCCTTTAAATTTAAAAATTTAAAAATTTATAACTTTAACAATTTAAACCTTTAAATCCTTCAAATTTAAAAATTTATTAACATTAATAAAAAATGTAAAATTATAAATGTCAATTTCCCAACCAAACCTAAATCCATGAACTTTGGTTTCTGAATATACAATATACAAACAAGACCTGATTACTTATATTTCTAAATTCCAATTTCCCTAAAGCCCTAAGTCCATAAATCACAAAACCACATAATCCCAAATTCAATAAATTCATTTATTACAAAAATCTGAAATTCCCATCAATCCCTAAGTCTCTAAATAACAAAATCTCCGAAAACTAAATTCTTTAAATCTCAAAATTCCAAAAAACACAAATTCCCAATATCCTTAAATCCAAGATCCTAAATTTCCAAATAACTAAATCCCAAAATCTCAAAATCCCAAATTCCTATAAATTCCAAATTCCATAAATCCTGAAATCTCAAAATCTTAGAATTTTGGAAATCGTAGGGACTATCCGCGATATCATCACTCTAGGACTTCCAATACGGGAGGTCGGAGTGCGAGTCAGACGCATATCCCCGACAGTAATGTCGGATTAGAGACCCCACACATGTCTCAGCCCACGGGTACAGCCGGCTCAGCTCCCACGGTCATGAGCATCGAGGTGTTTCTGTCCCAACCCGGACGTGATAGGTTGACTCGTCTAGATCCAGACACTCCACCTAACACGAACTTGTAAGTCTTATTTAAAAATATGTACTGGATTAAATTAATTTACTAAAATATTTACCTAAATATTATAATAGGTTCCAATACTCGGGAAGCGAGATTACGAGTTCTATCAATGCAACTATCAATTGCTTGATAACTAAACCGTATCCCACATACAGTGATATGCCAGTGGAGGACCGAGACACTTGGTTCCGACAATTTACGGTATGATTTTATTTTCTAATTTTAAAATATATTTCTTATATGAGTCACATTTTAATTACTAATGCGGGAATGTGGTTTTTTTTCAGCAAGAATTTATGTGGGACCCACCACTCACTACGATGGTCCGTAAGAAATTCGACGAAAAGGCTGGGAGGAAGTACTCGTTGAAGATGAACGAGTGGAAGGAGTCGTGGTACAAATACGGGAAGGTGCCTCGGGTTTTGAAACAAAAAGAAACATTATGGGCTGGACTTCTTGCACATTGGGAACGGGAGGAAACTCGGGCGGCCTCGGAGAAAAACTCAAGTAACCGCAAGAGCAACCAGAAGGGGAAGGGACCGGTGACCCACAACCTCAGAGCAACGAGCAAGGCGTCAGTTGCTGATAAAATGGTAAATTTTTAAATAATTCATAATTTTTTTAATTCTCTAACGAAATTGTATATGTTAACAGTTTCACGAGACCGGTGTGTTTCCTTCGTATCTTGATTTGATCAAAGCTACGCACACTAACAAGAAGACCGGTGAAATTCAAGATCCGATTGCTCGTGAAATCGTGGAAAGCGTGGAGAGGCGGCATGAGCAGTACCTCCAATTGCAACCGATCGAGGAAGGAACTCCGGCTCCCACCGAAGTTCCAGTCTAGAAGATCAACGAGTTCACCTACGAGGTTAGTAACCGTGTCACTTTTAAACAAATCTCAAATTAACTTTTAATACAACTAAGTTATAAGATTTAATTTCTTTTTTTTTATCGTACATGACTCCCAAGACTAGAGGCCGTGTATACGGCCTCCCTGAAGATAGTTGTTCGTCCGTTTCGTCGGTTCGATGTCATGCAGGTGGTAGCCGTTTGGTGACAAAACCGAGACCTGGCCGAGCAGCTTAGGGCAGTAGAGGAAGCGATAGAGAAAGATAAGGCGGAGGCCGAGGACCGATTTCGAGCGTTGGAACAGAAGATGAACGAGTTCTTCAGCTCCCGTAGGCCGGAGTAGGCCTTTTGTAGTTTTAAAATTTAATGTAAAACTTTAAAATAATTTTAAAACAATTTTAAATTTATTTTTAATTTATAATTTATTTTTAAATGCTTTATTATATTTTATTTATTTTAAATTATTTAATTATTATTATTTTTTAAAAAATTATGAATTCCGTCGGAATCCTAACTCGTCGGAATCCTAACTCGTCGGAATTCCGTCGGTTCCTTTGACCGTCGGAATTCTTTCGGTGCCTTTGAGCGTCGGAATTCAGTCGGCTTTACTTGTTTCGTCGGAAATCCGTCGGGAACTGCCAGATGTCCGGAATCGTCAGAATTCCGTCGCCTATTTTACTTCCGACGTTATATCGACCAAAAATCGACGGAATCCGGTTATCCGTTTTCCGTCAGATATCCGTCGCAGCTGGTCGACGGATTGCCGACGGATTGGAATTTCCGACGAGATAGAAACGACGGACCAAAACCGTCGGAATTCCGTCAGAAAAGGGTCAATTCCGACGGTTTAGGCCGTCGAAATATCAGATGTTTTCTTGTAGTGTTTGGATACCGCATATTCGACCAGGGACTCCATGTCTGCCACAAAGCCCACTGGATTGGGGAGATAAATCTCAAAACTTTCGATGGCTTCACCCAGAAACCTAGCGACCCATTCTTCCATATAACGAACAAACGAAAGCCTAGTGACCCATCTTGTATATCATATTATTTAATACTATATATATAGTCATGTTCGATGACTAATTAACGATAAATATTGGTATTGAAACTCCAATAAAACATTACATTTAATGAAACATAAAATTTAAAACACATTCTTAAACAGGTACATTAGAGACTTGCAGAATTTTAACACACAACGGTTATGGTACAAATACATAATAAGCTCCTCATTTTACAATCATATGTCGGTTTCCACTCCGAACTTACCATTTGTTAGAACCATTTAGTGATGTTCTTCCCCTTTTTTTCTTTTGTGGAGAATCTACAAATCCGTCGCACAACTCGCTTTTGATGGCATCAACATCTACATTTACGTTTGGCTTGTCTGGGCTTTGGGCGAATTCAAAATCATAGTAATGATCTTTTGGTGGAGAATCTATAAATCCGTCGCACAATTCACTTTTGATTGCATCAACATCCAAATTTAAGTTTGGCTTTTCTGGGCTTTGGGCGAATTCATAACCATAGTACTGATCCTTACATACATTTGAAGTACTTGCACCATAAGTATCTGACTTTTCCATCAATTGACATGGTTGTTCGGCTTCGATAACCCGCTTATGATCAGGACATTATGGCTGCCTATCAAAAATGTGGTGGATGTTTGGCGAGCACTGACTGTCAGACACTATTGTTGATGTGGAATCTTCTTTATGGATTGGTGAGCACGTATCAAATTCCCACGAGTAAGTGGGAATCTCTTGAGTGAATTCGTCGCAATGAGATTCAGTTTCCCACGAGTATTTTGGAATATAAAAAAAAATTAGCCTCCGATGTTGTTTTTGCGTCTTCATTAGGAGAGGTAGAAGACATTTTTTGTGTTATTGAGAGGTGTAGAAGATATACACTCCATTAGGTGTATTTATAGTAGAAGTTATATGTATAAACCATCGTATTCCGTCTGTATTCCGTCCATATTACCAAAGGAACACCGACAGAATTCAGACTACATGATGTCGACAAAGTTTGATTGGGCAGCTGTACTGACGGATTTACGTTGTAGCTATGTCGTCGGAATTATGTAACGGAATTCCGACGATTTCCGATGTCGGCAAAGTTTGATTGGTTAATAAATCAAGTGCAGTGGCCGATGGGATTGGTGGGGTGTTATGTCGGAGTGGTTTGACGGTTTTCCGACGGAAATCCGACGGATATCTGTTCTACATAAGTTTGCACATTTTATCATTCCTTCATAAAAAAATTTCAACACAAAATCATAACACAGAACAAATCAATTGCGTAATGGCAAACAACTATCTATGAAATTACTATATGCAAAACCGAGCCCCCGGTCAAAACCCTCCAAACACAACTCTTGTTCCTTCAAGCCCTCCTTACGATAACTTAAATGTTACTGATTCTCAACCGACAATTTCCCTCCATCCAACTCAACAATCCCAAAACCAAACACCCGTAATACCGGGACCTGGCCAAGTCGTAAGGCGAGGCCAGTTTCGGAAAAGGTCCCATGATGCAAAAGTGCTGCGAGATGAAAGTTATCAGACATTCCCAACACAAGATTTTATTCGTGAGCTCATGAATGAGTCACCACAGGCTGACCATGATTTTAGTAGTCCTCGGTGGACTTTTACTATCGATTACATAATCCGTGAAGGTATATATATATTTATCACTTTTACTTTTACAATAATGATTGTACCTGACAACTACTAAATCTACCATTCAAACATGTAGGTTCTTATAACAGTAGGAGCACACCATTTGTGAAAGTCAAAAAGGTTTACGTTTTCGACCCATTTTATTAACATTTATACATACAATTTATCTGACAAGTATATTCTATTTCATTATCAGATTGTGGCTATGGTCTGTAATTTGACCCCCAATGACCAGGGAGATCTGCTAGTAACCTTAAAAGATCATTCAGGAAAAATCGAGGGAACAATGCACCATAACATCTTCAAAAATGACGAGTACAGACTCACGACTGGTGTAGGTGCGGTGGTCATCCTGAAGAATGTTACCGTTTGCCGTTTTGATAGGAACCCAAAGTACCTGAACATCATAGAGCGGAACATTGTTAAGGTAGATACACCATACGTTTATAAATTTTTTTAAGAATGGTTACCTAAATTATGTTTTCAAACAGATAATCGGTGGTAATTCGATGATTGCTGAATACCACCCAACGGAAGTATGCACCATCGAGGAGGAAGATGAAGGAACTACTGCGTACGAATATGGAACAGTTCCAGACTCTGATGAAGAATAAATATCTAACTCGTCCATGATTAAGAATAATGTTATTATTACGTCTTTATGTTGCTTTTATGTTAAATAATTTCCTAGTATCTATTGTACGAGTTTATCCGGATAATGTTGTTATGTGTAATATTTACTATTTTGGTATTTAAATGCATAATGTATATACATATATGTATAATGTAAGATTTATGAAAACCAAGACAAAATAGATAGAACTTATGGGATTCACGGGTTTGGCACTTCGACTGGAAGGACGAATAAAGCCAATTTTGATTTGTAGATTTTTTTCTATATAGTTAAAAGTCACCAAATCAAAATTGCCTTCAATCGTTCTGTCAATCGAAGAGCCAAGCCCGTAAAGCTCACAAGTTCTATCTATGTTATGTTGGATTTAATAAATCTCTAACTCGTTCACATTGTCGACGAAATTTATTTCTTGTATTTATTACAGCGGGAAAAATTAAATACATGTAATAAAATGCACCATCCGTCGGAATTCCGTCTTAATTTCCGACGGATGTTTAATTTTATTACCAAAATTATTTAATAAACAATTTATTTCGGCGTAAAAAATCAAATATATGTAAAAAAACTCAATATCCGTCGGAATTCCGTCTTAATTTCCGACGGAGTTCCGACGGATGGTGAATTTTATTGCAAAGTTTATAATAAAAACAATATTTTTAGTCGGAAATATATAATAAAAATAAACAATTTATTTTTTAAAACAATAACCGTCGGAATGCCGTCACTATTCCCGACGGATTACCAACGGAAACCCTAATTAGACTTGCCGCCAAACAACTTCGTGATCATCGCCAAAGCGGGAAAAACCGTCGGAAATTCCGTCGGAGGTTTAGGTTGCGTCGGAATTCCGTCGGCCACTCTATTAAATCCACAGTCTTCGTCTTCCCCGCAAATCTGCAACTGTAAAGTTTTTTTTTTGCTCAAAAATTCCTCCGTTTCGCCGCCGATTTGCCGCCGTTGTAGCCCATAAACCAACGTTTGTTGCTCGATTCTTACAATCCTTCCCCCAAATCATAACCCAATGTAAGTTTTTCATAATATTTTAGAGTTGTTGCGAAATTGTTCTTGAAATTGTAGGTTAGTAAATTAGGATTTGTTAAATGTGCATTTACAAAGATTGTTGAACATGAATTTGTATGAGAATTTTAGTAAATTAGGAAGTAAAAAATTTAGGAATTAAGCAATTTAGGGTTCATGAGGATGTTTGAAATTTATGAATTTAGGTTTGTAGTTAATTTTCGAAATTTATGAATTTAGGTTTTTTGATAATTTTAGTAATTTACCAATTTAGGGATTTTTAGACAATTCTAATTTTATAAATATTTACAATTTTAAGAATTTGATTTTCATATGTTTTTGTGATTTTTAGGGATTTTTTAAAATTTAATGTATGATTAATATGTAAAATTTAAACTTTTTAAATATCCTATATAGAATATTTTAAGAAAATCATTTAAAATCCTTTAAATTTAAAAATTTTATAACATTAATAAAAAAATTTAAACCTTTGAAATTTTAAAACTATTTAAAATTAATAAAATTTAAAACTTTAAATCCTTTAAATCCTTTAAATTTAAAAATTTAAAAATTTATAACTTTAACAATTTAAACCTTTAAATCCTTCAAATTTAAAAATTTATTAACATTAATAAAAAATGTAAAATTATAAATGTCAATTTCCCAACAAAACCTAAATCCATGAACTTTGGTTTCTGAATATACAATATACAAACAAGACTTGATTACTTATATTTCTAAATTCCAATTTCCCTAAAGCCCTAAGTCCATAAATCACAAAACCACATAATCCCAAATTCAATAAATTCATTTATTACAAAAATCTGAAATTCCCATCAATCCCTAAGTCTCTAAATAACAAAATCTCCGAAATCTAAATTCTTTAAATCTCAAAATTCCAAAAAACACAAATTCCCAATATCCTTAAATCCAAGATACTAAATTTCCAAATAACTAAATCCCAAAATCTCAAAATCCCAAATTCCTATAAATTCCAAATTCCATAAATCCTGAAATCTCAAATCTTAGAATTTTGGAAATCGTAGGGACTATCCGCGATATCATCACTCTAGGACTTCCAATACGGGAGGTCGGTGTGCGAGTCAGACGCATATCCCCGACAGTAATGTCGGATTAGAGACCCCACACATGTCTCAGCCCACGGGTATAGCCGGCTCAGCTCCCACGGTCATGAGCATCGAGGTGTTTCTGTCCCAACCCGGACGTGATAGGTTGACTCGTCTAGATCCAGACACTCCACCTAACACGACCTTGTAAGTCTTATTTAAAAATATGTACTGGATTAAATTAATTTACTAAAATATTTACCTAAATATTATAATAGGTTCCAATACTCGGGAAGCGGGATTACGAGTTCTATCAATGCAACTATCAATTGCTTGATAACTAAACCGTATCCCACATACAGTGATATGCCAGTGGAGGACCGGGACACTTGGTTCCGACAATTTACGGTATGATTTTATTTTCTAATTTTAAAATATATTTCTTATATGAGTCACATTTTAATTACTAATGCGGGAATGTGGTTTTTTCAGCTAGAATTTACGTGGGACCCACCACTCACTACGATGATCCGTAAGAAATTCGACGAAAAGGCTGGGAGGAAGTACTCGTTGAAGATGAACGAGTGGAAGGAGTCGTGGTACAAATACGGGAAGGTGCCTCGGGTTTTGAAACAAAAAGAAACATTATGAGCTGGACTTCTTGCACATTGGGAACGGGAGGAAACTCGGGCGGCCTCGGAGAAAAACTCAAGTAACCGCAAGAGCAACCAGAAGGGGAAGGGACCGGTGACCCACAACCTCGGAGCAACGAGCAAGGCGTCAGTTGCTGATAAAATGGTAAATTTTTAAATAATTCATAATTTTTTAAATTCTCTAACGAAATTGTATATGTTAACAGTTTCACGAGACCGGTGTGTTTCCTTCGTATCTTGATTTGATCAAAGCTACGCACACCAACAAGAAGACCGGTGAAATTCAAGATCCGATTGCTCGTGAAATCGTGGAAAGCGTGGAGAGGCGGCAGGAGCAGTACCTCCAATCGCAACCGATCGAGGAAGGAACTCCGGCTCCCACCGAAGTTCCAGTCTAGAAGATCAACGAGTTCACCTACGAGGTTAGTAACCGTGTCACTTTTAAACAAATCTCAAATTAACTTTTAATACAACTAAGTTATAAGATTTAATTTCTTTTTTTTTTTATCGTACATGACTCCCAAGACTAGAGGCCGTGTATACGGCCTCCCTGAAGATAGTTGTTCGTCCGTTTCGTCGTTTCGATGTCATGCAGGTGGTAGCCGTTTGGTGGCAGAAAACCGAGTCTTGGCCGAGCAGCTTAGGGCAGTAGAGGAAGCGAGAGAGAAAGATAAGGCGGAGGCCGAGGACCGATTTCGAGCGTTGGAACAAAAGATGAACGAGTTCTTCAGTTCCCGTAGGCCGGAATAGGCCTTTTGTAGTTTTAAAATTTAATGTAAAACTTTAAAATAATTTTAAAACAATTTTTAATTTATTTTTAATTTATAATTTATTTTTAAATGCCTTATTATATTTTATTTATTTTAAATTATTTAATTATTATTATTATTTTTTTAAAAATTATGAATTCCGTCGGAATCCTAACTCGTCGGAATTCTGTCGGTTCCTTTGACCGTCGGAATTCTTTCGGTGCCTTTGACCGTCGGAATTCAGTCGGCTTTACCTGTTTCGTCGGAAATTCGTCGGGAACTGCCGGATGTCCGTAACCGTCGGAATTCCGTCGCCTATTTTAGTTCCGACGTTATATCGACCAAAAATCGAAGGAATCCGGTTATCCGTTTTCTGTCAGATATCCGTCGCAGCTGGTCCGCGAATTGCCGACGGATTGGAATTTCCGACGAGATAGAAACGACGGACCAAAACCGTCGGAATTCCGTCAGAAAAGGGTCAATTCCGACGGTTTAGGCCGTCAGAATATCAGATGTTTTCTTGTAGTGTTTGGATACCGCAAATTCGACCAGGGACTCCATTTCTGCCACAAAGCCCACTGGATTGGGGAGATAAATCTCAAAACTTTCGATGGCTTCACCCAGAAACCTAGCGACCCATTCTTCCATATAACGAACAAACGAAAGCCTAGTGACCCTTCTGCCTCTTTGGTTCAGAAACTCAGATTCCTTAAACGCAATGTTCCTGGTCTCATGGCAGAGGGTAGCGTTTCGAGAGAGCACTGGTCCGGACACAATCCTTGAAGGACAATAAAGATATGATTACGAGCAGAAGCGCATCAGGTAGATCCGACAATCTGTCTGGTTGGTTACTCGAATCCATTGTCAGAGAAATGAGGTGAATTTCGAAAGCAAAGAGATATGTTTTATGATAAGATCGAATGGCTTAGGACGCTCCATAGGATGATTTTCTTCTATATATATAATGCTGAAAGGTCGCCTCTTTGTGATGATAGTGACATGCATATAGATAAAATTTCCTTATGTGTTTGTACCCTATTAAGAAAGAGGAATATAGATACTTACTCAAAAAGAAAGATATACTCATCGACAATTACACTTTGAAAGAGAAACAAAACATTCTTATTTCTTGTCTCAAGTCCATGGGCTTCCACAAACTGACAAAAAGTAGGGCTTTTTTTCTTTTTTCACTCGAAGTCTTACAAGGGACTGAGGGAGGGAATGAAAACCAATCGGAACAAAAAGGAGAAACTGTGGCATCGAAAAATGGGAGGGAGCTCGTTTTGCTATCAAATTCATAGATTGGTTAATTCATGAGTGAAACCTCCATGAGATGGACATTAAGTTAAAATTTATACGGAATGCTGGGAAATCTTAAAGAGCCGTCTCAAAAAAGTCCAACTACTCTCCTAACTTAGTCCAAACATGAAACAACCATCAAAATGCTTCAATTTGAGTGTGTATCACTGACTGTAAAATTTAAGTAAAATAATTTGTAATAATTATCTGGTAAAAATAAATAAATAAATAATATTGTTGAAAAATGAAACTTGACAATAAATAGTTATGTTACTTTGGATTTGGCCCGATCAGATTCTTCCTATATTTTTTCGTTTCATTAATCACAAGTTTGGTTTAATTTTTTTTTCCAAACAATAAAAATATAAATCATTACTTAATAATATGATCATTCGACTTATAGACATTTACAATCCGGACCCCAAAAAAGGATCTATAGAATCGAAGATGGTAAAAGAGATTGTGCGTTTTGCTAGAAAACGTGGCTTGAATGAAATGGAGACTAGGTGAAACGCTTTACAGAGCGCTAAATTTTTTTAAGCCGCCGTTTCTTTTAGTGGGACAAACCAATTCCACTAAGAGAAACGGCGAAGTCCAGTGAGAATCTCTCCCGGAGAAGGAGAACGAACAAAGAAGAAAAACATAAAAACTAATATCATATTGATATTACTCACTACATTA
The DNA here is from genome assembly GCA_963576765.1 of Draba incana. Lineage (NCBI taxonomy): Eukaryota > Viridiplantae > Streptophyta > Magnoliopsida > Brassicales > Brassicaceae > Draba > Draba incana. Next base: position 22,085,460 of record OY755203.1, on the reverse strand, counting down.
TTATCATCTTTGGTTCACATACATGACCAACTCCTCACTATTCCGAGGCTGTTATTCAACAAATAAAACAAACGAATATACGGAAGAGCCCTTCCTTAAAATCAATAAAACCAAACTCTGAAACATCAATAAATGGGACAAACCAATTCCACTAAATCTTGAATAGGTCAACTTTTCAACGGCTGTGCACAAAAACTTGCACACGCTTCGATGTTCTTTGCAACATCTCAGCTCCAGCAAGAGCCACCATCATTAGACCTTCCTCCAACCCATTTTCCAAGTAAAGGTCAACACGTTCCAAGCCAGCGCCTAATCAAATACTTCAGCAGACTTATCTCGTTAGAGCCACCACCAAAGTTCTTCACCACCACGAATTTAAGTGTCTTTGTAATACACTTATAAGTTACGTTCTGAAGCCAGTAAGTTCCTGGATCAATGCCCCGATATGTCAAAGACGTCTGCAAAATATCAAATAGAAATCATAAGCCCTAACAGTGTAGTAAAAAGAAAAATGGTCCATGATAGTATAGTATTGTCTAAATGTGTTTTGTTTGGAAGTTATTATATCAAATTACCATGAAAGGGCTTGGAGGAAGAATATCAAAAGTGAGTGTTTCCAAGTCCGGGCAATTATTGAGAAGGAGCCTTACTCCCTCAAACTCCTTGGGATGCATCCTTGTTCTCAGCACTAAGTGTTGTGTTTCCACCGCACGAAGCAAATAGTTAGGGTCTCTACATTCTTGGATAACCTTCCAATAAAAAAGAAACACACATGTTCCAATCAAGATTAATGTCTAACAATCTAATATCTATATATATACAACAATTTACGTAATAACTTTAGGGTATATATTATGTTCAGCTCTACTTCAAAGAATTTGCATTTCAGAACAACGTATTCAACATATCATTAATTACCAACGATAATTAAGACCATATCCCGAAAATATTCTCATTTTAAAACTAATGTAAATAGCTAAAACTATTGGTGGTGATTGCGCTTCAAGTACCACTCATAAGTAAATAAACAGTGTGCCCTAACGGAATATTTTGTTCAAACCGCAAAGAGTTTCTCGCAAAAGACATACCTGAAGGAGATAAGGGCAGACCATTAAGGTCTTAGCAGATCGAAGGTCGTTAAGAAGAGAAGAAATAATTTCTCCTCCTGCTATGGTTGATTCGCATGGTTCATCATATTCACCCTCTATGTCAAAGTCCAAGCATACTTTCTTCATCATATTGTTCACGCTGATGATATCAAGGCAAAGAACATGTCCTGAGTACTTGAAAATCTCTACTTTAGGAAAGTCAAAGGAACAAGCCATGATCTCATGGAAGTCACAGTTCTCCAAGCCAAACTTTCTCATTTTCCCCGATACCGTCGTGAAATCAAGTCCCCAGCAGTAACGGATACTTAGACTCTCGAGCAAAGGAGCCTTTGATATCAAAGACTCGACCATTGTGAGTCTGATCCAACCAACAGAGAGGCTTCTCAACATCTCCGTATTTACGAGACTAGAGGGTGCAAATCCGCACGCGTAAATCTTCAGTGACTCGAGGGTCGTTAGATAGTAAGCTTGTTCCGGCAATTCAACAAGAGGGACACCACTCGACACTTGATCAGTGGTTGTCCAAGCAGGGTTTGAGAAATCAATAATTAGGTTCTTTACTCTATTGGATACGGCGAATTTGATCAGGAACTCCATCTCTGCCACAAAGCCAACCGGATTGGGGAGATAAATCTCGAAAATTTCGATAACTTGACCGTGAAACCTAGAGACCCATTTAATCATATAACGAACAAAAGAAATCCTAGTGACCCTTATGCCTCTTTGGTTCAGAAACTCGGGTTCCTTAAAAGATATGTTCCTGGTTTGATAACACACATGCTTCCAGCGTCGCGAGAGAACACAGGTTCTAACACATTCCTTGAAAGGCAATAAAGAGATGATGAGGGCCAGAATTACATCAGGTAGGAACGATAATCTGTCTGGTTGAGTGCTTAAATTCATCCTCGTAGAACTCATATTAGTGCTTTGGGAATCTTGAAAAATCTGAGCTTAGTTGTTAATTAAAATCCTGCAAGGAATAAACAGCAAATGACAATGAAATTATCTATCAAAATATTCTTTGGATCTATTGCATTACTAGACAGCAAAAAAAAACTTGTATAAACATCTATACATCAAAGGACCTTTGTTAGTGAAAAGTAAAGATGCGATGCGACGTATGCAAAATTGAGGATCAAAATGGGAAACCAGCATCTTACAGATATTAGTCAGTGTGAGACTTTAGTGGCTTCACCGATATTAATAAACTTTTCCTATGTTTTCTTTTTTTTTTATTATCCCCACCGGTTTCATTCAGTTCTGGTTTCCAGTCCTATAAGACCTAAAACAATATTACTATTTTTGCTTTGATCATAATTAAAATGACGCGCAATCGTCCAAAATATTTTCTAAGATTGTTAATTAGTAGATAGTAGATTTTCTTTTAAAATTTTTAACGAAGTAGCCTAAATTTAGATATATATTTTATGTTCTTCAGGCAAATATTGTCGTATCATCTGCTTGAAGAATAAGCTAGGGAAGTCCGAGCTTGGGGGTAAATTATGATATTTATTTCGCAAGCTACTAACGATAACCTATCCCATAGAAATTTGGTAGATGATCGCCGTTGTCTTCATTGTGGTCATTCTAAAGAGTATACAAACAATACACTCTTTACTTGTCCAGTGAAATTTGATTGTGGGGTACTTATGATTAAACAATTAGCTCCATACATTACTAAAAAAAAAAGATTTTCTTGGAGAATTTGGACTATTCTTTTCTTTTTAATCCCCAAAAAAATCTAGAAGAATAACCAAGAGTTAATAGCTCAACTGGTAAAATCTAAAGATTGCTGGTTCGAGTGGCTTTTGAGACAAAACAAATTTTACATGTTTTTTTTTTTTTTTTTTTTAAAAACAAATTTTATATGTTGTGGTTTTATGCCTGAAGGATTACGGGCTTCGGCAAATAACCTCATTGTAATTCAAATTAAAAAAAAATAATAGAAGAATATATTCATGTCTAACCTTGAATTCTATAGTACACACGGAAAACAAAGATTGACAAACTTTTAAGTAAAAGCGATCGTTCACCCATATATACTTTAAATATTTTCATAAAAGGATGTGGAGCATAGTTCTTTCCTGATAGCTTAGGAAAACCAAATTTGGAGCAAACATTTTCATAGTCAACTTTCACATGTTTTCTTGGACTGTGGAAAAGAAATGACCTAATTAGTGTAATGGGTTAACTACAAGAAAACAGACCATCTGTGACTTCCAAAAGCGTCACAGATTAGTCGCAAAACCAGCATTTGCGACTACTTTGTGACTGAAAAAATGTCACAAAGTTTTTGTCGCAAATTAAAGTAGTCACACATCAGTCGCAAATTACCGACCATTGGAATTGGATCTTAAATTTTTCCAGGATTGGATAAAAACATTTGGAGAGTTACAAGAGTGTTTACATGGTACATAAACATTCCATATGGAGAGGTACATTCTTCTTTAGTCTACGTTTTTATCCTTGTAAGGAAGAATCAATAGCCCTTTTTTGGATAAAATATGAAATTTATATACCAAAAACTAGAGATGTGTTGTTCACAAGTGCTCGGAAGAGCATAGAGTTTTGGAAAGGCCCAAGAAAGAAAGTAAAAAAGCATTGATGAGAACAATAGACAAATTTGAAATCCAAGCTATTGTGTCAACTACTCATATGTGAACTATTGCGAGAGGAGGTTCCGAAAGGACTTCCAGTGAATCCGAGCAAAGAAACACAAGAGTTACCTCATTCATCCTCAAAAGCTACGACTATAATTTTTTTCTTTTCAACTTCTCTAATAATTTTAGTTATTCATAAGTTTAATGTAAAATATTAAATATCAATGTATTAAATTGAATATTCTTTTCTTCATCTTTCTTTTCTTCGTGATTGGAGTGAGTTCATATCTCGTTATTTATACTAAGGAAATCGATTTTATGTAAGGAGGAAGAAGCACAAATATTCTTATTGTATATCTTTCGACTTGCTAGCGTACTATATTAAATATGTATTCACAATTTCATGTAAACAAATTTCATCTCATATTCAATTTCACTACTAGAAAACAGTCCATTTGTGACTACTGTTTGTGACTGCGAAATCAGTCACTAATATTTGCAACTGACTTGAGACACCTTTGCGACTGATTTGCGACTCATGAAATATTAGTCGCAAATTCGTCGCAAATTCGCGACTAATATCCCTAGTCGTAAAGGCGTCGCCAATTAGTGACTGATTTGCGACAAGGTTGTGACTGTTTTTAGTAGTTGTTAATAAGTCACAAATTTGCGACTGATTTGAGATAATTTTTCGAATGTTTTGAGCGAGTCGCAGAAGAGTCACAAATTTGCGACTCATTAGCGACAACGATATTAGTCACAAATTTGCGACACTTTAGTTACCACTACTAAGTCACAAATTTGTGACTCACCGACTCTTTAGTGACTCCAAGAAATTCTGAAAATGGTTTGGAGTTTAGGGTATAATAGTCTCAATTTCGTCACAAAATACCCACTGATTCGTGACTAAATTCCGACTCAAATATCCTGTTGCGACTAATTTGTGACTCTTTTGCGACTCCATAGAATTTTGGAAAATGTTTTGAGGTTTAGGGTATAGCTGTCTCAATTTCGTCACAAAAATACTCACTCATTTGTAACTATTTTGTGACTCGAATATTATTTTGTGACTAATGATATATCATGGTTTTTACCCAGTTTTATACCATGATATATGTCCGTTTTATCGGGTCTTATGGTGTTTTCTAGTGTTTAGTGTTTTATATTAGGTACAAGGATGAATTGGACTCAATTGGTGTTTACTGGAGCAATTTGGAGCTTAACGGAATGAGCAGTCAAAGTGGCAAGTTCGGATTGAAGAATTCAGATCAGTGTCGAGCGACGAGGTTGTTGATGTCGCTCGACACCAACATTTATCAAGTGTCGATCGACATACTTAATCGTGTCGATCGACACGACCATCGGACCAACCCAGATTCCAAGTTTTAGAAGATTTCTTTTTCGCGCCAAAAAGCCCAGATGTTTGCAATTGGGCCCATGACGTTTTTGTATTCTATAAATACTTATTTTCAGCCATTGTTTAGGCTATGCTTTACTTTCTAAGAGATTTTAATAAAAAGGGTTTTATCTTACATTACTATGTCAGAGTAATTCCCTTGTTAGGTTTTAGGTTTTTTCAAAGGTTGAATGAAGAGTTGTAGAGTCTAATTACTATTGGGATTTGCATTCATATTTATTTGTATTCTTCACCTTGATTGCTTTGAATTCTGATTTAGCGCTGAATTGGATATCTTAGGTTGTTTAGTAGATGCGACAGCATTATTGAATAACTAGAACTGAATCATAGGTGAGCAGAGATTCGATTCGCAACGAGAGTTGGCTTTGGATCTCTGTGAACAAAGGGAAATTTGACCCATATCAAATTTTGGCGCCGTTGCCGGGGAATCAACGCCATTAGAATTTTATCATTAGGATTTTGTCTAAGTGCTTTTTACTTTTGTTTTTTTTATTTTACTAACAAGCTTTATTTTTGTTTTTATTTATTTTGAATTTCAGGCGTAAGCAAAGATGGCTGCGAATACGGTTGTGTTCAAGAGAGATGGTGGGTTTTTCGACAGAGAAGGAAACCCATACAACGAGCTTGGACAGAGGCTCAACGCAGAGGGAAACGTGGTCATTGAGCAGATCGACGAGGAGCAGCGGAGACTCGACGAAGAAATCAGACTTGCTCGGGAAGAACAAGATCGTGTCAAGCGACACGAATAAGAAATTGCTCGACGTGTGGAATTACGTCGTGTCGAGCGACAAAGAGAGCTAATCGCTCGACAGGGTCAAAACCCACGTGTCGATCGACACGATATCCATGTCGATCGACATGATATCCATGTCGATCGACATGAAGGCCAGAACAGGACGCTGGCTGATTTTAACAAACCAGAGCAGTTTTACGCGAATCGAGCCGCGATTCGACCTCCAGCTTTCCAACGCAATGACTTCGAGCTCAAACCTGCCTTTCTGCGGTTTACAACATGAACATCCAATGGATCACATCGAGAAGTTTGAGGACTTGGCATCTAGCATCAAGGCTAACGGAGTCTCTAAAGATTATCTGTTCTGCAAGTTGTTCCCGCACTCTCTGCATGGAGAAGCCAAGCATTGGCTAAGGACACTTCCTCCGGGTTCACTAACGAATTGGGAAGACACGAAGAATGCTTTCTTAAGCAATTTCTTCGAAGATGCGAAATCCGAGGATCTCAGGTACAAGATAACCACCTTCAAACAAGGTGATTGCGAAGCATTCAGGGCTGCCTGGAATAGATTCAAGAGCTACCAGAGGGACTGTCCACATCACGGTTTCAACGAGGTTCAGCTGCTGAACATTTTCTACAGAGGGATCGCCACTCGCTATGCTATCACGTTAGATGCTGCGAGTAACGGGAATTTTAACACGAATTCTCAAGAGACAGCCCTGAGAATCATTGAGAACTTAGCTAGCAGCAACAATACCAAGAGTATTGATTTTGAGAGGAGTCAGGGTCATAACGTCAATGGTAATCAACTCGCAGAGGTTACAAAGAAGTTGGACTCAATGCATGATCTTCTAGCTGGGAAGAAAGCGGTTCACTTTGCGCAAGATGTTCAGACAGCAGGAGAGGACGTGAACTACGTCAATAGCTCAGGATATCAGCGGTTCAACAATCAAGGGTATGGTTCTTCAGCTTATCAGAAGCCCTTCCAGAGCAATTATCAGAGAGACTACGGATCCTCGTCCTATCAGAAACCCCCACCGCCATCTGCAGAGAGTAAACTAGAGTCTATGATGGAGCGAATGCTGGAAGGACAACAGACATTGACTGTCAACTTAAATGGAAAGCTGGATTCCATCTACACGGACTTGAATGGAAAGATCGAGTCTTTGAACATCCATGTAAAGAAGCTTGATACTCAAGTGCAGCAAACCAGTGCAACAGTGACGAAGCTCCACTCCAATATGCTCAGTTTAAGGTCTGGAACAGAGAAGAAACGAGCTTCGAGGCGAATCGATCAGTTCACGGAAGAAGAAGAAGCTCAGATTTTCGGAACAGGGGCATATCTGTCGATCGACAAACCTTTAGCGTCGATCGACACGATGGAACAGAGCATGTCGATCGATGTAGACTACCGTGTCGATCGACGCGAGGAACCTTCAAGTGTCGAGCGACACGCTTACAGCGTCGCTCGACACCAGACCCAAATTCGACCAGATTTCGCGAAAGCCTCTGTTTGCACCGTCGAACGCGTCTACAAGCCTCCTCTTCTGTATCCCAGAGCTTCTGTGAAGCATTGCGAGTCAGCAAGCATTCAGAGCCGTGAGAAGGAGCCTGGAGTAGTTGAAAAATCGGTCTTGAGGGAATTGATCAAGAGGGATAGTCCATGGCAGTTTATCGTTCCTTGTTCGATTAATGGCATGGAATTGGAAGGCACTCTCTTGGACACTGGAGCTAATGTGAACGTCATCTCACATGATGTTGTGAAGAAGCTGGGGATCTCGAATATCAAGTCTTCAAATGCTCTAGTCGGCCTTATTGATACTACTTCAGTAGCTTCTGGAGGCTTTATTCCTAATCTGAAGATTCGAGTTGGAGATTGCCTTGTACCAGCTGATTTCCACATCATCGAGACCACTAAGCCAATGGTTCTCGGTGCGTCCTTCCTTAACACTGTTGGAGCTGTCCTGGACTTCCCAAATCAGAGAATCTCCTTCACAGAAATCAACAAGGAAGTCTTCTACCCATCGATCTTAATGGATAACTTCTATTGTTGGACAGTCATTAAGGGAGAAAAGCTAGATCCTGCGAGTCTCCCAACCCCCAAGCCTCCCATTGAGCAAAGGTACGCACCTCCCGTTCTTAATTCCAAGCCTCTTCATCAGACTTTAAAAGTTGCAGAAGCTGTTACGCGCTCATGCAAATAACGAGTTTCTCATAGTATGCTGGGTTTTTCTTCTGATGAATTTGCAGGAATTCCTCGGGAGTGCAAAGAAGAGAACGAAGGACATAGGAGACAGAAGAAAGCTTCCAAAGCATTTTCCAAGTTCAGGATCATTATCCCTTCAGACTTAGAGGAGAATGGAGAGGCAGTCCTTCGACAGATGCTGGAGAATACAAAGAAACTTTTCCCTGGAATAGTTTCTGACAAGTCTGGGGGAGCTGTCAAGAAGGTCCGATCCAAGAACACTGCTGCAACCATCCACCTGGATAAGGGAAGTACTATGCTTCTCAAAGATCCGCCATAAGTCCGCCATACTAACACGTCAAGCTAAGGACTTAAAACAAGCGCTTAGTGGGAGGCAACCCACTTGTGAGTTTTTTTTTTTTTTTTTTTTTTTTTTTTTTTTTTTTCTTTTTCAATTTTATGTTTGGTTTTCGTTTTGGTGTTGATTTTCAGGAAAATAGACGTTCGAAAACAAGTGAGAGTGAACTTCAGACTGTGGTGTCGACCGACGGAGACATCAGTGTCGCTCGACACCAAAGAACTTTACGTGTCGATCGACGATAGTAACTAAGTCGCTCGACGCGACCAAATCATAAGTGTCGATCGACATAAAGGTCGTGTCGCTCGACACGACCCCCAGGTCCGAATTCTTACTTTAATTTTCATTCGTTTCGATTCCTGTTAATTTTGTTTCGCCAATCTCAGATTTAATAACACTGGGGACAATGTTGTTTAAGTCTGGGGGAGGCAGTCGCTGACTTTTGTGTTTTCTTTTGGATTTTTGAGTCATTTTTCAAATTTTTAGAGTCAAAACCTCTTTTAGACTTGCTTTGAACAACACTCAAGGACCATTACAATGCAAGTTGACTGGTTTTACAAGGTGGGTAACTGGAAGTGGACCATTACAATGCAAGTTGACTGGTTTTAGACTTGGTTTAACGGAGCGAGTTCAGATTTCTGGAGAACGCCAGAAAGGATGTCAAAGACCCCGACCCTAATGAACTCTAATCTCTTGTCAAGGGCGTTGGTAATCGCAGGACTTGATTCAGCTTCCAAACACTTGAAAGCGAGGAAGGACCGCTCTTGAAACTTCTTCCCAATGACGGATACAACTGTCCTAGATTTGGTGGTAAAGGACCCTCTGCTGAGGTAACCGCCATCACAAAAAGCCTCATAGAACAACAGTAATGAGTGCTGATCTAGTGAAGTCATAGAGATGCCAAGGAAATAAAAAAAAAATCTACAGAAAAGTGCAAGCCCGAATTCAATTAGGCATTCAGTGGTAAAGGACCCTCTGCTGAGGTACCCGCCATCACAAGAAAAAAGTTCAACAAAAAAGGCATTGCATCTCTATGATATCCTTAATTGGATAAACAGTTTCAGAGGGAAGAGAGAGGGTGAAATGCGGGAAAGTGTTTAAAGGAAGCGAAAGAATCTAGAAGGTCCAGCGATCGATATTCCTTCGATGAGACCGCACCTAAATAATGAAAGGGGTCTGCGACTGAAAGTCTGAGTTTCTCTAAGGGGTTTGGATTCAATCTGGAGGACTGCTAAGCTTCTAGGGAAACATCGAAGTATCACCGGATGACTTTGCAAAGGTATGTGGTTCCTAAAGGAGTGAGTACACTGTTTTGCTTAGGGACAAGCAAAAGGCTAAGTTTGGGGGAGTTGATATATCATGGTTTTTACCCAGTTTTATACCATGATATATGTCCGTTTTATCGGGTCTTATGGTGTTTTCTAGTGTTTAGTGTTTTATATTAGGTACAAGGATGAATTGGACTCAATTGGTGTTTACTGGAGCAATTTGGAGCTTAACGGAATGAGCAGTCAAAGTGGCAAGTTCGGATTGAAGAATTCAGATCAGTGTCGAGCGACGAGGTTGTTGATGTCGCTCGACACCAACATTTATCAAGTGTCGATCGACATACTTAATCGTGTCGATCGACACGACCATCGGACCAACCCAGATTCCAAGTTTTAGAAGATTTCCTTTTCGCGCCAAAAAGCCCAGATGTTTGCAATTGGGCCCATGACGTTTTTGTATTCTATAAATACTTATTTTCAGCCATTGTTTAGGTTATGCTTTACTTTCTAAGAGATTTTAATAAAAAGGTTTTATCTTACATTACTATGTCAGAGTAATTCCATTGTTAGGTTTTAGGGTTTTTCAAAGGTTGAATGAAGAGTTGTAGAGTCTAATTACTATTGGGATTTGCATTCATATTTATTTGTATTCTTCACCTTGATTGCTTTGAATTCTGATTTAGCGCTGAATTGGATATCTTAGGTTGTTTAGTAGATGCGACAGCATTATTGAATAACTAGAACTGAATCATAGGTGAGCAGAGATTCGATTCGCAACGAGAGTTGGCTTTGGATCTCTGTGAACAATCGAACCCGAATATAATTGCTTGTTTAAATCAATCTGATTTCGCAGCGACAGTTGGTTGTCTAGGGTTTAAGCATAGATAGTATTTGCAACGACAGTTGATTTACTTTAAAACAGTGTTTCGAGTTCAAGAATTGTGCATCATAACTTATCCCAAAAGTGATTTTATTCTGCTACTTGGATTTCTTCCTGCGAATTCCCTAAAGCTTAGCGTTTTCCTCTTATTGTTTTAAAAGCTTTACAATCATCCTGATTTACTTTTCTGCAATCGTTTTTACCTACATCTTTCTGCTTAGCATAATCTAAAAGACTAAATCTATTGTGCAATTTGATTCCCTGAGGATTCGATACCCTAAGTACTACAATCGATCTCTTAATTTGAGAGAGTAGGACAAAGGGAAATTTGACCCATATCAACTAATTTGTGACTCATTCCCCACTACCTATAAGCTTTTGGCAAATTAAACATATTCGAGTCACAAGGGAAATACACCCTAAACATTTGGACCCAACACACTAATCAACCAAAAGATCAAGAAATACAAGGGAAATTGATTGGAAATAATAATGAATTAGTGTGTTGGGTCCAAATGTTTAGGGTTTAGGGTAAAGATTTGTCAATACTAAATAGAGTCACAAAAGAGTGACAAATTAGTCACAATATAGTCACAAATTTACCAAAATATCTGAAATTGATTAACCGGGAAAGTGAAAATTTTGGAGCCTAAATTTTTTTGGGTTTTTACGGCTAAGTGTTTGCCCAAAATATAAAACATACTAAATTTTTCATTCATCTCTTCGTCTCCTTATCTGTTCAACGCACAAACCCTTATTTTCTAAATCTCTCGAAATTTTCTTCTAATCTTCACAAACCCTTCGTCTCTTTCAAGATTTTCTTCTAATCTTCTCAAATCTCTTTCGGTTCTTCCACATATCGTCGATTACATCTCTCTGTAATCTCTCACTCTCTAGATTCTGTTGGTTCTAAGCTCTTTGTCTCAATCCCTCAAATCTCTTTCAATATTCAACTCTGCTAAACCCTAATCCACTAAACCATCATCACTCTTTCTCTCACTCACTCGAATATCAGATCTGATGATGAAAGACGATGCTAGTGGCAGAGGCGGTGGTACTGGAAAAGGCTCTAAAGCTCCTGCGACCAACCCTGGAGCAAAAGGTCTAACCGGTGGTAGAGTTTTATGCAGATTGGTGTGAGGTTTGTCTTGAATTAGCTCCTTATGTTTAAAAAATCGAGCAGCAATACAAGTAATTGTCTTTCTTATGATCACAAATCTCTGTGTATATATAAACACCAAGCTTATAGCTTTGTAGTTGCAGAAATGACCCATTAGTCTTGTGTTTAATTTAATGGATTAAGGAACTTTGTTTGGGAATTAAGGTGAGCAAGCTAGAACTTTGCTATAAAAATTCAATCTTGTGTTGTGTTGGTTTATTGGATTAAGGAACTTGTTTATTGTGAGGATATTTTTAAAAACTCTTTCTTGTGATTTTCTCTCAAGTTTATTTGGGTTCATTTACATGGATATTCAACTCTTGGTTTCTTACAGGATGCTAAAGAGAAGTTCTAACAGCTGCAAAAAGTGATGTCAATTCTTGGGGATGCTAAAGAGAAGTTCTAACAGCTGCAAAAAGTGATGTCAGAACCTACGATTGTTCGTTATGCTAAGATTCCGATGAAAATGAAGGATAAAACTGTTAGAGATGTCGCTCTTCGATTCAACTCCTGGAAGAAGCTCAGAGACTTGATTTGAGAATCGTCGCTAATGAGAAGCTCCGAGGTAACTTTGTTGGCTTATACGACACTCAATCCAATAACACAACTATTTCCGCTATTCAGCGTCGCGTTCTTGAGCGTTTAGCTGTTGCTAGGTAAGGAATAAGCTCTTTTGGTTATTTGGTATTAAAGAGTATGTATAATGAATGTTGATGTAGAGGCAATGGAGTTGCACAGAATCTGCTTGCTAAAGAGTTTGGTATAGAAGGAAGGAATTTTTTTTATATTGTGAAGCAGCTTGAGTCTAGAGGTTTGATTGTTAGGCAACCAGCAATTGTGAGAACAAAAGAAGTTGATGGTGAAGGAGATTCCAAAACAACTTCATGTATTACCACCAACATGATTTACTTTTCTTGTTACGCGAAGCCTTTGGGTTCTCAACAGAGGTTTGAGATTTGTAAAGATGACTCTATGTCGGAGACGCCATTGAAGGAGCATGTGGATACTACCTCGGGAGATAGTATACTCTCTGAGAGTACCATTAAAGACTTTTTACTAGCAATGCAGGCAATTTGTGATAAGCTTGAAGAAGCTAATGAGAAGGTTTAGTACGCCCAAAGCTTTCTTTATGGTTTGTTTTTCTAATCAAGATGGATCTTGATAGTTACATTATGCTCATTGTCTTGAAGTGCAGGTTCTAGTTGTCTCAGACATTAAGCAAGACCTTGGTTATCTTGGATCACATTCAAGACATAGAGCTTGGAGAAGTGTATATTTTTTCCCTCTCTTCTTACTTTTTGATTCACTTGGAACTGAATGACTCAAATAAAGCTTATTTTATCGATTCTTTTACCATATAACTTTTGTTTTTAATTCTGATTAAAGCATTAGATATGATATATCTTTTAACATCAGGTTTGTTGCCGGTTGACAGATTCTCATGTAGTAGAGGAGTTTGATGCTGTGGTGAACAATAAGGTGAAATATAATCGAAGACATGTCACTACATATGCTGGCATTTTAGTATTCTGTTTTGTGTGGATATAAAACAGTTTTTCATGTGGATTCTCTGTTTTGCAGGTTGAACGATGCCTCCGTTTGTTAAAGAGATTTTCAGAAAAAGATTTTAATTACTCTGAAAAAACAACTCCTAAAATTCGGAAGCAAAGACAATTTACCAGCATTGGGAGGCACATTTTTTACTGACATGTTTGAGTTTTCTTCTTTATGTTTCTAAAGGTTGTTTTTTCCATGAGTTAATTGTATCTTCTTCAATTGCAGTACTTTTATGATAGGAGATGGCAAGCTCTTGACAAATGCCCATTGTGTGGAGCATGATACACATGTTTACTTTTTTTCTTGGTCTTCATATGTATCTGCCGTTTGCACTTGAACATTAGCCTATACACAGGTTTATTGCGTTCACAGTTGGTTAATGACATAACTCTTGATCAGGTTAAAGTGAAGAGAAGGGGAGATGATAGAAAGTATGTGGCGAAGGTTAGTCTTCATGATCTGTGATAACTACTTGCAGATTTCTCTATGTGCATTAGATCTTCTACTTCTTTCTATGATTTCATTAAGTGACTGCTTATTCTTTCCATGATCTATGTATTAGATTTCATCAAGGCGATGGTGAGGATGATCGAGCTCATGAAGAACAAAGATCCAACACTTAGGCTGCTTCTTCAACTCTTGAACTCTCTCTTCTTCTTGTTTTATTTTTGTCACAAGAACTCTCTCTTCTTAACAAACTAGCATGTTGTAATACTTTTTTTACTTTGGTTTCAACCATTTTTTACTTTAAATGCTTGATTATGTAGTATGCTTTTAATTTCAAGGTTTTTGGTTATTTATTTGATTTGGACAATTCAAAACAAAACAAATAAACAATTAGTAGCATATAAGTGGCAAATCAGTGGCAAATTAGTGACCAAAATGTGACTAATATAAAATGTGACAACAACAATATGGTCTCTAATTAGAAGCTAATTAGTCGTTAATTTGCGACGAATATAGTTAGTCATAAATCAGTCGCAAAATCAGAAGTCGCTAATTAGTCGCTTATTTACCACACCAAAGGCAGTCCCAAATGCGTTGCTAATACGTTGCTAATTAGTGACTACCTACATGAGTCACAATTGTGTCGCTTATTTGCGACTGAGTTATGGAGTTATTAATCCGTCGCAAATTAGCGACGAATAAAATAGAGTCACAAATACGTCGCTAATTTGCAACAGATTTCCAACGTCGCAAATTAGCAACGCATGTTTTGCGACGACTTGTTTCCGTCGCAAAGTAGTCGCAAACAGGTCATTTGTGACGAATTTGCGACGCTTTTGGTAGTCACAAATAACCTGTTTTCTTGTAGTGTTTATAGGGATTACCTATCGTTGTCAATTTCAGTTGAGAAGGAAAGTGTAATCCAATAAGTTCGGGTTTTTGGCATGATTCCGTTGTGGCTATGTAAATTCCCGGGGTTTAAGAAGCTCAATTGATTAGTAGTTATTGATATGAGTAAAATATGGCATACGCATACATATCATCTCAATAATTAACAAACATTGTTTTGATCATTATTCTTTAGGGCAACACAAAAATACTTATTAAAAATCATGTAAGTGGTTTTCTTTGGAAATTTTTTGAGGTTATATTCAAAATAACATCAAAAGTTTCAACCATCTACAAATATGATATTTGTTCTTGTATTGTTTTTTTATGTGAGATTTAAATATATCTCTATGTAGTTATGTATTACAAGTACTATTTACATCGATGTTCTAATTCATTGGTAAATCTTTGTGCTTTTTGCATTTTTTCACTATACAATTTTTAAAAGAAAAATTTGTGCGTATGTGCGGCTATAAGCCTAGTAAATCTTGTAAAACGTAATAACAGCATCCCATAACATTTTTAAAAAATATCCTATAGCGAGCAGTATATAATTAACAACAAATTCTAATTCTATAAGAACAACTGACGCACCTGATACTTTGTTCACCTGATACTTTGTTCACTGGTCAATATCTCAAGATAACTTTGTTTTCAAGAATTTGAAAGCTTGTCATAAACATACCCATAAAGAAGTTCAAAGAAGAAAAAAACAATTTTTAGGTTCATAAGCAATTTATTAATTTCTACAATGCGGAGTCATAGTCAAACCTTTTTTACAATATAAATGGTAAGATTATAACATGTTCACATCTGAAAAAAGGTATATCTATTTTTGTTATATAAATTAGCTAATCGTCGACAAAAAAAAGAAAAAATTAGCTAATCAATACGGTCAACGAGAAGCTAAACCCAAGTTCAATGCAGTCGCCTCATATATGTCATTTGCTTATTTTGTTACGACAAACCATATACTTAAACGTACAATAAATATTATTAGTTTTAGCACAAAAAAATATTGGGTTTTAAATAAATATTGACACAAGGATAAATAAATTAATATCAAACACATGGATTTAAAATAAAATAGTCTATCCGTTTCTAAAGAAATAATATTCTAGAGTTTTTTTTGTTCATAAATATATTTTACGTTTTCTATGTATTTTTTAATGAATAATAAAAAAATATATAAAATTTAAGGCATATTAATTAAAAAAATAATCCATTTTATTATTATTGGTTTAGACTTTAGAGTTATGAAAATATTTTTTATTTTACGTTTTCTATGTATTTTTTAATGAATAATAAAAAAATATGTAAAATTTAAGGCATATTAATTAAAAAAAAATCCATTTTATTATTAATGGTTTAGACTTTAGAGTTATGAAAATATTTTTTGTGCAAAAAATATTAAATTTATTGTTAAATATTAATTCGTTCTCTCAATACATATGCCTTCAAAACTATAATGCTTGGTTCCGTTTCGACTCTCGAACCAAAAGGAGCTTGTAGTGTATTAGAGAACCAATAGCCTGACTTGACCGTATAATTACCAGACTTTGTCAATACCAAATCATCCTATCCACCATGAATGTCGAACTAATTTCAAGTCCTTGGTTTAATGAAATATCCTCCAGCTCCACAAATTTTTGTAGAATTGGTAAGTGCCACTCATTTGTGACTGAATTAATTAAATAGTTAACCTTAAAATTAGGATGCAAAATTTTGACTCTTCCTCTTGCCGACGTAGGAACTTATCTGGTATCCATGAATAATCGTACACTGTAATCCCGCGTTCCGAGCCCATGCGCTTAAGACTCCCTGATATAGTAAGTCTCTCGCCGATAATATACTTTTCCATTCGAACGATGGTGACTGTGGCTTTTTGCCATTAACAGGTGACTGTTCCTCAAATACCTCCCTTTCATCACTCGTGTAACCAACAAGTGTGGGAATTGATACTGTAACATCTCAAACCGAAATATGGACTTTCGGTATGGGTGTCGATCGACACCAGGGAACAGTGTCGATCGACACCAATATTTTAGAATCGGTTTTGGTTCGATTTAATTGTGCGTTTTGGTTCGGTTTGAAGGATAAACCTTAGGGATTCCGTATTTAAGCCTTGGATCAGACTTGTGGCTGTGTTTACCAGAAGAAAAGAGGAGTTTTTGTGAGTTTTTAAGAGAGAGAAAGAGTTTTGTGAGAAGAGATTGAGAGGAAGGAGAAGTCAGATTCGTCCGTCTTGGTGGAGGCGAGGAACGGTTGATCATATCGTGCCTGATAAACGTAATTTTTGGTAGGTATGTTCTTCTGTCTCCTAGCTAGCTATAGGAAAAATCGGATCATCGTTTCTATTTGTAGCTATTGAGTTATGATCGTTTTTCCGTGAGTGGTCTATGCAGTTTCGGGATTTGATCAGTCATATTGCGAAGCGTATTTCCGGCGCTTGAGAATAAATGAGGAGACAATATTGGTATCGTTGGAAAGCTCCTTCAATCTAGTTTTCAGATTGGGTTTAAAATCAAAATTCAGAGGTAAGCTCCGATCTCTGTGATTGTTTTAAGTTGGTTTGTTGTTCTGTTTTTCCTGAGAACCTAATTTGGGTTTTAGGGAAGCCATAATTATGAGTCTCAGGTGATATAAGAGGCATCCCTTGGGGTTTGCGTGTGAGACCAGAGATTTCGAGGATTTCGAGTCGCTGGTTTTGTATTCTTAGCTTTGTCGTCGGCTTAGCGAGGTGAGTGCGTGATCGCGGTTACGGGATTAGCTTGTTAGGAGATTATGTGATGGAATTGTGATGATTGTGATCAAATAATTGAATTGTGATGATAATTGACTGATATTCCTGTGTTATTCCGTGTGATATGTGATAGCTTTGTCATTATCAGTCTCGTACGTTGAAACAGGACCAAGTCTCGCGAGGATTCGACTTGGTCTAGGTTACTGCGAGGAGTGTCGATCGACACCTAGTGGTAGTGTCGATCGACACCCCTTTTTATGATCACGAGGTTTGAATTCGGAATGCGAGTGTCGATCGACACCACGAGGGAGTGTCGATCGACACCACTTGATAAAAATGTGAAAATTGCTTAATTGTTGATTGTTGTATATCTGTTGAATGTTGATTGTTCACGTAGTAATTGACATGTTATTTCCCTATTATGTAATCAGTAGGCGGGATGACCGCTTCACTGAGTATTTATGATAATATTCACGCAACTCTGTTTTTCCCTTTTGAGTTGCAGGTAAATGAAAAGTTTGAGATCGTGGAATCATGGTTGGGACGAGAGGATGATTAGGATCTTTAGATTATATGTTTGGTATTACATTTGGTGGAACCTGGTTTAGGTTGCTAGAAATGTTGAGATGAATTGGAATTTGTTTTAATGGTTTAATGTTAATGTTGATTCCGCTGGTTATTGGTTGTTGGCTTGAGTTAACCATTGAGAATTAGTATTTATGGGAATACTTAATTCGGGTTAATTAATTAAAAAAAAGCTTGGTTGTTTCAGATACAACCCTTCACAATTATTTTGCCAATAATGCTGAATTAAAACGTCTCTGAAGGACGACGAGCAATTATTATTCTTATTAATAAACCGTCCCTCTCTACTTTCAAATATAAGCTACCAAAACTACCGTACACATAATAAAAAGACACGATGATAGCGGATCCCTTGTCGTTATCCCCTATTTTGGATTATTCGACTTTTTGGTTGACCATTTAGCAAGACCTGATATGCTACTGAGCATACACACCACATTACCCATATAATCCATCTCTGATCAAACCCTAGTTTCTGAAGTACTTGTTCTATAAAATCTCATTTGATCCAATCGTAGGCTTTCTTCATATCTGTCTTACGCTATAAATTCCTCTCTACATGAACGGTTTTATCAGTAGACCATGAAAGATTTTATGGGTAATGAGAATGTTATTTGTTATTAGTTGCTCTAACCAGTGGCGGAGCTAGAATTTTTTTTAAGGGGTCCATAAAAAAAATAATACCAAAACATAGTTTATAAATTGCTAAAACAACCAAAAAAAAAAATTTTAGTTTACAAATGCATTCTACGCTCACTCATAGCTTGAAATCTTTTCATCATTTTCTCATTTGTTACATCATTGTCTCATTTGTTACATCATTGAATAATTCCTTTTTGATGTAACAAATGAGACTATCACTTAGAAATTGATCACCGATGCGATTTCGTAGGGTGGTCTTTACAATCTTCATTCCAGAAAAACATCTCCCAACGCTTGCAGTAGCCACATGCAAAGTCAAAGCTAGCTTCAAAAGCCTATAAACAAAAAGATGTGAAAGGTGTTTCTTAGTTTCTACCATCACTCTTGCTAGATCCCCAAGATTTCTCAAACGAATAAACCTTTCATCTTCTCGCACATTATCGATATATATTTCTAGTTGATGCTCAAGAGAAATGCACTCCACACGGCTGAAATCCCCAGGATAAAATTTGGCCACTCTCAACAGCTTTTCTTTGTCAAACTGATGAAATGAATCAACAGGACTTAAAGCCGCTATGCAGACGAGTAATTTACCTCATTAAAGTGATCATCAAACTCCAGAAGCTGCATATCCAATACTGTGTAGAAACAACTAACTTGGAAATAATGCAAGTTTGTTATGTTAGTTTGTTTCCGTGGCCTCCTTGATCGATGAACTTGTCCTCCATGTTGAGAATTTCTGTGTTGTGTTTCTTACAAAAATCAGAAACCTTCTTCACAAAAGAATCTCATCCATCATCTCTTAACTTTTGTAACTGCCTCTTGGTAGATTCCACTAGTGAGACGTTATTTACAATGACTTGATTTTTTTTGTAATGCCATTGATAGATTCTCTGTCAGTCCTAATATACGCAGTATCAACTGTAGATAGAAAAAAAATCGAAACTATGAATGTATTTGAGAAGACCATTTGCTTGACGCCTCTTTGTATGATCTATACCTTCATCTTGAACATACTCAAGCACCTTAACCACAGAAAAACAAGTCAACTACCCACAACAACGTTTTATAATGAGAACCCCAACGTGTACTTCCCGGTCTTGCAAGTGAAGTCTCTTGATTTAACCCTTTTTCAGTCTTGATTTCACCACTCTTAATTCCATCCTCCATTATCTCTCGTTGAGTATCTCGCATCATATCTTTTTGTTTGCAAGAAGCCCCAGCCACATTTACTAGCAAAGAAATCATATCAAAAAAAATTCCAACTTCAAAATGCTTTTTCCGCAACTGCAACAAACAACCAATTGAAGAAGGTGAGCAAACAATGGACATAATATGCCGAGCTACTCTCTCTTGAAATTAATGTTCTCTGCCCATTGAGTTCACCTCTCATATTCCCTTCTCCATCATGGCATTGTCCTCTCACTTTGTTCAAACTCAAACTATATTTAGCAAATAACAAATCCATACTATGTTTCAGAGATAAAGACATGTGTCCTTCACATAAATAAGACCAACAAATCTCTCTTTGACTATTCCATGCTTATCAACAAAACGAAAAACTACAGCCATTTTCTCTTTATTTGAAACATCAGCATATTTATCCACCAACAGAGTAAACACATCATGATCAATCTCTTGAATTATAGAATTGACTACTTCTTCTGAAAAGCAATGAACAATGTCTTTTTGAATTGGATGGGACACCATTTGATTATTCACAGGAGCATTCTTCAACACAACTTTATCTATTTCTTCATTTTGCTCTGTGGTATACCTGACTAACTCCAGAAATTTGCTTTTGTTCATCGAATCATCTGTCTCATTATGACCACGAAATGCCAACCTTTGCCTCAATATTTATCTAGAAGCATCCATTGAAGCATTTAATCGAACACGGTACTGATTTTTCACAACATTAGATTGTTTATGAAGAGCATGTGTAATTGATTGGCCTGGTCTCAACAAATCTTTACATTTCTTTTTAGCTCTGTGGTGAAAGCTATTGATTAGACGTCGATGATCAGTCAATGTACTTAACTTTTTCCAACTCTAAAATCCTTTTGTGACAAATGCATCATTTCCACATTTGTTTTCGCTGTGATCTCAGAATAAGTAACAACACAAACAATATGCCTTTTCTTTTTCTCACTGTATTCTAACCAATCAAACTTATCAAACCAATCACGATTAAATCGTCTAAATGTATTTCCTATTTGTCGTTGCTTAAAATTATGATATCGAGGTTGACAAGGTCCTTTAGTCAAATATTTGCGTCTTACCTCGTCTCTTATGTTAGGATAGTATTCCAATATTTTTTTTCTCTCACCGGGATCATATGTCAAATCATCTAAATTAATATCTGTTGACGGAGCTTTTCTTTTCAAAAATCGTTCCATTGTTTATCTGGAGAATAAAAGTAAAATTATAAATCAAAAGCAAACACCAACAATCAAAACATACTAGTATCTAAATTCATAGAAATCCTATTTGGTTTACGATTTTAGAGTATATTAAAACAAATTAAAGTAAAGTATATTAAAACAAGGAATCTTAACCTCAATTTCAGTTTGAAAATCAATTAAGATTTGAGATTTGAGAGTTGAAACTTGAGAATTTTGGTAACTTGTCGAACAGGAAGATTAGAAGAGGAAAAGATGAGGGTTTGTTTTATTTTTGCCAAAATCAACATACAAAACTATTATTATTATTATTATTAATTAGGTAAACAATGTGTAATTTTAATTGGTTTTAAATTTTAGTTAGGGCCCAAATGTTGTCATAAGCCCAAATACAAACTAAATATATAATTTGAACTTTAATTTTAAGATTAAAAATTTTGGTGTTAGGGTCAATTACATATTTACAATGGGTCATTATAAAATTGTTTATATATAAACATATATTTTTAAAATCAGTGGGGTCAGCTGACCTCCTTCTCCACTTACTGCCTCCGCCCCTGGCTTTTAACACAAACGCTGATTGCGTTTTTGTGATCACATGTGGTAGAAACATTTTTAATCGCAAGCAAAAGATCTTAGATATATTTTTTTTACCCGCACTTTACACAATCCTATGTAGCCTATACTCTGGTATCTTTTTGGCATTTATGTTTTTGGAATGAGACAAATGTTTTTTGCATTATCTCGAGGATCAAAATTCCCCCTGTCAAAGAAGTTTTTTACTTTATCCACTAGTTCACCTTTTCATGATGACCAATATCGTTCATAAAATAAAGCTGTCATCCCATCTGGGTTCGTTGTCTTTTCTGGATTCATCACAAAACTTCTTTTTTCACCTTCTTTGTCAAACCATCGTTCATAGTCCTTGTGATTCATGGTTGTACCTCCTCTAGAGCCTTAGAAATATCACTTGTTGGAGATGCCGTAAAGAAAGAGTTAAAATATTTTGTAGCTGTTGACTCTATCCCATTATTTGTGTCCTCCCAAATCCCCTGCTAATTAAAAATACCTATTATCATGTTACGAGTCCTCCTCCGTTTTGTAGAACCATGAAAAACATGTGTGTTTCTATCCCCTTCTCTATACCAATGGTTTATGCTCTTCTGCTGCCGATATACATTTCCTCCTCTTGCTAGGCCACTAATAACTAGTGCCGGTACATTGTTTTTGGGTACCCTACACAATTTTTTTAAATGTGTCATTTTCGTATATATCGTAAAAAAACAATATAAGTAAAAAACACTAAAAACTTCTTAAACCCATTCATAATTCAAAATAGTTTATAAGAAAATAAAACAACAACAAAATAAAATTTTATTTTTGAAATATTTCATTCTATGCATTTTTTTTTTGGTCATGACCTTCTATGCATTTTGTTTGCAAAATAATTCATTTAACTCATGTAGTCGAGTTTTTCAACCATTTCTGTTTCAGTCGATAGCAAAGTCAACTCATTCAATTTCATTTGTGACAAAGTAGACCGCAAATAATATTTTTATAAGTTTTTATTTCGAAAAAACTTCTTTATGCCAACATACCAGAATGGTCAATAATATACAATAAGCTTTATTTGTCAAAAGTCTTAGTCGATATAGAATATTTTTTTATTTAGGCCTCTGTAAAAACTATTCACTTGTAAAATTGAAACATCTACTTTATACTCTGTGGCTTTTAACTAGTGCAACGGTATAATAGCCAAGAAGAAAAGATGAAAGAGAAAGCATGAAAGATAAGAATTTTAACTAAGAAAGTTATATTATTGAAAAATAAGTAATGAATATGTTTCTTAAGATAAGACCTATAAAAATTACAAAAGACAATAACAAATATTATTATTGTAAAAATAATTATTAATTTTTATAAAATTATACCTATAACAAAAATTTAAACTAAACTAAAAATGGCCCCTCTAAATCTAGGGCCTTAAACTGTGGTTTCAGTGTCTTGCCCTCTGCACTGGACCTGCTGATAGCTGATCCTGAACAGATTTGTTAGCCTATTGATTAGCTTAATACAAGAAGTTTCCAACCAAATCTCAAAGGGTTCCTTCAGCCAAGTTGTAAATGGAAGTCGATTGATCTTGTTTTAAAAGGAAATTAGTTTCTAATTTTACAAGCAAAACAGCAAAAAGATGATGGTTGAAACTATTGAGAGTAATCAACGTAAACCAAATCACAAAAAAGTAGGGAAACACATTCTCACTCGGATATATATATATATATTATATTAATTTCACACGAGTTAGACCATATAAACAGGACCTGCTCAAACATCTTGTAGGCCTAGAGGCAAGACTTAAAATAAGGCCCCTAATATATCATAAATATTTAACCTAAATATTTTTTTGGTATAACTCAATACATAAAAAATTATCAAACTCAAGTGTATACACTAAACAACAATGCATATTGCAACTTTTGTTCTCATAAATGTAAATAACACAACCAATTACAGAGTTATTCGCTTCTGCTTCCTTTTATACTAAAAAAAAAAAACCTCTCATTTTTAAGTGGGTGCTGCATATAAAAACTTGTTTGTAAGTCTTAACCAGCAAATAAAAAATCTCATTTTTAAGCCGGTGGTGCTGCATATAAAAAACGTGTTTGAAAGCCCTAACCAACGGTGTAACCAATAACAGTAGGAAAAATAATGTCAGAGAGTTAGTGCTTCGATCGGCGAAGTGGTCGTAGGAGAAAAAGATTCACGTGGGTTTTACGCAGAGGGTAGGCTATTCTGGACCGCTGTTACGAACATACCCGACCCAATTCCTAATGCCCCACCCGTCGCGCTAGATGCCAGCGCCCCCTGTCGAGGCCGAGACCATGGCTGCCCTCATCGCGGTAAATAGTTATAAAACCGAAAGCGACATCTGAGGAATAAACATGTAATTTTAATAAATAAAAATTTGGTTATGAACCGGAAAAATGTACTCTCTCGTTGTAACGTTAGGTTTTAATGTAATTTAGTTTCTGTGATTGTTTGCTCATGCTTAATTTCATTAACAAGATCATTGCATGATTCACTCTAAGTGGTGTTACATATAGTGCCGGTCAAATCATTTTGGATGCCCTATGCATATATATAGAAAAGTGTTATTTTCGTACATTTTCTTATACCGTAAAAATAGTAATCTAAATAAAAAAAACATATTTAAACTCTATTAAACCGTTTATAATTCCAAATAGTTAGTAAGAAATAAAAGAAAAACAACAAAATAGAATTTATTTTTGAAATATTGCGCTCCTTGTATTTTTGCCTGCATAATCATTAATTAAACTCACGTTGTCGAGTTTTTCAACAATCTATGTTGCAATGGATGGCAAATCTAACCCATTCAATCTCTCTTGTCATATGATCGAGCGCAAATAGTTTTGTTATCAACATCAACATCGAATTTTAATAATTTCAAATTAATTTTTTTTGAAATGAGTAGTTAACATGTTTGCTTAGAGAATGCCATAAACATTACAAAAGCATTTGAAAAACAAAATCTTACGAATATTATTATTGTAGAAAAAGTTTATAATTTTTTTAATTATAAATATAACAAAAATTAACTTAAAAATGCCTTCTAAATTTAGGGCCCTAAGCGGTGGTTTCACTGGCTTGTCCTTTAGGCCGGGCCTGCTAATAACTTCCTTGCAATTTTTTGGATCTTCCCCATGGATATCGTATTGTCATTTTTTTCCTCTTCTAGAGCTACTTTCAAAGCCGTAATATTAGCATGTCTAGATACGACATTAATTTTTCTCCACCAGGAGATCGAGTTCCTACCATTCGCAGTTTTGTCCACTATGCCTAGTGTCAAGAAATTAAGAGTCATATACCTATTCTTGCGTTCGATCAGTAACCTCATGTGATCGATCGGTTACCTCATGTGACCGATGAGTTGCGAGTGAATATTCTCAAAATCTTTTAGCTTTCTCCTTACTCTCAGAGAATTTATTAAATCAAAGATATCTTTAAATCTATTTATTGAATTTAACCAAGTGAATATCCGTATTAAAGCTGAGATCTTCTCTATCTCGTGTCTAATTTTGAGGATGATCCAACGCTGGAAACCTTTTCATTTGAGCAAGCGGTCAGAATTTGTTTTCTTTTTAAAAAGGCTATGTTTCACTTTTTTTTGCCCAAAATGTTCCAAATCCTTGTAACGGCTCTAAAATCCACTTTAAATGAAAAGTAGCCTTTTAAATCTTAATTCATTCCATTTATTCATTAAGAACTTATATAATATTTAAAAAAGTGGTAAAATATGATGCATATCGGTTATATGCAAATCCTCTTTTTGTCGAACTTACTTCCTTTTTTTTTTCATGATCAAAACCACTATTTATGTTTTAATGGAGTCCATAACAAAGATAGCTGATATGAATCAAACCATAGTAGATTGGCGAATTAGAGTTAAAGTATTAGAGAAGTGTTTTTGTTTCAATCCTTATGGAGGACTTACACAATACAGTAGAACTTCTATAAATTAATACTCTAGAAATTAATAATTACCATTAATTAATAAAATTTTCTGGCCCCAAGAGGGGCCAGTGTGAAAATTAACAAAATTTGATAATATAATAAGATAATAATTTTTTTGAAACTCTTATGTAAAATGTTTTCCCAATAAAAGTATAAATTAATAATTATAAATAATATATATATATAATACAATTTAGTAAAATAGGACTTTCATATTATTCGTGTCTTTTTAAAATTGGATTGTAACCAATTTCTAATTTTTCTTCTTACATAAAAAACTTATAGTGTTATTATCTCGATTTGCATCATACAATCGTAAGAGTTTTGGACGCAAAATTTTTTTTTACTTGTAACTAAATTGGGTATTATTATCTTGTCTTTAACTTTATCGAATGCAACCGTAATTTCTTCTATACTCTAAACTTCAGAGTATGTATCATTTTCATTCGGAAAGTCAAGTAAACTATTGACATATATTATGTTCGGATAACCGGAATTATTAACATAATTTGAGTAAGATAAATATATAAATGTTTAAATAAACAAATCTTTTGAATTTCAACTCTCTTTCTCAGCTTGGGACTAGAGGGATGGAGAGCGGCGACGTTAGGGTTTCAAGTGTGGGACTCAATGATGCTACTATGGAAGAGATTGGAGAGAAGGGGAGACCACCGGGAGAGCCACCAGGCAGAGAAGTGTCGTGGGCGAATAAGGTGGTCGGATCCGGAGGGGGAGGGAGGCCAATACCAGGGGAGATTTTGGATGAGGAACTTGTTAAGATGAGGCTACAACTGGATTTTTCGGATGGTGAAGATGGAGAACTGGTAGTGACGATTGGCGATGAGGTGTTAGAAGCAATGAATGGTTTATGGAGAAGATGTATGATAGTGAAAGTTATGGGTAGAAGTATTCCGATCGCGGTGTTGAACAAAAGATTAAGGGAGTTGTGGAAGCAGAACAGAGGAATGTTTATGATGGACCTCCCTCGACAATTCTTCTTGGTCAGATTTGAGTCAGAGGAAGAGTACATGGCGGCTCTCATTGGTAGTCCATGGCGCGTGTTTGGGGGTCTTTTAATGGTGCAGGCATGGACCCCAACCTTTGATCCAATGAAGGATGATATTGAGACGACGCCGGTTTGGGTCCGGTTATCGAATATTCCAGCGAACAAATTTGGACGTAGCCGGTTAAAGTGGATTTAACAACGACAAATTTGGAGAGAGCTAAGTTTGCTCGGGTGTGTGTGGAAGTGAACCTGAAGAAACCATTAAAAGGGTCGATCTTGATTAATGGTGTTAGGTATTTTGTGGCGTATGAGGGTTTGACGGCTATTTGTTCAACGTGTGGTTTGTTTGGACATCTAGTGCATTCTTGTCCGCAAAGAAAAGATGAGAGAGTTCCGGTAGTGAGCCAGATGGTGGTAGAACAGGGCAGGTCCGATGGAGGTAGAAAAGCGGAGGAGAGTTTTGTTCTGGTGAGAAATGGGCGTCGTCGATCGGGAAATCAAAGTCAGAGAGGACCGCCTGGGACTGTGAGTGAAAAAAGAAAGAGTGGAAATCAAGATCATGATTTGCGGGGCCACGGATCAAGGGAGATTTCTTTGTCTAATGCATTTAGCAGATTGGAGGAGGATATGGAATCCCCAGATTTACGTGATTCAAATAAGGAAAATATTGATTTGGGAAATCGAGGAAAGGATGGTCGGAGTGTTATGCAAGGAAAGGAGATTGTTTTCAAATCAACATTAAATAGAGAGAAGGGGGAAAATAATTCGGTTAGAAGAGTAAAAAAGGGTGTTGGTGTTTCAAGCCCAGGTAATAATAGGTCCATTATGGCAAAGGATAAAATGAGGTCTGTAAATTCACTTAAGTCCAGGCCCATGGGTGGGTTGGTGTTTGGTCGGTCACAAGAGAATCTCTCGCTGTCGTCCAGTGGGAAGCGGATGCGAGTAAAGAGTGAAGTGATGGGAAGACAAGATCAAACAGTGGAACACAGTGAGTTTAACTTACAGGAGATTGGCAGAGATGTGACGACAGATGTGATGTTGGAGAGCACATGGTCTTTGGCCTCGGGAGTGGTCTTTGTGGAGCCGCCGGCGAAGGAGAACTCTGGTCTAGCGATGGTGGAAGGTGGGGGTCAGGGCTTATGATGGTCTTCCCCGGTGATTCTTAATGCTTATATAATAATCGTGATGAACTGTCTAATGTGGAATTGTCGTGGGGCTAATAAACCCAAATTTCGACGTTTGATATGGTATATTCTCAAGCGTTTTGAGACGGATGTGCTTGCCATCTTCGAAACTCATGCTGGTGGAGATAAAGCAAAAAATATTTGCAGGGGTTTGGGTTTTGAGAACTCATTCCGGGTAGATGCTACTGGACAAAGTGGAGGGATTTGGTTGTTATGGAGAATGGGTATTGGTGATGTTGAGATTCTTGAGTCATCGGACCAATATGTTTATGCGAGGATTTCCAGTGATACTAAGGTAATGAACCTAACTGTTGTTTATGCTGCTCCGTCTGTGTCTCGTCGGAGTGGCCTATGGAACAAATTAGGTGTTTTAATCGGTTCGGTTTCAGGACCTTTGATAATCAGTGGTGATGAATACGCTCATCATACGGTGAATACACAGGAAGCCTCAGTCAATCATCGAGAGACTCTTATGACGTGGAACAAAGATATCTTCGGGGATGTTCAACGACGTAAGGAAGAGTTGATGAAGAAAATCAAGCGAATTCAAGAGATGATTGATCGTAATCAATCTAATGTTTTAATTCAGCAGGAAGAGAATCTTTTAAATGAGTTGGATGGAGTCTTGGAACAAGAGGAGATAATTTGGTACCAAAAATCGAGAGAGAAGTGGGTGGTGTATGGAGATCGTAATAATAAGTTCTTTCATTTATCAACGGTAATAAGGCGTCGACGAAACCGTATTGATAGTTTGAAAGACGAATCAGGGAGATGGATTACAAATGCTGCGGAATTAGAATCATTAGCAGTGGCTTATTTCCAAAGACTCTATTCCCTTGAAGATGTGGAGGTGTGTGTTGAGGCTTTACCTTGGCATGGCTTTGCGCAAATGTCTCTGGAGGAGTATGGGAAATTAAATGTGGAGTTCATGGCAGAGGAAGTTGAGGCTGCATTACATAGTATGGGAGCTTTAAATCACCGAGGCCCACTGGCTTTCAACCGATTTTTTATCAGAAGGGTTGGAGTACGGTTGGTGAATCGGTTATTAAGTTTGCCTTGGATTTCTTTAATTCTGGATTATTGTCGAGTGATGTGAACGATGCTTTGGTTGTGCTCATTGGAAAGGTGTTAAGACCGGAGATGATTCAACAATTCCGACCTATTAGCCTTTGTAATGTCTTATTCAAGATTATTATAAAAACGATGGTTGGAAGGTTAAAAGGTGTGATGACTAAGCTCATTGGCACGGCTCAAGCGAGCTTCATTGCGCAACATCTAAGCTCGGAAAACGTCACCGTGGTTCAGGAAGTAGTTCATTCGATGCAGAGAAAGCAAGGACGAAAAGGGTGGATGCTTTTAAAATTAGATTTGGAGAAAGCGTATGATCGCATTCGTTGGGATTATTTGGAGGATACGTTGCGGGCAGCGGGTTTGTCGAATGATTGGGTACAGAGGATTATGCAATGCGTTTCGGGTCCTTCTATGAGTCTTCTTTGGAATGGGGAACAAACCGAAACTTTTAAGCCTTTAAGAGGTTTGCGGCAAGGTGATCCATTGTCTCCGTATCTTTTTGTTTTGTGTATGGAAAGATTATGCCACCTTATCGAAGAAGAGGTTGGTAGTAATCGCTGGAAACCGATTAGTTTGGCGAGCAGAGGTCCGAAATTGTCTCATTTGTGTTTTGTGGATGACTTGATTTTATTTGCCCATGCATCGCTGGATCAGGTTGGAGTGATTAGAGGGGGTTTGGAACGCTTTTGTAAAGTGTCTGGTCAGAAGGTGAGTTTGGAAAAATCTAAAATCTTCTTCTCGAGGAATGTGTCTCGGGATATGGCTAAAACTTTAAGTGATGCGAGTGGAATTGGTTCAACACAAGACCTGGGGAAGTATTTGGGGATGCCTATCTTTCATAAGAGAGTTAATAAACATACGTTTGGGGGAGTGGTTGAGAGAGTTGCGTCGAAGCTAGCGGGTTGGAAAAGTAGGACCCTTAGTTTTGCCGGCCGAGTCACATTGACAAAGGCAGTTGTGGGCTCTATCCCGGTTCAAACAATGAGCACCATGAAGCTTCCGGTGTCTACGTTATCAAAGCTAGATCAATTGGCACGTGATTTTTTGTGGGGGAGTACGAATGAAAAACGTCGACAACACTTATTGGCGTGGGATAAAGTGTGTATTCCGAAACAGGATGGTGGTTTGGGGATTCGAAAAGCGAAAGACATGAATATGGCTACCATTGCTAAGATTGGTTGGGGATTATTCCAAGATGAGGATACTCTTTGGGAAAAAGTGATCAAGAGTAAATATGGAGTTAAAGATTTTGTCTCGTATCATTGGTTTCATAAAAATAGCAGATGGTCGGCTCTGTGGAGGTGTGTAGTTAATGCGACTCGAGAGGTCCTGGCTAAAGGAGTTCGGTGGGTTATTGGGAATGGTTGCAAGGAACGGTTTTGGAAGGATAAGTGGTTAGCGAATAGAGTTCTTGAGGATGAGACGATGGGTGTTATTCCTCCGGGGCTGGTTAATGCGCAGGTGGCTGATCTATGGGTTGAAAGTAAAGGATGGGACGGCCCGAGGATTGTGCCGTATGTGTCGGGGGATGTGTGACTGGAATTATTGGCTATGGTGGTGGATAAGGTCACAGGAGCAGAAGATAGACTGAGTTGGGTTGCTACTGCTAATGGCGAATTTTCAGTGTCCTCTGCTTATTATCTTCTTATGGATGATGTGATGAACAAACCTAACATGGCAAGCTTTTATAGTCGAGTTTGGAGGGTTTTGTTCCCGGCAAGAATTCGCACTTTCCTTTGGTTATTTTCTCACGGGGTTATTATGACTAACCAGGAGCATCGCCGTCGTCATTTGAGCGATACCGATGTCTGTCAAGTGTGTAAGGGTGGTATCGAATCCATTTTACATGTTCTAAGAGACTGTCCAGCAATGGAAGGGATTTAGTTGTGGATTGTTCCTCGCCATAAACAGGTTGCATTTTTTGCTCAATCTTTATTCGAGTGGTTGTTTACGAATCTTGGTGAGCATAGGGTGGAAAGAGGAATCACATGGTCTACGATTTTTGCGATTGAAATTTGGTGGGGTTGGAAATGGAGATGTGCGAATGTTTTTGGTGGTAATAAAGTTTGTAGAGATAGACTTCGAGTGATTGTTGACATAGGTCAGGAGGTGGTTGTAGCGGCGTCGAAGTTGGATGTCCAATCAGGGAAGCCGCAATCTGTGATGCATGTTGTTTTCTCTCGGTCCTCTGGATGCATCATGATCTGATTATACCCGGAGAAAGCGTCCATAAATGTCAGCAGCTTGTTACCTGTTGTAGCTTCCACCAATCGGTTTATGTGGGGGAGTGGAAAGCTGTCTTTCGGACAAGCTTTGTTGAGGTTTGTAAAGTCTACGCATACGATGACGGGATTAGCTAGCCGATCGGGATACTTTACCTCGGTGATTGATTCGACTCGCAGGAGCCTCTCTACCTCCTCGTTTACTGCCTTTGCTCTCTATAACCCGAGTTCGCGTCTCTTCTGCTTAACAGGTTTGAAAATTAGGTCGACATTCAACTCATGATAAGTCACGTTGATATCGATTCCTGGCATATCTTCTGCTGCCCATGCAAAAGTGTTGATGTTTATATTTAGAAATGAAACAAGGTCATCCTTGATTTTTTGGTCAAGCTTAGCACAAATTTCTATGCATATCTCTGGGTGGTTGTTGTCTATACAGACTGAGGTAACGCGATCGCAGGTGGGCTGGGTTTCTTCTAGGCAATCCTCGTTAAGCGGTAGTTGTTATAGGAGTTTATAGAGGTCTTTAACTGGCTCAACTGGCTCTCGATCCATCTTCATCTTCTTACGCTGTGTCTTAGCACTAGGTTCTGTGACCGGATTACGGAGCTTGTGTTTGACAAGGAAACAATTCTGAGACTCTCTTTGACATCCCCAAATAGTCTTCATCCCACTTGGGGTTGGTAACTTGAGACACATGTGATAGGTAGATAGCACAACGCGCATTGAGTTGATCCAGGGAGTGCCTAAGATCGCGTTGTAGATGGCAGGGTGATCGGCAATAGAAAATTCTACAATTTTTGTAATTGCACCAGCTTCGACGAGAAGTTTTATGGTCCCCATTGTTAAAGTCGTTTCATAGAAACCGGTAACATGCCTCGGTCCTCCTTCTAGAGTAGAGAGGTCAACATCCATCCTTAGGAGAGTTTCGCGAAAAATAACATCCAACGAGCTTCATGTATCGATGAGGATGCGCGACATGTTGCAGTCGTTTACAACGAGCTTGAGTACTAGGGGGTCATTATGTGGGCAGTCAATACCCACTGTCTTTGCTTCTTCAAAAGAGATTACGTCGTTTGGTAACTTAGATGGCTCAAATAGGTTCTTGCTGACTTCAGCTCTCCGTTGGTAGGCTTTGACATAAGCTATAGTATTCGAGCAATAGCGAGATCCTCCCATGATCATTAGTACATCTCGACGAGCTCCGCCTCCTGTTGGCTCGTCATTTCTCCTTCTTGGTGCAGGTTGCTCGCCTTGCGCAAGTTGGTGCTCGTTGGATTCCATCTCGAAGTCCTTGATTTCAATGTTGCCTTTAAGCTTCCCAGCGGATAACGCAGCAGCAAGTTTTAAACCAAGGACGCGATACTTTGCCGTTGAATGACCAAAGGATTTATGGTGCTCACAGTATGCCTCTTCGTCGAAAATGCTCTGCTCTTGCATCCATGTGTTTGACCAGCTACCGCGGCCTCGATCACGGCTGCGACCTCGGCCTCTTCCTCCGCTGTAACCTTGGGCTTCCACTTGGTAATTGTGAGAGCCCTTGGATTCGTGATGCACGAATCCTGATCCTTGGTTACTCTTCTTAGCCTGTGGCTGACTCTGAGTAGGTGGAGGGTGAGGCGTAGACTTTGTTTTCCCTTGAGCTTGGGCGAAAATGCTCTTTTCGTTATCGATTGTTGCGAAGTCAGTTGATTGATGCAAAGCGTCTTGAATTGTCAAGGGTTTGTTCAAGATCATCTCTTTCCAAAATTCAGAATCGTGCCGTAGTGGCTTCTTGAGCGCCTCGAGCGCATTTTTGTTACTTATGCCTTCCACTTTAGATAAAACTGTCTTGAAGCGCTCCATGATGTTCCTTAATGTTTTTCTTTGACCTTGCTGCAGATTCCAGAGATCCGCGTCGGATGTTTCAGGTTCAATGAAGATGGCGTAGTGCTTTAAGAATGCTGCGGACAACTGCTTGAAGTTATCAATGGAGTTCCTTTCCAGCTTTGAAAACCATTGAAGTGCTGCTCCCTTAAGGTGCTCCACGAAGAGAAGATAACGCCCAACACCTTCTTCGTCTTCCCTAAAGTTAGCTCATCCTTGCGCAATTGTGAATGTCGTCAAGTTTTCCGATGGATCCGTTTTGCCTTCGTAGAAAGGCACTTTGAGTCGTCCTGGATCGGAGAATTTGATTTGCCTGATGCGATTTGTGAAAGGGGTGTTCTGGACCTCTGCGAGTACTCGATCAAGTTCAGGTGCTTTGTGCAGCTCGGACCGAACATCCCTCATTTTAGCAGCCGCTCGCTCTATGCTTTGTCGCATCTCATCCAACTCAGCCTTCTGAGCCTGAAAAACTGTATATCGCTCCTCCTGAAACTCGGACTGCTCTGACCAGGTTATGTCGTGTTCTTCGTCGTCGAAGCCTTGCTCTTGCTCTGCGTTGGCGTTGCTTCGTTCAGTGTTTATTGTCGCTCTTCTAGTAGCGATGTTCCTTGCGTTGCATTCTGTCCTCATATTCTCCGAATTATTTGTCGTAGTTGTTGTGACATTCGGCCGCTCAGTTTTAGTTTGGGCAATCGCGCCTTGCTCGCCTTGCGGGGTTGGCAGAGGAAGAGGTTGACGTTGCCCTCTTGGTGGCCTGATTGGAGTTGCGAAATCCAGAGACGTCGGAATTATACGTGCTACGGGTTGTCTGAACATACCTGCTCTTCTGTTGCCGACCCGATTCACTGTTGCGAGAACGCGTAGTTCTTGATTGGTCTTTTCTTGCTCCTCTGTCTTCTTGAGTAGCGTCTCTAGCATCGTCTTCATGCCAGTGAGGAACTCAGACGTCACTACTGTGACTGTTGTTGCTGGAGTGTCAGGAACAATCAGTGTGTTGTTTGTTGTTTCCCCAGTTCCAGTGTTGACGTCTCTCGATCCGTCGCTGGTGTTATTGCGGTGCTGCTGATCGGCAATGTGTCTTTACTCAGGGATGCGTTGCTGCTCGGCGACGCGTTGTTCCACAGGGATGCGTTTCTGCTCGACCGTGAGTTGCTGATTGTCGTCTCAGGGCATCTTTGCTTGCGTGGTTTGCACTGTGATCTTCTTGTGTAAGAATGTCTTGTTGTTCCCCTTAGTCGGCGCCAAATTGTAGGAGTTGAAATCCGAACAATTGAATTTGTAGGGTTGTAGAGGAAATGCGAGACTCCTGAGTAAATCACAATGTAGAAAATGTAAACACTTGCGTTTGCTGTTAAGAGAGTTTTATTCTTTTTGATGCGAAAATTCTAATCTCTTTTCTGGGTGAATACAATGAGCTATTTATAGCTTTTTAGACTATGACTAATAATACAATTGGGCCAGGCCCATTAAGCATTTAAATAACATTTGACCCATATTATTATTAAGGCCATTTTAATTATGGATTTAATAATATTATGGGTCTAACTTGAATCGGGCTTCTACAAGCCTGTTTATGATTTCTTCAAGCCTTTTTACAGAATCGTTCTCGTCGTTACATCGATCTCTTAGGGGTGAAATCCAACCCCTACAATCCTCTGTCATTCCTGGTACGCTTTTGCCATGACTTTTTATCGAAGGACTGGAATGTCCGTGTGTCTCATGTGTATAGGGAGGCTAACCGTCTTGCTGATGGGTTAGCTAACTATGCTTTTTCTTTACCTTTGGGTCTTCATGTTTTTAATTGTGTTCCTCCGGATATTGCTTTGTTCTTGGCCGAGGATGTTTCGGGACAAACTCGCCCAAGACAAGTATGCTTGTAATTGTTTTGAATGAATAAAACTGGGAGCTTCGCTCCCAGTGTATCACCAAAAAAAAAAAAAAAAACCTTTTGAAGAATTCGTATGAGTTTTATGGTAAATTTCTCATTAAAAATTTTTTTTTTACACAAAATATAGAATAGAAAAATCTCTCTATAAATAAATAAATATTAATTTATCGATAAATTAATAACTTCTAAATTAATAAATTTTCAAAGTCCCAATATTATTAATTTATAGAGGTTTTCGTGTACATGCGTTTTGTTGATGATGAGGTAACATTTGTCGATATTTTTCTAATTCTATGACGCTAATTTTTTTGTCCATAATCTTATTTTTTGAAGGGTGTTAAGATATATGCTACAATTTGAGCGGAATGTAGACGTTTGTTTGAAAAACAACTAGTGGAAACCAATTTCAAGATATGATCTCATGATTATTCGAATATGTGGTAAGCAAAAAGGTCTTCAAATATCATACAAAAAAAAAAAAAAAAAAATCTTATTAGTCCCCACTTTACAAAAGCGCAAAGGAAATATCAAGCTTGACTTACTCTATGTACGTAGAGAAGTTAGTAAACTTAAAGAAAAGATAAAGAACATAAATCTAAAACATCGTTGTCAAAATTTGAAGAATTTGTGATGTGCCCCGGCTTAAGGCTTTGGCGACACCTTGGTTCTTAGTTGAGGATGATGGACCATTAAAGAAGTTGATCCCGTGCTCGTTAATACCATCATGGGCCTAAGAAGGAATGTCCTAAAGATGAGCAAAGACGGAGGACTAGGGAATAAGACATCCTCACCAAGGATCTCAATCTTGAAAGCAGCAGTCTCTGCCGTTATCATCGCCTCCTCGGCTTCATAATGCGCCAACAATTCAGAAGGAACTTCGTACTCAGCATCCACTAGCTGATCGAGGTATTTGGTTACAAATTTGAGCTTCTGATTCGATTTTGGTTCAAATCTGAGTTTTGATTATTTTTTTGGTCAGATCTGGGTTTTGGTTGCTTTTTGGTCAAATCTGGGTTTTGGTTATTTTTAAAGTTTTCCCGTTTTTAAACAGTTTTATAAGACTTTTTTACATGTCATTAAAAACTAAACAGTTAAATAATTTATAAGGTTTTTAAAAGGTTTATAAGATTTTTTTAAGGTTTATAAGATTTTTATAAGGTTTGTAAAGTTTTTAAAAGGTTTATAAGATTTTATAAGATAGTTTAAAAACCTTATAAAACTGTTTAAAAACCTTATAAACTTTACAAAAACCTTATAAAACTTTTAAAAACCCTTATAAATAGTTTTACACGGTTTTTAGATAGTTTTATAACGTTTTTTTAACAGTTTTACTAAATCTTTTAAAAACATTGTAATTTTTTTAACAGTTTTATAAGATTTTTTAAAACATTTTTATAATGTAAAAGCAAACCAACTCCAGATAAAATAACAATTCCTAGTTAATTAACCAATTCCAGGTTTACAGTAATTCACACGAGAATTTCAGCAAGAAATAATGGGTGTCGATCGACACGCTACCTTGGTGTCGATCGACACTCGACAAAACGAGTATCAACTTCCTCGCAGGGTGTCGATCGACACAGCATCTAGGTGTCGATCGACACTCCGTTCCTGAAACCAGGACTCGAGCCTGTCCTCACGCGGCTCTTCTCGGGAAGCATCAATCACAAAACCACACAAACAACACGATTCATACATAATAAAGAGATAAAACAATCATTACCATACCCATATATCAATCACTCGATTCATTCATTCAACTTACAAACGATTTCTAGCCTTCCTAAGCGATCACGCACTCACCTTCGCGATTTAGGATCGGAACGGTGATGATCACGAAGAACACGGGCTCTATAATGCTGGAACGACTCTGATTCGGACAGGGAATCACACGGAACACGCCACACAAGAGAACTAAACCTTAACGCTCAAAGAGAAAGGTTCTCGGATTGATTTCTTTGCAACAATCAACCGAGGACAACCGATTCTCGAAATCTCTCTCAACTCTAAGGATTCTCAGTGTTTTTCTCTAAAGAAACGCGGCCACCAAACCTTAGGACGTATAAATACGAAAGCCCTAAGGTTAAACCTTAAACCACAGCTAAAAGAGCCAAAAATCTAATTAACCCGAGTTCTGCAACTCTGGTGTCGATCGACACTGACCCAGGATGTTACACAATCTCAGATTCGAGACGGCGATTCGAATAGATTGAATATGACGAAATCTCTATATCTCTCTCAAAATCGACGAATCTGGATTTAACAGAATCAACCACGAAAGTCGACAAATATGAGTTTCAAATCGACGACGATCAATGCTCTCACAGGATCAAGCTCGTCAATTCAAAATAAGATCTCAAGTTTCTCTCTCAAAGATTGAGATCGACGACGGCAGAAAATTTTGTTTTTGCTGTAGAAGAGAAAAATTATGGTAATTTCAACTAGGGATATTTTCGGAATACTGAAAAGGAAAACAGT
Source organism: Draba incana (assembly GCA_963576765.1). Taxonomy (NCBI): domain Eukaryota; kingdom Viridiplantae; phylum Streptophyta; class Magnoliopsida; order Brassicales; family Brassicaceae; genus Draba; species Draba incana. Next base: position 22,048,239 of record OY755203.1, on the reverse strand, counting down.
GGCACACTGGTAATCATTTTAAAACAGTGACATAATTGAAAAGTGGCATGTTAATAGTGACATAACTCAAAATTTCTCGTAATGTATATATATATAAGAAAATAATGATATTATATAATTTTTATGTGAAGACCTCGAATATGTCAGGCTCTGTGTAGAAATACACGTGACATCATTTAAATACTTTATAGATGTTATATTTTTGCTATTCATTTTTACATACAGGTTAAGATAGAGTTGTACTAACTTAAAATAGTTGAAAAGAAGATAAACACAACATAAAAATATAATTATACATATGAAAAGTGAAAGGTAGGTGATTCTCGATGGCTTCACTAGAATCAAACCATGTGTTAAAAATCTAATCCCATCTACCGAGTCGTACCAACCTCTTTCTTTCTTTTTTTGGTATTAAAACCCTATTACGTATTTTTAAATGATTTTTTCTATTTTGTGGTCAGAAATTTGACTAAATTAACCCATTTTTTTCTAAAGAATCTATAAAAACCCAAACTTTGAAGGATATCCCAAGGTGGGGAATATATTGACTGAGATAGAGATTCAGTAATGGCAGCCTCAGGCACCGCTGCTACTTTCAGAGCCTCCGTTTCTTCAGTTTCTTCTTCTTCTTCCCAATTAACCCATTTCAAATCACCCTCCAAAGCTCTCAAATTTACGCCTCTGCCATCGTCTCCCTCAAGGTCATCCTTCTCCGTCTCCTGCACTATCGCCAAGGAACCGCCTGTTCTCATGGCCGCCGGATCTGACCCGACCCTTTGGCTAAGACCCGATTCGTTTGGTCGATTCGGTAAGTTTGGTGGGAAGTATGTCCCTGAAACCCTTATGCACGCTCTCTCCGAACTCGAAACCGCTTTCTATGCTCTCGCCACCGACGATGATTTCCAGGTTTGTCTGCTCAATTTCTTAGGCCTTGTTCTTCGTGATTACAGAAAAATTGGAACATTTTGCGTTCTGAGTCGTTGGGATTATAGAATCAGAAAAAGTTTGGATCTTGTCGATGTGAAATGTAAATTCTGCAAATTTCTAGGGCAGTTGTATGAAATTGGTTAGATATTAGGGAAAATTTTACCTAAGAACAATGGGAAACAGAGCGAAAATGCAATGAGGAATCATGATTTGGTGTTCTAATTTGGTTTTGTGTGATGAATCCTGTTAGAGAGAGTTGGCTGGGATCTTGAAGGACTACGTGGGTCGAGAAAGCCCTCTGTATTTTGCAGAGAGGCTCACGGAGCATTACCGGCGTGAAAATGGCGAAGGGCCGCTTATATATTTGAAGAGAGAAGACTTGAACCACACAGGAGCTCACAAGATCAATAATGCTGTGGCTCAGGCTCTTCTCGCTAAGCGTTTGGGGAAGAAGAGGATTATCGCTGAGACTGGAGCGGGTCAACACGGTGTGGCTACAGCCACTGTGTGTGCCCGTTTCGGTCTGCAGTGCATTATCTATATGGGTGCTCAGGATATGGAGAGACAAGCACTCAATGTGTTTAGGATGCGACTTCTTGGTGCTGAGGTGATGCTTAAGATTCATCTCATTGATTGGTCATCTTTTTTAAAATGTGACAAACAATCTTTCTGAACCTATTTCTTTCACTCAATGTGTTGCAGGTGAGAGGTGTTCACTCTGGGACAGCGACATTGAAGGACGCGACATCTGAAGCCATAAGAGATTGGGTGACCAATGTGGAGACTACGCATTACATATTGGGATCTGTTGCGGGTCCTCATCCTTACCCGATGATGGTCAGAGACTTTCACGCGGTGATTGGTAAAGAAACGAGGAGACAAGCATTGGAGAAATGGGGCGGGAAGCCGGATGTCTTGGTGGCTTGTGTCGGTGGTGGTTCAAACGCGATGGGACTCTTCCATGAATTTGTGGATGACACAGAGGTCCGGATGATTGGTGTGGAGGCTGCGGGTTTTGGATTGGACAGCGGTAAACATGCTGCCACGTTGACAAAGGGAGATGTCGGTGTTCTCCATGGAGCTATGAGTTACTTGCTGCAAGATGATGATGGTCAAATCATTGAACCTCACTCCATCAGTGCAGGGTAAGAGATTTATCTATTCAAATCCGTGAGCCATCGTTATTCATAAGCAAGGATGTTGTGATGGGCCAACCCTGGCTCTCGTTCCATATTGAGCCCGGTGCTGATTTAGTCCAAGTCTAATTTCACCCATGTTTTAGGATTTAGACTTGAATCTGATTTGGCCTTGACGTTAACCTGAATAATAGAAAGGAAGTGATGGTCTTGGCCTGGCCAGTTCAGTCCAAGTTTTAACCTATCCATGGCTGGGCTGGTTCACGTGCATTTGGCCCGTCGCAACATCCTTAGGCATAAGTTTGAATGCATATCATATAGTCATTATTCAGTTTAGCCACGGCTGCATGATCACGGTTTGTGTTTCTTTTACAGATTGGACTACCCTGGAGTTGGACCCGAGCATAGTTTCCTTAAAGACATGGGACGGGCTGAATACTATAGTGTAACGGACGAAGAAGCTTTGGAAGGTTTGTACCATTTTTTGGTCTTTACGCGAAAATTTGATTTTTTTTTTTTCGTCTCCTAACTTGCGTTCCCTTTGATTTGTGGTTCACAGCGTTCAAGAGAGTGTCAAGGTTAGAGGGAATAATCCCGGCACTCGAGACATCGCACGCGTTAGCACACCTTGAGAAGCTGTGTCCGACGTTACCAAACGGGTCAAGAGTGGTCTTAAACTTTAGCGGCAGAGGTGATAAAGATGTTCAGACGGTTGCTAAGTATCTTGAAGTTTGATTAAAAACCGTTCATTTTCTTTTGATTTTTCAGACAGTGAAAGCTTTTTGTACTTTGTAATCTGTTTGTACTTTTGCTTCTCCAGTCGGGACGCTTCCTAATAACGGAAAAGGACTACGGAGATAACAAACTTTGAATAATGTCTTATTAATAAATAAAAACTATGTTTCATAATTTTTTGAAGAGCTAGTTTGTTTCTAACCGGTTAAATTTGATAAAATTAAATTTCTCTTTAAAATTCCTATATATTCACTCTCAACAAATACAATTTGAACTGTATAAATTAGGATAGTAATGTCAACGTAACAAATTAAGGCTTTGTTGCATACAATACTACTAAGAAGACATTTGAATTGGTGAAGTTGATCAATATGATTGTCAAACTAATTCATAATCAAAGAATAAATTAACGTATTCACCCAAATAATTGCACGAATGATCGCTGCTAACAGGATTATAGTTAATTTAGACATAATAAGTTGGGAGACTGAGGAGAGATGATAACAGATAATAGATACCAATCTTACAGAAATAAATAGATGGTTTAAGAGAAAAGACAGACTCTAGACTCAAACTCATTTCCAAACTATTATTTGACTATGACATCTTGAGGTGGCATATGGTGAGGGGAGAATGAACCAACTGTACTCATGAAGGGTTTACCCGATAGGTTGATAAATGTCATTTCCTCGAAATCCAATATTTTAATGTAATTAGGATCCATGCCAAGAAATGAGTTAGCAGGGACACAAAAAGGTTAGGAAAATGACGAGATCTCCAACGTCTTGAGTGTAAACAGCGTTCCCTTGTTCATCTAGCTTGAACACCATAACTTCTTGTGTTTTCATCAAAGGAATACCCTCTTTGATCTCGCGGTCTTCTTGTACAACTTAACCAAGAAAGTCTCACCGGTGGTGATATGATCATGTCAAGCACAAAATACTTAAAATTGGAAGGAGGACTTGAACCCGATGAGCAGCTTGTAGCTGAGCAAAATGGAGCTAAGGAGCAGCTTGTAGCTGAGGGATATTATGGAAAAGAAGTTATCTTAACCTCATTGGTTTTGATATATGATCAACAAATGGGCATGTGTCTCATTTGTATTATTTTCTCCTTATCTTTGGTTTTGTCCCAATGAGTTTTCCAAAGAAAGGTTTTTAATGAGGCAAATGATTCACATCCAAATCACCCATTTGATGATCAAAACCAGGCCACAATCTTTAGAAAACTTTCCAAGGTGTTAGCCATCAAGTCCAACCTATTTTATGCCTATTACAAGTCCAAAAGAAGCCCAAACCAAGTGCCTAAATTCCAGGCCAAATAAAGTAACGAAAATCATAAGTTTAAGGGTTGATTTGGTTTTATCTTTTCAAATTCTATCTTTATTTATGTTTTTATTTTCTAGGCAGTCTTGGAGCTTGTTCTCAGACTTGTCTCTTCCTCTTTTTTTCTTCTATTTAAACTCTTGTATTCTCATTTCTGAAACTTATCTATCTTTTTATCAAAAACCTATTTTAAGAATAGATCAAGGTAAATCAAAGTTCCTCTCATAAACTTTATGTGACCATTCGATCCATCGGTAAATCAAGAGTCTTTTCGCAGCTCTTGTGTGACCTTTCATTCCATCATTGATCCGTTGATTCCCTTGTTGAATCACGAATCTGTATCTGCTCCCAGCCTATCAAAGTGTTGATCTAAATGAGATCTTATTAGGTGGTTATTGACTCCACCAAGTGTTCGCTCATGCAGCACGAACCCATAAGCTCTCGTTTGGCCTTGGTCAGCTCGGGAAGGTTTTTCAAATCGCAAGCTCTAAAACGTGGGCTTGATTATGTGTTTGCAGAGATCCCATGATCCGATGAGGTGGCCGCCAGAATAGGGAATGCGAAACATCTGATCTTTATTGGAAAACATGACTCGGGAGGAGTAGAAGGAGGGGGCTTCGATTCTGATGTTGGTCAACTCAGAGTTGCGTTGAGCAGATATGCAAAAGCTGATAGCCACGACACAGTGCTCATCCTCGGAAGAAGAAGTGGACATGACCACATTGGTGATAAATTGGGTTTGGCAATGAGTCAGAGTTACGAGAGGAGGCAGAGGAATACACTTCAGATCTGTATTAGGATGCGACTGGGTTTAGGTCGTCTTGGAGACGCAATATTCCATCTTCCTTCAAAGTAGCTACCCAACCATGAGATGTCCCAATCGTTCCATAGAGATCCTTAGCAAACACCAGTTCCGGATACACTATTTTATCCAAATAAATGGTTTCATGTTCATTAGCATTAACAATGCAGAGTCTTCCCAAACCCTTTGAATGCCAACTAGCTCTCAAGATGCAGCAAAGAGGGTTCTGAAGCGAGGAAGATGATGAAAATCCATTACAGAGAAGAAGAGGGGATCTTCTCACTGATAAAGATTTCCCAAGGAGGAGCCTCCTCGAGATTTGGCTCGGAAGCAGAGACATCGATTTTGAGATTTTTGAGAGGCAGAGAAATTTTAAAGCGAAACGCCAAGAGATTTTGAGAGACAGAGAAATTGAAAAATATTCTCGATGGAGCAAGAGATTGAAAACCCTAAATGAAGAAATGGTAATTGATCAATTTACCCGCTCCATTAATATAGAGGAATGGCCTTGGCCACCAAGTTTTGGTCTAACTGACACATCTGTAACTGTTTCGATATTTAGTAGTATTAATTTGCTTTTTTTTTATCATGATATCTCGAAATTTACTTATATTATATAAAAATGGAAACTGTAATTTAAGAATAGGTGATTTTGTTTTTTGGATTTTTTTTAAACTTTAGCGGCAGAGGTGATAAAGATGTTCAATTCAGACGATTACTAGCGATGTATCTTGAAGTTTGAATAAAAACCCGTTTCATTTTCTTTTGATTTTCAGACAGTGAAAGGTTTTGCACTTTGTAATCTGTTTTGTACTTTTGCTTCTTCTCCGGTTGGTACGTTTCCAAAAACCAAGAAAGGACTACGAAGAGAACAAAATTTGAATGGGCTCCTCCCTAGGTAAAGGAATTTACTTGCTAACAGTCTATATTTGTTGAACAATTATTTTGGGTAGCTAGGAATAGATTTGGGATCTGTGAGTGAGGTTGAGTAACTCTAAGGTATAACAGATTTGTAAGAAATTGTTCTATTGATAGTCCTAATAAAACAAAGTGTTTATTGCGGTATCTTTGTTTGTTCTCTATAAGAGGTCTCTAGTTATTTCAATTGGTATCAGAATGGTGCATCTGACCTTGAATTAGCTATCTAATTCATAACCGGTGTGTTCCTCTTGTAACCATGGATACCTCGAATGAGGTATCTAGCTCAAGAAAATCTCTAGTTGTGGATACAATAGAAGTTGATGAGGATAAAATGAAGGTTTCAAAACCATTGCGTTTACAACAAAAGAAGACAACAGTCAAATTCAAGAACTCCGGGATGATATGGTCTTGATGGCTAAGAACTTTGAGAAAGCTCTGAGAAGAGTTGAATCAGGACAATGGTGACCGGAATAGTCTTAAGTCATCAAGAGGTAGTAATGCAAGGAAGCGTGAGGCAAAATGTTTCGAGATGTGAGTCTACCTAAAGGATGATGATGAATAATTCGAGATGTGAGTCTCCTTGCGAACTATGGAGTATATGCGCCTGAGACTTCAGTCTCTTCTGTAGGGTCGGATTTATGAAGAACTAAGAGTTGGGCAATTTGTTTATGAAGAACTGTTGTCTAGAAGATGAATAGAGGTAATTTGTTTGACACTTTTAAATTTTTTTAAAAAGAGATTTCTAGTTACCACATGCCAAACTCTTATTTTGCCACATGTGGTGGCTAAATTTTATTATATAGACAAATATGCAACTCCTTCTTTTCCGAAATGTATTATCAATAAAAAAAACTATGTTTCACATTTTATTTTTCTTTTACTTCAAAATTAACACGTGATATTGTATATTCACATATGATATTGCCATGCTCGGGGCCACCCTTGCTTGAAGCTGGTAAAGCTCATACTTTAGGCATCGAATCATTATTTGATTTTAAGGGCATCATTATTTGTCTTACTTTAATCTAGTAGTTTTGTCTATACTAGAGCGTTTGTTAGTCAAGTTCGATCCTTCCCTTCATTTTAATGTTGTGATTGTGTTTATTATTTTTAATCAATATTGACAACTGTATATTTATACAAAACTTCTTCTCTTTGTACACGATACAAATAAATCTTCTCCACAATGTTTTTAAACCTCATCCAGACATCGAACCGGATTACCTATCGGATCACCGGGTCATTGGTTCAACTACTAGCGGAGCTAGGAAAGAAGCATGGTGGTCAGCTGACCCCCATGACTTTTATAAAAATATTTTTGTGCATGTATTCAATTAGTGGCATTTGAAAGATTTGCTATTAATCACATGTATTTGACCCCCATGGCATGTGTTCGACCCTGTCCTTTTGCACCTTTTAAGTGTGTATTCATTAAATTATTGATTTGTTTGTTTATGATATGTGTTAAATAAATTTTGACCCCCGTAAAAATAAATCCTGGCTCCGCCACTGCGGGTTAATAGGTTATTAAACTTATATATATCTTTGTTTTATAAATACATTAAAAAAATCATACCCTAATTATAAAATACAACAAAGTTTTAAAAAATGTTCATATTTGATTCAAATACCAACGAATAAAACTCTTTAGCTTATAAAGTTGAAGAAAAAATAATACTAATATCAAAAAGTATGAGATGTCTAACAATAACCATAAGTGAACATTCAAAGCTTAAATTGAGTCGCTGATTTTGTGTTCATATCCTTCCCTTATCCGATTTGCCAAGGTGAATGCGCGACCATGGCTTATTTGGGTAATGGAATGTGAAATGGGCGTGTTTATCAACTATGGTATTGATGATTGTGGATTGTCTTGATGTTTGTTGATGATTTGTGATGAGATATGGTGTTGTCTCTGTGTTTTCGTGTTGTTGTTGTTGTGATGTGTTTATCAATGTCGGATGATGATCGCTCGATGAATTAGGAATTAAGCCATGAGAGGATAAGCTTGATTTTGTGTTCTGCGATGAGGTGTCGATCGAAACATAGTGGTTGTGTTGATCGATACTAGTGATACGTTTTTGGTGTTCTACGATTGAGGTGTCGATCAACACCAGTGTTATGTAGGCGTCGATCGACACCAGTGGTGGGTGTCGATAGACACCAGAATTATGTTATTGTGAAATGTGTTTGTTGAATGTGTTGTTGATCGTTTATGTGCTTCAGTGTTATTCCATATGAATGTGTGTATAGTTGATATACCTCGTATTTTACCACTTTTACTATCTATTACTATCTATTTTATATGTTATCTAATAAACTTTTCTATCAAAAGAGGTAGTTTTTTCGTTTATTTGGTTTTTAAGAGTCATATAGGTCAAATCATCAAAAAGGGCGTAAAAAGAGCAAAATGAGTTTTTTTCATCCTACAACAACTTATCAAGGTCAAATGAGTCAATCCAGGTTCTCAAAGTTCAAGATTTCACAATTTCCCAAGTTAGACAGAAGATACCCGTCGAAAAGATCAACTCGGACGGAGGGTCAAACCTACTTGGACGGGGATTAAATTTCATTAGGATATAACCCTTTGAGTTAGCTTTCCAATGGAGTTAGAATTATATCAGATTGAGTTGTAGTTTGGAAGATATTCAAGATCTATTGAAGACATGTCAATCTGCCTCGAAGATGAATCAAGTGCAAAACGGGTCAAGGCACCGATCAAACTCATGGACCGGTGCACATGATCGGTTACAAGCACAAGGATATGCAAATACCCAGACCCCGGACGCGTTTCCGTAACCTGTGCCTCCGTCCAGTGTCGTGGCCTCATTTAGGCAGTTTTCGACAAAAAGACGTTTTTGTCCAAAGTGAAATCCTAGAAGTTATGCCGACATATACGCTCTTGAAATACCTATATATACTTGTCTTTAGCATCTTTAGAGAAGGAGAGCAGCCCTAGGCACCACAAATCAATAATAAACATGTATTTTCGTTATTTTCTTTAGTTCTTCATCTTATGTTTTGTTAAAGAGCGATGAAGGCTATGATGTTCTTCTCTACCTTTGTTCTAAGAGATCCATCTATGCCGAGCACCTATCTATCATGAATCTAATGTTTTATCATCTATTCTAGTTGCTCCATGTTTCATAACATGTAGAGAAGTTGTATGTATGATATAAAGTTATTCTAAAAGTTCTTTTGTTGCATATTTTACATCTTTATTGAGCTTGTTTCTAGATTGATTCTCTATCTTTATTTGTACTCAAAGCGTGATCTAGATTAGCTACCTAGTGACCGATTTTAGGTTGGTATAGATTCCAAAAGCTTTTATACCGCCAGATCTAGTATTTGATAGGTTAGGCGTCTTAACAATCGAAAGTTTAGTTAAGGAGTTTAGTGAGCAATTGAATATCAATCTTACTGCATGATTTCACCTTGTAATAACCATCAAAATTAAAGTCTATTAGGATAGAAGTTATAGCTTTCAGAGCCACGAAAGCGGAAAGATTCTACCTTAGTGATTTGAGTTCTAGAACACTAGTTTCATCTCTTTAAAAACCAGTGTAGTTTATATTGCATAAGTTCTTTTGATTTTTATCTTTCGTGTTTTTATTTATCTATCTCTTAACTTTTATTGCTTTGTTTCGTTCATTATAAACCCCAAAACCAAATATATTTTCTCTTAGCTTATTCCCTATCGTATAGATTTGTAGCGTAACAACGTAGTCTAATGTGGATCGACTCCTAAGTACTACAATTGTCAACTGTGCACTTGCAGATTAGGGTTTATAAAATTTAAAACTCTTTTGCATCTAATTTAGACCGCAACAATAGTCGTAGATAGACTGACCGTCTCACTAAGTATTTGTGATAATACTCACGCAACTCGTTTCCCCATGTGTTGCAGGTAAAGATTGTGATCGTGGAATCATGGATGTGAAGAGAAGGATGATCTAGGGTCTCGGTTGTGTGATTATGGTTTTAGAATTGCTGCTTAGGTTGCTGGTTATTCTAAAACGGTTGAACTGGTTTAGTTGTTTATGTTCGGTTGGTTAAATGATGATTGTTGGTTAATTGTGAATTAAAAAAAAGGTTTGGTTGTTTTAAACCCTATATCAACAAGTCAAAATCCTCTAATTCAAGTTTTAAGATTCCTTCAAAACCCAAACCTCTGGTTCGATCAACCGACTCGCGGGTTAATAGCAATTTTTTCTGAATTCCTGCTGGTTTTTAAGTAACCGATTTTACCATCAAACCCAAACCGTGATATTGATCGGGTCCCGGTTCAACTGGGCGGTCTGGTCTGGGCTGAAAACATTGCTTCTCCATCAATAAATAAAACTTATGAGTGTTTCTATTACTTTTTCCTCATGTATGTATTACTTAGTATAATTATGAGTGTTTGTTAAACCATAAATATTATGCCATAAAGTTTTCTCAGTCTTCGGAGGAATGGCCAACGCTTGCCATTCTTGCTAGTAGATTTGAAGCCATGCAGACCCAATTCCCTCATTTCTCTTTATTGTTGATTCCCCGCTCCTCTAATCTAAAAGCCGACTCTTTAACTCGATCAGCTTGGATTCGATATTTTTCTTTTTCTTATGTAAGCAATGTTGCTCTACTTTGGGTAACCAATCATGAGAGTTTCATATAATTAAATGTTTTCTTGTCAAAAAAAAAATATTATGCCACAAACTGTTTGAGGAATAATTTTATTTTAAGTTCTATTTCACGTCTTAATTCATTGATTCATTTTAATTCACCAAAAAAAAAAAAATTCACCTTATAAAATTTACAAACGTAAAAATAAGATTAGTGGGGGCAACAAAATTTCTTCTTACTTTAGGCATCTCCAACTTTAGGGCCGGCCCTGGCCATGCTCAGCTTGTGATTCAAGTAAAAAATAAGGTGAATATTTACGCTTATAGGTACTTATTTGAAGACTTATTTTGCCAAAAGATACTTCAATGGGTAAGTATACTTTCTCTATGGTCAATGTCTCTTTTACCCCTTAACTAAATTTTGGTCTGATTAATTCCTTCAACTCTTCTTTTTGTTTCTTCGGTCAAACCTTTCAACTCTCTCTCTCTCTCTCATTTCTTTTTAACAAAAACTTCCGATTTCGTAGCTTTGCAATTATGTTTTCTACTTGTTTTTAAGATCGGAGAAAAACATGATAAGAGATCGGAGTAAGAAACGAATTCTCTTCTCTTCGACAGGAATACGTTCATATTCGCAAATAGGAGATCAATTATGTTCGATTTCGTCAATCATTGAATCCAGAAGGAGTTTTCCGGCGGTAAAATACAAGATTACCCAAGCACTAGCTCCTCCGTCTCTTCCGCACCGGAGATCGAACATGGCGGCATAAAATTATGGTATGTAGCGGTGATGATCCCTAAAATCTTCATCGGAGCTTCTCACACATGCGGGAGATTGAAAGTGACTGACCCGAACCTGACCCGATTATGATTCAATCGTTTCATATTAAGTATTAAGAGGAGCATCAATGACTCAAAAGAAGGTTTCTTCATTTTTTTATTCTTCTCACTTTTTCGGATTTAGTTTGAAAACCTTGCAAAATTGAAGATTTTGATACATGTATATGTTTCTCAAAAATGGGGAACTGCACTAAGACAACCCGATTGAAATTGGAGAAGGGATTTGGTCAATCCCTGATTTTTATTGGTTTCTACTTTTTTGGGTAACGTTTTTCCATTTTAATCATATTTGGGTATAAAGTTGAAGATAAACAGGGAAATTATGTTAGAAATTGAATAAGATTTTTTACTTTGATTAGAAAAAGACCTCTAGAAAATTGTGTTAATCTTTCATGTAGATTTTAATATCCATTTCACTCGTTCTCAAAGAAGATCCAATACGATAAATTTGTTGCATATGTTAAATTTGTAGTTGTGATATCCATTTCATCTGTTGAACGCCATACTTTTTTTGCTTGTTTCCTTTTTTCTTGTAGGAATCATGTGCATCTTTTACTTTCAAAAGAATGATGAGGGGAGGCTTTCGCATGGACATAAAAGCTTTCACATGGACAATTTATTATGGATATATGATCATGGATGAATAGTCATGGATACAAATCTTACACTTCAAAACAAAAGAAAAAAAAAATGGAGATTATTAGCTCATTGGACAAAAGTTCTTTCTAATTGTTGCTACAACTACTCGTCCAAAAATGAAAAGAATGAATGTATGAAGAAGTACAATGAGAATCATGGAAACATGGTGCAAGAATTTAAAAATGATTTTTTTTTGTCTTTCTTATAGAGATATATATTTTGTGGATGGATTCATGTGGATATAGAATCTTATTTTCTCTTCTTTCTTCTCCACCGCTTCCTGCAACCTATCGTCTCTGCAGAGAAATCAACGATTGAAATCAGAGATAGAGAGAGACATGTTATTTGTCTCATATTGTACAAATATTCTCTCTCTTTCTCTAATTTGTATCATATTCTAAAAAGTTTTGATTTCGATTCAGATTTGTACTTATTATTGAATATGAATATGAACACAAACGAGAGAGACTAGCAATCTCGTCGCCACCGCCACCACCACCGATCTCGTCGTCGCCGCGACCACCAATCTCGTCGCTTTTAGTGAAATTGTGTTTGGGAATTAGTGAGATTTAGAGACATGTTGTAGAATTTGAGATTTGTGGATGTCGTAGCTTGACAATGATATTTTTTATGAATTGTCACTTGTAGATGTTGAGAAGGATATCTACCTGTGGATTGTCATCCACGAAAATCCGTCCATCACTACTTACATATTTACTCCATATTCAAGAGACATGTCCACCATATTTTGTCTACTATATTCATGATTCACACAACATGTTACATATCCATACTTAGTTGTCCACAGAAAAAAATAACAGTCCATCAAAATAACAAAAGTTATCTTTCTAAAGAACATGGACTTTCCGGTGAACGTCTTCACTGCTCAGAGTAGGTCAACTAAAATGATAAATCTCATTCGTCCTAGTTATAACTTTTTTTAATAGAACAACTCAATGGAACCACAAAAATGGTGACGAGAGTATGATCCAACTTACATTCATACGTTATACAAGTATTATCCATACAATTACATCCATCAATACCAATCCATAATGCATAATCCATAGCACAAATGACCATCCATAATACACAATATCATCAAGATAACACCATATCAGAAGCCAATCAAAGAATGTGTGCAACATACCAACAACGCTTAGAGCTTTATCCATATGAGGTGGAGCCGGTGCCGAAGCTATTGTCAGGCGGCCTTGTAGTTTTGGTGTATGTTAATGAATACCCCACAAAAAGTGCCACAACGTTAAAGAAGAGTATTGCATCTTTGACATTGCTTGCTTCTTGACTCTCTAAGGTTACTACGCTTCATGAAACCAAGTCAAAATGAAGAACCCATGAAACCCAACCAGTGAATGAACAAGGCACCATATCCATCTCAAAACTATCCATACACAATTTCTTACTTCTATCGCATTGGAGATGAGCAAATATAATATTTCACCCGAAGCATAACACATTTACATGAACCTCCAACAAATTAACATCATAATAGGTGTTAAAACTAACACAATCAAACATATTATACTTCTTAACATTCTAATTAGAAACAATTTATCAGAATTTGGTATATACTTTACTTTTTCTTTTCTAATTTTGAGAAGCTTTTAGAATCAAATTACCCACTCATGCCCACCCAAATTGGAAGAGCCTGAGAAAGACGAATTCAACGAGACCATGACGCAATAAGGAAGAAGCACAATACCTTTCTCCGTAATTGAGAGTCGAGGTGTTTGGCTAAGATAGTCGCGGGGCATGAACGGAGTTTTTCGAAACCAAAATCTCTTCACGGTGGTTCGAAATAAAAATCGTCGGGCATGAACGGAGTATTTTTCCGAACCGACCTCCACCGTGGTTCCTCTGATCTCGAACAAATCTGTGAAATACCATAAGTCGATCTGAAAGACGACGAGAAAAAAGAAGATCAACACAACGGCCGACGACGACAAAGAAGAAGAGGAAAGAAGAAGACGATTCTCGCAACAGAGACGCGAAGGGGTCAAATAAGAAGAAAAATAAAAAAGAGGAAAGAAGAAGGAGCAGATCATGTGTTTTTATGTATTACAACCATAAGTTGAAGCCAATGAAAATAATTGAATGGTCCATATACTTCTCTTTTTATCCAACTAAAGACGTCTCTCATTCACTTTGTCATTTACTTTTCAGGGACAAATTAGTCATAAATAAAATTATACAGTGTAAAAAGTATACCTCCTTTTAAAAGTATTTTTATTGAAATAGAAACTTAAAAAAGTATCTATAAATGTAAAACTTCCAATAAATAAGGTAACTTTAGACCCCAAAAAAAGAGAGGTGACTTTTGATGCACAAGTTAAATAAGCAAATTGCAAATTTCGATAGGAGAATCTTACTTTAAAGTATATTCTTCACTGAAACTCTCTGCCTCTTCTGAAATCCCAAGAGACAACATCAATCCATCTCATCTCTGAACCAAATCAAGTGCTTCCATTTTATTCCCAAGCGTCAACCTTACTAATGTTCTGTAATAAAAATTCATTATTGATAATTTTTCTTCTTCTTTTAGAGTTATTCATATCTTATCCAACATATTATTTGAGAAGCATTTTAGGAGAACTTTGATGATGTGTCACTCCCACAATTTCTCATTTTTTTATTAAATAATTTAATGTCTCATATACTACTATCCAAACACTCCATTCTCCTACTATGCTAACTTCCAAACACTATATGATAACCTTAATCCAATCTCTAAACAACTCTAATTTAACAAACTAGGTAACTTGATCAAAGTTCTCCTAAAATGCTAAGAGTGTTTTAAAGGCTAATTATCATTATATTAAAAAAATAAAAAAATAAAAAATTTCCTAAAACTTATGAACAATCCTAAAATTTGACATAGATTTTCCTACAACATTCCGAAATATATAGTTTCCTAAACTATAAATATTTATGACGAAAATTGTTTTTATAAAATTATAAAATCTTAAAGATTTTTAATATACACATTCTAATTACCATAAGATTTATTACCAACTTTCCTATTAATTCTAAAGACATTAAAAAAAATTTTAATTTGTCGATCAAAGATAAATAAATAATGATTTGCAAGTTTTTATTTATTTGCCTTTGGTACTATTACAGTTTTTTAGTTGTACGTTTAAAGATAAAAATATCAATTTTGTAAATAAAATTTAAATTTTGACTACTTATTCATATTTTTGTCAAAATACATGTAAATTTATTAACTTGAGTGTATATAAGTATTTTGTACATTACACACAAATCAAAGTACCAAATTTATTTCCATAAATAAACTAAATAAATCGCATATAATATCTATTTAATATTTAACGATAGGATTTGAGATTATTTCCTAAAATTATTTTCTCAATTTATGTGTTGGTCCTATATATTTTATGTAAATCAAAATATAGAAATTAATTAATTAAAATTTATAATCCTGCGTTTGACGCGGGTCCAAATCTAGTGCGTATTTAAATGAGAGTAATCTCGAAATAATATGTATTTATAAACGAGAATAATCTTGAAAATATTTTGATATTTTTTCTTAAATATGTCTCTCGTAATTGGAAAGAGAGTATAGGGGTGTCTTATTCTCAAGGGGGCAATTTCTATATCCCACTTTAGTTACAAAGAAGTAATCTCTGATTTCCCCAAATTCAAAGTTCAAACGCAAAAAAAGCTCCACCTAACACACTAAACGTTGTCGTCTTCAACTTCTCATCATTTCTTCATTATTAAGGACAAATATCTACATTAAGCCCTTTTACCGGTTAAAACCAGAAGTCATGAGCTCAACACAGGACCTGGACACGCCCATGTCTTGCCTGTTCAAAGCTTTGCCTGCACAAAGCACAAAAACCCGAGATAAAAGAAACATTAGGATGATGAAACAAGATCATGATCCAATAAATTTAGATGGTTCTTGATGAGAGGTTGAAGAAGTAATAGTCAAATTATTCATATGGCTAAGGGTCATCATCATGTGGCTGTGAAGAAACGCTTAATTATCATATTCCATTCCATATGGATAACAGGGGTATATTGGTCATTTTAAGGTTTGTGAGTTTACCTGGGAATACAAGAAGGTTCCGAGGATAGCAATGGCGGCTCCAAGGGCATTAACGGGCTGGACTGGAGTACGGAAGATAATGATGGAGGAGACGATGACAGAGATACGTTTCATGGTGTTACCGACACTAAATGTCAAGGGAGAGATTTGGTCTAAGGACATGTAAGACACTTGATTGTAGAGGTGATAGAACACACTCTGCGCAACCACCCACCTGTAACATTGATAGGACAAAATGTGAAATCGAGTAAGCGAATGAGACGGGTTCATATGTTTCGGATAAAAACAAGAACTTGATATGTGGGTCTTTCATAATGTATTCTAGGAACAAGACAAGAATCCATCAAACCATGTATAACGTTATCTATAGAGGTTTAAAGTATTGTCTTTTCGTGAAATTACCCGACAAATTGTGGTCCAACGTCAGAGAGAGCCTTTTGCCAGCCATCGACCCACATCTGAGGTCCTTCGACCGCAATCGCAAAGGGAGTGAGGATCAAGAGGGATAACATTGAGAGACAAGCGTAGTAGTTCATTCCGCTCACAGACTTTCCCTTCATTCCCTTCTTCGAAAAGATGTTACGGAAGACAAAAGCCAAGTTCGAAATCATCGCTCCCATGAACCCTGATAGGGGAAACAAGGCAAAATCAATCAATCAAAGCCATCTTAGCTCTCTAGAAGCTAGCTAACAAGTAATAGAAAGACAAAAACATCTGAAAACTGGAGTGTGTAAAAGAAATATTACCAATCATGTTGAAGTTAAGCTCAGTAAGAGCGGAGAGAGCGCAACCACCAATGATTGGAATGAGAGATAAGTAAACCGAAGTAGGGAAGGCTTCACCCAAAAGGAACCTCGAGACAAGAACGCTAAACGCGGGTTCACCACTCTTGATGATGTGAGTGAAGGAAACCGCAACCTTCGACATACTCACCGTTGCAGCCACATGACCAATTGTGTGTGCCACAGCAACCTTTAAGCAATCAAACCAAAAATACCACGTTTAGTACAACAATTCTCAGATTACGACATGCTAATTCAAATTCTCAGATTACGACTATTGAATTCTGATAATTTAGCTATATGGAAATTCAGAAATCTATATCAAGAACAAAATTCAGCAGCTTATGAGCAAACACAGCCAAAACAATAAAAAAACATCACTTTCTTCTCTCTCTCTCTGAATTTTCTCAGGAAGCAAACAAAACTATACAAATCACTCAGATAACAAAAAAACAAGAAATATTCATGCAAGATCTGCATCATTTTGACCCTAAACCATCATCGTAAACATCGATATCTAACCTAAAAAAAATTTTCTCACCAAACTTTATTTTCCCCCACCAACCCACTTACCGGAAAAAGAGTTTTCCAGAAATCGAAATCGGTTTTGGGAGTCTCGACGATCCCAACAGCCCAAGAGATAAGCATCATCAACGAACCAGCAGCGAGTGAAAGCGTCGAGGTAAGCCATGGATAAGGGTAAGCATTCAAGACCTTCTTGTTGTAAATGTTGAAGACAACGTTTAAAGCCCACCAAGTAGCAAAGTAAATCCCGATCTTCAATTTCTTCGCCGCCTCCGATTTCTCTTCCACCGCCGCATCGATCGGTTCAGGCTCCGATTTATCGGCTTCATAGGCTTCACATCTCACCGGAGACTTTGCTCTCAGAGAAGAGAGATGCAGAGGCTTCGAAACGGCTAAAACGGTGCGTTTTGGAAGCTCCGTCGATGGGAACGAGAGAGAAACAGGAGATCTTTGGAGTGAGGATAAAGGATTTCGCCGTGAAATTGGATTGGAAAATCCGATCTTAGCAGAGAGACTCTGCTTCGCTGATAAAACCATCTCCGGAAAATAACAAAGATATTTCGTCGAATAAAAATATTAAAAAGTTTTCGATCAGAGGGAACTTTGGTCGCGAGAGAATCGATCAAGTGTTTGACCTTAGAATCTTACAGGGAGAAGAATTCAAATAGAGAGAGATCGACGATCTTCCGTGCAATGTTTATCGAGAAAAGAGAAAATTATATTAAAACTAAGGAGTATATAAGTATATGCGATTATATGATGGAGCGAACGCTATATTTTTTTTTTTTTTCTTCAACATACAGACTTTATTAAATTGAGATCAGATGATCATGTAACAAGGTACTAATACATCGAGG
Source organism: Draba incana (assembly GCA_963576765.1). Taxonomy (NCBI): domain Eukaryota; kingdom Viridiplantae; phylum Streptophyta; class Magnoliopsida; order Brassicales; family Brassicaceae; genus Draba; species Draba incana. The sequence continues at coordinate 22,030,056 of OY755203.1, read as the reverse complement.
AACATAGTGATAATAAATAAAACTGGATGAAAAATCTGTTTCTGTTGCCAATCGATCTGCTACTTGATTACTCAATCTTGGAACCCATTTAATCTCTGCATCTTTGAATTTGTGTCGCCAATGACGAATATCATATATCCAATTCCACAGACTAAAACTTTTTACCGACCCTAGTATCAGATGAGATACAGAGAGATTGTCACCTTCAAAAATGACATGTTGATAACCTTTAGCCCATACAATTTGCATTGCCATGAGGAGAGCTTGTAGTTCGGCCTCCATTATACTGTTACATGTTGCGCCAGTGCTATGACCACTTCCAAAGTAAAATCCCTTTGCATCTCGTAAAATCCAACCCATGCCAGATGGATTTGCATCTTGTTTGAAACGACAATCATAGTTGCACTTCACATATCCTTGCTTCGGGCGGGACCATTTAGTGCTTGGTTTTGATGAGGCAATTTGGACTTCTTTCTTAGAAAAACCATTTGTTATCCATTCGTGTGTGTCCTTTTCAGCTTCCTGGATATCTTGCGGCCAAAGTCGACTCTGTTGTTGATATACTAAAATATTTCTACTCTTCCAAATCCTCCAAAGTGTCTAAATCGGCAAGTGACGTACAAACTCCATTTCTTGGTAATTATTGTGAAGCTCAATGAAACTTTGTAGTTGCCCAATCAAATCCAATTGGAAGTCAAAAGGGACTCTGTATCGAGAACTTAAATTGTTCCATATAGCTTGAACATATGCACATCTATAGAAAAGATGATCAAATGCCTCTTCCTCCGTTCCACATCGACGACACTGAGCGTTGCGTGTAATACCTCTCCTTTTAAGAACTGTTCCAACTGGTAGCGCTTGTGATAAAAGTCTCCATAGGAAATGTTTAATTTTTGGTGCAGTATTGAGTTTCCAAATAGCGTCTTTGAGGCGAGGCTCTCCTGGTGGGGGAATTATTCCTTCATGGTCATCGAGATGTGTACTGAGCCAATAGCCAGACTTAACTGAATACTCACCATTTTTTGTATAGCTCCATCCAAGAAGATCATGCGGTTGATGAGAACTGATTTTTAATTTCAAAATCTATGTGATATCTTGGTGATGAAAGAGATATTCTAGTAAATCCATGTTCCATAATGATGTACCAGGAATAAGAAGTTCTTTGACCTTTCGTAAGTCTGTTTGTAAATCATCTTTGAGCTTTTGGCTTCGGGGTGGATGCGTATTTAACCACGGATCAGTAAAAATATTGATTTCATTACCATCTCCAACCAAGCATCGAATTCCTTTCTTGATTAGTTCTCGACCATGTAACAGCGAACTCCAGATGAAAGAGGCTTTGTTACCTTGATCTGCTTCCATAATAGATGTATATGGGAAATATCTTCCTTTCAACAAACGGGCAGCTAAACTTTGAGGTGTAGACATGATTCGGTAAAACTGTTTACCAAGAAGAGCATTATTGAATTTTTCAATATCCCGGAAACCTAGACCCCCCTCTTTCTTTGGTAGACTCATACATTTCCAAGATATCCAGTGCATCGATCGTCGACCTGAACCCTTACTCCACTAGTAATTTGCCAAAACCATGTTAATTTCTTCACAAATTCCTTTGGGTAATTTGAAACAGTTCATCGTATAAACCGGCATTGCTAAAGCTATCGTTTTAAGTAGAATTTCTTTACCACCTTCAGAGAGAAATCGGTGAGACCAGTTCTGAGTTCGTTGTTTCACCTTGTCAATAACGTATTGGAAGACTTCCTTTTTCTTTCGTCCGATATACTCCGGTAATCCCAAGTATTTTCCACAACCGCCATCATTGTGTATATTGAGAATATGACGAAGTCTTGTTTTCACTGAGTCTTTAACTTTTGCTTCAAAAGTAATCGCTGATTTACGTAAATTAACCGCTTGGCCTGATACTTTTTCATACGTTGCAAGAATGCGCATGACCGTGGAACATGATTTTGGGTGAGCATGAATGAAGAAAAGTGCATCATCAGCAAACATCAGATGGTTGATCCGAGGTCCGGTTTGACTAATTTTCATTCCCTGAAGTTGTCTTGATGCAGCAGCTTGTGAAAACATGTGACTCAACACTTCGGCGCAAAGAATGAAAATATATGGCGATAATGGATCGCCTTGACGAAGGCCCCGAGTTGGTATAATGTGACCAAATGGAGCGCCATTGACGAGAGGAGAGAAAGAAACGGTTTCAACGCACATCATTATCCAACCTATCCACACATCATTAAAACCCATCTTTATCAAAGTCTCTTTTATAAACTTCCATTCCATTCGATCATACGCTTTGGAGATATCCGTTTTGATCGTCATATAGGATTTGGCCCAGCGCTTCCGATGCTTAAGAGAATGTAGTATTTCATGAGCTATAATAACGTTATCCATGATGTTTCGTCCCGGAATGAATGCAGCTTGAGTGTCCGAGACTATTCCTGGTAGGATCTTCTTTAATCTATTCACCAAAATTTTTGAGATGATTTTGTAACTAACATTACACAAGGCAATGGGTCGAAAATCACTCATTGATTTTGGTACATCAAGTTTCGGAATAAGACAGAGGTTCGTATGATTCATCGAGCCTTGTAGCTTACTTTGTTGAAAAACACTACGTACTTCCTCTATAATTTCTGGTTTGATGACATTCCAGAACTGATGATAAAAAGCTCTAGTGATGCCATCTGGGCCTGGCACTCTATCCGCTCCAATATCGAAAACAACATTCTTAATCTCTTCCTCCGAAATTGTTGCGGTTAGAGTGCTATTCATATCGGATGTGACTCTAGAAAGAAAACCTTCAAAAACATGCTGATAATCATCTGAGTCATTCCTTATTGTAGCGAATAATGTCGTAAAATAGCTAACCGCAGCTTTGCCAATATTATCATCGCCACAATGGATTTCTCCAGCCTCATCTTCTATGGCAAGTAATCGATTCCGAGCTATTCGTTGTTTTGCACAAGCATAAAAGTATTTAGTGTTCCGGTCACCAAATTTCAACCATCTCTTTCGACTCTTCATGTGCCAGTATTGTTCCTCATCTCTGTGTGCTTGTTGAAGTTCAGTTTGGATATCTCGAATCTCTTGTGTGGTGAGATTGCGAAGTGAAATTCCTTGGTCCAATCGATGTTGTAGGTTTTGAATTTTGATCGCTGAATTTGGTCGGTGCTTGAACCTCCATTCAGACATTGTCTTGCGACAATAACAAATCCTAGAGCTTAAGTTGAGTTGATGTGAAGACGATAGCTTCCAAGTTTCAAGAACTGCGTCTTTAAAACTAATTTTATCATAGCATCGGTTATCATATCGAAATTGTATCTAAGGTTTCCTTCTTGTACTACACATTTGAGTAACCAAAGGTCGATGATCCGATTCGCCAAAAGGAAGAAATTCCGTTTGAGCCGTAGGGAACATTGTTCGCCATTCCGAGTTAGCCATCACACGATCTAAACAGCAGAGGATGTCGTGAGTATATCTCTTCCCCTACCATGAAAAACGATCTCCAATAGATTTGATATCTCGGAGATCACAAAGTTCAATTATTCGCCGGAAGTCCAAAAAAGTACTTTCGGCTCTAATCGGACCACCTTTCTTCTCATCGTTACTTCGTATCTCATTAAAATCTCCCATAAGAATCCAAGGGGCTGCTCGAGTTGATGATATTCTTTCCAAGTGTTCCCATAAGTGTTTTCTATCGCTTTGAATCGGGGGACCATAGACAATCGAGTAGTAGAAACTTGTTCCATTGAAATTGATCAAACAATCTACAAGGTTTGGAGAGCTAAAAATGACTGAAACTGAAACATTTTTTTTGAAGAAAAGAGCGATTCCACCACTCATACCATGTGGAGGAACCGTTACACAATGATCGAAACCTAATTCCTTACAACGAGCACGAACGTAGCCATCTTGTTGTTTTGTTTCCAAAAGGCATATCATGTCCAGAAGATATTTTCGTGATATCTTCTTTAGGCGTGGAACTGTAAGGTCTACGCCAAGACCTCGACAGTTCCAAACTGTTGTATTCATTGGGAATCGGGTGGTTTGGGATCCACCGTAACCTGAATCTCTGCGATGTTTTGTGGACTTGCACCACTGCCTTCGCCAATTTCTCGAACTGTTTGCTTTCTCGGTTCCGCATCATCTTCAGTGTCGGAAAGCTTTCGTTTTCCTGTGATACGACCCTCTTGTGGGTTGTATTCTGAATTTTTTTTTTTTTTTACTTTGCTACCTTTTTACGGAAATTCTTTTTTGTTGGCAAATTAAAAAGATATGATTATTTAATTTTATAATAACTGGGTAATTGTGTTTAAATACAGGTTCTCTTTTTTGTTTTTCTGTCAACATACACGTTCTCTCACAATTCGATTAGGTTAAGGTGGTCATGGAGTATTCCGCTATCAACGGTAGATGGAGTATTCCGCTATCATCCACAAAATGCTCGTTTTTTTTCACACCAAATAATTTGTCAAAGGATTCAGGCAAACCAAATTTAAAAGTGTATGAAAAACAAACAATATCCTATATATTGGCCAGGTATGTTATTTGGAGGAAAATTTAAAGATCTGACTGATTTACCCGCAGTGGTTGCGGTAAGAACAATTTTTAGGTTCACTCCTACGGGTGAATCTCTCTCATTCACCCTTTCTTAATTAAGCAATTAAAATTTAGGGTGAAAATAGTTGTAGGTGAGAGGAAAAAAAGGAAAATTAATAAAAGGAAAAAAAAATGATTGAACAAGATGTTTTTCCTCAAACTTTGTTTCATCATATTCTTCTCCTTTTTTTAAGAGTAACAAATCTAGAGGAATCTAGAGAAATTTGTCTTATGTTTCATCAATTGGATGAAACTTCCTAAATTTTAGAGGAAAATAAATTTATCCCAAATGGTGAAATTATAGAGGAATGAAGAAGAATAGCATATTCCACCAAAATATATTCTTCTAATGTGTCAACCATTTGCACCCATAGTTGTGGGAACCACTAATCTAGTTAATTGAATTAAATCTTTTATTACATACCGCAAATTGAATTAAATCTTTTATTACATACCCAAAATTGAATTAATTGTAAAGACCACTAATTAAAATGAAGTTTCAACATTCAAAAATAAATCATAAACCCCAAACTCAAACCATAAACCACAAAGCTATACCCTAATTTGAGAATAGTTAACCAAAAATAAATCCTAAACCCCGAACCCCAAAGCTATACCGTAATTTAGGAATAGTTAACCCAAACCTAAAAATTTAAACTACAAATCCATTGAAAATCAATTTTTGTAATTAAATTTTTTGGGTTTGGGTTAACTATTCCCAAATTAACACCCCGACTGCCGTGTAGGGGAAATCCTCATCCCCTCGAGAGAAATCCTCATCTCCCAATGGGCCCCCTTGTCTACTCTCGGCCCGTGGGCCCATCCATGTCCGACGGTCGGTGCGTTAGTCCGGGAGGCTCGGAAGTCATGCTTACTGACCTGCAATTCACCACACGATATTTTCTCGTGTTTTGACCTCACTCACATGATACTGAAAATGACTTCCCAGTTGGTCACCGATCTTGAAACTACTACAGCTCAAGCACGCTTAAGCTACTCCCCTAAAACTGAAACAATCAACCTTTTTTTTAAAAAATTAAACATTTCTACTGCGGAAACTCATAAAACAATAATCCAGTTTTATAATTTGAAAACTCAAATCCAAACATTCAACAACCAATCCAGCAATACCAGTTCCAAAATAAGAATCATAAATCTAGCAACCTAAGCAATGGTTCACTAGAACTAAACAAAAGAAGACAATCCTAATTATCCTCTTCCTACGCCCTGATTTCGCATCTTTTTTTTCCCATGTGATGCATGTAAAGGAAAAGCGTGATTGCGAAATCAGGGCGTATGAAGAGAATGATTAGGATTGTCTTCTTTTGTTTAGGTCTAGCGAACCATTGCTTAGGTTGATAGATTTATGATTCTTATTTTGGAACTGGTATTGCTGGATTGGTTGTTGAATGCTTGGATTTGAGTTTTTAAATTATTAAATTGGATTATTGTTTTATGAGTTTCCGCAGTAGAATTGTTTAGTTTTTTTAAAAAGATTGGTTGTTTTAGTTTTAAGGGGTAGGGTTTGGATTTAGGATTTAGAGTTTAGTTTTGAACGCTAAAACTTCATTTTAATTTTTTGGTATTTATGGAATTTTAGCAAAAAGTGGTAATTTTGAAACTTTTCAAAAAAGAGTGGAATTTTTGAGAATCACCTAAATTTAAACTATTGTAAAACCTCTATAAATTAATAATGTCGGGACTTCAAAAATTTATTAATTTAGAGAGATATTAGTTTATCGATAAATTAATAATTATAAATTTATAGAGATATATTTTTTGCGTCATAATTTTTTTGGAAGAAAATAAATCAAATGAAGTTATACTACATAATCTTATTCAATCCATTAGTATGACTAACATGTATTAAATTGAAATTATGATAAAGATTTGTCGTTATTGCAATTAAATTGATCATACTTACTTAATATCGTGATAGTGTATCTAGATAAGAAAATTATACATGGTCTTAGGTACAAAATTCCGAAGAAATCATGGTTACTAACTTTTAATATATATATTACGATACATTTGGAAAAAGAAGTGTACAAAAATTATTTTTGCATCTATTATTTTTCATGGTTACGGATATATATATATATATATATATATATATATATATATATATATATATATATATATATATATATATATAATCAATCATAAATATTTTTGATACAATAAGTAAAATTTGAGATAAGTTTCAACAAATATAAATTTAAGTAAAAAAAAAAAAGGGGGATGAAGCTATATTTTAAACACTATCATAGTTAAATGCATAACTATATACATGATTATTAATTTATACTATTATTGAGACCATATTTTACATGAGAGTTTGAAAAATATTATTATCTTATCATCTTATCGAATTTTGTTAATTTTTACATTGGCTCGACTCGGGACCAAAAAAATTTATTAATTTATGGTAATCATTAATTTATTGAGTATTAATTTATAGATGTTCTACAGTACAAATCCATTGCAAATCAAATTTTGTATTTGTGGTGTTTTTTGAACTAATGAAAAAATGATATTTTTGAAACTTTTCAAAAAAATGATGGTATTTTAGGGAATTTTTTTAATAATAATTTTTTTTATTTGTTTAACTAGATAATAGAGTATTAATTGTTTTTATTTGTTTAATGTAGTAAATTATTTAATTAAATTGATGGTCCCTACAACTGAATTTTGATTGGTTAATAAAAATGGGGTGAATGAGAGAGGTTCGGTCCTAGGGTGAACCCAAGAATGGTTCAATTTAAAAGTGTATGAAAAACAAACAATATCCTATATATTCGTCAGGTATTTTATTTAGAAGAAAATTTAAAGACCTGACTGATTTACCCGCATCGGTTGCGGTTGCAGTTGCGGATGCGGGAGTTTGCGGAAGTAGGCGGTTGCCTTGAACACACAACACTGAAAACTCGACAGTAGAAACTACGAATATCGGATCCGGAATCTGCAAGCGGTTCTGGAAACTAGATAGAAAAGGTTTTCAGATGATATGTAGATCCCTTCGTGAATCCTTCTAGATAGTCGGCAAAACACTTCTCAAATAGTCTAATCGTTGATCGGATCTGCACAGATCGGTCTCGAGAAAACATACACAACTCATAAACTATTGATCCGCATGTCAAACTTCTTTCTCCTATAATTAGACTAGAGAGTAAAGAACTTACCAACAAAGTTTCATTAAATTATCCGAACCGATTTGGAATTATATGAAACTTAATTGAAGTAACAAGCCTTACAGTAAATTAGTATACATTATTACTTTTACGTATTTTATATTTTGGAAATTAATTGGGTGAAATTAATTGAATCAGACTCGACGTTCCATATTCCCACCAAAAAAAAAAGCACAAACCTTTTGTTTTTCCTTTTCTTACCATCATGTGTTATTGTTTTTAATGAGTCACAGAGAAGAAAGCGTGCAGTTCACAAGAGATATGTTCAACAAAATCACCAAAGACATCCAGCTTTGAAGTTGTTTCACCACCAATATCACACTCAAACTCACCTCCTCTGTTTCTATCAAAAGTCAAGTTTCCAGTTCAGAGCTCGAATCGCTCTTTTCAACAGAAGAGAGACATCCCATTAAGCAATCAAACAACGATGCGTCTATCTCGAGTAAGACTCGAAAACATAAGCAAAAGCTACCAAGATCAAAACTCAATTTGAAAGTTTCGTTTTTGAGTCTAGAATTTGAGGTTTCGATGAGAAGACAGTGAAAGAAGAGTTCATAAGTGCGTTTGAAGAAGGAATGGAGATTGCGAAGAGGCTTCAGAAACTACAGAACGCGATACAAGAAATTGTTGATGATTCACAAGTTACTCGACGAACAGAGACGAGATTGGCAAATGAGAATTGAGAAATGTGATTCCTTTGAGCTAATGTGTGATTATTACGTGTAAACAGAATCCAGATTTAATTGCTTTTGGATGAGTATGCTTGCTGTTTGGGAAAAGCAACATAAAGATATTGATGCAACAAAGGATTTTATTAGTAGCCTGAAGGGTTGAGCAAAAACGGTAAAAAAGAGTTTGAAGACTCTGTTTATAAATAGAAACTTCTGCTGACTCTGTTTATAAATAGAAACTGAGAGGCTTGAAGAAGTGAGGAGCAAATAGAGAAACTATTTCAGCGGAAACAAATGAAAACTTGGTTTCCAGAAGGTGGATTAAGCGGAAGATCTCTAGTCACCGTCAAGAATCTTGAAGTTAATTTTGAAGATAAGGTGAGATGACTAAATTAGAGGATACTCCTTTTATTACTTGTGTGTGGTCTCATCTTTTGATTTATATGTGAAGCAAGGAGATGTTATTTAATAAGGCAAATCCAGCGATGAAAAGAGGAAACAAAATCGCGCTTATTGGTCCAAACGGATGCGTAAAAGTACATTATTAAATACTGATTATGGGTTTGGAGAAGCCTATGAAGACATGTAATGGTTCTTGATTTAGATGGATAAATTTGTGTGATTGAGACGGTTGTTATATATTGGAGAATTGACCATATAAAAAGGCCTTTTTGGTCGCTCCAACTTCAAAGCTGATATGTTCGGTAGAAAAGTCAGCTCTTTTGAGTGGCGGTGACAAGGCACGCCTTCCATTCTGCAATTTCATGGTGAAACCATCTACTCTATTCGTGTTGGACGAACCCACCAATCGCATAGAAAATTTGGACAATTCATTGAAAATTTGTATAGAGATAATATATTTAACAAGAGCTTTTCCTTTTTGCTTTGAGTTTGGGTTTGAACTTTGTTGAACATTACCAATTTCAATTCATAACAAAAGATCAGATGTTATATTTTTCATCAGAAATCTTCACACTTTAATTAGTTATATGTGAGTCGTTTAAAATAAATCTGTGGACCCATGTTTTAAAGTACTGCATCCCCTAATTTATGGGTTCATAAAAAATCTTTCTTAATGGTCGTTTGCATTCTGGAATTTAATTGACATTCTTTACAATTTCTATACATAATTCATTTGCCTCTCTAACTCACTTGACTAAAAATCTATAGAAAAAATAACAATGACAATATTCAATCAATAAAACTAATAGATCATTCCCATTCAATAATTACACCAAATACAATGTCAAAATAAAATATTCAAGAGTTCATACCAATTTATTCGAGTATTACTTAACAAATAAAAAAATTTAAATACTCATTATTCACGAATCAAATACATAAGGAAAAATCAAATATGAAATCATTGCTATTCTGAGTCGATTTGAAATTTTGTTTCCAACCATAAACAATATACCACATCTGTAGGAGCAACAAAACAAAAATACATCACCTCAAAGTCAAATACCCTTTACTAATACGACACAACAACGGGTAAAAAACATGAAAACAAAAAGTAGACAAAAAAATATATAACTCTATCAAACGAAACATATGTTATGCATGACAATATAATTTTTGAACAAATTATATACAAAAAATTATAAATAACCCACGCGTAGCGTGGGGAAACCCTTAGTAAAAAATAAAAATCACTGGAACGTATAACGTTTTCTAGATAAAGAATATAACATACCTAAGATTAGACTTAAGATGCAAATATTTACACCATGAGCAATGATTTTCAAAAGTTTTGTCCATCAACTCAGTCACTGCACTTTGTTTCAGCTGCAAGAAACTTACAACATTACTAACAAATAACGATATAGGAAAATGTGTAGACAAATAGAAAGCAACCTGACAACAATGCTCACCTCATCATATTCTTCATTAATTATTTCTTTTTCTGATATCAGCATTAGCAAGACGCAATATTATGTGCTCCCTCTTATTTGCCACGTTCCCTCTCTTCAGTCACCATATGAAGTGAAATGACAATGAATATGCAACGCATAAGAAAGAAGGTAAAGAAAAGGAATTGCAAGAACATCTAAGTGAGAATTGCCAAATCGTATGAAAATATTTTGAAAGAAACTTAAATAATACATATATTTTATAATATGTTTTATTTTAATAAGTCCTACCTCTTTGTTAATATTACAAATTCACATCACACAAACACTTATATTGAAGTACTTTTTTTTCTTATGTTTTGCTCGTAATTTTCTTTTGTTTTGCTCAATTTCTAAAATATGGGTATACTATCTGATGGTATTCAGTAATACGTATATATATATACAACATCGTATCAAACCAAATTGTTAAACGAACAACCAAATATTATTTATTTAATAGATTTTGTTTTTTTATATGTATTTAACATCAAACCAAATCAAATTGTTTAGGGAAACTATACAATTCAAAAACTATTTATAAACTTTACAATAACTATGTATAAACTATATAATACAAAAACTATGTATAAAGAAATTGTTTAGGGAGGAAACTATACAATCCAAAAACTATGTACAAATTTATGTAACTTTAATCTTCTCGCATTCAACCCAAACATCACTTAAAATAAAACAAATATAGTTTATGTAACTTTTTAATCTTCGTTCATTCAACCTAAAACATCACCTAAAATAACAAATATAGTTTCTCCCTAAACAATTAGCTTAAGGATCAACTGCTAACATTCATCGAGATGTTGGGCGAGGAGGTAGAAGAAGCTGGCGTTGTATCATCCCTAGAGATAGAAACTATAAAAAGGAAGAAGAATTACCTTGTTAATTGGAGGAAAATGATTGTGTTTCTTCAAGAAGGATCATGAGGCGCCTTTTCGTTTGTTAAAAATCAGAAATTATAGTATAATTGGTGAATAGAGAAATAGAATGAGAAAGAATGCGAAATGATGAAAATGGGGTGTTTTGGAGTTAAAAAGAGGAAGAAAATAAGTGGTGAATAGAGAAAGATCAAATGGAAAAAAAAAGAAGTGATTTTCGTTTACTCCCTCTCTGATGTCTAGTACTTTTGCTGGCATCGTGAGAGGATTGTAAACTAGTAGATTCTTATGATGTTGTTGCAATTTTGGGTCGTCAAATAGTGTTATGAATTTTTCGTTTTTTGTCTTCTCCTTTTTGAGTTTGGAATCGTTTTTGTTGATTTTATTGATTTTTGAATCTCTTTAAGCTACTAAGTTATACTTTTGAGTTGGGATTGAGTTATTTGTATAGTCTAAACAGGCAAGAGTATGAAAAGGTTGAGTTATTTGTATTGATTTTCCTTATTATGGTATGATTTTTTTTGTCTATTGGTGATAAACAGGCAAGAGTGCCCTTTTGAATCATTTTTTCATACCAGTTTTAGAGAAATGGATGAAGAAACAATCTACAAACGCAAAAACGCCACAAAAATCTAAAATTGCGATCAAAAAGAAAACACTTCATCTCCACATGCATCAGCAAGAAGAACCAAATTGGGATTTTTTGTATTCTTACCGACATCGAAATCATGAGCATGAGCATCGCAATTAACAGACGAATCATATTAGAAACCCTGAAAAGCATCTTCAAACTCATCGTCTTCCTAACGCTTCGTCTTCGAAAATAACCGTAGGAGTGGGGTTCTGTATATATTGGATTTAGTGAGGGAGTTGAAACATGGGTTGTAGTTGATGTTCCATAACGGTTATTTGAGAATTGCAGAAGGCAATTTTGGTGACGGTTGTTATAGGTGACGACATCGGCCAAGAAAGACAAAAAAAGCTTTTACCGGAGCATAATTTTTGTTAATTAATTAATAAACCGAGAATGAGGCAGATAAATGAAGAAATGGTGATTTCATGGGTGACTTGTCATTTTTATGTAATGTGATTGGCTGATTATTTTAGCTAACATGTCAATTTTATTGGCTAGAAATATTCAGAATTTTTTTGCTGACGTGAACAGCCTAAGAAGCCTCCAATTTTCTCCTTTTTTATATAAAGGAGATGGTTAATTATGTTTTTTTTTTATTAGAGGCGAGCATTAAAAATGGAGAGAACTTTCCAAATATATTTATTAGAATATTCTCAATTCAAAAGTTAGCATAGAATGCTAACATCGCATGTGTAAGATTTGGAGATACACTGAATATACGTGTTTAAGAACAATTAAGTAGTTTCTATTTCTGTGTTAATGAAAATCTCCGTAATCTCTCTATAATTTACCATTTCTTTGGATACAATAGCTAATAAGTAATATATATATTCTCTAGTATCTAAGTTTTCCTTATTCGAAGTTAATGAGTAATACAAATCTTCTCCTTCTCGGTTGAATTTACTTCTCTTTCATATATTTCAATACAGAAACAAGAAATTCATACATCCAAAAAGAGAAGTTGCAAGGGAGGTGGATGGACGTTTTGGTGGCTACGGTGCTTGGCATCATCTTGGCCTGTGTAGCAATCTTATTCTGTACTTGATATATTTACTGTTTCACTATTATAAAAGCGAACGATGATTCGTAATCGCTATTATTATAAGTTATTTAACTACGTCTAAGATGTTTCTTTTGTTTTTGGTTTTTAATGGTATTTTATCAATTTGAGTTATATAATCCTTGTGGAGAATAATATTATTATAGCATAAAGTCTTGGGAAGGGCTTATTCTCCTTTATTCGTTTTGCCTGAAACGATAAGTGATTTCACCTCTCAGGTCGAATTCATCGTTTGTTGAATACGTCAAAACAATACAACTTAACCGCTCGAAAAATCTATGCGTTATTCTTATTCACACAAAAGTGCACTTTTTTTCTCAAATCGTTTCCTAAAAATGGATTAAAAAAAAAAAAGATAATTAAAGAAAGATCTACGAGAGCTTCACCAACGATCACAGCTCATATTCACCATCAAAAAACCATTGGTTCTCTAGAGACCATCCAATTAACAAAAAAAAAAAAATTGTGTAATGGGAAAAAAAAAGAATGGATAATAAACCTAGTTGGTGATTAGAGGAAACCAAAATATTAAAAAAATATTGCAACTCAAAAAGAAAAGTTAATCCTCCAAAACTGGACCCCTCTTAAGATCTCAATTTGTTCCCGAATTCGACAAAGAGAGAATCCATCTTCTGAGAGGGTACCAGTTTTTGTTTTGTTTTCTTCTCCAATCTTTGTTTTCTGGGTTTGTTGTCAAGAAATTTTCTCCCTTTTTAGTTTTCCCGGGAAAGTTTTACATTTTTATATTTTGAGTATTGGAAAATATTCCATAAATGTGGGGAGTCGCCGCAGAACCAGCAGATTCTTATTACCAGATTCGCCCTGAGTGCACAGATGTCCCCAATACCAGATTCAAGATCAAAGTAGCTTCCTTTCTCTAGCTTTTCTTGGAATCGTTTGTCAGAAATTTCAGATTTTGTCTATATTAGTTTCGCATACAATGCTAAATTGTAACATTTGGTTATAATAAACTAATGGCATGATTGACCAGTATTTGTTATGATTAAGACTTGTGGAAGGAAATGGCTGATAAATAGTTGTGTTTAGAGAAAGGCAGATTCCTTGTTGGATTTATTTGCCATTAGCTGAGGGTGTATTATGTGTTCTTTATTGGTTTGGAAGTGATCAAACAAGAGAAGAGAGCATAATTCAATACTAATAGTTATGGTTAATGAGTTTGATGTTGATGTTGAGTTTGATGTTGATCAATAATGCTCTGACTTGCTTACAGTTGATGTTTAGGTTTTCTGATGCTGAGTATTGGTGGGAATATTATTGATTTTGTTTCGTCACATGATTATGTTTAGAGAATGGCAGAGTCTATATTGCTGACAATCAATACATGTCTTTTTCTTAATTATGTTTGTGCAGCCTGGTAAGACTCTAAGTGTAAGAAAATGGCAAGCTGCATTTACAACAGAAGGATTCCTCGATATGGGCAAAACTCTAAATCGAATCCAACGAGGAGTAAGTCTCGAAAACTCATTGTTTGCAAAGACTGCAACATTTGTTCTGCATATGCAAGTATCCATCAAAAGAGTAAATAAAAATTTGTGTTTTCTCATCATTCCAATCCTTTTGCTTGGTTTCTTGACTTGTCTAGGGAATCCATCCATCCATTAGAGGAGAAGTCTGGGAATTCTTACTTGGTTGTTATGATCCAAAGAGCACATTTGAAGAAAGAGAGCAAATCCGACAGCGTAGAAGGTGATTTTGTCACCTACATAAACTTTTGATTCTCTCATGTCTTTTTATTTTGAAAGTATCAATGTTTCCTTACAGAGTACAATATGCTTCTTGGAAGGAGGAATGTAAACATATGTTTCCGGTCATTGGAAGTGGTGGATTCATTACCGCACCTGTAATTACCAAAAAGGGTCAACCCATTTACGATCCTCTTGTACTCAAAGAAACAAATTTAGGTAAAAATCATGTAACTTTTGATAAAGGAAAATATAGTAGAACTTGGGAAATTAAGCACTTTAAGTATTATTTCAGGTGCAAATGGTGCTGATTTCTTCCAAGAGCTTAAAAGCCGCGGACCTTTGGACAAGAAAGTTATTCAGTGGATGCTAACACTTCACCAGATAGGTCTGTGATTATGCAGCTTCGGAGTCTCAACAGATAGCATTTCTGAGAGAGATGATTCAGTCTAATATTCAATTCGCTTACGTAAACTATTATTTTTCAGGTCTTGATGTAAATCGAACAGATAGGACTTTAGTATTCTATGAGAATAAGGATAATTTGTCTAAGCTATGGGATATTCTAGCTCTTTACGCCTGGATAGACGACGATGTAGGATATTGCCAAGGTAAAGCCATTAAATTACACAGTATTAATCTTTTGTTCAAGCCTTTAAGAGGTGGTTGATTCTTTGGTTTTTCTTCTGACCAGGAATGAGTGATCTTTGTTCCCCTATGATTATGCTTCTTGAAGATGAAGCTGATGCTTTTTGGTGTTTCGAACGATTGATGCGCCGATTGGTACTTTACCTCTCTGATTTGTGTTAATATATCTTTGTCTTGACTCGCTCTGTAATCAGATTATATTAAACGGTTTTCTTTCTTCTTTTTCAAAATTGATAGCGAGGGAATTTCCGGAGCACGGGGAGATCAGTCGGAGTCGAAGCACAGCTTACGCATTTGGCTTCAATCACTCAGATTATTGACCCCAAACTCCACCATCACTTAGGTATTATATCAAAGCTTTTTCAGCTCACTCGTAGCAGATAATCATCGTAATTGCTTGAGCGATTGAGATCTTGAAATGCAGAGAACTTGGGTGGTGGTGACTATCTCTTTGCGATTCGGATGATAATGGTTCAATTCCGCAGAGAATTCTCTTTTTGCGACTCCTTGTACCTTTGGGAGGTATATATGTTTTATTCGTCTCTTTATAAACTCGAAAACATGTTTCTTTGGGCCACACACTAATAAAGACCGATTATTTTTCCATTCCCGGAATTGTTTTTTGCAGATGATGTGGGCATTAGAGTATGATCCGGAAATGTATTCGCTGTACGAGGAGCCTGAATTCGAGGGAGAGAAAACCGAAGGTTCCTCCAAAGGTAAACCAAAGTCGATAAACCAATGCGGGAAGTACGAGAGAGAGAACATGAAGAACGGTGCAAAAAGCGCGGAAGGTCCTTTGCCTATTTCGGTTTTCTTAGTAGCAAGTGTCTTGAAAGACAAGAGTTCTAAGCTAATGACCGAAGCTCGAGGACTCGATGATGTTGTTAAGGTAATTTCAGTGAGATCTCACCGGGTTTTCTCTCTTTTACTACTATTTCCATTGAATAAACTCCTCATTAATCTGTTTGTTTGGCTTAGATCTTAAACGACATAACCGGAAACTTGGATGCTAAGAAAGCATGTTCTGGTGCAATGAAACTTCACAAGAAGTATCTAAAAAAGGTATGCTTTCATATCTTTTCCCTCTCTCTCTCTTAGATTCTTTCTGTTACAAATTTCTACTGAGAAACACTTTTGGGTTTGTGTCTGATCTTTCTTTAGCTCTCTTTTAAGTCTCTCTGATTGTAATGTTCTTTGTTATTACAGGCCAAGAAATAGCATTGGAGAAGTTACATGATTAGTGTTTTGTATGTTGATAACTCGCATAATCCGGCGACAAAAAGTGACTAATGAGAGATTTACGATTCCTTGGGTTACAAGCATTCTTGAAAAAGAACAAAACAATGGAGCCCTAACTTACACAACAACTTTTCGTTGTTAACTGTTCATAAAATTTCATGTTGTAATATATTGGTTTTACAAACCAGGTCTTTTACTTCTGTTGTATTAAGGAAAAGAAAAGGAAAAGCATAAAACAATGATCACCATCCAAGTGATTTTTAAACTCGATTGTTGCATTTGTAAGTCGGATTATAAATGTAAATAAGAATAATCTGGATTCCATGACAGACGTAGGAGTACTTGTTCATGAAACATGATTTATTTTCTTTACAGTTTATGGTTGTTTTCTGAAACGAGGATGGAAAAACTCAATTACAATTTTTAACATGCAAACGAGTAAAGCAGACCAAGTTAAGTGAGCTGCTTTGAACTTTAAACAGGAACACATATTACGAATCAAGAAAATTTGACACAGAAGAAACATTTCATTGAGAAGAAACAAAAGCACCAAACAGTTCAAAACATAAATACTCACATAAAAGTTTTAGAACACCTAAACTCCTTTATTCCATTCCTTCCACATCCGAAGGATCACGGTGAAATTTTTTAAACATAAAAGGCTTTTCTTAAGCATCTACGGTCTCAGCTGAATCAGCAGCTGCTAATACCAGCTCGGGGCTTAGCTCTCCGACGTTAGTTCCGTCTAAAGCATTGGGTAGTCCCAAAGCTTTAAGAGCAAGCTGTCCCGCCTTCTGTCCCGATATCATCATAGCTCCAAACGTTGGTCCCTGCATCACAAATTTCATTCACTCACTCAGATTATATACTGATCTAAAACTATGAATACTGAATTATAGATTAATTATGATCAAACTCACCATTCTCGGTGCACCATCGATCTCCGCAACTTCCATTCCGGTAACAATCATACCGGGAACAACCTCTCTGGTCAATCTCACAATCGCGTCTTCAGCTGTGTTCATGTCGAGTGCTTTCATTCCAGGAACATGATCGATCAACCCGATGCTCTTCAACCTTTTCACACCAGTGGCTCCAAAGGGACCATCGTGACCACACGAGCTCACAACAAGCTTGGCTTCCATGACGTTCGGGTCCATGCAAGACTGTGTGTCGTGGTTCATCGACACAAGAGCCCAGTTAGTCACAACACCAGCGACTCTGTTTCCTTTCACGATCAGATCCTCAGCCGCCACAGCGTTAAAGAGCTTCACATTGGGACGAGCCAAGAGCTTGCTCATGATGGTCGATGTGAACAGAGCCGCGTGCTTGACCACCACGTAAGTGTCTTGCTCATCGTAGGCTACACCAATCTCGTCCAAGAACAAATGTGCTGGTTTACGCACAATCTGTCACATATAAACATACAATCATTACTTCAGTATAACACTCATAAACACACACTCAAATTCCAAACTGAGATGGATAGATTTCTAATCCTGATTTATCAATAAACATTTTCAAATTTTCACCAAATTCAGATTTGTTATTCAGTCTAGACCTAATTCATACATGCAAATCCGAATCTAATCTCAAAAAACAACAGAGAGAGAGAGAGAGAGAGAGAGAGATTTTGTGATATAATATTTACCATGGCGGAGAAAAGTTGACCACCGAGCCACGCACCACCACCAGGGCTAACCGATTGTTCGATAATCGCGACCTGAACGTTAGGGTTCTTACTGATCTCGTAAGCACACGATAAACCAGCGGATCCAGCACCAACGACGACGACATCAGTCTCGGCGTAAGTGATCATATCAGTCATGTACCTCCTCGTCATCTCACGAGACACGATCGATTCCTTGATCGGATCGAAAGTGAAAGCGTTGAGATCGTAACCAGCGGTGGCGCGAACGGAGACCGATCGTGATTTGAGAGCGAGGGAGACCGGTGCGGCGGAGATGGATGAGCCATGGAAGGAGGAATCGAAAAGCTTGGTGGAAGAAAGAGAGAGAGTAGAAGCAAACGCCGCCATTGTAGAGGAGTTTTTTGAGTGCTGATGGATGATGGTGAAGTGAAACTGTGGTGGTTGTTGAGTGTATTTAAATTAAGAAGAAGAGAAGAAAATATCTGCAGAGTGATGACGACAAGGTCAGAGATAAGGAAACTGTGGTCATCGAATTTTTGTTTTTATTTTTATGTTTAATGTATTATTTATTGTGATTTATTTAGTTTTGCCTATCAATGGAAACATTGGTAAGTAACGAGCTTGGTCTCCACGGTTCTAATTAAATGAAGAAGACTTTTTTGACGTTATTAGTTTTTGGAATTTAATAGATTTGAAAATCCTTTTCGATTTAAGAATCTTATATGAATTCACTGATTTTTAAAATCTAATTAAACGGATTTAAATGAATTTTAAAATCCAATTAAAATGATTTAAATGGATTTTAAAATCTAATAAATAAATTGTAATGAATCAACCAAATGGAGTTATATGAATTTAAATAACTTTCCGTATCTATTTACTTTGGTATAATTGTTTTTTAGGCCAACATATTTTCTCATTATCGACAAAAGTTTTAAAAAACCATCAAAATAAAATCAATAAGATTTTTGTGTAACAAGTTCAAAGATTATATAAAAATAACATTTTATAAAAAATATAATAAATTTTCATTATAGCAAATAGAATATTGTATAAAACAAAAATTGGAAAAGTAAAAAATTACATTATATCAGTTATTTTACGTTATGTGAGATATTATTGTGAATTTGAAATCTTTTATAAATATGTGACGTTAATCTTATTATATAAAAGAGAGTTCTTATAATTGTAACTCACGAGATCGCGACACGTGTTAAATAGTCGTTTAGATTGTGACACGTGTCAATTATTTAAATATGTAAATTTTTCAATACCAAAATTGTTAGTTACTCAAAAAGAAAGAAATTAAAATGGAAAATAAACAATATATAAAAGAGAGTTCTTATAATTGTAACTCACGAGATCGCGACACGTGTTAAGTAGTCGTTAAGATTGTGACACGTGTCAATTATTTAAATATATAAATTTTTCAATACCAAAATTGTTAGTTACTCAAAAAGGAAGACATTAAAATGGAAAATAAACAAGCATAAAATAAAGATAAAAAAAATTTGGTTGGTGGTATATTTAGTTTACGAAATAGCAACAAAGAAGGATCGTCAAAACATGTACGAATTCTTTAGTATGTATACTTTAGTAATTTCCAAATTCTTCAAACTATATTTTTTAAATTACATATGAACCTATAATTTAAAATATTACATTATCTAAGTTTTTTTTTTTTGTCAAAACATTACACTATCGAAGTTATTAATTTATGGATTACGACATTCTTAATGAACTTCATTGTTATTGGTTTGGTGAGTTTTAAAATCCATTTCAAATCCATTGTTATTCAAAAAGTTTAGCTTTTAGGGATTATATAAATCTATTAGAATCTATTGTTATTGGTAGATGGATTTGTTCTAATTTTACTTATTAAACAAGATTTTGAAAAAGGGGGGGGGGGAGGGGGGGGGGGGGGGGGGGGGGTGGTTTAAAATCCATTGTTATTAATTTATGGATTATGAGATTCTTAATGAAATTCATTGTTATTGGTTTGATGAGTTTTAAACTCCATTCCAAATCCATTGTTATTCAAAAAGTTTAGCTTGTAGGGATTATATAAATCTATTAGAATCTATTGTTATTGGTAGATGGATTTGTTCTAATTTTACTTATTAAACAAGATTTTGAGAAGGGAGGATTGGTTTAATATACCAAAAGTTTTGTAAAATTTGAAAACTAACCCTTGTTTTAAAAAGTTTGAAAACTAACTTTTTTATTAATAAAAAAATAACATATTCTGATAGTTTGATTTTTTTTCAAAGCATTTTTTGAAATTAATTTAATTTAGGTACTTTGTTCAAAGTTCCTAAAATACCACAAAATTAAAATGAAATTTCAACATTCAAAACTAAACCCTAAACCCCAAACACAAACCCTATCCCCTAAAAAACTATACCCTAATTTGGAAATAGTTAACCCAAACTCAAAATTTTAACTACAAATCCATTAAAAATGAATTTTTGTATTTGTGGTACTTTTTGAACTATTGAAAAAGTGATATTTTTAAAACTTTTCAAAAAATTGTAGTATTTTAGGCAAAAAATTGTAGTATTTTAGGGAATTTCTCATTTTTTTATTTTTAATTTTAATTTAAAAATATATTTTAATTTTAGATTTTTGTTATTTAAATTTTGATTTTGATTAAAATTTTTTCGTTTAAACGATTATTTTAATATAGAAAAAGTTATTTTTCAAAGTTTTAAAAAGAAGGGTTAGTTTCAAAGCAAAAAAGATTTTGAGAATATTTTTACAAATTTCCTCTTTTGAGGATCCCTCATAAAACCTTTGGATTTTTAGAATTCTAATCACGAAATTTTCTAAATACACAAATCTCTCTACAAATTTAATAAATCTTTGGATTTTAAAAATTCATCAACTCTATGAGAATTTATTGGTTACAAAACAAAAATTGCACATTTGATTAAAAGTCTTATTATTTCATTTGTTACATGTTTGAAATTTTTATAAAAAACTAATTATTTATATAAAAATGGTAATTGTATAAAAAAAATTGCAATGTCAACAAAGGTGTATATAAAATTTAGAAGACCTTTTAATCCAATTTTCCCATTTTACTCATCTACACCTTTGTTTTTTTTTAGTTTGGCGACATATACTTTAGTTGAAATTGAATTCTCTAATACCCTTGAATTCCTTAATTGTATGATTTGTTTCCTAAATTTTAAATTTAAATTATTCCATTTCAATTGATTCTGATTTTATTTTATAATTATATTTCGGATTTAATTTTTTTTTTTTTAATTTCATTAATTGAAACTTTATAATATTGTATGAAATAAAAAAAATTATATAAATATGGGAACACTCTTAATGGAAAAATAAATATATGGGAACATTTCCTCGCTTTTCTTCATTAACCATGAATTTCCACTTTTTATTTTCAAATGATCTTCATACACCACATGTTACATAGATCTGCATCATGTCAAGGTTGTAAACATATGAAAATGAAGAGAAGCCATAAAAATGCTAGGGTTAACGTAGCAATATTACCGTATTCTGAAAAAATAGAATGCATGTTCTAAATTATGCGGAACTAAATCTTAAAAAAAATATATAAATTTCTTAAGCGCTTGTTATATTTAAAGATTTTAAATATTTTATTTACTTAATATTCGAAATGTCCATATGATAATTTATTATGCAGAATGTAATCCAACTGGATATTTGTCTTTCTTAACCGCAAATTTATTTTAAATATTTCAAAGATTTGATTTCCTAAATTTTCAGTATTTCAAAATTAATTTTAGAATTGATATCCTCGATTTTGCTGAATATAGAACAAACTAAAGAATACATATTCTAGATTTTGTATAACGTAGAGCAAAGTAAATATTATGTATTCTGAAATTTAGTTCTAAAACTTTTAGAATATTAGTTTTTTTCCTAAATTTCTTAGAACATAGGAAAATGTGCAGGTGACGTATTCTAATATTTTCTTTTAAATCGTTTGAAATGTTCGTGTACTCTAAATTTTTAGAATAAAAAGACGAATTGTAAAATTTTAGAACATGTACAATCGCTATATTACTTTATTTATACTTTTTAGAGAATGTATAGATAACATATTGTATATTCTAAAAAAATTAAATTAAATTCAGAAATCCAAAATTTAATCTATTGGTTACAAAACAAAAATTTCACCTTTGATAAAAGTCTTATTATTTCATCTGTTACATGTTTGAATTTTTTTTTTTTAACAAATTATTTATATAAAAGAGTAATTATGGAAAACAATTGAGAAATTTTGAGTTATGCCACTTTTCAAATATGCCACCTTTCAAATATGCCACTGTTTTGAAATCATTATAAGCATGCCACTATTTTAAATATTATAAACTAGATCTGATTTTTTTTTCTCTCTACCATCCAGATTTCGTTTCACTCTCTCCCTCTACCAGATTTCATATTTCTCTTTCATTCAGATCTCCCCATCATAAGATGGGATCTCACTGTCATTGGATTCGGTTCTCGTCGTCTATGATTTCACTATCTTCGATCTCTGTCGCGAATTCCTTTAGCATGGATCTGAGATTGGATCTAGCAGATTTAGGAAAAAGAAGAAGAAAAAGAAGTAGAAGAAGAAGAAGATTAGATCTCAAAGTAAATTCAAACACACAAACGACCGTAAATTTTCGTTTTTGGGTTAACTATTATGCATTTGGGGTATAAATTGTGGGAGATGGGGGTAGGTGATAGACTCCTCGTAAGGATCTATGTCCGATGATCACTACGAAAGGTTTTGAAGACGCGGAAAGATGATTATGGATGAATTTCGTGATGGAAGATGAATGGTTTGAACGTGAACGATGAACGAAACAATGGATCGATGCGTACTTCTCAAGAGAGATGAAAGTCTCTTGGACTACAAAGCTTCTCCAAACCTTTAATATGACGCACAAAGGAAAGGAAAAGGAGTGTTTGATATTACACACAAACACGGTTTGATCAACGATTTAGAGAAATATTTTTAATAAAAAGGTTGATGAATCTTATTAGAGATTTCGACCACTTTATAAAAAGGAGGAGAAGATGGAAGGACAAACCCCATTCCAGTTCTCAATACACGGCAATTTAAGAGAAGACAATAAATGAATGAAGTTTGAAAGTTTAACTAAGTGTGAACACACTCACACATATCTTTATTAAAACATAAAATAAAAATAAAGGATAAAATAGATGGGCCGGCTGAAACTCATATTTCCATGGGCTTCAAGAAGTCCAAAATTAGCCTAAGTATGATAATGGGATAATGACAAAGTGTGCACACTTGGCTCATTAAAAACCTCTTTCAAAAAACCCAAAGGGAAAAACCGAAGAGAGGGAAAAAGAGTACAAGTCCGCACACCTCCCATTATCATCCTTCCTCGGCTCGAATCATAACCAACGTGTTTTGATGAGCAACCAAAGGAAGTTGGCCGGCAATCTTAACCATAAGCAAAGAGATAGCTTGGTTAAGTTGTCGTGTTCGTGACCTCGTCATCGGACCATTCAATATTTCCAAGGCTTTAATATCTTCAAAAACCTTCGTGACTCCTAGTTGCTCCTCGGCTACAAGCGGTTCCATAGCTCCTTGATCCGGGTCGGCCATGGTCTCATCATCCTCTCCCACTTGAAAAGGATTTGACCTCAAATCCGCATCATCTGCAAAATAAGGGAGAAGGTCGGAAACATTGAACGAATTACTAACGTTATACTTACCTTGGAGATCGAGTTGGTAGGAGTTGTTGTTGATGCGTTTGATCACTTGGAACGGTCCATCGACTCTCGGCATTAACTTAGATTTTCTTTCCTCCGGGAAACGTTCCTTTCTAAGATGGAGCCAAACTTTGTCACCTTCCTTGAAAATGATCTCCTTTCGGCCTTTGTTTGCATATTTTTGATAAAGTTTGGTCCCAGCCTCAATATTTGCCTTAGTCTACTCATGAACCTGTTTCACAAGATCGGCTCTCTTTTTGCCGTCTTGGCTAAGTCTTTCACTCAAAGGTAAAGGGATTAGATCCAAAAGTGATATATGATTAAAACCATAAAAACCTTGAAACGGAGAAAACTTAATAGCGGAATGCACCGAATGATTATATGCAAATTCTATATGCGGTAAACATTCTTCCCAAATTCTAAGATTCTTTTTAATAAGCACACGTAACAAAGTAGATAATGTTCGATTAACAACTTCGGTTTGACCATCGGTTTGCGGATGACATGTTGTGGAAAATAATAACTTAGTTCCTAATTTTGACCATAAATTTTTCCAAAAATAACTAAGGAACTTAGTATCACGATCCAAAACAATGGTTTTAGGCATGCCATGCAAACGAACAATTTCCCTAAAGAACAAGTCGGCTATATGAGATGCATCATCGGTTTTATGGCAAGGTATGAAATGCGCCATTTTAGAAAATCTATCAACAACCACAAAAATGGAATCTATACCGTTTTTAGTCCTAGGCAATCCTAAAACAAAGTCCATAGATAAATCAATCCAAGGATGCGAAGGAATGGGTAAAGGAGTATACAAACCGTGCGGTTGAAGTTTAGACTTAGCTTGTTTACATGTAGCACAACGTTCACAAAGCCTTTCAACATCTCTCTTCATGTTCGGCCAATGGAAGTGATCTTGCATCACCTTAAGAGTTTTGGCAATGCCGAAATGACCCATTAGTCCACCTCCATGAGCTTCCCTTAAAAACAATTCTCGCAAAGAAGAGTGAGGTACACAAAGTCTATTCTCATAAAATAAATAACCATCAAGCCGATAATATTTTCCAAAGGCAAAATTTTCACAAGATTTAAAAATGGTTCCAAAATCCAAATCATCGGCATATAATTCTTTTATATGTTCAAAACCAAGCAATCTTGCATCTAAAGAGTTAATGAGAACGTACCTCCGGGATAATACGTCGGCTACAACATTATCCTCACCTTTTTTATATTTGATCACATACGGCAAAGTTTCAATGAATTCAACCCACCGCGTGTATCGCTTGTTGAGCTTGTGTTGGACCTTGAGATGTTTCAATGACTCATGATCAGTGTGAATCACAAATTCCTTCGGCCATAAGTAATGTTGCCATGTTTGTAAAGCCCTTACTAACGCGTACATCTCTTTATCGTAAGTCGGGTAATTAAGCATAGCTCCTCCAAGATTTTCACTAAAAAATGCAATGGGCTTCATATCCTGCATCAAAACAGCACCAATGTCTATTCCCGAGGCATCACATTCAATCTCAAAGGTTTTCATAAAATTTGGAAGTATAAGAACGGGGGAATTAGTAAGCTTCTCTTTCAAGGCTTGGAAAGCCTCTTCTTGGGCGGTTTCCCATTTAAACCCGACGTCCTTCTTGATGACTTTCGTAAGTAGGGCCGCAATAGTACTGAAATCTTTAACGAACCGGCGGTAAAATCCTGCAAGGCCATGGAAGCTTCTAACTTCATTTACGTTTCTCGAACTTGGCCATTCTCGGATTGCTTTGACTTTTTCCTCGTCGACTTTAATACCATCTGCACTTACAACAAAGCCTAGGAAAACAAGATTATTCGTGCAAAAAGTACATTTCTTAAGATTAGCATAAAGTTTCTCCTTTCGAAGCAAATCCAAGACAAGCCTAAGGTGCATGACATGATCATCAAGATTTTTACTATAAAAGAGTATGTCATCAAAGTAAACGACTACAAATACTCCTATATGCTTTCTCAAAACATGATTCATTAACCTCATGAAAGTACTAGTTGTATTTGTTAATCCAAACGGCATGACTAGCCATTCATAAAGTCCTTGTTTAGTTTTAAAAGCCGTTTTCCATTCATTACCTTCCTTCATCCGGATTTGGTGATAACCACTTTTAAGATCAATTTTAGAAAATATGCAAGAACCATGCAAATCATCAAGCATATCATCTAAACGAGGGATAGGGTGGCGATACTTAACCGTAATATTGTTGATGGCACGTCAATCAACACACATGCGCCAAGACCCATCCTTTTTCGGCACAAGTAAAACTGGAACGGCACACGGACTCATGCTTTCGCGGATATGTCCTTTGTCCATGAGCTCATTCACTTGTTTTTCTAGCTCCTTAGTCTCCACCGGGTTGGTTCGATATGCGGGTCGGTTCAGAAGAGTAGCTCCGGGGACAAAGTCGATTTGATGTTCTATTCCACGAATAGGAGGCAAACCCACGAGATTTTCTTCTGAGAAGACATCACTAAAATCCTGTAAAAGAGACTTAATCTTGCTCGGTAAAACCGGCTCGGGATTAGTAGCACAAGTTAAGGTTTCTTTAAAAACAAATAGTAAACTATTTTTATTACTTCCCTTTGGCTTACTCTTGACGGGCTCAACCGGTTTGATAGCATTCTTTTTCATGATGAGTTGATCCTCATAAACCTCTTGAGGACTCATAGGAACAAGTGTAGTCTTTCGGCCAAGATGTTCAAAAGAGTATCGGTTAGCAAATCCATCATGCATAACCTTCCGATCCGATTGCCACGGTCGGCCAAGTAAGATGTGACTAGCATCCATAGGAAGAACATCACATAACACTTCATCTTCATATTTGCCGATTGAAAAAGGAACCTTAATTTGCTCATTCGCGGTCATCTCTCCCGTATTGTTAAGCCATTGAAGTGAGTACGGCTTCGGATGCTTAAGAACTTCCAAACCTAATTTCTCGACCATGGTTTTACTTGCCACGTTAGTACGAACGAAACATCTTGAGTGAAAAATATTTTCTCTTTGAGCTTGCTCTTCGGGTTTGGTTAAAACACTTAACGATCGTCGAGCCACTAGAAGTTCCCCTTTAATGGCGGTTTCCAAACCGTCTTCTACCTCCTCCTCACTCGGCTTCTCATCCTCAGACTCAACGTCTCCATTATCTCTAAGTATCATAACCCGTTTGTTAACACAATCACTTGCGTAGTATCCAAGTCCTTGACACTTGAAACACCGAATATCTCTAGCCCTCGGGTTTTCCTTAGCCTTGCCCTTTAGATCGATCTCTCCGGGTTTTGATTTGTTGAATGGTTTGAAGTCTTTTTGAAAACCGGGTTTCTCTTCCTTGGAATAACTTGGTTATCCCGAAACAAAACCGGGCTTGGTAGATCCGTAACTAGACCGAGAGCTTTTCCTCTTGATTTGTTGTTCGAACATCACATCCATATGGAACATCTCTTCAATCTCCAAGTAATGTTGAGTTTCTAACCGATCTTGGATCTCGCAGTTAAGACCTCCCATGAACCGAGACATAAGGGTTTCTCGATCCTCCCAAATGTCGGCCCTTAGCATTAAGGTTTCCATCTCCTTGTAATATTCCTCTACGGTCTTAGATCCTTGAACCAAATTTCGCAACTTTTGATGAAGCTCACGATGATAGTAACTCGGCACAAATCGTTTCCTCATGATGGCCTTCAATTGTTCCCAAGTATCCACGGGATTTTCACCGGCACGCTTTCGAGTAGTCACGAGTTGATCCCACCAACTAAGTGCATAGTCATAGAACTCGGTGACCGCGACTTTAACCTTTACGTCCGCCGTGTATTCCCTACAAATAAAAACGAGTTCAATTTTCTTTTCCCATTCTAAATAAGCATCGGGATTATTAGTTCCATGAAAAGAAGAGATAGAAATTTTTAATCCGCCAAGAAGATCTCTTGGGGCGTTTTGGATCCTTTCACGCCGTCGATGCCTTTGACTCCCGTGAGAGGATGTTTGGCTATAGTATGCCCGGGTCTCTTCATCTTCTTCTCCTCTCTCACGACGCGGTCTCTCTTGTTGTTGAATAGGGTTTTGGACCGGGTCCGGGGCTGCTTAATTTAGTTGTAAGGCACTAAGCTTCTCATCAAACATTACAGACATGATAGTCGTAAGTGATTCCAACAACTTCTTGTTAGGATAAGTTGGTGATTCTTCCTCAGAACTCACCATTGTACCTGGAATAACAAAGAGAACTAGCGAGTAAAGGGATTCTTGAAAGATCTAAACAAATATAGATCTAGAAGATAAACAGACCGTTCTGACACAGTGATTTGATTGGTCAAAATAAAATTTGAAAACACGCTCAACAATTCCCAAATTATTTTTAAAATAAACTTCACTCGTTCTAGGTTCCAAAACAATTGAATTCGCAATTTTTCGATGAACCAATTATTTATGAAAACGTTTTGAAAACAGATCTGAAATCTGAAAAATTCAAAAACGAATTTTAGAAAGATTAAACCTTGTTCGAAGTGGCTCTGATACCACTTGATAGACTCCTCGTAAGGATCTATGTCTGATGATCACTTCGAAAGGTTTTGAAGATGCGGAAAGATGATTATGGATGAATTTCGTGATGGAAGATGAATGGTTTGAACGTGAACGATGAACGAAACAATGGATCGATGCGTACTTCTCAAGAGAGATGAAAGTCTCTTGGACTACAAAGCTTCTCCAAACCTTTAATATGACGCACAAATGAAAGGAAAAGGAGTGTTTGATGTTACACACAAACACGGTTTGATCAACGATTTAGAGAGAGATTTTTAATAAAAAGGTTGATGAATCTTATTAGAGATTTCAGCCACTTTATAAAAAGGAGGAGAAGATGGAAGGACAAACCCCATTCCACTTCTCAATACACGGCAATTTAAGAGAACACAATAAATGAAAGAAGTTTGAAAGTTTAACTAAGTGTGAACACACTCATATCTTTATTAAAATATAAAATAAAAATAAAGGATAAAATAGATGGGCCGGCCGAAACTTATATTTCCATGGGCTTCAAGAAGTCCAAAATTAGCCTAAGTATGATAATGGGATAATGACAAAGTGTGCACACTTGCCTCATTAAAAACCTCTTTCGAAAAACCCAAAGGGAAAAACCGAAGAGAGTAAAAAAGTGTACAAGTCCGCACACCTCCCATTATCATCCTTCCTCGGCTCGAATCATAACCAACGTGGTTTGATGAGCAACCAAAGGAAGTTGGCCGGTAATCTTAACCATAAGCAAAGAGATAGCTTGGTTAAGTTGTCGTGTTCGTGACCTCGTCATCGGACCATTCGAGATTTCCAAGGTTTTAGCATCTTCAAGAACCTTCGTGACTCCTAGTTGCTCCTCAACTACAAGCGGTTCCATAGTTCCATGATTCGGGTCGGCCATGGTCTCATCAGTAGGGTTTTCATTTACATTATAAAACTGTTTAAAAACTTACAAAATTGTTTAAAAATATTACATTTTTTTTAAAAAGTTTTTAATGGTTTTTAAAAAGTTTTATAAAGTTTTTAAATAGTTTTATAAGATTTTTGAACAGTTTATAAGGTTTTTAAACAGTTTATAAAATCTTATAAAGTTGTTTAAATAACTTATAAAATTGTTTAAATAGCTTATAAAACTGTTTAAATAGCTTATAAAATCTTATAAACCTTTTTTAAATCTTATAAAAATTTTATAAACTTTTTAAAAACCTTATATATTATGAATTGTTCAGTTTTTAATGACAGATACGAAACTCTTATAAACCCGTTTTAATAGTTTATCAAAAAGGAAAAAAATCCTAAATCAGTAGAAGATACAAAACTCTTTTATAACTGTTTAAAAAGTTTATAATAAGCAAAATAACCCAAAAATGCTCCGAAGAACATGAAAAACAGATTTGACACAAAAAATAACCAAAAATCAGATTTGTAACCTCCTCCTCTTCCTCCTCCCCTTACAATATCAAAAAAAGTGTATGTGGACAAATTTAAATTTAGGAGGTTTTTTTAATCCAATTCTTTTTTTTTCCATCACAGATGATAATTTTATCAAACAAATCTACATCTTCGTAATAATTAAAAACGACGAAATATTTTTCCATAAAAAAGCATATTATTCTCCCATAATTAATGGTCAAAGATATATTGTTCTATTTGCATTGTTTTTCATATGGAAGAATTTCAAATATGCCATATTTTAATTATTATTTTTTAAATGCAAGAATGACTAAATGAATTATCTATTTTTTATCCTCTGAACCCTAAAATTTTAGTGATTTAAAATTATTTTGATCCTTACAAATCAGAAACACTAAAGCATAACATACCATAGTTAATTTATATATAAATAATGTAACACCTGCGAACCAGAAATGTGCTTTATGGCGTTCGTGTCGAGTGACACAAGGTGTGTGTCGATCGACGCGAAGGATTGTGGAGTATCGATCGACACACTTGGCATGTCGCTCGACACGAGGTTTTCCTGAACAAAATAATTAATTTGTTAATTATGGTTTTGGCTCGGTTAATGGTATATATAATGCCTAAGGCTGCGTACTGTTTCGGCAGCCGTCGTAATCATAGAAGAGAGAAAAGAATTTGAGAGAAAGTTGGGAGATTGTTAGTGTTCTTGATTGATTGTTGCAAAAAAATCAATCCGGAACCTTTTCTTAGCGTTCGTGTCCCCGTGGATCAATTTGGTCTAGAGTAGGAGAAGGTCTGGGTTCGTGTGTTCTTTGTACCTCG
The DNA here is from genome assembly GCA_963576765.1 of Draba incana. NCBI lineage: Eukaryota > Viridiplantae > Streptophyta > Magnoliopsida > Brassicales > Brassicaceae > Draba > Draba incana. The sequence continues at coordinate 21,999,349 of OY755203.1, read as the reverse complement.
AATCGTTTTCATTCATCCTTTTTAGCAAAGGGAGGTTGGCGACCATAGGTTTCTAGGCAATGATGGTTTGTTGATGTTTTCGTGATGATTTTGTGATGGATTCTCGTGTGAATTGGATTATGTTCATTGCTATGTGATTGTGGATTGTTTTGGTATCGATCGTTTGCAGGTTTGTGACTCGTATCGCCCGAAATTGAGTTGTGAGAGGAGAAACTCGATTTTGGTGCAATGCAGAGGCGTGTCGATCGACACCAGGAGGGTGTCGGTTGACACGAGTGGTAGTAGCGTATCGATCGACATCAACATGGTGTCGCTCGACACGAGCACTTGAGTCATGTCGATCGACACCTTGCTGGTATCGCTCGACATGACCAGTTTTGGTTTATAATCGTTTTTATAATGAAATGTTGTGTATTTGTTGGATAGTGATAGGTATGTTATTGTTTGTAATGTTGTTTGAGTCTGCTTGTTACGACAGTTGATGGTATGACCGGCTCACAAAGTATTTATGAAATACTTACGCAATTCATTTTCCCATATGTTGCAGGTAAAGGGAAAGTGTGACTGCGGAATCAAGGCATAGGAAGAGGATGACAGGGTTTACTGTTTTACTATTTATTCTAGCGAATCGGTTATTAGGTAGTTAGTTTTATCATTCCTGAATATTGTACTTGAATTCGTTTGTTGGGAATTAAATTATTAATTTGATTTATTGGATTATATGGTTTATGTTTATTTCCGCAGTAGATATGTTTAGGATTTTTTTTTAAAAAAGCTTGGTTGTTTCATTTTGGTAACAGAGCCTATACGGTTTTAGAACGATAGATTTGGATGAATTGAGACTATGTGGTTAATTGTGTATGTGAGTTTAGATAATTAATAGTCTTAGAATCATCCTCTTCGGCCTTTAAAGAGATTCCTCGGTAAGTTATGTTTTGATTATTTTTGACTTCTTGGTTGCTCATCTTCTTGTTCTGTGTGAGTGCAGATGTATGGATACTAGAGCGAGAGGTCGTGATAGAGGTAGGGTCCGTGGTCGTGGTAGAGGACTTGTGCCAGAGTCTTCGAGTGATTCGCAGGTGTCAGCATCTCAGACACATCATGTGGGATCTGCGAGTGAGACCAGCGCGAGTGCCAGTGTGGCTTTGGTGCCTGGAGGGACACCGGGGTAGCTAGTGGTGGAGTGGGCCCAGGTGGGGGTGCTGCTCCAGCTCCGGGTCGTGATGATTTCATTGTGTGTTTTCTGACGCAGCAATTAGAGCGGTTTCCAGCGGCGGGTCCTCCACAGCTGGAGGGCTACAGTGGTTGAGCAGCCAAGGGCTGGAGTTACTGAGCATCCTTCCTATCTGAAGATGATGGGACTTATGCAGAGGATTGGTACACCTTCTTTTGCGGACAGTGTTAGGCCTGAGGAGCCAAATGAGTGGCGCTTGTGGCTAGAGCGCAACTTTTGGTTGATCCGATGTCCTGCTGAGTTTCAGGTGGAGCTGGCTATTAACTATCTCAGTGGGGATGCCCATTTGTAATGGAGAGCGATAGAGGCTTGGAGAGCTGTGTGAACATATGGCGAGTTCTTGGTCAAGTTTAACGCCAAGTACTTTCCTCGAAAGGCGTTGGATCGTCTTCAGATAAGATTTATTGAGTTGACTCAGGGAGCGAGTACAGTGCCAGAGTATGATGCTGAGTTCAACAAAATTGTGCTTCATGCTGGCCGTAGCATGGAGGATGAATGAACCCCTATGCAAAGTTTCTTGCAGGGGCTCCGTCTGTGTATCAGGAGGCAGTGCAGAGGTTGCAGTTACGCCTTGAAGGCGGAGCTGGTGGAGCTTGCGGCATCTATTGAGAAGGGTCATCATGAGTAGGCTGGTGCGATGGTTATTATGCTTGTGGTTGCTCCTGCTGTACAGCCGAGGAGTCAGCAGGAGCAGCTGCAGCATCAGCATCGCAGAGGTTCTGGTTCCGGCAAAGGCGGTAAACCTACGCAGGGTCAGAAGAGGAAGTGGGATGATGCTTCTAGGATGAGCCAGAGTGTTGCGGGTGCTACGAGTGTGGTAGTATGGATGACAAGATGGCGAACTGTCCGAAGATGAGCAAGTCCAGTATGCCTCGAGTTTGTTACCACTGTAGAGAGCTGTGGCATATTAAGCCGATGTGTCCCAAGCTGCAGCAGATGGCGGTGGCAGTAGTTCAACCGGTGGCAGCACAACCGATGGCAAAGATTGCAGCAGTGCAGCCTTAGGGTCAGATTGGGCGTGCACCGCGAGTTTACTCGCCAGCAGAGATTGGTCGGCTTAGTGGCGTGCAGATCACAGGTAAAATTCTATACTTAGACTTCGTGAATTCTTTTGTTGTTTTTTTTTTCTTTTATTTTTCCTGTGATAGAAATTTTAGGGTTCTCAATGCATGTGAATTGTGTAGAGACCTTGATAGTGGGAGGTTTTGAGTCCCATGTGCTATTTGATTCTGGAGCATCGAATTGCTTCATTACTCCGGAGCATGCCGAGAGCAGTGGCATCCAGAGCAGTGTTGGTGAGCGTTCTGGTTAGGTTAAAGTGGCTGGGGGAGGATTCTTGGCTACTTCAGGCCGAGCTAGAGGAGTTGATGTTCAGATTCCTGGGGAGTCGATTCCAGCAGATTTGGTTATAAGTCTGGTGGAGCTGTACGATGTTATTTTGGGGATGGATTGGTTGTCGTTCTACAGAGTTCATCTGGACTGTTATCGAGGCAGACTGGTTTTTGAACGTGATGCAGGGAGGTTAGTGTTTCAGGGTGTGAGACCTACTTCCAGAAGTTTGGTAATCTTGGCTATTCATGCAGAGAAGATGATAGCGTGGGGTTGCGAGGCGGATTTGGCGACGATTATGATGCCAGAGTCTAGTGGTAAGGTTGTTATCGGGAAGATCAGAGTTGTTCAGGATTTTGAGGAAGTGTTTCAGTCGTTGCATGGATTACCGCCGTCTCGGTCTGACCAGCTTACTAAGTATTTATGAAATACTTACGCAACTCGTTTTCCCTTGTGTTGCAGGTAAAGGGAAAGTATGACTGCGGAATCAAGATGTATGAAGAGGATGATAGGGTTTACTGTTTTACTGTTTATTCTAGCGAACCGGTTGTTAGGTTGCTAGTTTTATCATTCCTGAATATTATTTCGTTTGTTGGGAATTAAATTATTGATTTGATTTATTGGATTATCTGGTTTATGTTTATTTCTGAAGTAGAATTATTTAGGATTAAAAAAAAAAAGTTGGTTGTTTTAAATCAATAATATATATTATGGTATTTTTGAAAAAATGATATATTTGAAAAATGCCATTTCTCAAGAAAGAAATTTAATATACGGGTTTTCATTAAATCTGCATACTGCATGTTTTTTAAAATCATATTTAAAATTTAAAAATCAATAAACTTTTGACTTGATCTACCACTAGACTAAAAAAATCCATTGATATGTTAATAATTTAGCAACAATAATAACAATACTTTTGTTTATTATATAATTAAATTTATATTCACTTTTTGTGAATGTTTAAAAGTAATATTAAAAATTTAATTAATAGAACGTTCAAGTCTATACAAAATGATCAAATATTCACTAGTAAAATAAAATAAAAATATATATATAATGAAGAAAAATAACGTTCGCAGGGAAAGTGGTCGAATGTATATGGAATTTATTATATTCATTTAAACGAACTTTTTTTTTTGTCAACTCATTTAAACGAACTTATTCGATCGTATCACCCGATTTCTTGAAGAAACAAAAAAAAATAATTGGAAATGAAGGTATCGGGTTCGTGCGAACGAACTCTATCTTCTCAAATAAATAAGGTTTTAGATTTGAGGGCCGAATAATAAGAAAAGTTAAGAAAGATTAAGAGTGTTTTTAAAGAATGTGTATTATTCCAGAGAATTGCGGATGCTTTTTTAGACAAAATGAGTTACATATTTATACCTAAACGATCGTAGAGAATAAACGCTAGAAAATATCCTAAGTAGGAATATTTATGCAATATTCTCGTATATTCTCTATTTATTCTCCAAGTAATCCGGGGTCGGTAATCCTACGTAGAAAATGCCTTTGACATTCATAATGGGCTTTTCAGGTAAATTCAGAACCCAATTCGTCTCCTTCGGATAAGTAACTCGGCTAGTTCAATTTTAAGTTGGATCTCGATAGAAGGTACCAAACCCGATACCACCAGAAAATATAATGAGTTTAATAAGAATCAGAGATTTTGTATTGAAATATCTCGAAGCTTTTTCGTTGTGTGGACAAATGCATGAGCTGTTCTCGGCCTGGAAGATTGAGAAGATTATCAAGCAGAACTTTGAAGTCTTGACCCTCTGGATTATCTGGATTAACTTCCTCTTCATCCTCTAGATAATCAAAGCCGAAGTCACCATTTTCCCCCTCTTGGTCGTGGTTTTGGAGTTCAAACTAAGGAGAAGGAGGAGACATGGGGTTATCAATCGGAAACTAGAGTTGCTGAGGTTTTGGTTGTGACGACAAAGGATACTAAGCCGGTAACCTTGTTCTATTGACAAAGCTGGAAACTGTGTTCTCCGACGACGGTTTAGAAGAGTATGATGATATTGCTGTAACACCTCCGGATGAGGTTTGATAAGGGTTTCCACCACCAACCAACATAGATATAGCTGCTACAAGAAATGTGGATGGTTGGACTCCTCAGTAAGCTTCACCACCGGTGCTTATGGTTGACTCCTGAAGCTTCACCTCTTCCTCTACTAGTAACTCCAAGGCCAACTTTGCCTCTTCCTTTACCAGCCATGGCTCCAATGACTACTCCAGCTCCTCTAGTACCAGTAGATCCGGCTCTTCCTCTATCCACGGCTCCGCTTCTTCCTCTACCGTTAGGACCGGCGATTCCTCTACTGGCAGTTCCGCTGCTTCCTCTACCAGCAGGTCTGATAGACTTTGCAGGCAGTTTAGGCTTCGCAGGTGCTTTAGCTTTTGAAGACATGAAGAACTACAGAGGAATCGAGAAGAAATTAGGTTGGATCGAAGAAAATTTGCAAATCGAGAGAGATTTACAAAATAAGGTTTTAGGAATTTAGAAATCGATTGGTATCCGTGGGATTCGAAAGAGAGAAACTGATAAAGGGTTTAGGAATCTGACTTAGGGGGATTCAAAAGAGAGTAATCGAGAAGAAATAGAAGAGACTGTAGAGATTTTGATAATTTAGATGAAATCAGAGGATGAATTTGAGAGAGAAAGAGATTTGTTGAAAATTAGGGATTTGAGAATAATGGAATTGGGGATCTAATGTCGATAATTGTTTTTTGATTGCGTCGCAAAATCGTCGCAAATTAATGATTTAGAGGGAAAATGTGGCGGCCCAATTTTTCCCTCTACCCCAATTCATTTCAAACCCAAATTTTGGTGAGAATCCAAAAAATTAAAGATTCACGATTAAGTCACAAAAGAGTCGCAAATTTGTTACCCATTTGTGACGCTAATTATATGCACAACTTCAAACCCTAAACCCTAAACATTTAATTGGAAAATTGGTAAGTTAATGGGTTCAAAAGAAGTTTTCTATCAACTTATGAGCCATGTGAATGATTATTTTTAGGTAATTTGAACTTCATATATCTATTGATCAAAATTTTAATATTTTAGAAAGATGACAAAGTAATAAGATTAAGTTTAACATAACACTTATGTGATTGCTATGAACATTTTCAAAGTTTTTGGAAAATTGAACATTTAACAAGTAGATGTAAGATTTTTAGTCTACTTATATATAATATATGTATATATATAATCCTAGTATTTGAATTCACATTTGAAACACCAAAATTCTACTATGAGTAGCTAATCATTAGCAAAAGTGTCACAAATTTGTAACTATCCGCGAAACCTTATACCCTAAAACAACCCATCAAAATGGTGACTCTTCTGTGACCATTTTGTGACGAATTTTATTACTCGGTTAAAAAAATGCCAATATCCAGCTGAGCAGTCTCGAACCCGAGACCTTTGATACTTATATTATGCATGCTTACCACTAGGCTACTGTAACAATTCGAAATAAATATTCATGAAATTGTATTAATACCAACTAAAATTAAACACGAAAAATTAAACAGTTTGGCAAGTGGGTATACTCCAAAACACAACCTCTTACACTTGTACCATATTTCCTTACCACTAGACTATTGTAACAATTTGTAAAATGTATTTAGCAATTGTTATTTAAAGCAGCTAATATTCGTAAACATGAACACAAACATTTAAATTAACCTTGAAGATTTTAAATCTAATACCATCAAACATGAAAATTACTTGGAATATATTACAAACACTATGTTTATCATACAAGACATACATTTTTTATTCGTCATCGGAAAATCATAAATTACAAATAATTCATCGGACGCATCACTTTGCCCAATTTCAAAATCAATAAGTTCAACCAGATTGCTGAGGTCCACCAAATTCTTGACAACAATTTCTTCTACTGATTATGTGCTTCTTTCATTAGTAGTTTTTTGCAAAATTACCAACTCATTCTCTTTAAACTTTCCTTGAACACGATTCATCGAATTAACTATTAACACTTTATGTCACATTTTCCGAGGCTATTTTGTAAATGGATATGAAAGATAACAAACTTGATCAGCTTGCGATCCTGCGATTAAGTAAAGATATACATAAAGATCTTCCAAAATAATAAATCAATGTATAGTAGATAAGATCATACATAAAATAAAAGGTTCGTAATTTGGATTTCTTCGCGATGAGAGCACATCAACAATGCCTCCTTCACTTTTGCGAGTTTCTTTCCCGATAGTAGGGTCAAACCATTCACAATAGAAAAGCATTACCTTCAAATTCAAAAAATCAGGATATTGGAGCTCCATGATCATTTCAACGGTCCCATAGAAATCATCATCTACTGATGCTTCAAAATAATTTTGTCATCGGGCACATACACTATAATTCATCGTCTTTCTACCAGTTATGTGCCCACGTGTGTGAAACATATACTCTCTTGTAAAATACATGGGCCATGATTTGACTTTACGTTCCGAACCTTCCACAATATCTAGAACCCAATGAGGAAAACTTTGCTTATTTTTCGTATGATTTACCTACAAAGTTTTTAAACTAAGTCAGTTGATCCATAACAAACGAGAATTTGATATTGTAAATGGCAAATCGGATAGAATACATACAGATTGACTAACCCACATATGAAAATTTGTAGCTCTTTTCGCCATGACCTCATTAGCGGATAGTTCCGGGTCTGCAAATCTTATTTGCGCTTCAAATAACATGTGTTTCCAATAAGTAACAATTCATTATTCTTGACTTTTTAAACTTAATTGGAACATAATTACTCTAGTGTTCCAATATTACCTTTCTAGCGGTCCAAAGTACTCACAATTACGTAAGACGTAGAAATGGGCGCTTTTGTAATCTATCTCGTTTATCCAATATTCATTGCATTTGCCAGTAGAACGACCTACAACGGTAAATATATCAGGTACTTCCACTAGATAAACGGAGACCTCATCTTCATTATACCGATTTAACCTGCAATATTTATTGACTTTTTCACATGTGGATTGAATACCAATAATAAATACAATACAAATGGAGTAAAGTTGTGTACCTTCTTCTACTCGCTGTAGAAATTTGTGACACATAGTGTTCTGAGAAATAGGATATCTCATCATTCATGTACGACTGAAAAATTGATGCTGCTGGTTTTGCTTTGTTTTTTGCTTTGCCTTTCAAATGTTTAAAAAACCATTCAAACGGATACATCCACCTATATTGCACAGGACCACCAAGTTCGGCTTCGTATGGTAGGTGAATTGGTAGGTGCTCCATCATATTAAAAAAAAGAAGGTGGAAATATTTTCTCTAAGTTACACAAAATCATGACAATGTTCTCCTTCAGACTATGGAGCCGGGATTGCTCCAATGACCTACTGCTTAGTTCACGAAAAACATCTGATCCCTGTAAAACAATTACATACTTTTTAAATTCTTATTGAAAACAACATAACAAAAGTTGGATAGAATTTAAGTTATACAAAAATACCGGATAATGCTTAATGGACGTTACGCAGGAGAAGTTCACCAAATACATATGGCATCAACCGTTCTATAAACACGTGACAGTAATGACTTTTCATTCCAGAAAACTTGCGACCACTGATGGCTGCGCAAGTGGCTAAATCTGCTACATATTTGTCTGGGAATTTCACGTCATTCTTCGCCCAATGTAGCAATGAATCTATTCCTTTTAAATTCAATCGCCAAATAGGAAATAGGGCATTCCCATGACGATCTGCATGCAATTCTGGCTGCCGACCAAATCGTGCAATATCTACTCTTAACTTCACTGTATCTTTTGATGTCTCTTTTATATTCATAACGGTATACATGATGTTATCAAAGAAATTTTCTCGATATGCATCATGTCAAGGTTGTGACATACGTTCAGATCAATCCAATACTGTAACTCCTAAAAAAGCTTTCCTTATGCCAATTATGCCAATCACCATGACCATACGATTTTTTTTCATGTCCATTCCCACCACAATCAGATGTTTTTGGTGCTCTGGCACCCTGTGTACGCTGATATACTTGTTCTCCACTCAAATTTTCTAGTGGGTAGTCGTTCACTGCAATTATCCCCTTCAAAAAATTAATCTTGTTCTTCCACAACGGATGATTACCAGGCAAAAATCTCCGGTGATAGTCAAACCAGCAAGTTTTCCTACCAGCTGAGAGGTAAAAGGAATTTGTGTCGCTCCTACAAATTAGACACGATAATTTCCCATGTGTTGTCCACCTCGACAACATACCATATGCTGGAAAATCGCTTATCGTCCATAACACAACAGCCCCGAGGTTAAAATTTTCATTCAGAGAAACATTATACGCTTCATCTCTGTTAAGCCATAACTCTTTTAACTCGTCAATCAGTAGTTAGAGGAATACATCAAGACTGGCCTGTGGATGATTCGGTCCCAAATTCAAAATCGTGAGAAACAAATACACTTGATTCTTGCACATATTCGGAGGTAAGTTTTAGGGTGTCAAGATCACATGCCACAACGAATGGTTTTTTGACATACCAAAGGGATTAAAGCCGTCTGTACATAAACCCAAATAGACATTTCGCTTCTCCTCTGTAAAACTCGGATGCAAGTCATTGAAATTTTTCTACTCCGTCGCATCAAATGGATGACCTATAACTCTGTCCTGTGACTGATGCTCAACATGCCATCTCATCGATGCTGCAGTCTTCTCTGATTGGTACAATCGCTTTAACCTATCAACGATAGGTAGATACCACATTTTACTAACTGCCACTCTTTTTTGCTCCTAGTACTAGCCTAATATCTATCTTTTCCACAAGACTTACAATGCTCCAACTCATTGTCTCCTTTCCAGAAAAGCATACAATTATCTACACATACATCATATGTCTTCAATGGAAATCCTAGCTTTCGCATCAATGTATATGTCTCGTAGTATGAACCAGTCGCCTGATTAGGCTGAGGTAAATATTCCTTAAACACTTCCACCAAAGAATCCATGCAAGTTTCAGCCAAATTATGGTTTTCTTTGATGTTCATAATCCAAAAAGCTAATGATAACTGCGAATGACCATCATGACAACCTTCATAAAGTGGCATATTTGCAGCATCTAACATGCCATAGAATTGTTTTGCTTCATTGGTTGGCTCTTCATAAACACGATCATTTCCGCTGTGATCATGTTCATGATGATACTCATTCACTACAAGAAAAAATCTTATTTTGACAAAATATTTCGTTACAATAAAAGAAAATCCGTAACAAGAAAATTATTATGACAAATTTGTGATAATTTATAAAAAGTTACAATAATTTTGTTGCAAATGTTTAAATGTAACCAAAACGTTACAACATTTGTGATGAAATTATTTTTTAAGTATTATCTCACAAATGGCGACGAGAAATACTGGTAACAAAATTGTCAATATTACGGACTAAAAGTATTGTCTCAAAAAATGTTTTAATTTGTAACTTTTCTAACATCCTGATTTCGTCACTCATTTCTACGGAAATATAATATCCAATCGTCACAAGAAATAACAAAAATGTCGTCGTTAATCTATCATAATTACTAACAAGAACATAGGCGTAAAATCGTCTTATTATTAACGATTGTAACATCTTCATTCCATTACAAATGATTACTAGAATATCGTCTTAATTTGCGACTATTTCTTAAATCAACTTCGTTATGCTTTATCACTGGCACTCCATCACAAATCCATATAAATTAGCTAGTATTTAACGTCTCATATTTTTAGGTATTTTTCCCACTGAATCAACATTAAAGTAAATTAGATAACTGAAAAATAAATTAATAATCAGATTGAGTGGATTTCATTATAGTCATGCTTTAATTTCACTGTTAGCTTTGACGATCGCGAATCCACCACAGCCTTATGGCTAGCCAAAAAAGTTAATATAAGATACTTTAGAGTCTTCTCAATGGTATAAGATAAAACAATCCCACATTCAATGAACCAAGAAGTTTTAGAAGAAAGATATTTCCAAATAATTTGAGAATTTAAGAACAAAAACAAGAACTTATGTAAATTTGTCGATAAAGAACAGCAAAGTTGTAACACTAAGCACCGTGAGATCTATTGCATTGATGTCTGAACCCCTAAACTCATCCGCCCCATCGCGTCGCGTGAGATCTGCTACAAATGGCGTGACAACCTTATTTTGTTTTTTATTATTAACTAGCCCAGATTAATCCTCAAAGACTAGATTCCGAACAGATACACGCGGAAGTTCTTAGGAAAATAATTCAGGAAATAATAAAAGTCCAATAATTAAATATTAATTCCAAAGCATCATTCAACTCATAATAACCAAATTCAGGAATGAATAAACTAGCAGCCTAAAAAGGTTCGCTAGAACTAGAAAAATAAAACAACATCCCTAATCATCCTCTTCTAAGACTCTGATTCTGCGATCACTTTTTCTCTTTACCTGCATCACATGGAAATAAGAGATGCGTAAGTATTTCATAAATACTTAGTGAGACGGTCCTCCTGTCTACAGACTAAGTACGAATATATCAAATATCAAACAATGATTAAATTAAAATATTTAAATCAGAAAATTCATGGTGTCGATCGACACGTCACACGGTGTTGATTGACGCTAGGATATAAGTGGTGTCGATTGACACATCGCACGGTGTCGATCGACGCTGCATTCAACCTGGTGTCGATCGATACACCATAAGGTGTCGATCGACATCGAGTTTTTCCCACGAGTCCAACCAAAACTAAAACACGATAAACACGAATAACAATCCAATCAATCACAGAGACCACACACAACAGCCACGAAATCCATTTCTAAATACCTAATTTACTTGCTATTCAATATTCCATATATTCAAGTCTACGGTCGCGCACTCACCTCAGTTTTGGATCGAAACGGCGAGGGAATCAACGATGAACGAAGAACGTCGAAGAACAGCGACAAACGGACCGAGACAATGACGAAAACACTGCGAGATAGCGAGGAAACGCTTGCTACTTGACCTCCCACGACCACACAAGGGATTCTCACGTAGAACGACGGTGAACACAAATTGAAACTCTCGATTTATCTCTGAAATCTCTCTTCTCTCTGGGTTTCTGCGTTTTTCTCCTTTAGAACGCTGCCACAAACATCATTGGGCTTATATACCCGCAGCCATAGGTCCTCCACAAAATCGAGCCAAACCGATGATCAATTTTTAAAACCCAACCGATCATCAGAATGTGGTATCGATTGACACCTCCCTATGGTGTCGATCGACACCCCTTACCAAATTCCAAAATTTGGTTTCGGGATGTTACAACTCTCCTCCACTACTTTGGATTCGACCTCGAATCCCAATACCACTGCCCAATAGACCATCACACTGACCCTACCTGGTCAAACACAAACCAAGATCCACACACGATCTCCGATGCCCACGTCTAGTCCTATGCTCACTCACGTTATCAGACATTGATTACTTTTAGCTCATAACATACCGCTCACACTCTCGGGACACATCCTTCGAGTCAACAATATATGGGGATCTCGCATCCCCACGAAGGAAACTCATATCCAACGCACTATCTGGAGGTCTCGCAGCCCCGCGAAAGAACACAAAGCAATCGCTCTACCTGGAGGGCTCGCACCCCCGCAAAAAGACACAAGGCAATCGCGCTATCTGGAGGACTCACACCCCTGCAAAAGGATACAAAGCAATCGCGCTATCTGGAGGACTCACACCCCCACGAAAGGTCACAAAGCAATCACACTAAAAGAGCTATTCGGGACTGAAGTCCCTAAGTAATCGATTCTTAAACGTCTCAGAGCACCTATTGACTAGAACTACCTCTCATGGTCTACGGCACGATATTTCCTAAACCGAAATATCACAAAAATAAAACCACACATCTTATTTAACATGGAAAATAAATAAGGAGAACTCCATCTTATTAATTTCCAAAAGAACAACGTAATCGTTACAACAAGACGAAATATAAGAATTAAAAACAACAATACAAGCACAAAAGCCACTCGAACATAGAACCGAAAAGAACCGAGCTCAAACAACGACCTTCTTGTCGAACCACTTCCTGAAGTTCAGCTTCGTCTTTGCCTCTGGTTCCTAACTCTCATCCTGGCAACCGCCACAATCCCATAAAATCCTCAACAACGAAATCTTATTCCGACGCAGAACCTTGATACTCCTCTCAAGAATCCTCACAAAAACTGCCAGAATAGTCAAATAAGGCCACAGATCCTCGGGAATCTTAGCCACTAACTCCTCCAATTCATGCAGACACTTCCTCAACATCGAAACATGGAACACCTTATGAAATGCCTGCATAACCGGAGGTAACTCAAGCCAGTACGCCACTAGTCCAACACGTTCCATTACCGGAAACGGACCCATGAAACGCGGACTCAGCTTATTCTCAGAAATGGACCTGTAGGACCCCTCAACATAGCCATCTTGAGATACACTCGATCTCCCACGGCAAACTCAATCTCTTTCCTTCTTCGATCTGCATAACCCTTTTGCCAATCCTGAGCTTCTTTCATGTTCAGCCTCAACACACGAATCCTTTTCGTCGTTTTCTGAACAAACGTAGCACCATAAACGCTTCTCTCCCCTACTTGGGTCCAGCACAGAGGTGTCCTATATGGCCTCCCATACAAAGCCTCGTAAGGAGCCATACCGATACTCTCCTAGAAGCTGTTGTTATACGCAAACTCGGCTAGGTTCAAGTGATCAACCCAGTGACAACCCCAATCCAAAACACACATCCTCAGCAAATCCTCCAAAGTCTGAATAGTCCTCTCCGACTGCCCATCAGTCTGCGGGTGATTAGCCGTACTCATGTGAACCTTAGTGCCCATCTCTGCCTGAAAGGCTCTCCAAAACTCTGAAGTGAACTTGGGATCCTAGTCTGACACGATGCTCGCTGGCACTCCATGCAACCTCACTATGTCCTTCACGAATTTCTTAGCAGAAACCTCAGCTCTATCGGTCTTTTTAATGGCCAGAAATCGTGCTGTCTTAGTGAACCGGTCCAAAATCACCCAGATAGTGTCAAAAGTCCTCGAGTTAGGCAATCTTACTATGAAATCCATCGTGATCATATCCCACTTCCACACAGTAATAGGGAGATTCTGCAATAAATCGCTTAGAAATCGATGCTCTGCTTTTACTAACGAACACGTGTCACACTTCGCGACCCAATCCGCTACCTCGCTCTTTATCCCGACCTAGTGATCATACCGTTTCAGATCATGGTACATCTTAGTCGCACCCGGATGAATCGAAAACTTGCTCGCATGAGCCTCGCTCAGAATCTCCTGCCTTAACGACTCATCTCGAGGCACACAAACTCGACCACGAACCAAAATTGTCCCATTCAGAGAGACCAGATACTCGGAACCAACTGCTCGCGAAGCATCAATCAAACTCTGATAGCTCTGCTGAGCCACTCTGATCCTATTAAGAACATCTGCCTGATCGACTGCCTCTAAGCTCAAAGGCTCCTATGAAACCGCACAAAGACGCAACGTGGTAATCTCGCCCACTAAAGCCTCAATATCCTGGTCCCGAGCTGAATCGAACCTCCGCTGACTCAAAGCATCTGCTACCTGATTAGCCTTGCCAGGGTGATAAACAATCTCTAGATCGTAATCCGCCATCAACTCAACCCAGCGCCTCTGCCTCATATTCATCAATGGCTGAGTGAAGATATGCTACAGATTCTTGTGATCCGTAAAGATCTGCATTCTCCCACCATAGAGATAAAACTTCCAAATCTTCAAAGCAAACACAACTGGTCCCAACTCAAGATCATGTGTAGGCCGATTTTGCTCGCTACCCTGCAACTACCTCGAAGAATACGCCATAACACGACCCTCTTGCATCAAAACACAACCCAAACCAAGTCCTGAACCATCTGTATACACTGTGTATGGCTTCCCCAGCTCGGGTAATGCCAAAACAGGCGTACTAGTCAACATCTCCTTAAGCTTTGCAAAGCTCTCCTCGCACTCCGGCGACCATACAAATGGAACATCCTTACCGGTTAGCTTTGTCATAGGCTGCGCCATACTCGCAAAGCCCTTGACGAATCTTCGATAATATCCTACTAACCCCAGAAAACTCCTGATCTCGGTAGCACTACTCGGTCTCGGCCAATCTAAAATCGTATCAATCTTGGCGGGGTCCACAGAAACTCCCTCTGCAGACACGATATGACCCAAGAATCCCATCTCACGCTGCCAAAAACTGCACTTACTCAACTTCGGATAAAGCTTCTGTTCCCAAAGCTTCTCCAGAACCAGCCTCAAATGAACCTCGTGCTCCTCGGGACTGCTCGAGTAAACTAGAATATCATCAATAAAAATGATAACGAACACATCCAAATACTCCTTGAACACGTCGTTCATCAATCTCATGAATGCCGCAGGCGCATTCGTCAAACCGAAGGGCATAACCACAAACTCAAAGTGTCCATATCTCGTCCTGAAAGCCGTCTTACGAACGTCTGCCTCATTAATTGGGATCTGATGATAACCCAAAACCAAGTCTATCTTGGAGAACCAAGTATCACCCCTTAACTTATCCAACAACTCATCAATCCTCGGAAGGGGGTACTTGTTCTTCACAGTGACTCAGTTAAGTCCTCGGTAATCGATGCACAATCGCAAACTCCTTTCCTTCTTCTTAAAAAAAAAATCGGCGCTCCCCACGGAGACACACTCTGATGAATGAAACCCTTACTCAAAAGGTCCTTAAGCTGCTTCTTCAGCTCTGCCATCTCAGTTGGAGCCATCTTGTACAGAGCCTTAGATATCGGAGCTATTCCAGGCTCTAGCTCAATCGTGAAAGGATCAGACCAAGATCGTTGTAATCCCTACCGCAACCGAAAGACATCCTTGAACTCCTGAACAACTTGGATATCCTCAAAAGTAACCTCACCACTGGACTCCGACATCACAATCATCGCCAAATAAGCCTCGCAATCTCGCTCTATCATTTGCTCTGCCTGAATAGTCGAGATCACAAGAGTCCTGGAAGTCGGTCTGACTCCCTGAAATACCAACCTCCCTCCATCGCGCTCAAAGACAACTCTGCCTCGGTAGCAATCCAGATGAACCTTATAGAACGACAACCAATCCATGCCCAGAATTACATTATCCAGCTCCACTAGCCTGATCACTAAATCTGCCGGCATCGACTGCCCAACAATCTGAACATCTACTACTCTAGCACGGCCCGAAGCAGCCAGGAATCCTCCTCCAGCCACCTTGACCATGCCCACACGCTCACCCGCACTGCTCTGGATGCCACTGCTCTCGGCACGCTCTGGATGCTAGTGCTCTCGGCACGCTCTGGAGTAATATAGCAGTTCGATGCTCCAGAATCAAACAGCACGTGGGGCTCAAAACCGCCCTCTAACAAGGTTCCTACACAATTGACAAGTGTTGAGAACCCTGGTAACTAGACCACAAGCGAAAATAAAAGAACACAACGGAAACAACAACACTTAAGCACTAAGAAAAATTACGAAGTTGGGTCTAGAATTTTACCTGTGATCTGCCCGGCGTTACTGTTCTAACCAAAGTCCGCCGGAGAATACACGCATGGTGCAGGACCGATCGGACCCAATGGCTACTGTACTGCCGCAATCTAAGCCATAGGCTGCACTCCAGCTGGCTGAATCACTGCCACTGCCTGCTGCTGTAACTTGGGACACATTGGTTTGAGATGCCCCGACTCCCGACAATGATAACACACTCGAGGTGTAGTGAATCGCTCTTCTTTGGACAACTCAACAACCTCTGGTCCCTAGAAGCATCATCCCACCTCTCGGTCCTGTCCTAGAAGCATCATCCCACCTCCTCTTCTGGCTCTGCAGAGGCTTATCGCCCTTGCCAAAACCAGAACCTTTGCGCGACTGATGCTACTGCTGCTACTGACTCCTCGGCTGAAAAGCAGGAGCATCCACAGACGGAACAACCACTGGGCCTAGCTGCTCACACTGATCCTCCTCAATAGATGCCGCAAGCTCCACATGATCTGCCCTCGAGACGTATCTGCCACCTCTGCACTGAGTCCTGATGCTCAAATGAAGTCCCTGCAAGAACCTTTGCACCTGAGCCCGCTCGTCATCAAAACCACGCCCAGTATGAACCACCAGCCTGCTGAACTCAGCGTCATACTCGCGCACAGAACGCTCACCCTGAGCCAATGACATGAACCTCATCTGAAGGCGATCTCGAGCCTCCTGAGGGAAATACTTGGCGTTGAAGTCAACCAAAAATTCGTCATAGGTCCACTCCACACGCCTAGCCTCGATGGCTCGCCACCAACAATGAGAATCTCCAATCAGATAGTGGACGAATAACTCAACCTGATACCCAGCAGGGCATCTGATCGACCTGAAGTTACCCTCTATCCTCAGACGCCACTCAACTGCCTCCTCAGGACCAACTCTGCCCTCAAAGAACGGCGTAGCAATCCTCTGCATCTGCGTCATCATCTCAAGATAAGATGGAACAAGTACTGCAACTGCAGCCCTCGGCTGCTCAGCAACTGCAACCCCGGCCACTGGTGGCACTACCAGAGCCTGCTCAGGAGCCACTGGCGGAAAACATGCCAACAACTGCGTCAGCAATCCCACAACCTGATCATAATGATCTGGAGCTGTAACAGCACCCCTACCTGGGTCCACTGGAACCCCCCGACCTCTACCGGCACCAACCCTCACACTGGCACTAGCATCCGCACTGGTCACACTCGAAGACCCTGAAACATGCGTTTGAGACTCTGACGCGGTCGCCACACTCTGCGCTGCACTCTCCACTGACTCAGCAACTGGCCCACGACCACGACCCCGGCCTCCACGGCCACCAACTCTGCCACCACGGGCAACTGCTCTGCCACGACCTGTAGCTCTGGTATCCATCATACTGCATCACAGAACAGTAGATAAGAACCCTAGAAGTCACAAACAAACAAAAACAAACTCATCGCAGAATCTCTTTATAGGCCGAAGAGGATGATTCTAAGACTACTAATTGCTTAACTCACATAAACAATCAAACACATAGTCTCAATTCATCCAACAATTACTAGCCCTGGAACCGTAAGGGCTCTGATACCAAAATTTGACAACCTTTTTTATTTTTTATTATTAACTAGCCTAGATTAATATTCCATAAATATTAATCTTCAAAGACTAGATTCCTAACAAATACTACGCAGAAGTTCTTAGGAAAATAATTCAGGAAATAATAAAAGTCCAAATAATTAAATATTAATTCCAAAGAATCATTCAACTCATAATAACCAAATTCAGGAATGAATAAACTAGCAACGTAACAGGGTTTGCTAGAACTAGAAAAATAAAACCACATCCCTAATCATCCTCTTCCAGGGCCCTGATTATGCAATCACTTTTTCTCTTTACCTGCATCACATGGAAATAAGAGATGCGTAAGTATTTCATAAATACTTAGTGAGACGGTCCTCCCGTCTACAGACTAAGTACAAATATATCAAATATCAAACAAAGATTAAATTAAAATATTTAAATCAGAAAATTCATGGTGTCGATCGACACGTGACACGATGTCGATCGATGCTAGGATATAAGTGGTGTCAATCGACAAATCGCACGGTGTCGATTGACGCTGCATTCAACCTGGTGTCGATCGATACACCATAAGGTATCGATCGACACCGAGTTTTTCCCACGAGTCCAAGCGAAACTAAAACACGATAAACACGAATAACAATCCAATCAATCACAGAGACCACACACAACAGCCACGAAATCCATTTCTAAATACCTAATTTACTCGCTATTCAACATTCCATATATTCGAGTCTACAGTCGCGCACTCGTCTCAGTTTTGGATCGAAATGGCGAGGGAATCAACGATGAACAAAGAACGTCGAAGAACAGCGACGAACGGACTGAGACAGCGACAAAAACATTGCAAGACAGCGAAAAAACGCTTGCTACTCGACCTCCCACGACCACACAAGGGATTCTCACGAAGAACAATGGTGAACACGAATCGAAACTCTCGATTTATCTCCGAAATCTCTCTTCTCTTTGGGTTCTGTGTTTTTCTCCTTTGGAATGCGACCACAAACATCATAGGGCTTATATACCCGTAGCCCTAGGTCCTCCACAAAACGAGCCAAACCGATGATCAATTTTTAAAACCCAACCGATCATCAGAACGTGGTGTCGATCGACACCTCCATATGGTGTCCTTCGACACCCCTTACCAAATTCCAAAATTTGGTTTCGGGATGTTACAACAGGTTTGGTGGAGTTGGCTGTGTCTATTAAGGAAGATCATCGTGAGCAGGCGTGATATGCGGTTGTTCCACCAGTGGTTGTTCCATCCATTGTTGCTCCTGTTGCTCATCCGAGGAAGCAGCAGTAGCAACAACATTCTCGGAGTTATGGTTCTCGCAAGGGCGGCAAGCCTACTCAGGGCCAGAAGAGGAGATTTCATGAGGTTTCTGGGGGCGGCTAGAGTGGTCTTAGTTGTTATGGATGTGGGAGCATTGAGCATCGCATGGCTAACTGTCCAAGAGGGAGGTACTCGGGATGCCAAGGTGTGTTTTCATTGCCGAGAGTCGGGGCATATCAGGTGGATGTGTCCTAAGTTGCAGCAGGTGGTTGTAGCAGCAGTTCAGCCTGTGGCAGTGCAGCATGTGGCTCAATTGGCGGCGGTTCAACCTTTGGGTTAACTTAGGCCTGCACCGAGAGTTTAGGCATCGGGTAATGCGGGCCAGCATAGCGGCGCGATGATCACATGTAAAACACTTAGACTCGAAATTCGTAAATTCTTAGTGGTTGAATTGTTGTATTTATTTTATTTTTGCTTGTGATAGTTTATTAGGGTTCTCAACGCATGTGAATTGTGTAGGGACCTTATTAGTGGGAGGTTTTGAGTCCCACGTTCTTTTTGATTCTGGAGCATCGAACTGCTTTATTACTCCAGGGAACTGCAATGGCATCTGAAGTATTTCTAGTGAGTAGGCAAGCTTGGTTAAAGTGGTTGGAGGCGGATTCCTAGCTACTTCTGATCGGGCTAGAGTTGTACGATGTTATCCTGGGAATGGATTAGTTGTCTTTCTATATATTCCATCTGGACTGTCATCGAGGCAGAGTGGTCTTCGAGCGAGATGCAGGGAAGTTAGTGGTTCAGGGTGTGAGACTTACTTTTGGGAGTCTGGTAATCTTGGCTATTCAGGCAATGTAGTTGACAGTGCAGGGTTGCGAGGCTTATGTGGTACCAATTTCAATGTCGGAGTCTAGTAGTGAGGTGGCTATTGAGCAGATCAGAGTTATTCAGGATTTCGAGGATGTGTTTCAGTCGTTGAAAGGATTACCACCATCTTGGTCTGATCCTTTCACGATTGAGGTAGAGCCCGGGACAAATCCAATTTCTAAGGCTCCTTATAGAATGGCTCCAGCAGAGTTAGCAGAACTGAAGAAGCATCTAGAAGATTTGCTGAGTAAGGATTTTGTACGACCGAGTGTTTCACCGTATGGAGGTGTCGATTCTTTTTGTGAAGAAAAAGATGGCAGTTTTCGTTTGTGTATCGACTATCGGGGTCTGAACCGAGTTCAAGTGAAGAACAAATACCCTCTTCCAAGGATTGATGAGTTATTGGATCAGCCGAGGGGTGCTATTTAGTTCTCCAAGATAGTAAGACGACTTTCAGGATAAGATATGGGCATTTCAAGTTTGTGGTTATGCCTTTCGGGTTGACTAATGCGCCAGCTGCTTTCATGAGATTGATGAACGACATGTTCAAAAAGTATCTAGACATGTTCGTTATCATATTTATTGATGACATCTTGGTATACTCAAAGAGTCCAGAGGAGCACGAGGCTCATTTTATGTTGGTTTTGCAGAAGCTTCGTGAGCATAAGCTGTATGCTAAGTTGAGTAAGTACAATTTCTGGCAGCGTCAGATGGGGATTTTGGGTCATATTATTTATGCAGCGGGAGTTGCCGTGGATCCGGCGAAGATAGAGGCGATTCGAGATTGGTCTAGACCGAGTAACTCTACCAAGATTAGGAGTTTTCTGGGGTTGGCAGGTTATTACAGGAGGTTCGTCAAGGGATTTACGAGTATGGCGCAGTCTATGACAAAGTTCACCGGGAAGGATGTCCCGTTTGTCTGGTCGCCAGAGTGCAAGGATAGCTTTACGAGGCTCAAGGACATGTTGACTCAGGAGGGCAAGGTCATAGGGTATGCTTCAAGGCAGTTGGAGGGTTGTGAGCATAATCGCCATACGCATGATCTTGAGTTAGGAGCAGTGGTATTTGCTCTGAAGATTTGGAGGTCCTACCTTTATGACGGGAAGGTACAGGTTTTTAAGGATCATAAGAATCTGCAGTATATCTTTACTCAGCCGTTGCTGAATATGAGATAGAGACGCTGGGTAGAGTTGTTGGCGGATTATGATCTAGAGATCATTTACCATCCGGGTAAGGCCAATCAGGTGGCGGATGCTCTGAGTCGGCGAAGAACTGATTTGATTCGGGAGCAAGAGGTTGAGGCCTTGGTGGGTAAGATTAGCACTTTGCGTTTGTGTGCTTTTTCGCAGGAGCCTTTAAGGCTAGAGTCGGTTGATTAGGCAAACCTTCTGAGTAGGATCCGAGTGGCTTACACTACAAGAAAACAAGCCATTTGCCACTACCAGAAACGTCACAAATTCGTCACTAATAAGGGATTTGCGACTACTTTGCGACGAAAATAAGTAGTGACAAAAATCTCGTCGCTAATTTGCGACGGTGCCAATTCGTCGCTAATTTGCGACGGTGTTGTGACGAATTTATGACTCCATAACTCAGTCGCAAATTCGTCACAAATTTGCGACGAATATGTTACTTAATACATGAGTGGTAAATAAGTGACGAATTAGTGACTAATAATACCTCGGTTGTGTAGTCTTAAATAAGCGTCAGATTAGTGACACTTTTACAGTGACAAATGTGTGACAGATTCGTGTCGAATGTTGTAGTCGTAAATTAGCTTCGAATTAATGACTACTGAAATTGGTTGTTCAAATCGTAGGGCGTCACAAATTAGTCATTGATTTGTGTCGAATTTGCTACGCCTTGAATTTAATTGTGCATTTTAATGGTCGTGATTTTGTCACTTTTTCTACTGATTTATGTTAATTTGTTGTACTGTTTGAAAACAAACTTAATAACCAAAACCCATGAAACTGAAATCATTAAAACATACATATTCAAGCACATTTGCTTGACAAAAGGTAGTTATGTTTTGAAAGGTTGCAAAAACACAGAAAGTTACACAAAAGAAGTTTTTAGATAGGCTGGTTTTAAAGCTAGATGAGTCTAAGAGTTGGGGAGGGCTGCTGGGGTGGTGCCTTGGACTGGAGATGCAGCGAGTTCAGCAGTCGTTGAAGCATCGGAGGCAGGCGTTGGGTATTTACCGTTCATGAACGCTAACATTTTCTTCTCGAGCTCAGTGATCCGGTCTTCACTCGCCTTCAACTCCCAATCACGTCGCTCATTCTCCGCTTCTTGTTCTACAATATTCGCATTAGCTTTCTTTAGCTCATCCTGCACCTCTTCCAAAGTTCGCGAATCAGATTCTTCATAGTATATCTTCCTCTTCCCCTTCTTAACATGCTGTGACAGCTGCTGACCCACTCCGAAAGGGGTTCCTTTGGGATCAAATTCAGTACACTGCAAGAGGAAAAACCAAGCATTACCAAGTATATTACACAGTGACAAACATAACAAAGAAACAGTCAACAACCAAGCATTACCAAGTATATTACACAGTGACAAACATAACAAAGAAACAGTCAACAACCAAGCATTACCAAGTATATTACACAGTGACAAACATAATAAAGAAACAGTCAACAACCAAGCATTACCAAGTATATTACACAGTGACAAACATAATAAAGAAATAGTCAATTCAGAGACAGTGACTACAAGACGGAAATAATCAAAATTGAAAGTGAATCATATAATCTTAGACAAAGATTATGAGTGAGAAACAATAAATGAAGAGCAAGAACAACAATGCTTATGAATCAATGATTCTCAAACCGAATTCTCAACATACTGAAACTGGAATTGAAAGTTAAACAAAAGAGGAAGCATACCTTAAGAAAAAGAGCATTTTTTGCTTCAACAGAGAGGTTCCGCTGAGAAGAGTCGTCTAAATCTTCATCATCGCCAGCAGCCTGCTCCAAAGCCTCTTTCAGAGACTTCTCGTAATTCTCTGAAATGTCCTTAGCTTTTTGATCAATAAAACTTCCATCCGGTAATGTATGGGTCTTCAGAAACACTTCTCCAAGCATACATCTATACAGGGACAACTTGAACAGAAAGTATTTATATCAAATGTGGCAAAATGTGATCAAACTTTTAAACCACCTTTGCTAATGTTTGTTATTCTTCTTGACAACATTTCACAAATTCACAAGAATTCAATCAAGACAAGCACAAATAGAAGCTAAGCACATACATACCATTTGGAATTTCCCTAAGCGGTGTTCCACGTCCCTGAGAAAACAGACACATAAACCAAAACAAACTAAACATCATCATATAAGAACAGATCTATCCAATTCTCACAAACACAAATACGAAAGACAACTCCAGACATGATACCTTTTTAATTGAAAACAAATTTATCAGAGAAAAGCAAACAAATTTCACAAAAGAGCAGAGATTTCTAGCAATCCCTAAATTCAACACACAAACCCTAAATAAAACCCCAAAACCCTTAACAAATCTCCACAAAGATCGAAAGAAAACTCTACCTTATAAGCCAACCTTACTATCTTCCTCGGCGACTTGACCGAACTACGACTAACACCAGGAGCCTCATCAGACCCAAAAGGCGAGAACGTATTCAAAGACCGCTGCGTTTCCGTCTTATACCAGAAAATATTCCGCGACGGAGAGAAACTGGCAACAACATCTCTTTTCTCCGGCGTAACCGGTCCGAAAAGCACGGTTTTCAAAAGACCCGCGTACGAACCGGCACTGTCTTCTTTCCGGTCCTTGTTGGGAGACGATTCGATCCAACACCAACTTCCTCCTTCGCGGAGAGATGGAGAGGCGGAATCGAGAGGCGGAATCGAGAGGAGAGAAAAGAGACTGAGAGGCGGAATCGAGAGGAGAGAAAAGAGATCGAGAGGCGAGAGAGAGTGAGTAGAGAGCACTTAGGGTTTTTTAGAGATAAGAATTTATTTTGGGTTATAAAAAGCGAAATAATATTTGGGGGAGAGGGAAAATTACCGCCCATATAAAACCCAAATAATTTGGCAAATTTTATTAGTAGTCACGAATTAGTCACAGTTTTGTAACTGTTTTGTGACTATTTTTTGGAGTCACAAATTGAAACCCTAAACCCTAAACATTTTAACAAACAAGTATCACCCATTATCATTTCCAACCAGTAACAAATGCATTTCTTGAATGTTTTATTGGTTATATCCATCACATTAATTGAAATTCAACTTAATTTATAGAAAACAACAAACTTACAAGAAAAATGGTTAAAGATCAAAGTGTTATCAACTAGTTATATGTATGCAACAATATTTAAAAAAATGAATTTGGATTTTCTCACTCATAAAATATATTCTTTATAAATATTATAGTTTACAAAGATTGTTAATATGAAAATAAATAATAAACACTTAGAATGTGTTGTCTTTTTGGGAGAAAATTATAAGTAGTTGCAAATTAGTTGCAAATTAGTTGTAAAGTAGTCATAAAGTAGTGGGTATTTTGTGACTAATTTGTGACGGAGTGTCTATACCCTAAAGTTCCACAAATAAGTCACAAAGTAGTCATAAAGTAGTGGGTATTTTGTGACTAATTTGTGACGGAGTGTCTATACCCTAAAGTTTCACAAAGTAGTCATAAAGTAGTGGGTATTTTGTGACTAATTTGTGACGAATTTTAATGTTCTGGAATCATTTTTCTAACCCCAAAGTGTCACGGAGGAGTCACAAATTAGTCACATATGAGTCACAAATGTATGACTACTTTGTGACGAAATTTTGGTAGTAGGAAATGATTCCCTCAACCCTAAACATTTTAACAAACAAGTATCACCCATTATCATTTCCAACCAATTCCAAACGCATTTTGTTGAATGTTTGATTGGTTTTATCCATCAAATTAGTAGAAATTCAACTTAATCTATATAAAACAACAAATTTACCAAATAATAGATTAAATATCAAAGAGATTCATACTAGCTTTATGTATGCAAAGATATTTAGAAAATGAATTTGGATTTTTCAACTCTTAAAATATATTCCTTATAAATATTATAGTTTACAGAGATTGTTAATACGAAAATAAATAATATACACTTAGAATGTGTTGTTTTTTTTGCAAAAATATTACTCTAAACCCCAAAGTGTCACAAATCAGTCACAAATCAGTGACTCCCCCAGCGGCGTCGCTAATCTGTGACTGATATGTTTGTAACCAATGTGTCACAAATTTGTGACGACCATTTTCGGTTTAAATCAGTCGCTAATTAGTGACTGATATGTGACTAGACTGAAACCTTCCCACAGGTGTCGCAAATCAGTCACTAATTGGCGACGCCTTTACGACTACAAATATTAGTCGCAAATTTGCGACGAATTTGCGACTAATATTTCATGAGTCGCAAATCAGTCGCAAATGTGTCTCAAGTTAGTCGCAAATATTAGTGACTGATTTTGCAGTCACAAACCGCAATCACTTATGGACTGTTTTCTTGTAGTGTTAGGAGAGTGATCAGGTTTTGGTTGAGGCGTCGAGGGCCGAGGGTTCTGAGTATATTGTCTCTTCGAATAGGACTATTCTTGTTTGCGGGCAAGTTTGTGTGCCTAAGGACGAGATTTTGAGGCACTGCGAGAGGCTCATGCGAGCAAGTTCTCGATACATCCGGGGGCGACTAAGATGTACCATAATCTTAAGTTGTATTTTCACTGGGTCGGGATGAAGAGAGATGTAGCTGACTGGGTTGCGAAGTGCGATACGTGTTACTTAGTGAAGGTTGAGCATCAGGTTCCGGGTGGGAAGTTGTAGAGCTTACCCATTCCATAGTGGAAGTGGGATTCAATCACTATGGATTTTGTGGTCAGTTTATCTAACTCGAGGACCTTTGATGCGATTTGGGTGATTGTGGACCATCTGACTAAGTCTGCACATTTCCTGGCCATTGAGAAGACCAATAGAGCTGTGGTTTTGGCTAAGAAGTTTGTGCGAAAAATTGTGCGGCTACATGGAGTGACAGCAAGTATAGTGTCAGATCAGGATCCCAAGTTTACTTCTAAGTTTTGGAGAGCCTTTCAGGCTGAGATGGGCACTAAGGTGCATATGAGTACAGTGTATCATCCGCAGACTAATGGTTAGTCAGAGAGGACTATTCAGACCTTGGAGGATCTGTTGAGGATGTGTCTCCTGGATTGGGTTGGTCATTGGTTTGATCATCCCTGGCTGAGTTTGCGTATAACAACAATTTTCAGGCGAGTATTAGGATGGCTCCATATGAGGCATTGTATGGGAAGCCGTGCAGAATACCTTTATGCTGGAACCAAGTGGGGGGAGAGAAGCACTTTTTGTGCGGGTTTTTTGCAGTAAACGACGGAGAAGATCCATGTTTTAAAGCTGAATATGAAGAAGGCTCAGGGTCGGCAGAGGAGTTATGCCGATAAGCGGCGAAGAGAGCTTGAATTTGTAGTGGGTGATCGTGTGTATCTCAAGATGGCTATGTTGAGGAATCCTAACAGATCCATAGTAGAGAACAAGCTGAGTCCGCATTTTATGGGACCATTCCCGGTGGTGGAGTGCGTCGGACCGGTGGCGTACCGGTTAGAGTTACCTCCGATCATGAAGGCATTCCATAAGGTATTTCATATGTTTATGCTGAGGAAGTGCTTGCATGAGTCAGAGGAGTTGGTGGCTAAGATTCCGAATGATCTACAGCTAGATTTGACAGTTCCTGCAGTTCCTGTGAGGATTCTCGAGAAGAGAGAAAAGGTTTTGCGCCAGAAGAGGATACCTGATGCACCCGTAATGGGTTGATGCAAAAGAGTTTTAAATTTATAAACCCTAATCTGCAAGTGCACATATGACAATTGTAGTACTTAGGGGTCGATCCACAGGAGACTATGTAGTTACGCTATAAATCTATATGATGCAAAATAAGCTAAGAGCAAACATATTTTGGGGGTTTTGGGGTTTATGATAAAATAGATATGCAATAAAATAAAGGGATAGATAAATCAAAACATACAAGATAAAATAAATCTAAAGAACTTATGCAACATGTTCTACACCGGATTTTAAAGGTATGCAACTAGTGTTCATGAACTTAGATCACTGCGGTAGATCCATTCCACCTTCGTGGCTCCGAATCCTATGAAACCAACCCTAATAGACTCAGCCTTTGCATGGTTTTTACAAGGTGGATTCACGCATTAAAATTGGGATCTAATTGTTTACCAAACTCCCTAACTAACTGATTAGGTTGTTAGGATGCTTGGCCCATCGAATACTTGGTCCGGTCGATATCAAAGCTTTTGGGATCGATACCGGCCTATGATCGATCTCTAGGTAGATAAGCTAGATCAAGCATTAAAGCACGAATAAAGACAGAAAAGTAATCTAGAAGCAATTCAATAAAGATGTAAAAGATGCAAACAAAAGAATTTAAATAACTTTATTATCAAGCATACAACAACTCTACATGTTATAAAACATGGAGCAGCTAGAGAAGTTGATAAAACAGTAGATTCGTGATAGATAAGTGCTCGGCATAGGTAGATCTCTCAGCACAAGGCTTGAGAAGAACACCATGGCCTTCATCGCTCTTTTACAAAGGATAAAGATGAAGATCTAAAGAGAATAACGAAAATACATGTTTATTAGTGATTTGTAGGTGCCTAGGGCTGCTCTCCTTCTCTCAAGAGTCTAAAATCAAGTATATATAGGTGTTGGAGGAGTCTCTAGGTCGGCAAACTTCTAGGGTTTCACTTCGGGCAAAAACGTCTTTTTGTCGATAAGTGACCAAAGGAGGCCACGGCACCGGACAGAGGCACCGTACACGGGAATGTGTCCAGCGATTGGGCCATATTCATCTCCCTGGTCTTGGCTAGGGTCACGGGCACCGGTCCAACCCGTTGATCGGTGTCTTGACTCCTTTTGCACTTGTTTCTTCTTCAAGGCAGAATGATATGCCTTCAGTATATATTAAATAACTTGCACACTTCAACTTCAAATGCTATGATTCTAAATGTTCTGGAAATATAACTCAAAGGGCTATTGTAAAGTTTCATCTCCATCCAAGTCGATTTGGTCGAGCTTCCGAGGTGATCTTTTGGGGATATAGAATCTGTCCAACTTGGAGAATCGTGAAATCTTGGCATGGGAGGACAAAGATAGGTTCCTATGGCCTTGGAAAGTTGTTGTGGGATTAAGAATACTCATTTTGCTCCATTTTTCTCCCCTTTTGATGATTGTACCTAAATGACTCTTAAAAACCAAATATACGAGAAAACTATCTCTTTCGATTGAAAAACTTATTATATAGTATAGAAAATAAATAAATAAACGGATAGTAAAAGTGGTAAAATACCAGGTATATCAATACCGTTGCTGAGAGTCTTGTGGGAGTGTAGCGGTACAGAGGATGAGACTTGGGAGCCTGAGGCAAAGATGAAGTCAAAGTTCAAGAAGTGGTTCGATAAGCAGATCGCAGCTTGAGCTTACTTGTATCTTTGTGGTTCCGGTTTTGGTATTAGCATTTTGGCTATTGTTATTTTGGTTCATGTATTTTTTCGTTTTGTTGTAATGATATACATTTTTGGAATTTATAAGATGGAGTTTCCTTATTTATTTCCAGTATTATTATAAGATATGTGGTTCTTATAAGCGTGTGTTTTGGTTGACCAGTGTGGGTCGTGTTTTTGGATGATATTTTGGGTGGGAAATATCGAGTTTAGCCATATAGGGTAGATCTAGACATAGATGGCTATAGACGTTTCTGGAATTTATTCCTCTAGGGACAGTAGCATTCCCGAATAACTCATTACTGTTTTGGGGAGACACGTGGGTCTCCGATGGTATTACCTGTGATGGGTGGGTCTCAGTGTAGTACAGATTAGGTACTTACTGGTGACGGGTGGGTCTCGGTGTAGTAGGGTGAGATGCTTACTTAGTTGTGATGCGTGGGTCTCAGGCTAAGTATCAGGAGACAGGTAGGTCTCTTGAGAGGAATGTGTTTCCTCTGCATTTCTTGTGGAGAGTATGATTCTCCAGAGATTTATTCGAGACGGATGGGTCTCATTATAAGCCTAGAGGGAAGGTATTTCCCGGGATTACTATGGGTGGTTGGTATGTTGGTTGCTAAAGGATGCGTCTTGAGAGCAAGATGGTTTGATAATGAGTTAAGAGTAGTAAATGGGTGGGAAAACATGTGTATAATCATAGGACAAGATATAAGTTCAGGGATCAGTGAGGATCTCTAGTAGTTTTTTTTTTGCCAAGTGGGGTCAAGTTTCGGTCTTTAGCAGACGTGTTTGTGGGGATTCGAGGTCGAATCAAGATCAGTGGGGGAGACTTGTAAAATTCACAAACTGAATATGTGGGTTCAATGCTCGTGCCGAGCGACACAAGGGTTGTGTCGATCGACATGAAGGATTTTTTGGGTGTTGATCGACATGGTCTTGGTGTTGATCGACATGGTCTTGGTGTCGCTCGACACGTGTAATTGCAGAACCGGGTGATTTAGATTTTAATCAAGGTTTTTGGCTCGATTTAAGGGATTTAACCCTAGGGCATGCGTATTTAAGTTGTTTGGGGAAACGTTCTGTCGGGTCAGAGCCAAAAAGTAAGAAAAGCTGAGAGAATTATTGTTCTTAAGGATTGTTGTAAAGAAATCCTTTAGGAACCATTCCCGTTGAGTTTAGAGTCCATAGAATCCTTTGATCGTCGTGTTCTTCGTGTTTTTTTTTACTCAAATCAGTCGTTCCTAGTGTTGGGGAGGGTCTGTTCGTGGATGTTTTAAGTCTCAAACCGAATTCAATCACCGTAGTTAGCGAAGGTGAGTTCGCAACCATCGGTTTCTAGGCGATGATGGTTTGAATGATGATTTCGTGATGTTTGCGTGATGGATTTTGGTGTGAATCATTCGTGGTTATTGTTGGGATGTTTATGAATGTTTTTGGTATTGATCGTTTGCAGGATTGCGATTCATATATATCGGAATCGGGTCGGGAAAGGAGAGACTCGATTCTGGTGCGATACAGAGACGTGTCGATCGACACGAGTGCAGTATTCGTGTTCTAAATTATTTCCTTTAAAATTCCATAATTTGTTTGCGATAAATTGTGATATATATTGTTGTTGTTTGTTATGTTGCCTAAGCCTATTTGTTCCGCCAGTAGATGGGATGACCGACTCACTAAGTATTTATGAAATACTTACGCAATTCTTATTACCATGTGTTGCAGGTAAAAGAAATGTGTGATCGCGGAATCAAGGCCGGTGAAGAGGATGATAGGATGTTTTATCTGTCTTAGGTTGTCTAGTGAACCTTGTGTTTTGGTTGCTAGAGTTTCTATTTATTTTTGAATTTGGAATTGATTTGTTGAATTGATCATTTGGAGTATTGTTTTATTTATTTTTATGGATTATTTTTATGAGGACTTCTGCAACTGTTAGAAATAGCCGTAAAGAATTAGCATTTATGATAATGTTTAATTCAGGTTAAAAAAAAGTGTTGGTTGTTTCAAGTTGTCTATGAATTGACGATGTGAATACTGTGCTCAATAAACAATGTGGTCATAAACAAAGAAAATTAATAAAAACAAATTATTTTAATAGATTCTTCACACAAACAAGGAAATAACGTACAAAAAAATCAAATAATATAAGATAAGGTAATTAAAATCTGGAATTTGAGGAAGAGTTTTTCGTCTCTAAGAATTTGATTTTGATTGATTCTCTCTCTTTGTCTATACATCAGAGATTGGATGATGAAGATGCTTAGATTTAAGAAACTGGGTTAGGCGAAATAAAGAAGGATTGATGAATTCATTTGTACCCCTTTACATTTGTTTATTGGTTTCAAAATTTATGGTTTTGTTTTTTTTTTTCAAAAAGCATAGATGAAGACGAAGAGGAAAGCGGAAGAAGGAGGAGAGAGGTCTTATTGCACATATCCAATCGTGTATAAGAGAGAGAAGCAACTGTTTGTTTTATTTATTATTTTATTTGTGTTCATTTTCTTAGATAAGGGTTATTATTGTCATCAACCAACTAGAAAGTATACCTTAAATTTTTAAGTATGTTTGTTGCAAATGAATTCTTAGAAAATATCTTCTCAAGTAAATAGTATTCTAGGGATATTTACGTGTAAACATACTTTTTAAAAACTTATAAGGCCTAAAGAACTTTAATTCTTAGCTATACTTTTTGTTTTGTTTGAGTTTCTAAATCCCTAATTTGTTCCTGTTTCAGTTTCAGATTTAATTATTAAAATAAATATTTTATATCTACTTTTTAGTCCTCTTTCTCCCCTCTTTCACTTTCCTCTCTATACAAGAAAATAAAATCGTAATATTTATATTGCACGGTTTTATATGTTAGAGAAAAAGAAAGAATAATTTAACTAGTCAATCTAGACTAGTAGTTGTGCGTCGTCTTATTGTTCTCCGTCTGTTCATTCTTTAATAAGTTTTCGAAACCACCACACATTTCATGAGATCAAAACTTTATTCGTTGTTTTTGTGTGTGAAGGTATTTTTTGAAAATCACAAACAAAAAAATATCTCGATAAAATAACTAAAATCAAAAGCAAGATATAATTATGCCAAACTAAAATGAAAAATTAAAGGAAAAATGATTTTTAGCTACACAAAATATTGGCTAATATGTTGCAGACCATCTGAAGTATAGAAATGTCTTCTGAACTACATCAACTATTATGTAACACATGGTGACATACACCAAATATATGTAAACATGTTAAAAACTACAAATTAGTGCTTTTGAAAAATATTATCAATTTGGGGATCAATCTATAATTAATTTCATACAAAATAAATATTTTAAAATAGAAAATTTTAAAAATATAAATTTAAATAAATTGAAACACCAAACAAAATTACAAAAAAAAATTCAAAAATTATAATGAAAATTTTTGATTAAAAACTAAATTATAGTTTCAGTTTATAATATATTAAATTATTTTTGTTAAATTCAAAAATTGTTAAAAAATTTTAACTTTCAAAAAGTTCTTAATTTCTAAAAAGTAATTGAAAATGTAAGGTATATAGGGATCTAAATATATGTATTTTAAAACCAATTAAAATGTAAGGTATAAAGTTTTTTAAACGTTGGTCGACAAATATATTTAAAATTATATTGAATAAATTTCAATAGTTTAGAATAAAACACATAAATGACATATATTACACTTTTGTATGAGAATTGTTTTTGTAAGATTGGGTCACAAATAAAAGACTCATTAGCCTAGCCCTTAAAAAAAAAATTTATTCTCATTATAAAACTTATAAAATTACATTGCAATTCGCTGTTTAATGTTGGGATATGAGTAAAAAAAACTAGTTATAATTTTGCATACAAAAAATGTAATTTTTTTGTTGTCAAAAAAAAAACGAGTCTAATTTTTTTTTTAAAGGGCTAGGCTAATGAGTATTTTATTTGTGAATTAATGTTACAAAAAATATTTTCATACAAAAGTGTAATATATGTCATTTATGTGTTTTATTCTAAACTATTTAAATTTATTCAACAGAATTTTAAATATATTTGTGGACCAACATTTAAAAAACTTTTATTTGATAAATTTAATTGGTTTTTAAATACATGTATTTAGATCCCTATATACCTTACATTTTCAATTACATTTTAGAAACTAAGAACTTTTTGAAGTTACAAATTTTTAACAATTTTTGAATTTAAGAAAAATAATTTAATATATTTTAAAACTGAAACTATAATTTAGTTTTTAATCAAAAATTTTCATTATTATTTTTTCTTAAATTTTTGTAATTGTATTTGGTGTTTCAATTTTTTTAAATTTCTATTTTTTTTAATTTCTATTTTTAAGTATTTATTTTGTATGAAATTAATTACATATTGATCCCTAAATGTATAATATTTTTCAAAAAGCACCAATTTGTAGTTTTTAACATGTTTACATATACTTGGTGTATGTCACCATGTGTTACATAATAGTTTGTGTAGTTTAGAAGATATTTCTATACTTCGGATGGTTTGCAATATATTAGTCAATACTTCGTGTAGCTAAGAATCATTTTTCCAAAATTAAATTAATCTAGTTCCCTTTTAGAACAAAAGAAAAACTTTAAAGGAAGATTGAATTAAAACCAAATCGAGCAGGCAATATTAGTCGCTTTAATTTATTTTAACAGATTTGTTTCTTGCGTGTTATTATCAGTTTTTCCATGAGTCTTTATTAGAATCTATAACAACCGAGAGAGAGAGAAAGAGTTAATTCCAGTTTTACAATAATGTTTCTGTTATATCAAACAGAAACTTGGTTTACATAAACCAATACAAAATCTAATTTACCTAAACCACATCCGGTTTAGACTCTAATAGCCTCCCTCAAGATGGCGAGTAAATTGAAAGAAGAGACATCTTGCCAATGATACTCTTGAATGAAGCTGGATAAAGAGCTTTAGTAAACACATCGGCTAACTGTAAATCAGACTTAACATGCATTGTTTTGATCAGGCCATTGATGATCTTTTCCCGAACAATGTGACAGTCATTTTCGACATGTTTGGTGCGCTCATGGAAGACAACATTGTTAGCAATGTGAATCGCAGCTTTAGAGTCACAATAGAAAGCCATAGGTTTAGTTTGAGGTGCCAAAAACTCCTGAAGTAACTTGACCAACCAAACCACCTCTCTAGTTGCCATTTCTATTGCCCTATATTCGGACTCTGCAGAAGAATGAGAGACCACTTGCTGTTTCTTGGATTTCCAAAAGATGAGAGAATTACCAAGAAACATACACAATCCAGAGGTAGATCTCCGAGAGTCAGGACAAGAAGACCAGTCAGCATCAATGAAGCCCTTAAGCAAAAGATCTGAATCAGATGAGTAGAACAATCCTAATCTAATTGTGCCCTTAAGGTAATGAAGGACCTTATAAGCAGCTTAAAGATGGGAGTTCTTGGGTGTAGAAGTGAATTGACATAACTTGTTGACTGCAAATGATATATCAGGTCTAGTGATAGTAAGATACATCAATTTTCCAACCAGACGATGATACATAGCAGGATCATCAAGCAGAGTTTCAGGACTATCCAGACAAAGCTTTATACTCGGATCCATAGGAATAGATGAAGGATTACAAGCTAGTTGATTAGTCTCATCTAATAACTCCAGAATATATTTTCTTTGACAGATAGAAATTCCATGCTTAGATCTAGCAATTTCAAGACCTAAGAAATACTTCAATTCACCTAGATCTCTGAGTTTGAAAGCCTGTTGTAAGTCTAACTTCAGCCGAGCCACACTATCATCACAGTTACTAGCTATGACAATATCATCAACATAGACTAGCACAACTACATACTTCCCATTCTGATTCTTAATAAAGAGAGTATGAGCAGAATGAGACCTGGTGAAACCAAGCCGAAGAAGAGTAGAACTGAACTTGAGAAACCACTGGCGAGAAGCATGCTTTAAGCCATAGAGAGACTTGTTCCGTTTACAGACAGGATTAGGTGGTAACTCAGTATCTGGTGGAGGTGTATAGCCTGGAGGAAGAGACATGTAAATCTCTTCATCAAGATCACCATTTAAAAACGCATTGGAAATATCCAATTGTGTCAAACTCCAGTTCTTAGCAGCAGCTACAGCAATGAGAGTCTTCACAGTTGTCATTTTAGCAACAGGAGAGAAGGTATCAACGAAATCAATGCCTTCTTGTTGTGTGTAACCCTTAGCAACCAAACGAGCATTGTATCTTTCCAATGTACCATCTAAAAGTAACTTGATCTTGTAAACCCATTTACAACCTATAGCATGTTTATCGGGAGGTAAAGAGCAAATAAGCCAAGTATTATTATTCTCCAGAACAACCAGTTCTTCATTCATGGCTTTGATCCATTCTTCAAATTTCAAAGCCTGTTTGAAAGAAGTAGGTTTTGGATGTTGAGTCAAAGCATAGATGTACTCTTTGTACTCATCAGAAAGATTGTCATATGACATGTAACCAGCCAAAGGATATGGAATATCTACTGCAATCAAATGACAATAATAATCCTGAAGATAAGCCGGTGTTTTGGAAATTCGCTTGCCAGCATCATCATTATCCAGAGAAGGAATCACTGCAGGACTTGTGTCAATATAAGAGTCATCATTCACAATTAGAGGACTAGAATCATCCAAAGAATCATCAATCATAAGGAGAGAACCAAAGTCATCAAGAGAATGAGACTCATTATGAGAAAGATCAGTTACAACTGCAGGATTATCATGAAAATCCATAGGAAAATCATCCAGATTAGGAGAAGAAGATCTAGTCTTGAAAGGAAATATGTCTTCATGAAAGACAACATTCCTAGAAATGGAAATATTATGTGTTTCAACATCTAAGACCTTGTAACCTTTATAGCCAGCTGGATAACCAAGAAACACACAAGGTCTAGCTCTAGGTTGAAACTTGTGACGATTCTAAGAAGAAGTAGAAGTATAACACAAACAATCAAACACACGAAAAGCAGAATAATCTGGTTTGGAAGAAGTGAGAACCTGAAATGGAGATTTATCCTTCAAGAGTGGTGTGGGAAGACGATTGATGAGAAAAACAGTAGTCAAAACACAGTCTCCCCAATACTCTAGAGGGACATGAGACTGAAACATGAGAGCCCTTGCCACATTTAAAATGTGTTGATGTTTTCTCTCAACAACAAAGTTTTGTTCTGGTGTCTCCACAAATGCATGATAAGCAGTAATTCCTTTGGCTTTGAACAAATCCACAAACCGTAACTCATGAGCATTATCAGAACGTACCCCTCTAACCACAGTCTTATATTTAGTTTCAACCATTTGCAGAAACTCAGGAAATACCTTGAGGACTTCAGACTTTGTTCTGAGAAGATAAAGCCAAGTAACTCTTGAGTGATCATCCATATAGGTGAGGAAATACTTGTATCCTTCTGCAGTAGAGACAGAGAAAGGACCCCAAACATCTATATGGATGAGATCAAAAGGAGCAGCTAAGTTGTTCTTAGAGTTGAAAGCTAAATGTCTTTGTTTAGCTTGAAGGCAAATAGCACAATGAAAATGTCCTTTATTAATATTTTTCAAACCAAGTACATCTATAAGAAAAGAAATATTTTGTACAGATGGATGACCTAATCTGCTATGCCACAAAGTAGAATCAACAACAATATTTGCATAAAATTTAGACTATTGAACAACTGAAGTTCCAATAGAAGCTGCATCCAAAACATACAAGTTTGAGATTTCTTCACCCTGACCAATCATCAATCCCTTGGTATGATCGTGTATCATGCAAGAGTCTTGATCAAAGACCACTCTATAACCCAAATCCTTAGTCAATTGACTAACATTCAGAAGGTTTAGATAAAAATCTAGAATATACAGAACATTACTAATGATCATGGAATGTATCTAACATATCCAGAAATAAGCTCTTATTATGGCACACATGATGTTACTAATGATCATGGAATGTATCTAACATCTGGAATATACAGAACATTACTAATGATCATGGAATGGGTATTAACATCCCAATTCCAGCAATGTTAATACCCATTCCATTAGGCAAAGACACTGATTTGTTCAATGTATCTAACATATCCAGAAATAAGCTCTTATTATGGCACACATGATGTGTGGCTTCACTATCTATTATTCAGGACTTAGATGATAAGACATTACCTGTAGCTCTTAGGATTCCAACAAAGCCAATAGTAGATGAGGAAAAAGCCATACCAGGTAATGCAGTTATAGAACCACCAGAGGTTGAAGGAATAGATGTAGATTGATCCGGTAACATGTGCAACTGAGAGTTGAAATAAGAAATGACACCTTGAATCTGATCCTTTGAGAGAGTATTCATCATTCCTGAAACGTCCTGAGCATCATGAAGAGAGGGCTGAGCCACTACTAGTTTGAGAGAACCAGATTGCTTTGACTGATAGTTAGGCTTGTCATTCTGAGGTTTAGACTTATGCTTGAAACCAGGTGGATAACCATGGGCCTTGTAACACCGATCAGCAGTGTGACCAGAAAAACCACAGTAAGAACACATAAGACGACTCTGTTTCTGAGCATTATAAGTCGCATTGATGGAAGCTTGAGGTGGATTGAGAGGAGTAGCTGCAGCAATTTGAAAAGCAGTAGCATTCTAAAGAGGATTGATGCTTCTTTGGCTATAGTCTTGATCCAAAAGATGATACACACCAGCAAGATTAGGAATGTTCTTCTTCATAATAATCTGACATCTTGCATTATTATATGTCTCATTCAATCCAACCAAGAACTTAATAACCTTTGTATTCTCAATCCTAGCAACATTAGCTTTGCAGCAATCACAATTTTGGCAAGTCTTCACAGAATCTGCTCCATCAAGATCATCCCATAAGGTCTTTAGCTTTGTGTAGTAAGTAAATAAGTCCAGGGAACCTTGTTGGAGAGACCAGATCTGTTGAGAGAGTTGATACGATCTTGGCAGATTTGTGATATGAAAACGCACTATCAAATCTTTCCATATCTCAGAAGCATCATTAAATCGCAAAATACTACCATATATCGGCTTTGTAACAGAGTTTAAGATCCATGATTTGACCATACTATTGCATCTTGACGAAATTCGATAATGTGAAGAAGTTGCAGAAGGTCGTGGAAGAGATCCATCAACGAAAGCTAATTTGTTCTTAGCATCTAGAGCAATAGTAATGGAAAGCATCCAAGTATTGTAATTGTTCCCATCCAATACTTCAGAGATGATAGAAGTACCTAGATTATCTCCACTCGTAAGAAAATACGGTGAATACTGAATTCCATCAAAATTAAAAGTTTCTTGAGGCGTAGATCTTGACGGAATCACAAATGACGGTATCGGAAGTTGATGCTGGTGATGAATCGAAGAATCATTCACCGGAATCGCCGAATTAGCTACTGGACTCGCCGGAATAGGTCGATTCTCAGTAAAACGATTAGAATTTCTAGCGGAAACACGAGCAGAACATCGAGGCTTACGAACAACCACCATTGAACCCTAATTTTGATGGAATAAGCAAAATTGAGCTCAAAATGATGATGAAGTCGACGAGAAGAATCCATTACTCGGTGAAATTGCCGATGAATCGATCGGAAAAACGAAGATCAGAACGAATTTTAGTTCTCGTGCTCTGATACCATATTAGAATCTATAACAACCTAGAGAGAGAGAGAAAGAGAAAGATGGAAAAAAGTTGTTATGATTTCTTGATTCCAGTTTTACAATAATGTTTCCGTTATATGAAACATAAACTTGGTTTACATAAACCAATACAAAATATAATTTACCTAAACCACATCCGGTTTAGACTCTAATAGTCTTATTTATTTTTGTTCTCTCAAGTCTTTGGTGTCGGAATATAAAAAATACACAAAACAAAACAAAGGAAAAAATATGCATGCGTGATGTTGCATATGCGAAGACTCGTCTCGATCATTTACTTGACACATATTGAATTTTCGGACACCTAATCCAAACAAAACTCTCATGCGTGTTATGTCCCAAGTGCACACACACCATCTCATGCTTATTACACGTGAGTGCCATGCAAAACTCCTTCCACTTCCATAAATAACCCATCACTTTCCCTTCACTCCATCATCATCACTCACCAAAAACAGCAATAACTCAAGCAAAATCAAACCATGGCTAAGCTCATTCTCATTTTTGCGACTCTTGCCCTTTTCGTCCTCTTAGCCAACGCTTCGATCTACCGCACAGTGGTCGAGTTCGAGGAAGACGATGACATCAGCAACAAAAGGAGTCCACAACAAGGTAAGTGCCAGAGGGAGTTCATGCAGCACCAACAGCTAAGAGGTTGCAAGCAATGGATCCGTCAACGAGCTCAGCAAGGAAGAATCGGATACGAAGCTGACGACTTTGAGCTCGTTGTTGATATTGAGGACGATGAAAACCCAATGCCTAGACCTCAGCAACCAGCTCTTAAAATGTGTTGTAATGAGCTACGACAAGTGGACAGGATGTGTGTTTGTCCTACACTGAAACAGGCTGCTCAACAAGTTGGATTCCAGGGAATGCATGGACCACAACAGGTAAAACATATGCTTCAGACTGCTCAGAACTTGCCTCAGATCTGCAAAATACCCGTTGGATCTTGCCAGTTCCAGGCGGCTCCTTACTAAGATCATGAGGTTTACAAGTTTATAAGAGCGAGTACGTACGTACACATGGTGGTTTGTTAATGATAATAATAATAAAAATTTCCACTCTTGTGGCGTGTTCGTGTTTTTATCGTTAAGAAAAATGTATGTTATGTATATGAGTTAGCCTCTTCTCTTAGTGGCAATATTACACCTTGTCGTGTAATGTAACTTGCCCTACCCCTACAATAAAGCCTTTTCTTGGGTACTAAAAAATTTTGCATCTCATGCTCGTGTCCCATATTTGTGCTCGAAGACATCATTGATATTGATATTGATAACTACAACTTAAATCTTATAATTGGGGGTAACAATTTAAATTGTTGACATATAATATAAGAGCACCTCGAATGGTGAAGTTAGTAAAAGAAAAGAGTATCTTTTGTTTTTTTTTTCGAGAAGAAAAGAGTATCTAATCAAGTATAATATTAATGTTTTTAATATTGTTTAATTTGTATAATTAATTTTGAGTTATAAAATAAATTTGAACCAATCATTCAAAGACATGACAACATGTAAGTCTCTAAACAAGATATCAAAGTTTCTCATATGAGAAACTCTCCTAAATGAGTTATAATTATTGAACGTGCTTGCCTATACTCAGGTTTTTCGACTCAATTAGCCTTATTCGAAATATTGGAAAAATCTTAACTATAACCAGGCGGATCCAGAATTTTTTTGAAATGGGCAGAATGGAGATGGGGGCACCAATATTAAATTAAAAAGAAAATTAAATATGAAAAAGTAATGTTATATTCAAATAGAAATAATATTCTACAACACTATTCTATAACACCATTTTACGTTTCTCATTAAACTTTGCTTTTTATGATTGGATTTCTTTTGTCGAGAGATTAGATGAAACTGATTAGGGTTTTTCCTTTTTTTATCAATAAAACACTAGTTTAACATAAGTGGGCATTATGATTTTAGTTATTTGTTTTATTGAATGGATTTAATTCTTTTTTTTTTGGGTTTTATCTATGGGTGTTCATTTTCAAATATCAGTGGGTGTGCATAAAAATTTACTTAACAAATACATTAATTTTTTTTTAAAAACTGGGTGCACACATGTCCCTTTTGATATACAGTGCATCCGCCCCTGACTATATAACTCATGCTCATGTGTGTCTTGAGCATCAGAACTTTAGTTTTACTAAATAATATGAGAAAATTGCTAATAATGACCTAAAACTTTATTTGAAATACAAAAGTATCCCTTATTTCATGTTTGTGAAAAGTAACCCAAAGAGGTAGTGAAATTATAAATACAGCCTTAATGAGCAAACAAAAAAACGGAATGAATAATGACCTTTTTAGCCTTTTGACGTTTACACCGGAAGTCTACACAATAGACATCAAATGACGTCTACTTTCATAATGGAAAAAAGTCGACATCGTAATTAAATCTTATATTTAAATTTATAAATTGAAAAAAATATTTTTGTAAAACTTTCA
Organism: Draba incana; assembly: GCA_963576765.1. Taxonomy (NCBI): domain Eukaryota; kingdom Viridiplantae; phylum Streptophyta; class Magnoliopsida; order Brassicales; family Brassicaceae; genus Draba; species Draba incana. The sequence goes on along the minus strand of OY755203.1, from coordinate 21,958,799 downwards.
TTATCATAATTAAACTATAACAAATTGTGAAGTATGAAAAATAATGTTTTACAAAATTGATTTAAATTACAACAAAAAGACAAATAACATTAAAAATGAATGAATGAGGGAGTTAAATATGGTCTACACAGTAGACATCAAATGACGTCTACTTTTGGACTGAAAAAGAAGTCTACTTCGTAATTAAATCTTATATTAAATTTATAAGTTGAAAACAAATATTTTTGTAAAACTTTCTTGATCATAATTAAAATATAACAAATTGTGAAGTATGAAAAATAAATTTTCACAAAATTGATTCAAATTACAACAAAAAGACAAATAGCATTGAAAATGAATGTATGAGTGAGTTAAATATGTAGAATTCATATGAAGTCTACTTAAATATGTAGACTTCATATGCAATCTACATAGAATTTAGGGTTTCGGATTGTAGACTTCATATGCAGTCTACATAAACCAGAAATTTTAACCTAACTGGATAATTTAATCCTCTATATATAACAAGTTAACTGGAAACCAATCCTAATTTTGTTAAAAATAACTGCAATCACACTCTCTCTCTCCAACGGCAGTTTTTTGTTCCTTTCGCATCAAAGATCTTCATTATTAGTCGTCGTTAACCACCACTGCCTATCTCCTTCACCTAGTTTCTGTAGTTGTAAGTCACGTAAGTATTCTTATCTCTTATCCCTTATCTCTTATCGTTCTTTCATTCTTTGTCTTTTCGTCTTCATTAGTTCTCGTTTTTGTATGTGGTATATGCAGATCCGGCACACTGTCGTTAACTTATTTATTGTCTCTAAACTGGTAAGGTTTCAAATCTGACCGGTATTTTTTTCATTTTTATCTTCAAATTTGTTTTACATCTGTCTATTTATATCTATTTCAGATCTAACCCATTCATCTGTTGACATATTTTTTTAAGATCTTAGGTGCATTCATTGTTGGAGATCTGAGTCACACTTCATTCCATCTATTTCTCCGTACTGATAATGTTTCAAATGTGACTAAAATTTTTAAAATTTTTATCTTCGAATTTGTTTTACATCTGCCTATTTACATCTATGGCAGAGCTGGCCCATTACATCTATTTCAGATCTATTGATATATTTTTATCAGATCTTAGATGCAGTCATTGTTGCAGATCTGAGTCCCACAATTAAGATTTGTGTGTTTTGTTTTTGTTTCATTATTCTTGATAGTGTGATGCTGAAATCATAAAAAGAAGTCTGCAACATAAACTTCACTTGGAGCCTTCACTAGGCGTCTACTAGTTACTGTGTCTGTGTTTTTCATTATATGGTATTTAGGTCTTAATGTATTACGTAATCAGGTATGGGGCAATATAGTTACACACAACCGTCTAGTAGTTCCGCATGGAGTGTGAGTTCAACTGTCCGGCATAGAGCAGCACGAATTTCTGGATTTCTCATATTGTGCAAGTGTGGTTCGGTGGCAGTTCTTAAAACCTCAACTTCAATAGATAATCCGGGTCGGAGATTCTATGGATGTGAAAATCATGCTGTACGGTTTGTCTTATTGCATTTAAATTCAAATTTATTGGTTTTGTTTGTGGTTGACGTTTTAATATTATCTTGTGTTGTATTATGTCTTATGTCTTTCTATAGGATGGTATTTTCCATATATTGAAGTGGTGGGATGAGGCTATTATGGAAGAATTCAAAAAGATGAGGCTGGTGGTTGATCAGCAGACATCTTTAATTCATCATTTAACATTTAACCAACGACACGCCATAACAGATTGTGGATGTGGTGCTAGGACAGATGTGGAGATGGTTCGGTGTAACCTTCAGAAAACAGAGATGGAGTTAACTCGACTAAAGCTTCTTGTGAAGAAGTGTTGCAGAGGCGTCGACGTTAAGAACATTGTGATGGTGTGCTTTATTATTGTATGTCTGATGAGTTGCTTTTATGTTTGGTGGACAAGTTCATAGTTTCTCTTATCCATTAATGATGTATAATATTGAAATTAGGATTGTAATATATGAAACAAAGCCTCTGATCTTTATCCTCTTTATGGTTTGTCATATGTGTTACTGTTCTGGTTTTGGTCTCTGTTTTAGTAGGATCCGACGTGGGGTTAAGAGATGCATTTTTTAGATTTTAGTAGAATTATGATGTGAATATGATATATTTTGGATTGATGTGTTTTATGTATCTTGGATTCAAGTGTTTTATGTATTCAAGTATTTTATGTATGTTCGATTCAAACAACATCTACAATTACATAACAAACAACGAGCCAACAAACCCTTAGTTGCATCTTCCAATCTAGATAGCAAACTTGTACAAAACGACAATTGCCACAACAAACACAACCATGTTCTTTAAACTCTTAAGCTGCATCTTGCAATCTATAATTTCTTTTTGAACACCATCTAGCTCTTTCTTAAAATTCCTTATCAAAGCTTCACAAGTCTTTGTCTCCATTGTCAGATTTTTCATGGTTGATTCTGAAACTGCTAAACCCTTCTCTAAACTCAAAGAAGTTCTTTCAAGATCACCAAGCTTTGGTTTCATTTCTTCAATTTCTTCGAGCATAGATTCATCCGTCCATTTGAACAAGTGAACCCGATTTTTCTACAACATAAAACAACATTTTCAATCGAATATCAAAATATACTCAAACATATTCTCAAACCAAAATTATTTACCTCATCTCCATTTGGACAAGTATGAAATCGCCTCCCAGGGTTTGTCGACGTCCTTGAAGTGAACAGTCTTACACGTTCACCACATCTACAATGAGTCGGAATCTCTTTTCCTCCGTTATTCATAGTTGTGTCGCCGATTTTTTCCAAATTCTTCTCTTTCAAATTGGACAAGAAGGAACAAAATAAGAACCCTAATTTCGACACTCAATTTTATCCCCAATTTGCCACGTGTTATACGCGTCAACAGCAGTTCCCCAAAGTAGACTACATTTGAAGTCTACAAAGTAAGATTTGAAGTTTTCAAATGAAGTCTACAACGAAATTAAATACCAAAATAACTCTGAATTGATGTCTCATGCATGTCATGTATGTTCACACTTCATCGGGAAAAAAAAGTCTTCAAATGAAGTCTACAACGAAATTAAATGCCAAAATAACTCCGAATTGATGTCTTATGTCATGTCATGTATGTTCACACTTCATCGGAAAAAAGATTTGGCAGGTGTAAACAGTACGATTTCAACTGTATGACTTAAACTCAGAATATTTAATGGCGGCTTACGTCAGAACTTTTACACGTGTTGTAAATTTTTTCTCCTTTTACAGAACTCTATGTAGACTGCAAATGAAGTCTGCATCGTAATTATATATGATATTTAAATTTATAAATTGGAAAAAAATACTTTTGTAAAACTTTCTTGTTCATATTTAAACTATAATCATTTGTGAACAATAAATTTCACAAAATTGAATGAAATTATAGCAAAAGATAAATTGCATTAGAAATGAATGAATGAGTGAGTAACATGTTTTATATTAGAGTATACATGAATACCATTATGTTCTCCTCCATCAGAATTTAGTCAGCTACTGAAGCGAGTAGTTTTTGTAATTGGGTGCATATAAGTTGGATGAGTTTATGGTTGTAGTGAGTTTATGTTTTGGTGTTCATATATATAGTTTAAGGTTTAGAGTAATTGAAGTTGTAATGTAGGGTTTGATTTAAGGTTCATAATTCCTACATTAAAACGTTTAAAAACATAAATCTTGCATAAAATTGATAAATTGTGAACATATTACATGTTTGAATGTTTGATACAAGATTTTATTTAAGGATTTGAATAATCTATTGAAAATAATCAATTTAAGGTTTCGGATTATAGACTTCAATCGAAGTCTACTTCATAGTTGTAGACTTCATTTGAAGTCTACATAGAGTTTAGGGTTTCGATTAGAGTATAGAGTTTCAGAATGTAGACTTCATTTGCAGTCTACATGAACCGGAAATTTTAACCTAACCGGATAATTTAACCCTTTATATATAACATGTTTACTGGAATTCCAACCCTTATTTCTTATTATTCTTTGTCATAAATTATTCCTTTTCATTTGATTTTCTTGTGGTATATACAGATCTAGGACACCGTCGTTCTCATATTTAATTTGTTCCAACTAGTAAGGTTTCAGATCTGACTTTTATTTTTATCATTTTCACCTTATTTCTTGTTTAATATCTGTTTATTTAATTTTGTTTCAGATCTCAGGTACATTCGTTGTAGCAGATCTGCTTCACACTTCTGTCATCTATAACAATTTTTCGTTCCATTCACATCTATTTCAGATCTTGTCGTATTCCTTTTGTTGAAGAGACTAAGAAAAGTGACCCTTTCCAAAAAAAACAAAGAAGATACGTGACTTCTTAGTGAAACTACTACTCTCTTTATTCACTGTAACTTTTTTTTTTTTTTACTTTTTGGGTTTTCCAACAATAATACGCATGAACACACCATTTTCTCACACATGATACTCAAGAGACGTACACTTAATAGGCTCAATAGTCCTCTTTGTAGATATATACAAAAAGAGATTTTTTGGCAAAATAATTACTCATTCACTTTTTGTTTTATTATCCCCAAACCTTTGCTTTTACCGTACTTGGTAATAGGAAAAGACATTAATTAATATGCAGAAAATAAATCTTTTAAAAACAAGGAATGTAGACCTGTAATGACATCAACTCGGACCACTTTTGAAACGTTTGAGAAAAAGTGGTCAGGTAACACTGACACATTAACTCGGATAGTAGACTTCTATGACTATCAACTCGGATACTAGACTGCATATACCAACTCGGATAATGACATCAACTCGGATTTTAGAAGACTCTTACAATATAGCATGTTTTAGTCTACGCCGGAAGTCTACACAGTAGACATCATAATGAGGTCTACTTTCAGACTGGAAAAGAAGTCTACATCGTAATTAAATCTGATATTTAAATTTATAAATTGGGAAAAAAATATTTTAGTAAAACTTTAGACAACGTCATGACAAAGTTCAGAGTTAGCACTGTATTATTTCACAGAGCTTGTACATGTTTTGTAAACTTTTCTCCATTAGTTGAGATTAACAAATAAATGAAACCTACTTATGACCAAAATTTGAACTCAGAACATTTATTAGCTTTGACCAAAACTATAAGTCACGTCTCTTCGTCTCTACATCTATATAAGAGCATTCTTCATCTTCTCACAATCTATCTACATCTATATCAGATCATTCTTCTTCGCCTCTACATATATTCCATTCTTCTCCTTTGTCACGATGACTTTTAGACTCAGACTAATTTGCAAGAATATTGAGGAGATGAAGACAGAATTCTCTAGTATGAAGATCATCGAGGAAGGTAATTATTATGATCTCTTATTTACGACCTCTTATTGTATTGCATTTACAATCTCTCATCGAGTCAAATCATTAAATTTCTTATTTAGTTGTTTAACATCACTGTCTCATGATGAAGATTACCATTACGAAGTACCTATATATGGACCCATGGATACTCCCTACGCTCGGGGGGTTTTTTGGCTTAGCATCTTCTTTCCAGTGGATTATCTGTTTAAGGCGCCAAAGATTGGTTGATTAATCTTTTTGATGTTGTGAATTGATGCAAAATTAAACTTCACGTGCTATCATGTGTTATTTACCAAGGTATGATTTGAATTTGCACATGTGTGTTTCATAACAAAAATTTATCATCCAACATCAATGGAAATGGAGCCATAGACCATGACGTCTTGAGAGAAACAAATTGGTGTTCTTTCTTTAAGGTGTCCAACATTGTATGTAGGGTTTGATTTAAAGTTCATAATTCCTACATTAAAACGGTTAAAAACATCAACCTTGCATAAAATTGATAAATTGTGAATATATTATGTGTCTGAATGTTTGATACAAGATTTTATTTAAGGATTTGAATAATCTATTGAAAATAATCAATTTAGGGTTTCGGATTGTAGACTTCAATTGAAGTCTACTTTATAGTTAAGTTTACATAGTGTTTAGCGTTTCGATTTAGGGTATAGGGTTTCAGATTGTAGACTTCATCTATAGACAAATGGTTAAGTACCTCAATTTAAACGGGTCGGATTCGGTTTGGTTCATAACATATTTATATTAAATAAAAATTATCTAGGGAGACTAAAAGTCTCCACTTATTTTTTTTTTTATAAATAGTCTCCACTTATTGAATTATTTTATCTAGGGTAACTAAAAGTCTCTACTTATTGATAACAATAATTGAGAGAAAACTTAAGAAAATACTCCTCGAATCTGCAGATCCTTCACTAGAACTTTAGCGAATTATCTATGGAGCTTAACTCTTACACTCAAAGTTGTTCTCGAGTGAGCTAATAGAGGGTGCAAGTAAAACCATCTGATAGCACTTGGTTTGCCGTGACAAGCTGGGCAGTGCCACTGCCTTTGTGGTTTATTTATTTTCTCAATGGATAACCTATCCAAGCTCTCAAAAAACCTTTTCAACCGTCTATTATTCTTCCTTGTCCCATGACTTTTTTTGACTCATATCTGAGTCATAACTATCACTTGAAATATCTTCGTCAGAATCATCAAAACCATCATCTTCCGCAAAAACTTTATCAATATCATCCTTCTTGTTCTTTTTGGAAACAATCATCCATCCTCTATCATTTGGTGAATGAGCCCTAGAACTCATTTTGAACTATGTTGCGAGAGAAACAACATTTAATATCTTAAAAGAAACTAAAAAAAATTGAAATCAATAGCAACTAACACTCGTAACACAAAGTATTAACTTAAATGAAAGCAAATAAAAGGTCAACTGAGACCTAAATAGACTTATTAATCAAGTTTTCTGTGTTATTAAGAACATGCTATTGGTAAGAAGAAATATATAAGCTTTTTCCAATACCTTAGCTGTTGTCGCTCTAGTGGAAATGAAGGAGAAAAATCTCTATGAAAGGGAGGAATTGTTGATATGAAAAGAAGACGAAGATTCTATTTTTATAGTGTATATGATATTAATTAATTAGTAATTTCCTTAGAAAATAAAGAAGACCGAAGATTAGTTTTTTTAATTTAACTGCACGTACATTTCCGATGAAGATTTACAGAATTACTCCATCTGTTCTCGAAAGATTGATTTTTTAGCCTTTTATCTTTGTGTTTAAAAGATTGATTTTCTGTACTCTATTAAAGTTTTTTCTGTTACCAATAAAGTAAAAGTACAAGTTTTGGGAAAATAAACAAATGAAGTCAATGAATATTTATTTGGCCAAAAAGATACTTTTGTGTATGGGATATAAGTACACGAACATGCAGCCTATTCTCCATCTTACTGTATCATTTTCATAACATCTCTTTTTTATTTGCTAAATAAAAATCTTTTAAAATAAATTTTGATTCAAGTAGAAGAAGTTGCATGCATGGATAAGGTGAAGCAAGAAGAAGAAGTGAGATCAAAAATTGTTCATAGTGCAAAAAAAATTTTAACTAAAAAATTTACACTAAGTCTTTATTAAGTTAAGCAATTGATGAACAAACCAAGGAAATAGAAATAAAAACATAAATAAAAACATAAATAAGAAAATAGTTTAAAAAAAAAAAACACATTGGATCTAAACCACCGGCTCACTCCATTGCATACTCCTCAGTCCAACGTCGTGCAGTTTCCTCGAACTTGGCCTTGTCACTTTGGTAAATATCGGCAACGTGTGCCGACAGAGGATTGTCCAAGTTTGGTAAAACCATGAGGTCAACAATTTCCTTCAAAATCATGGATGGACGAAGAGCAGGAGACCATCTCGTGGCTCTTAACATGTCATGGTCAATGGAACATGTCGCATTGATGTTGGGGTGGTAGATTTTGGTTTTGAAATTCACCTGTGGTGGCGAATACGGATAATCCACTGGTCATTTGTAGGAAATCCAAAAAACCTCTCCATCATATGGAGTCTCCGATGGTCCATCGATAGGAACCTCCACATGGTCATCTATAGGAAATTCAAAAAGCCCTTAATATTGAAGAACATATTAGGGTTTAGGGTTTAGTAAAATCCTAAAAGATTCATGAATACTTACTTCCGTCGATGATCCTCATCAAAGGGTACTCTTTCTTCAACTCCTTCAAATCACAGCGAAGTCGAATGTTTCTTTGCATACTTTGATCCATTGTTGGAGCAGTTTGGATGAAGTATATGAGTATAGAGATGTAGAGACGAAAAGAAGATGATGAAGGAAGATGGAGAGACGAAAATACGTATATATATAGATGTACAAACGAAGAGACGTGTCTTTTGTTGTAGAGACCGAAGAGACGTCACCCAAGTTTAAAAAAAAAAGAACAGACGTGACTACTAATTAATAACTTTTGAAACGTTTAAGAAAAAGCTGTCAGGTTACAGTGACACATCATCTTGGATAGTTGACTTCTATACTAGACCTGTACAATAGACTACTAATTAATAAAGTTTGAAACGTTTAATAAAAAGATAAATGAGCCGTGGTATTACAATTTTTAAGATAAAAGTATTAAAGTACAAAAAACGAGTAATCTTAATCAAATGTTTAAGAAATTAATCAAAAGTGGAACAAATTAAGAAATTATGGTTATGGTTGTAGACTTCATTTCCAATCTACTTTAGTATGTAGACTTCATTTGCAGTCTACTTTAGTTGCAGTCAACATAGAGTTGATGGTAAGTAAAGTCTAGAAATGAAGTGTATTCGAAGTTACATTAACCGTTTAATGTTTATTATTGTCGAACCGGCTTCTTTAAATGAATTTACGCAAACCGTCTACTTAACCTCTTATTTTTACCAACATATATAAACGCAAGGATTAAAAATCTCGTTTAGTTTGGTAAGAAGTTCTGAAAACCCTACCCTCTCTATCGACGATTCAAACAAACGCTGCCAAAGTAAACTTCCAGATTAGACTTCCACCTCCATTCTACAGTTTCCAAGTCGAAGGTAACTAATTCTCTTCATCTCTGAAATCTCTTCGATTCGAGTTCGGGTCTCACTGTTTTTGGAGTTGTTCTCAATGTTACCGTAATCTGTTCCTCTAAGAAATAATGTCTTCCCTCTTATGTTTTTTGGATTCGAGATCTGGTCTCGTTTGGGTCAAAATGGTTTTAAAGCTCGGTTTTCCTTGCGTTTATATATTTTCTGATCTTGTCGTTTCATTTCTTTTTCGGATCTTGTCATTCCATTTCTTTTACAGATCTTGTCATTTAAATTATTATTCAGATATACGTTATTTTGTAGAAAAATATAGGTTAGACTTAAAATGTAAACTTCTTTTTCAGAATACTTGTTTCAAATGTAGACAACTTTTGCAGACTAGTTGTACTGAATTGTAATTTACTTTACTGTTTGTGTAATTGTTGTTATTTGATCTACATATAGGTCAGAATGGGTGGACCAGAATTCCCACCACGTTTTTATACCAAGGATCTTGAGCCCAAACTGGATAAAAGCATTGTCTACTATAGCGGTTATACGAAAGTCATGAATGCTATGACGGCTCCTGGCATTTTCCTTGCTGATGAATTGGAGGATATCAGAAATTTGTCTTTGGGATTGTTCTTGAGGTTACATAAAATGAAGTTTGGTTGGGCATCTAGGCTGGTCCATCATATACTAACTTTGCAGCTCAAATGCGAGAAAGAACATGAGATATGGAGTCTCATAGGTGTTAACACGATAAGGTTTTCTCTCCATGAGTTTGAGCATATCACATGTTTGAACTGTGAGTATGTTGAAGATCTTGGGCAACCTGATGTAGAGGTTACGGAAGACATGGATGCTTTCTAGAACCTCCATGGACTGAGTGTTGATCAGAATCCTTCTCTTGATGATTTAGTAGTTGTTCTTAATGTTTATGGCGACTGGTCTTGAAAGGATCGTATGAGGCTGGGTTATCTTGCCATTTATGCTGCCTATGTTGAAGCCAAAAGAGGTTTAACAAAAATCTGCCTTCAGATGGCTAGGATTGTTATGGATGATGATGCTTTTCTTAGATATCCCCATGGAAGACTAGCTTTCAAGAATCTCTTGGAGAGTGTTAAGAAGGCAGAGCTGTATATGAATTCATACTATATTGAAGGGTTTATTCAAGTTCTCCAAGTGTGGATGTACTCTGCTTTGACTGATTTTGCATCTGAGTTTGGTCGGCCGATAAACGACCCTCTACACCCAAAACAAATTATGTTGATGTACAAAGGATCTATCACATAAGTATTACAAACGGAATATGGTTAAGCATGTATCATCATTATTCTCACCTTGTTAATTATTATATGTTTATCTGTCTACTTACCTGTTTGCACTAACCATGTTTTTTATTTAGACCAATGTTATACGTTTCATAAGAAAGGATATGAGTAAAATGTTCCCAAGGTGGGACGATGACATTGACGATCGACTGATCACCAACGTTCTCTATGCTCTATACAATGACAACTGGAAATGGCAGCCACGTCATTGGCCTGTGTCTGGTTTTTTGGTATCCCCGGTTAAAGCTGAGTCAGGTAATGTAGACTTCATTTCCAGTCTTCATTGCAGACTTCATTTCCAGTCTTCATTGTAGACTTTATTTCCAGTCTTCATTGTAGACTTTAGTTCCAGTCTGCATTCAAATGATTCACTTGCATTTGATGTGTTAACCAGGTCCTATTAAGTCTGAGGCTGTCAGAATGAAATCAGATTGTCAACCTATGAAATCTGGAGGTCTAAGCCAAAAGAGAAAGCTAGATGAGGATGCAAGTGGTGATGTACAAGACCCAATACCACTAGTGAAGACATAACAAGGTCTTACTGATGCATCCTACACCAAGTTGAGCAACAAGATGGACAATGGTTTCAACAAGTGGGAGGACAAGTTCGCCCAGATATCTGAGAGGGTCTCTGCTATTGAGAGGTCCAATAATGCTGATAAAAAGGGAAGGCAGGAGCAGGTGAGATCTAATGTTGCCGATATGGGAGGGGTACAAACTGATACGCCAATGTCAGAGGCAGATCCTCAGCCGAATGCACAATAACCTAATGCTCATGATGTTAGGGTTAGTAACAAACCCTTGTCTCCCAAAATGGATAAGGATAAAGTACGTTTTAGCAAGAGGATAGGAGAGATATCAGAGAAGTCTAAGTCTAAGTGATGTTGTTACTGGCATCTTTGAATTTGTTGTTTGTTTTTTCACACTGTTGTGCTTTGTGTACTATTTGAAGACTATGCTTTTAATTTAGTTTGTTGTTACATACATTACGGATTGGTTTGCTGTTATAATATATAACATAACACCTGTTAAATTCCACACACAATTTGCTTAATCTCTACAAATTTTTAACTTTCTTCCTCCATTACTTGCAGAGTAGGTTTCAGAAGAACCAAGACATAGAGATGAAGGAACTTCAAGGTGAGAGTGATCTCAAAAGTGAGAGTGTCAATGGGGGTGAACCAAGTGTTCAGGTTGTTGAAACGCCAAAATAGTAGAATGATGCGGCTTTGCTTATGGCACGGAATAAGGTCCAAATAAAAAGGAATCTTGCTGGCTCACAGAGAACATCATACAAAGGGGTCAAAACTGCACAGAACATCATTCCAAATGAAGTTCCAGGCATCATTCCAACACGAAAAGGATATGATCCTTTTGCTCCTGTTGATCAGAAAAAAGTGCAGGCACTAGAGGATCTGTTGAGAGATAAACCGTAAGTATTTTTCTCTATTTCTAATATGACTTCCATTATTCACAACTTGAAATTTCACTTAAAATTGTGTTGTATATAGGCAAGGAGAAGAGCTGGTGCCTCACACCCGTGCCAATTGGTTCCATCTCTGAAGAAACCCAACTCAATGGCTCAATGACTCTGTAAGTATCTCCAATTCCTGGAAGACTGTACTTGTACACATCAGGTGTAGACGTCACTTGACAGTGCAGGCAATTTGTTACATTTGTTGTTTTTTTTTTTTTTCAGCATATGGATGCTGCAATTAAACTACTTAGACAACGTTTCCACAACCATCCAGAGTTGTTTAGGAGCGACAAAATTTGTTTCATTGATACAATCTTACCCATGTTGTGGACCAGTAAATACGAATTTTTTAAATCCTTCCATGCAAATCCCGATGGGTCTGGTAAGTTGTTACCTGCTGGAGCCACAGATTACTAAACAGGTGAAGAACCATCATATTGTAGGTCAAACAAGATATGGGGGGGGGGGGGGGGGGCAGTAAGTGGATGACATCTACATGCCAATGAATGTCAGAAAGAGTCATTGGATTGCTCTGTGGATTTCAATTCCAAAGCATAAGATTGTTGTGTGAGATAGTTATGAGGGTATTACCCCTGTCAAACAAATGAAAGACTTAGTGGAGCCACTAGCCGTAATGATGCCTTATCTTATTCGGGAGACTTGTCCTGTGGAGGAAAAGCCCTTATGGGATCGTCAATCTTTTACGATCGAGCGTCAAAAAGTGTCACAACAGAAGGACGGTTCGAGTTAAGGAGTGTTTTGTTTGAAATTCATTGAATGTCATGCTCTGGGTCTTCCATTTAGCGTGATGAAAGACTTTGATATTAAGGCAGCCAGGGACAAGTTTGCGGCCGAGATATACGACGAGACAAAACAAGATGGCACAGAAAATCGAAATTGGGATCACTTAGACCTCTACGAGGCGAGATAGTACTTCGGTTCAGTAATTCATATCTTCCTTATCCCGTTAAAAACTATTAAGGATTCTTGCATATTTTTTGTACATGTAAAACAAACTCATATCCTTAGCATCTCGGGATAAGTTAATACTTTTGTGAAGATAGGTTATTAACTGCTGATTTAAAGTTTGTTAAACATTGTAGACTTCTATGGTAGATTTCTCTTGTAGACTTCTACTTAAGAATGTTTCGCTTTTAATAATGATAATGATAATCTCTTACCTTTTAGTATAAACTTATCCAAAATAAACACACAAGATTACTAGATTTGGCCCTCGTTAGAATTTAAGCAGAAACAACTAACAATTTGTTTTTAACACAAATTTTGAAATACCTTATATCACTTAGGTTGAGCATAGCTTCGAGCACAAGTTGGAAAAAAAAAATTTCTAAAAAAATTAGACACACAACCATGAACAGAAGTTTAGTTTAAAATGTAATAATTTCTCCTTCAGCACAAGTAAAGATGGTAGTAACAAACACAGAAGTTTAGTAGATAAGGTATGTATGAAAGACGTCTACTACAGAAGTCTACATCTAAAGTCTACTACAGCCGAATTAATGATGTAAAACATTGAATAAGTAGTGAACATAGTCTGGTTTAAAGTACCTTAACTTGGTCAATGCGGATGCGTATGACCCGTTTGATGGCACTTTGAACACTTGTAGGGGTTGTGAAGCTTGCGCGGTTTTGTTCATTTCCTCTATGATATTTCTAGGTAAGATTGCCATCTAGACTTCTTCTTCCTACCTTTTTTAGGCTACACCTCAGGAAACGGTAACACGACGTTTTTGGGGAAAATGTTTTGGTAGTATGCCGCAAACAAATACTCCCTACCGTATGATTGAGAAAGCGTTGTAGCCACATCTGTACCACTCATTATCGAAGTCGTAATAGCATGTGAGCAAGGTATCCTTTCGATTTGAAAAATACCACAAGAACATTTCTTTTGAAGCAAGTCAACAAGATAATTTTGTGTTCCTCCCTTCACAATGAACTGGTAATCGTCTATCCGTTCTACTATCATTGGACCCGCGTAATGGTCACGAATTGCAAACAAGTAATCAACTCCCTGACTAAAGTGTGTGGTTAGCTTGGAAGCATCGTCTCGTCTTTTATAAAACCATCTTCTAAGCTTAATTCTGATAAAATCAAGAAGGTATGCTACGGGAAATTCTTGTGCTACCTTAAGCACTGCATTGATCGATTCGGCAATGTTGTTAGTCTTGATGTTGTACTTAAGTTCCTCACAGTGTACTCGAGAACAAAGTTTTGGATCCGCATCTTCCAAGTATTTTGCAATGGCCGTTGATGCTGTGCATAGCGCGTCCATGTATCGATCATACGCTTCTTCCGTATATGCATACGTAGCACCTTTGACCAAGTACATAGGTCTTTTCCACCAAAAATCTGGGCAATGTTACACTGGAGATGGTAATAACATATGCCACGTGTTGCCCATGGGAAAACCTTTGCGCATTCATTGATAATAGATAAATTTCTATCCGAAACAATGACCAACGGTACCCATCTGATATACATAAACGTAATTTCTTGAAAAACCATTCCCACGACTTATTATTCTCACTATCGACAACCCCAAAGGCCAAAGGAAATATTTAGAAATTAGCATCTTGTGCAGCTGCCACTAACAAAGTCCCTTCGTATTTCATGCTCAAATGTGTCCCATCAACAATAATTATTTGTCGAAGATGCTTAAATCCAGCTATTGAAGCTCTGAATGCTATGAATAATAGATATTTAAATCTATTTGTACCATCCCTTTCAAGACTGGTCATTGTACCCGGATTAGCTTTCGCGATGTGATGCAAGTATGATGGAAGAAGCTGATATCCATCTTCCAGTAACCCCCTAACCAATGTTTGTGCATATTTAAGAGCTCTATATGCGGAGGTATAATCTAAAGTCATCCCAAACATCATTTTCATTGAATCCTTGATGTGCTCCGGGGTAATTCCGTTAATGATTCCAACTCGCTCTATAAATAGATGACCAATGTATTTCGGAGTGGAGTGTTTACGGTGAGCCACTCGATCTGCCGTGGAACACGTATGAACGTTCACATACTTTGTCACCCAAAACCGGTTTGCTTCATTCTTTACACTCGCTCTTACCATTCACTCGCACCCTTTCAAACGACATTTCACCACAAAAAGCATTGTCGTAGACTTATACACCTTGAAACTAAATCTTAGCATCAAAGCTGTCAATCGCCATTCCTTAAGTAGCTCATCTTTCATACTAAAACTCTGTTTCACAAATATGTTATCGAACCATGTCGGATTTGAACTACCCCTACCGCCAAAATTATTTCCATTCACACCAAAAGATGTATCTTCTTCATCCTCGTCTTTCACTTATCCATACTCACTGTAGTCGTCATCACTATCGGGTTCATCTTCTTCTTTAACACCATCTACACCACCAAATGCCTCGACTTTAACATCATGTAAAACCTCATCTTCAATCTTATCTCCAACATCCTCATCCTCAGATTCTACCACATCTTCATCACTACCATCATCCTCACAACCAGCATCATCCAAGGTGGGCCAACTCGACACACAAAGACGTAATACATGTGTTCTACTTAGCTCAATCAAACTTAGGACTCGTCTAACATTTTTGACGTGCATATGAGGCGTATCTCGAGCCATCTGTTGTAACATTGATGTAGGAAGTGAGTAAGTGAGCTCCACCACCTCTGATTTTTTATCAATGTCGTAATCATCATGTGTCATTTCAACAAGTTCCTCATGTTTAAAACCATCACTCAAAAAAAATATTCTCCCGCCTTTTCGATTGTCAACCTCAAAACGCCAAATACCATCTTCCATAATTCAACCTCCATAAACAACATGTAAGTGAACAATCATCTGTAAAATACAAACAAGGATATGCATTAGTACAAATCGAAAAACAGACTTTAAATGCAGTCTACTCAATATGAACTAACTAGTCACCAAATCAAGAGAATAAGTTTACCCCACAAATATTTGTCTTAAACATGACCAACTCATACAGGGAGTAAATATATAACTAACAAACATGTGAGAACAAAAAAATTAAAAAAATACATTGTAGATATTTCAAAGAATGCATTTTAAAAACCTATCATATATGTAGACTGCATTTGAAGTCTACTTAGCGTAGACTTCAAATGCAGTCTACTCAATATGAGCTAACTAGTCTCCAAATCAAGAAAATAAGTTTACCCCACAAATATTTGTCCTAAACATGACCAACTCTTACAGGGGTTGATATACAACTAACAAACATGTCAGAACAAAAAAAAACAAAAAAATACATTGTAGATATGTGTCAAAAATGCATTTTAAAAACCTATCACATTTGTGACTGTATTTGAAGTCTACTTAGCGTAAACTTCAAATGCAGTCTACTCAATATGAGCTAACTAGTCAGCAAATCAAGAAAATAAGTTTGCCCCACAAATATTTTTCTTAAACATGACCAACTCTTATTGTAACATCCCGAAACCAAAAAAGTGCAGTTTGGTAAGCGTGTCGATCGACACCATGGGGAGATGTCGATGGACACCAAGTTGATTGGTCGGTTCGGGTTAATTTTTTAATCGCGGTTTAGCTCAGTTTAGGGGCGTTAAACCTAGGGTTCGTGTTTATAAGTCCTTTGCAGACTTGTGGTCGTGGGGGGGGGGGGGGGGGGGGGGGGGGGTGGAGAGGAAATCGCACAGAAATCTTAGAGAAAGTGAGGGTTTCGAGAGTATTCGTGAATCATTCGAGTTTTCGGGTGTTCTTCATACGTTCGTTCTCGGGGATCGTTCGTGGCGGGTTTTTGAGTGATTTCCAGTGCAAATCTGGGGCTGTTTCCAGGCCGTAGAGTCTGCGTTCTTTGTGATCATCACCGTTTTGATTCTTAAATCACGAGGTGAGTGCGTGATCGTTAGGAAATGCTAGAATCTGATATTAGGGATTGTGTGTGAATTGTTAGTCGTTTTTATTGTTGAATCTGTTGAGATTGCTCTGTGTTGTGTGTTAATCGTGTTGTGTGTTTGCTGTATCGATTCGGGATGATTCGAGATGAGCCGCGTGAGGATAGACTCGGTCTCGGATTCTGAAACAGAGTGTCGATCGACGCCTGCGGGCTGTGTTGATCGACACCCTGTGAAAGAAGGTTGATGCTCAGTTAGTCGTGTGTCGATCGACACCGGGGTGGAGTGTCGATCGACACCCGGTTCTTGCTTGGTGTTTCTGTTTATAAATTGGTTATTTAATCTCGGTATTGTTAATCTGGAAATGTTTAAATAAATCTGAAAATTGTTTAACATGATTTGTAAATTAGTATAATTAAGGTTTAAAAATTGTGTTGAATTACTAATATATGTTTTTGCGTTTTTCCTGTTGCAGGATGACCGCTCCACTGAGTATTTATGATAATACTCACGCAAGTCCCGTGTTCCTTTTGAGTTGCAGGTAAAGGAAAATTGTGATCGTGGAATCGAGGACGTCGGAATAGGATGATAGGGTTGTTGTTATTATTGCTTTTAGACTAGTGAACCGATGTTTTAGGTTGCTAGTATATTAAATGTTATTCCTGAAATATGGTATTTGAATTAATTGGGTTAAAGGATTTATTTAATAAATGGAATTAATGGTTTATTTTATTGGTTTAATTGTTATGTTTTTTCCACAGTAGAAATGTCTAGGTCAAAATAAAAAAAAGTTTGGGAGTTACATTTTAGTATCAGAGCCTAGACAGTTTTAGGACAATGGAAAATGGGATGTCTGAGACTATGTGTTTAAATTGATTTCGTGTGCTTAGTCAATTTATTAGAGTCTTAGTATCATCCTCTTCGGCCTTTCAAAATGATTCCACGGTAAATTTTTGTTGATTGATTGTGACTTCTTGTAGCTTATTGTCCTGTTCTGTGTGAGTACAGAGATATGGACGCCAGAGCTAGAGGTCGTGGATGGGGTAGAGGTAGGGGCAGAGGTTGTGGTCGTGGACCAGTGGTTGAGCCTTATTCCAGTGCTACACATGCGTCAGAGACTCCTACGCTTCAGGTGGGATCCGAGGGCGAGGCAAGTCGTAACGCTAGTGAGAGTGTTGTGGGTGTCGGGAGAGGTGCCGGTATGGCTGGCAGGGGAGCAGGCCCAGGTGTGGGTGGTGTTCCAGCTCAGGATCGTTGGGAGCGTATGGAGGGTTTTTTGGCGCAGTTGTAGGAGCGGTTTCCGGCGGCGGTTCCGGTTCAGGCTCGAGTGGTGCCTCCAGTGGCAGAGGTGCAGCCGAGGGCTGCGGTTGCAGAAGTGCGTATGTCTTACCCAGGAGATGGTGAGTCAGATGCGTCAGTTGAGTATTGTTTTCTTTTCGGGGGGTGTTAGCCCCGAAGAGGCAGATGAGTGGCGGCTGCGTGTGGAGCGCAATTTCCGCTCGGTTTGTTGCCCGGATGAGTATCAAGTAGAGTTGGCGATCCACTATTTGAGTGGTGATGCTCATTTCTGGTGGAGAGCTTTAGAGGCCAGGAGGCCTGGTGGAGCATGGACCTGGGGAGAATTTATGGCCGAGTTCAATGCCCAGTACTTTTCTTAGGAGGCTCTATATTGTCTCGGGACGAGGTTCGTTGAGCTAGCGCAGGGTGATCATATGGTTCGAGAGTATGACGCCGAGTTCAGTAGGCTGCTAGTCTATGCGGATAGAGGCATGGAGGATCAGCGAGCACAGGTTCAGAGGTTCCTGAGGGGACTACAGCCGGATTTGCGGACTAGATGCAGAGTGTTAGAGTACGCCTCGAGGGCGAAGCTGGTAGAGGTTGTTGCGGGGATCAAAGAGGATCTGAGAGAGCAGTCAGACGCAGCAGTTCCAGTGGCACTTGCTCCTGTGGTTCAATTGAGGCAGCAGCAACAACCGCGGAGTGGTTCCGAACCTGATTCTGGCAAAGGTGGTAAGCCTGCGCAGATTCCGAAGAGGAGATGGGATGACACTTCTAGGGTAGGCTCAGGTAGTTAAGGCACTCATGGGTGTTTCGGATGCGGGAGTTTAGAGCATCATGTTGCAAACCGTCCTCAATTTTCCGGGAAGACTAAGGTTTGCTTCCATTGCAGAGAGCCAGGGCATTTTAGGCCGATGTGTCCCAAGTTGCAACCATTGACGCTTGCAGTGGTTTATTCGATAGCAGCGCAACCATTGGCTAAGGTAGTGGCAGAGCAGCCGTTGGCTCAGTTTGGAGGAGGACAGCAGGGTTTTGAGTAGTAGAGGAGCGGGTTATTTCGGCAGGAGTATTGGAGCGAGATTTGGGAGATCAGTTCAAGGATTGAGAAGCGTCCTTTTATCACAGTTGCTTTCGTTTGTTTTCAGATTTCAGCTTTGCATTGTTGTTTTTGGATTTTTGTATTTTCGTTGGTGTTGAAACGATATACATTTTTAGAAAATTTATAAGATGGTGTGCCTTATTTATTTTCATTTGAGTTATGAGGCGTGTGGTTTTAGATGTGTTTTTATGTGTGGACCAGTGTGGGTCGTTTCTTTGAGGATATTTTAGGCTGGGAATATCAAGACTATACCACGTGAGGCGGCTCTAATAAGAGGAGAGGGGCGTTCTCCTATATACTTATTGGGAAGTGAGTTCCCAGAATAAGTTGCGAGTGATGTGAGATCTCTTGCGGGGAGGTGAGTTCCCCGGATACCGTTGGCTCAAGGGATGCGTTCCGAGAGTGCGAGCGGTATGTTTCCTTGTGTGGATTAGACGGAGCCTCTGAGATCGGAGGAGGATCTTGTGTGGTATTGGCCAAGTCAGGTCGGGATTTTAGTCCATGTTTGGCGGATTATGAGGATTGGGTGAGGATCTCGAGTAGTGTTTGCTGGATAGGTCAAGTGTAAGTTCTGTAATAGACGGTTCAGGAGGCTCGAGTTGTGAGCCGGAGTATCGCTGGTCAGGCTAGGCCTTGGATGGAGTTCTGGTAATAGATGTGGCATTTGTTAAATCCAAATCAGGACTGACGGGTGGTTGTACATGTTCTTGTTTTATTGTTGTATGATCGACCGCCAGACCTAGTTTGGATTAAGAATGTTGCGTAGTCGGGACTGATGGGTGGTTGTACATGTTCTTGTTTGATTGTTGTACGATCGACAACCAGGCCCAGTTGGATTAAAAATGTTGCATAGAAGGTTCGGGGCAAATGTGTATGCGGTATGTGCGAGATTATTAGGACACATTGTAGTTACCACTGTATATGTTATATAATTTTGGCCGAGTGTTATTTTATTTGATGTTTGTAAACTTGTAATCTCTATCAATATGATACTTGGGTTCAGAAAAACGTATATTGATGGCTAGAATCTATAATATCATGTTTGGAATCATTTGAAAATTTGAATTATGAATTTATTCATGAAAAGATTCGAGGTGTAAGTCATTACAACGGGAGAAAAAAATGGAAGAATCAAATGATGGGAAATATCCGATTTAAATATTCAGGAAACTATAAGCTAAGTTCGATAGTACTAGTATTAAACAAAAGACCAAAGTTTTGAGTGTGGAATTTTGGGAAGTGTTCGTTTCATATTCAGCATTTATATCTTGGACCATTCGGGGAATCCTGACGAGCATGAGGTTCATTGGGTTTGGTTCTGGAGAGGTTCGGGAGCAGAAGTTGTATGCGGAGTCGAGCAAGTGCGGTTAGAAGGAGCACCAATTTGGTTGCATGAAGGCAGAATGGAGTATCCGAAGGTTTAAGGTTTATCGCAATGGATGGCAAAGCAGTATTTTAAGGAGTTTTTGGGCTCTTGTGTTATCATCACATCCAGACAAGGAGAATTATCAGAAGTGTGGCGTAAGTGGCATATCGTTACGCGTTCAGGAGTGCATAGAATGTTGTGTGGCGCTGGAGAGGAATCCGAGTCGTGAGTTATTTTGGGGCAGTCGGTTCAGCTTTCAGGTCTCTTCGAACGGGACTTTCAGGTGTTTAGGCGAGTGTATCGGTCGTTGGATGGTTTCGCTGAGGCATATAGAGTGGTTTTGGACCTTTGTTGGGCAGTTCTTTTTCCGTTGTTCCGTGCTCGGCATTGCTATAGGGACTACGGTCCCGAATAACTCATGTGTTTTGAGGAGATGTGAGCTCTCCGATATGTTGATTGGGATGAGAGCTTCCCAGATACTGTTGACTCAAAGGATGCATCCCGAGAGTGCGAACGGTATGTTTTCCTGATGGGCCACATGAAGCGTCTTATGGGTGTCAGGTGCAGACTGAGTTAAGAACGATAGATATCTAGGGCGTGCGAGGAGTTTGGTTTGGTGAGGTACTTCGAAGTTGAGGTGTGGATCTTCAGGAAGTCAGTTGTGTTAGCCAAGTGTTCAGTAGGAGTAGAGATGTTTTGCTAGATTAGGTTATTGCATGTTATTATCAAGGAAGGTATTCCTAGTTTTAAGGTGCGTGTTCACGTATGTGTTGGTTACTCGAGGGAAACATTTTCCTATATAGAGCCAGAGCTTAAGGGAGACGTCCTGAGAGTGGAGTGGCATCGGCATCGTTACCTCAAAGGAGACGTCCTGAGAGTGTGATGATGACGGTATAAGTTAAGTAATCAATATCTGACCGTGCTATAAGCATGAGACGGAATACAGACCTCGATGATTTTTCTTGTGCGTTTGGTTTCAACGACCGTGATATCGGATGTAATGTCTTGGTTGTGCATGTTCTTGTTTGATTGTTGCCAATCGATCGATCCAATTCTAGGTCTACAACTGGTTGTACATGTTCTTGTTTGATTGTTGTGCGATCAATTGGACAGACCTAGTCAGGATTTGGAAACATTGCATTATGGTATTCCGGGCTAGGAGCCTTGCGCGTTTCTGTTAGAGTAGATTTTAGGTCTTTATTGTCGTTATGGGTAGGCGTTTGGAATTTATTACGGATGACTCATGATCTAGAGACGGTGGCTTTCAAGAGTAGGTATCGGGGACGGTGGTTTCATGTATATATACTGAGAGACGGTGGTTCTCTCCAGGAGACGGTGGTTTTCCTGTGTACTGATATTGGGACGGTGGTTTCCTTTATAGTACTGAGAGCCTATATTGGGACGGTGGTTTCCTCTATAGTGCTGAGAGACGGTAGTTCTCTTGGAGGGACGGTGGTTCCTTAGGGTGTGTGTGTGTATGGATGAGTTAAAGCGTAATAAATGTCTGAAAACATGTGCATAGTGTTGGTTGGTTGTGGATTTTTGGGATTTTTGTGAGAATTTCTTGCAGTATGGGCTGGTGCGGGTCAAAATGTGGTCCGGGATGGACTCGTGTCTTAACATTTCCCTAGTATGATCATCATAAACTTACCATGGAATCATTTTGAAAGGCCGAAGAGGATGATACTAAGACTCTAATAAATTGACTAAGCACACGAAATCAATTTAAACACATAGTCTCAAACATCCCATTTTCCATTGTCCTAAAACCGTCTAGGCTCTGATACCAAAATGTAACTCCCAAACTTTTTTTTTTTACCTAGACATTTCTACTGCAGAAAAAACATAACAATTAAACCAATAAAATAAACCATTAATTCCATTTATTAAATAAATCATTTAACCCAATTAATTCAAATACCAGATTTCAGGAATAACATTTAATAAACTAGCAACCTAAAACATCGGTTCACTAGTCTAAAAGCAATAACAACAACCCTATCATCCTCTTCCGACGGTCTCGATTCCACGATCACACTTTTTCTTTACCCGCAACTCAAAGAAAACACAGGAGTTGCGTGAGTATTATCATAAATGCTCAGTGGAGCGGTCATCCCGCAGCTGGAAAAACGCAAAAACATATATTAGTAATTCAACACAATTTTTAAACCTTAATTATACCAATTTCCAAATCATGCTAAACAATTTTAGATTTATTAAAAAATTTCTAGATTAACAATACCGAGATTAAATAACCAATTTATAAAGAAAAACACCAAGCAAGAACCGGGTGTCGATCGACACTCAACCCCGGTGTCGATCGACACTCGACTAACTGAGCATCGACCTTTTTTCACAGGGTGTCGATCGACACAGCCCGCAGGCGTCGATCGACACAGCCCGCAGGCGTCGATCGACACTCTGTTTCAGAATCCGAGACCGAGCCTATCCTTACGCGGCTCATCTCGAATCGTCACGAATCGATACAGCAAACACACAACACGATTAACACAAAACACAAAGCCATCTCAACAGATTCAACAACAAAACTGACTAACAATTCACACACAATCCCTAATATCCGATTCTAGCATTTCCTAACGATCACGCACTCACCTTGTGATTTAAGAATCGAAACGGTGATGATCACAAAAAACGCAGACTCTACGGCCTGGAAACAGCCCCGGATTTGGACTGGAAATCACTCAAAAGCCCGCCACGAACGATCACCGAGAACAAACATACGAAGAACACCCGAAAACTCGAACGATTCGCGAATACTCTCGAAACCCTCACTTTCTCTAAGATTTCTCTGCGATTTCCTCTCCCCCCCCCCCCCCCCCCCATGGCCACAAGTCTGCAAAGGACTTATAAACACGAACCCTAGGCTTAACGCCCCTAAACCGAGCTAAACCGCGATTAAAAAATTAACCCGAACCGACCAAATCAACTTGGTCATAAGTATGAGTAATCAATATCTGACCATGGTATAAGCATGAGATGGAATACAGACCTCGATGATTTTTCTTGTGCGTTTGGTTTCAACGACCGGGATATCGGATGTAATGTCTTGGTTGTGCATGTTCTTGTTTGATTGTTGCACAATTGATCGATCCAACTCTGGGTCTACATCTGGTTGTACATGTTCTTGTTTGATTGTTGTGCGATCAATTGGACAGACCTAGACAGAATTTGGAAACATTGCATTATGGTATTCCGGGCTAGGAGCCTTGCGCGTTTCTGTTAGAGTAGATTTTAGGTCTTTATTGTCGTTATGGGTAGGCGTTTGGAATTTATTACGGATGACTCATGATCTAGAGACGGTGGCTTTCAAGAGTAGGTATCGGGGACGGTGGTTTCATGTATATATACTGAGAGACGGTGGTTCTCTCCAGGAGACGGTGGTTTTCCTGTGTACTGATATTGGGACGGTGGTTTCCTTTATAGTACTGAGAGCCTATATTGGGACGGTGGTTTCCTCTATAGTGCTGAGAGACGGTAGTTCTCTTGGAGGGACGGTGGTTCCTTAGGGTGTGTGTGTGTATGGATGAGTTAAAGCGTAATAAATGTCTGAAAACATGTGCATAGTGTTGGTTGGTTGTGGATTTTTGGGATTTTTGTGAGAATTTCTTGCAGTATGGGCTGGTGCGGGTCAAAATGTGGTCCGGGATGGACTCGTGTCTTAACATTTCCCTAGTATGATCATCATAAACTTACCATGGAATCATTTTGAAAGGCCGAAGAGGATGATACTAAGACTCTAATAAATTGACTAAGCACACGAAATCAATTTAAACACATAGTCTCAAACATCCCATTTTCCATTGTCCTAAAACCGTCTAGGCTCTGATACCAAAATGTAACTCCCAAACTTTTTTTTTTTACCTAGACATTTCTACTGCAGAAAAAACATAACAATTAAACCAATAAAATAAACCATTAATTCCATTTATTAAATAAATCATTTAACCCAATTAATTCAAATACCAGATTTCAGGAATAACATTTAATAAACTAGCAACCTAAAACATCGGTTCACTAGTCTAAAAGCAATAACAACAACCCTATCATCCTCTTCCGACGGTCTCGATTCCACGATCACACTTTTTCTTTACCCGCAACTCAAAGAAAACACAGGAGTTGCGTGAGTATTATCATAAATGCTCAGTGGAGCGGTCATCCCGCAGCTGGAAAAACGCAAAAACATATATTAGTAATTCAACACAATTTTTAAACCTTAATTATACCAATTTCCAAATCATGCTAAACAATTTTAGATTTATTAAAAAATTTCTAGATTAACAATACCGAGATTAAATAACCAATTTATAAAGAAAAACACCAAGCAAGAACCGGGTGTCGATCGACACTCAACCCCGGTGTCGATCGACACTCGACTAACTGAGCATCGACCTTTTTTCACAGGGTGTCGATCGACACAGCCCGCAGGCGTCGATCGACACAGCCCGCAGGCGTCGATCGACACAGCCCGCAGGCGTCGATCGACACTCTGTTTCAGAATCCGAGACCGAGCCTATCCTTACGCGGCTCATCTCGAATCGTCACGAATCGATACAGCAAACACACAACACGATTAACACAAAACACAAAGCCATCTCAACAGATTCAACAACAAAACTGACTAACAATTCACACACAATCCCTAATATCCGATTCTAGCATTTCCTAACGATCACGCACTCACCTTGTGATTTAAGAATCGAAACGGTGATGATCACAAAAAACGCAGACTCTACGGCCTGGAAACAGCCCCGGATTTGGACTGGAAATCACTCAAAAGCCCGCCACGAACGATCACCGAGAACAAACATACGAAGAACACCCGAAAACTCGAACGATTCGCGAATACTCTCGAAACCCTCACTTTCTCTAAGATTTCTCTGCGATTTCCTCTCCCCCCCCCCCCCCCCCCCCCCCCATGGCCACAAGTCTGCAAAGGACTTATAAACACGAACCCTAGGCTTAACGCCCCTAAACCGAGCTAAACCGCGATTAAAAAATTAACCCGAACCGACCAAATCAACTTGGTCATAAGTATGAGTAATCAATATCTGACCATGGTATAAGCATGAGATGGAATACAGACCTCGATGATTTTTCTTGTGCGTTTGGTTTCAACGACCGGGATATCGGATGTAATGTCTTGGTTGTGCATGTTCTTGTTTGATTGTTGCACAATTGATCGATCCAACTCTGGGTCTACATCTGGTTGTACATGTTCTTGTTTGATTGTTGTGCGATCAATTGGACAGACCTAGACAGAATTTGGAAACATTGCATTATG
This sequence comes from Draba incana, assembly GCA_963576765.1. Lineage (NCBI taxonomy): Eukaryota > Viridiplantae > Streptophyta > Magnoliopsida > Brassicales > Brassicaceae > Draba > Draba incana. Next base: position 21,933,108 of record OY755203.1, on the reverse strand, counting down.
GTATTCCGGGCTAGGAGCCTTGCGCGTTTCTGTTAGAGTAGATTTTAGGTCTTTATTGTTGTTATGGGTAGGCGTTTTGGAATTTATTACGGATGATTCATGATCTGGAGACGGTGGCTTTCCAGAGTTTGTATCGGGGACGGTGGTTTCCTGTATACATACTGAGAGACGGTGGTTATCTCCAGGAGACGGTGGTTTTCCTGTGTACTGATATTGGGACGGTGGTTTCCTTTATAGTACTGCGAGCCTATATTGGGACGGTGGTTTCCTCTATAGTACTGAGAGACGGTAGTTCTCTCGGAGGGACGGTGTTTCCTTAGGGTGTGTATGTGTGGATGAGTTAAAACGTAATAAATATCTGGAAACGTGCGTATACGCGTGAGCTTAGTTGTGGTATTTGGCAGGTGCGGGCCAAAGTATGGTCCGGTGTGGACTTGTGTCTTGGGATTCGAGGTTGAATCTAGTTTAGTGGGTGAGAATTGTAACATCCCGAAACCAAAGAGGTGATTTTTGGTCGAGGTGTCGATCGACACCCAATGATAGTGTCGATCGACACTAGGGGGTAAATATACAACTAACAAACATGAGAACAAAAAATTCAAAAAAATACATTGTAAATATGACAAAAAAATGCATTTTAAAAAACTATCACATTTGTAGACTTCAAATGCAAACTTCAAATTCAGTCTACAAAGAGTAGACTTCAAATCCAGTCTTTAAATGCAGTCTACAATGGGTTATTTTTGCAATCAAGGCAAATCGGTATGTAGACTGCAAATGAAGTCTACAAGTGTTGTAGACTTCATTTTGAGTCTACAAATGTTACTTTTGCATTTGACCAAAATGTTGACTTTTTGGTGTAGACTTCATTTGCAGTCTACATAATTGTGCAAATTACTTTCACTTTTAAAACGTAGACTTCGTTTGCAGTTTACATAAGAAAGTAGACTTCATTTGTAGACTACGTAAGAAAGTAGACTTCATTTGCAGTCTACGCCAAACAAAAACAGGTTACTTTTGGATTTGACTTTTTGTTTACTTTTAAAGTAGACTGCAAATGAAGTCTACATAAAATATAGGTTATATTTGGTGTTGACCAAAAAAACTGTACTTTTTTTTTGTAGACTTCATTTCCATTCTACTTTTAAAAGTAAACTGGAAATGAAGTCTACAAAAGATATCTACTTTCGGGTCAATATTTCATAAGATTGGTCAAACACAAAACTAACCTCACTTTTCAAAGTAGACTGCAAATGAAGTCTACAAAAAAAAAATCAAACCCAAAAGTGACCTGTTTGTAGACTGCATTTGAAGTCTACTTTAAGTAAACTTCAAATGCAGTCTACTTTTTACGGTCAATGGTCTGGTCAAATGCAAAAATGACCAAATTTTTCCGCTGCTTGCACACGAAATCTACAATATTTTTTATTGTTCTCAAAGAAGAGTGTGTAGACTTAAAATGCAGTATATTTTACTTTAATCGTCAAATGCAAATCTAACTCTAAGTTGACTTGTAGACTTCAAAAACAGTCTAAGGCTTCGAATGGTGACGTAAATAGAGTGGTGCGTAACAAATAGATTTGATTGGGCGGTGCGGTTCAAGAACGGTTCGTACAAATATGCGGAATAGATAAAATTGTTAATGCGGAACAGAAAAACAAAAGTTGAATGGTAAAATTAGGTGCTAAATTTCATCTTTTTTTTCTAACATTTTGAGTAACCAAACTAATTTTTTTTTTCAAACAAACATGTGGTCTTCATAATCTTTATGTGTGCAATTTGTTATTAAAATATGAAAAACGCACTTCAGACATTAGAAACACACGTCTGCACTAGAGTAATACTAATTGCGGTGCGGGACAACATTTTGTTCGTACAAACGAACCGCATATGGCCTTTTCTCTTTATATTATTAATTAAAGAGAAGAAGACGATATTTTCGTAAATAAGTTGATATTTTTTGGTGTTTTAGTCTTTTGATAAGTTTTTGATTTTGAAAAAAAAATAAAAATAAAGAAAAAATAATGGCATTTTCGTGAATATGAAAAGAAGAGAAAGAGAGATTTGTGAGAAAGTGGTGAATAGTAAACTGGAAGAAAAAATGGGTTAGTTTTGTATTTGACCAAAAGAAGTGGGTTAGTTGTAAAATGATCTCAAATAATATCCAATGATTTTTTGATTAAAAAAAATAAAAGAGAAGAGGATAAAATTTTGTGATGTAAACAGATGAAAAAAAATGAACGAGGTGGAAGTGATGAATTTTATGTTGGTGTTGGACTTGGAAGATGAATAAAAAGTTGTTCTCTTTGAACTATAAATCTGAAATAAAAAGCAACTCAGTAGTTATATAACGGGGTGGAACTATAAATCTTGCCTGTTACTACCAATTTGGTTTTTTTTTTTTTTTTTTGTCACACAAACCAAGTAGTTATATATCGCTAACGTGGTTAAATTTTAGTTGTTTAATTTTAGTTTTTCTTCTTACCAATTCTGATGAATTATTATAAAAAAATTATAAAATTTGAAAACTTTAAAAAATAATTTTTTGTTGAATAAAAAGATAAAAATATTTTGATATTGAAGATTTTTAAAATAAAAAGAAACACTAATATGTGAACATAAATCCTCGCAAACGAACGTAAAAAATTGAATAATTTCAAGCAATTTGACTAGACTTTATACAATTGAAGAGATTTTAAACCCTAATGGATTCAAAATACTCTGTTTGATTAATTTAGTGGATTTATAAAAATATTAAAATTTTAAAATGTCAGCCTAAACTCTCACAGCCTAAATTTTCAAAGACAAACGTAAAATATTGAATGATTTAAAAAATATGGTTTTAATAATTTAGTTAATTTTAGTATAGAAAAAGTTATTTTAAAAAGTTTTTGACAAAATTGACCCAAAAAGAAGAATTTGACAAAAGGGTTAATTTTTAAAACAAAAATGTTTTTGAGATTATAGTTACAAATTTCCTCAATTCTTTTTCTAGTCATTCTAGTCGATGTGTGTCCTATTGTTCACTTCTCCCTTTGTTTAGTGTTTCACTTCCGTTATCAAGTTCTTAGGACATGTTCAATAGTAACATTAAAGTGTCTAATGAAGGTGTCTTATGAATAAATATATATATATACTCAACTTTAGAAAATGAGATCCTAAAGTAAGCTTAAGTGTCTTAATTTGGATACTTTTCAGATTTTAGACATCACGACGTGGAGCTCTGTGATTGGCTCAACAAAAATAAAGAAAGGAAGAAAAAAAAACATCGTTCCTTGTCCGTTTATGATTTGGAAAATTATGTTTGAATTTTTTATATCATGTATGTTTGAAATCTTATTCAACGTTTTTATGTATGTTTGAAATCTTATTCAACGTTTTTATGTTTTAAATGTTTTTATAACAACTTGCTCCAGTATGTTTTAAATATTTTTATGATTAATAAAAAAATTTATAAATTAAAATGGTTTAAAAATAATTTTTTTTCTTTTAAGACCCCCAAAATTAAGTATCTCCATTGGAAAAATCCACAATCAAAGGTATCTTAATTAATTAAATTTAGAGTGAATTAGGTAAAAAAACACTTATAATAGGCTTATTAGCTGAGTAGCCAGAAATTTTATAAACTCGAATAAGTGGTTTTTGAGGATATGACTAGTTACCATCTTATCCTATATTTTGTCCCAAGTAGCCAACGCTTAATCACATATGTCATATATTATGTGGTCTCGACACTATTAATTTATAGAGGTTTTATTGTATATACTTACGTATCCGCCATAGACATAGCCTAAAGCAACACCACTTGGTATACACATGTAAAACAGTCCAAGCCAGGCTGCTTTCTAAGAAACCGATTAACCGAAGGAAAAAAGAGAGGTGAAATTAATGAGAAATTGTGCATTTGGATCCATCAGAGTTACACAACTAAAAGCCCAAAAAAAATAGAAACCTGTTTATGAGGAGCATTATCATCTATAAATGGAGCTGCAAGACTAATGAAAGAAGCTTCACCTACACCAACGAACCTACGAGTAATAATGAAACTCGGTTTCGTAGTTTTGGAACAAGAAAAATTAGTCAATCATAATAAAAACAAAACTTACATTCGGCATGAGACGATAAACCAAAAGGCAAAGGAACTGCCACAACCAAGAACAGCAATAGTCCAAACAGTTAAACCTACTCCAATTAGTCTGAATGGATTGAAGCTGCCCTAAAAACAAACAAACAACTTCAATAAGCTATTTTGTTTGAAGGCATGAGAAGAAGAAATAACAAAAAAAAAAAAAAAAATGGAAATGTTTTTGTCACCTTTTTGCTAATGAAGCAAAGATTGGCGATGCAATAAGAAGCCCAACCATAAATGAAGATGACAATACACCATCTTCAAAATTACTTAGGCTGAAATGTCCCCTAATTAAAAGAAAAGAAGCTCATGTAAACATACAAAGTACGAACATTGAATAACTATCTTGCATCAGAAAATCTTTACTGAATTCCAGTTGGAGGAGTGCGTTTGCCCTTATCATTACAACTCTTGTTACTTCCATTTACACCATTGCTCGCTATCGCACCTCGGTCCATGTAGTTTAACAAATTAATGACGCAGTTGATCACGAGTAACCTATAAAAGTTTTTTCAAGTCCAAACTCATTATAGAAACTAAAAACAATATTTGAACATCCCAAATGTGATTCAGCTCAAATTCCAGACTTTCATGGCAAACAAATAGAAAGAACAAAAAAGGGAAAGCAAGCCACGAATAATATACCAAACAGGAGAAAGAGAGGAAGATTCGACAATTTCTAAGCTTCGAACAGTCTCTAACTCCGCAAGAGGAGTAGAAGATGATAGAGAATAACATCTCGACGGCTCTGCCCCAGGAGGAAAACAATAATCTTCTTCTTTGGTCACCATTTGATATCTCAACAAAGATTTTTGAGAGAGAGAGAGAGAGATAAAAAGGATCACTAAAATCATATCAATGGACTTATAAAAGGTGTATGAAGCCAAACACAACGTGAATAAAGATATTCTTTTTCTTTATCATCCTCTCTGGTTTTACCCCAAAAAAAAAAGAATCAAGCTTTCACAAACTTTGGAGGTCACCAACAAAAATTCCTAAAGTGACCCACCAATAACTAAAAATTTTATTACTAATTGTACAGTTCCAAGAACAAAAGATTCTTTTTAGTTGAAAAAAAAAAGAAATAAAACTTGAATTTTTTTGTCATGATGTGTGTCAGGAAATCTATGACACACATCCTGACTAATTATTATTCATTGAAATAAAACTTGAGTTGCGGTATGATTAAGAGAGAGGAAGTGTGTCAGGAAATCTATGACATAAGATATTTACATTTTTTCTTCAGTTGCCAGAAAAACAGTGAGAAATAAAAAGAGTAATTAAAGTTTATCTTTCTTCTTCACTTTCTCACACTACACATAACAAACAAACACACACCTCGCCGGAGAATTCGAATTCGAAATCGATATCGGAGTTCTTTTTCCGACGGTAATCATGAAACGAACTACATCATTATATTCAGAAGCACAAAGTTACATCGAATCACCACTCTCTCCACTTCATTTTCATTCATCATTATCAAACGCTGGAGATCTACCCATACATTTCTCCTGAAGTATCTCAGTTCAAAATCGAAAATTCGAGATCGGCGATCATAACAGACGGTAAATTCACACATTTTACCCCTCTTCCCTTTCCGATTCCGCCTCTTCCTCCTCAATTTTTGCCGCCGCGACATCACAGGAATACGAGAGCTTCGACGAATTCATCTGCTGATAAATCTCGGTCATCTATGGTGGTGTTCAATCGCTGGGTGAGAGAAGAAGGTCCACAGACCACGACGAGGAAGGTCGGAAATCCGACAAACGGTGGAGAATCATCATTGATGCCTCCTGACACAAGTCTGTACTCAAGCAACCTACATTAATAGGCTCTATAGGGTTTTAAGCGTAAATACAGAATTTGGAACAGTTGAGAAAACAGTGTATGGCTATTTGGCCAATTATGGTGTTATTCCTTGCCATGAGTTCCAGTTACTCTTAAATTTAATTGAAAATGACTTTAGACACCCATGTGTAATGTCTACATTGAACATACTCTTATACGATGTTTTTGCGTTTAGGTGCAACGACAAACCAATTAAATAAGAGGTGTTTTAAAAATTTTCAAAAAAAAAAAATATGTATATATATATATATATATATTTACCAAATAATATGAATTTCAGTTTCGTTTTAGACCAAAAATGAACTCAAATGAAAATCGAACAAAAACCTGATCTAATAGACTAGTGTACATATATCTGTCAGTTCAAGATATATCAAGGTATGTAGTCACAATTTTTAAATACACACTTCAAAACAAAATAGACATGTGAAGGCATTAGAGTATGCCTATGACTACATTAAAGAACACAGACGGAAGAAAGGACATTGTGATATCACATGGTCAAACTCAGGGGTCAACACTTGTTAAAGTCAACTGATCAAGTTGACTCTGAGGTCACGAGTATGCTAAAAAGGTTGTTTGGCTCAATGAAGCAGGTTGCACGCCTTTGGAAAAACGTGATAAGTTGCAAGGAGCAAAAGTGCTTTGGGAGCTTCCAGACGTAACATGTAACCGGTGGAGCATTAAAAAGCAAGTGTCAGGACAAAGTGCAATGGACAGACCGTTGGGATCCATGGAGAGTCTGCATGTTTTATCCAGAAGAGCTTTTGAGGTGAATAAAATGTCCTGGAATGTTGAGAAATTGGTTAGCTCTTTGACAGAAATTTGAAAAACAAAGAGTCATAGTTTTTAGGGTTCTTGGTGAGGAAGTCGAGGTTACAAGAAGATGGAAAAATCTTGTGGTAACTGATTATGGATGTTGGGTTATTCTTGGGTTTCCTTTCAAACAAAGATTGGCAATTATCTTTGGTCTATTCTGGGTAGATTAGAGCTGTAATTACTCGTTGTGAATGTTTGATCTTGAGTGAAGTCAGGTTGTAATAGTACTGTGTAACAGTGAAAAAAATTGAATGAATGAGTGTTTAAGAAAGTAGAACTGTGTATCCTATTGTGTATCTTACATCTTCATATCTCAAAACCTATATTCTGAAGTTATATAGTCTCACATTTGGTATTAGAGCCTCTCACCAAACTCAAGAGTAGTTATGCTCTTCAACAGGTGAAGATCTTGTGACATGGGGACGAACTCAGAAATAATATGAGTAAACAAAGCCATACTTCTTGACATTAAGAAGTATGGTTACTAGAAAGTTAGAATAACACAACTCATACGTTTGCAAGGTGAAGACGCTTGGACAGCTGTAGAAGATGGTTGGAAACCTCCAACACAACTCATTGAACAAGGTTTTAAAATTCTCAAACCAAAGAATATGTGGACACCATAAGAGAAAAAACTATCCAAGTTCAATACGAGGGCCTTGAATATTATCTTCAGTGGTGTTGAGGAAGACCAGTTTAAGCTAATTCAAGGATGCAAGACCGCCAAACAAGCATGGGATATACTGCAAAAATCCCATGAAGGTACATTTCTGGTCAAAAACACAAGGCTTGGTCAGCTCTCATCTAGCTTTGAAAACCTCAAAATGGACCCTGATGAAACCATTGTTCAGTTTAGCTCAAAGTTTAGTGCCATTTCCAATGAAGCTGAAGTGACTGGGAAGACCTATAGAGACAAAAAAAAACTTGTCAAGAAACTTCTGGGAGTTCTACCACAGAAGTTTGCAGCCCACAAAGTTGTCATAAGGGTCACTGGAAACAAAGAATCATTGAGTTTCGAAGAACTTGTTGGTATGTTAAGATCTGAAGAAATGAAAGTTAATGAAGATAAGAAAGAGGCACCTCGTGGAATTGCCTTCACTGCTGAAGACAACAATGCTGACAAGTTCAAGGAACTACAAGATGAGATGTCACTACTGGAAAGGAACTTTGGTAAAGCTCTACAATGGGTCTCACATAATCAAAACTCTGGATTGACATGTCAGTATCACAACAATGATTGAGGATACCAGAGGAGTTACAGGCCAAGGGAGGAAAGAGACAATTTTTGAAGGGATATTCAGTGCTATGAGTACGGTGGAAATGGACATATTCGACCCTACTGTTCAGGCACCAAACTCAAGGAGTTGAGATTTTCAGAGTGCAAAGGGAATGAACACACCAAGCCTGATTGTCCCAACCTTCATAAGAGAAAAGAGAACTCTCTACTCGGCTTTAGTGATTATTGATATATCATGGTTTTTACTGATTTTCAACCATGATATAAGTCCATATTTTAGAGTCTTTTGGTGTTTTCGAGTCTTTTGTGTTATTAATAGGTACAAAGACGTTTGGAGCACAACTGGTGTTTATTGGAGCATATTGGAATGAGCTGTCAAAGTCGCAAGTTCGGAGTCAACATTTAGAAGGCATGTCGATCGACATGGTTGCATCTGTCGATCGACATGGTTGCATCTGTCGATCGACATGGTTGCATCTGTCGATCGATGATATATCATGGTTTTTACCCGTTTTTAGCCATGATTAAGTCCGTTTTTAGTGTCTTTTCGGTGTTTTCGTATGGTTTTAGAGTCTTTACAGGTTTAGAGGAAATTGGAGCATAACTTGTAGATTTAGAGCATTTTGAAGCAAGGAGAAATGAGTTATTGAAGATTTTAAGTCGGATTGGAAATCCAGCCTTGGTGTCGATCGACACTATCTCTGGGTGTCGATCGACACCCGATCGTGACAAGCAAAAATAGAAAGTTTGAAGATTTTCCGTTTCTGCCGAGAAGTTCCATTAAATTACAAGTCCGACCCAATACTTTTTTAGACTTTATATATATGTTTCTAAGCCATTGTTTAGGCTATGCTTTTATTTTATTGAGACCTAGCAAGAGATTGATTCAGAGCTTTTAGGGAGAGAAGTTCAGACTCTTTTCAGAGATTTCTTCGAACCCTTTTGTATCTCTTACTCTATCTCTTTAATGCATTATTATTCAATTATTATGCTTGTTTCAATCATTATGTCTAAGTAATCTATTAGTTAGGTTTAGGGTTTTTCAAAAGCTGATGATAAATTGTTAAGAACTTTATTACTGTTGGGATCCATCTAATTTGTGTTCTTCACCTTGATAGCTTTAATTCTGCTTTAGGATTGATCACCCTGATTTAGACATGTTAGGTTAATTGATAGATGTGAAAGCATTATTAGTTATCTGGATAAGTATCATAGGTGAGAAAAATTAATATTCGCAAAGAAATTTGGCTTAGTAATTTTGTGAACAAATCGAAACTGCTCGTTAATGCTTGATTAATTTTATAGAACTCGCAAAGAAATTTGGTTTTCTAGGATTTAGTCATAGATAGCTTTTGCAACGAAAGTTGATTAGTTTTACAACTTTTTTCGAGTTCTAGAATGGTTCCTAATAAATATCCCGACAGTAATTTAGTGCTTCAATTTAAAGTCATGCCTGCAAATTACCCGATGTCTAGCGCTTCGTTTTATTGAATTTAAGAGAACCATAATCATCATCTGTTTAGTTTTAATTGCTTAATTTACATTAATTATATTTCTCTTAGCTTAATTTGAATTTGGAAATTTATTGTGTGATTCTTTTTCTTGTGGATTCGATCCCTAAGTACTATACGATCTCTTAATTTGAGAGAGTAGCTCAGGGTTAAATTTGAGCCTATCAATTGACATGGTTGCATCTGTCGATCGACACGAGGAAATAAAGGTTGTCGAGCGACAAACTTGCCTTGTTGCTCGACACGACCACTTGCACGACCAGAATATCAGATTCTTAAGATTTCTGTTTTCGCGCTAGAAAGCTCAGATGTTTGCAATTGGTCCCCAGACGTTTTTGTACTCTATATATAGATATTTTCAGCCATTGTTTAGCGAGTATGCTTCATTTTCTATTAGACAATTTTATACTAAGGAATTATTATTCATGTCTATGTCTGAGTAATTCCCTAGTTAGGGTTTAAGGACTTTTCAAAGGATAATGAAGAGTTGTTGAATTTATTTACTTTTGGGATTTTGCATTCATATTTATTCTTCACCTTGATTGCTTTGAATTCTGATTTAGGCCTGAATTTGATATCTTAGGTTGTTTATCATTGTAAGGAAACACGTCTCAGAAAAGAAAAGGAAGAAAAGAATCTAGATTGGTTCAAAGAGGAACATCCGGATTGTGTAACTGATGATCCAGACATCATGATTTAATATCTTGAAGCTCATATCTCTCTTGTAAAAGGGAAAAAAGGTTCTAGTTCTCAAGGAGACTGTTGAAACCGTTAGGAAGTTGAGACTGCTTAATAATGGTTCTCAACAACTTATGGGGAGGACATAGTCTATTCATAGAGGTCTAGGATACACTGGGTATACCAAGAAACCTGAAGGTATCAAAGAAAATGACACATTATTTGTTAAACGAAACACTGCTTTTGATCATACCAACTGTGTTACAGGGTAAATCCCTCGGTGATCAAATCTCATGACAGTAAGGGTATAAAAAAACCTTTACTTCAGAACTCAAGAAATCAAAGAGGAGTGAAGAGAGATGAAGTTGTTAGTAGACGACCAAAGAAGTGTTGTTACCATTGTGGTAAAACAGGTCACCCTTGGCAAACATGTTTTGCTCGAAAGAAACAACTCTACCTTCTATGGAATCAGAACAAGTGTTGGATGGAACCAAAGCACCCGGGATGTGTCTTGATAAAGAAAGAAGACCTATACAAACATGTATGGTCTAAGTTCGGATGTAATGTTCAAGGAAGAATGTTTACACGCAAAGCGGAGGAGGTTTCTCCCACTTCTGATACAAGAGATAAAACTACATAAAGCTTTGTTGCTCACACGGAGTTTATTAATAAAGAGGAGAAGAAGGCTTTTCAGTGGTTGTTTGACAGTGGATGCTCAAGTCATATGACAGGAGACCCAAAACTTTTGTCTCATATCTCCTACACTGAACTCGGATATGTCATGTTTGGAGATGGTGAAACAAGGAGTATATTGGGAAAGGGAATAACATGGGGAACACAGTCACCAAAGCTTTCAGATGTTTATCTCGTTGCAAATCTCAAGGCAAATTGGATCAGTGTCACAAGTCTGTGTGACTCAGGATTTAAAGTCATCTTTGGAAAGCTTGAGTGTCATGTGAAGACCAATGGTGATGTGTTTGTAATGAAAGGAGAAAAGATCAAAGACAACTGCTATGTGTGGATACCTATGCAAGAAGAGTCTACTATGGTGATTTGTTCTGAACCACATGATCAGTCATGCCATACGCAAAAGGTCAAAACTGAATCATATCTTCTAAGTTGGAAAAATGGAATCGAGAAAGATGAGTGCTTACTAATGTGTGTCACCAATCGGGGTAATATCTTTCTGATCCTTAAAGGAAACTATCTCTTTACTCATAATATATTCATTAGGAATATAACTTCTTTGTGATGATATGTGATGTGTCTCTCTAAGATTAGTATTCTATGTCTATGTTGTTATGATTACTAGGTTGTTAAATAAGTGTTGTATTCTTGTGTGTGTGTGTCTGTGAACCTACGTGACAATATTAGTGGGAAGTGCCGTTTTGGTTGAAAATTTTAATTTTAATTTTTTTAAAAAAAACTCTCATCAGGAAATCTAGTTAGGGAAAGAGATGCTCATCATACATGCTTTTGTATCTTAGTGAGTCTCTAGCTGCATTCACATATATGTGAATGTATTTTGCAAAGAGAGAAAAGTCCTTGAGATCTCACTAGCTAAGAGATGTCAAAAAAAAAATGGGGAGAAAAGTCATGTTACATCTCTTCAAAATAATATATATATATATATATATAAATATGAAAAAACAAAATTGAGGGTGTATGATGATGCGTAGTCTAACCTAATTTGATCTATGGGTGTGAAAACCTTTGAAATCAAAGAATAGCTGCCTTATGAACCTGGTGAGTTGATATTTTTTGTTGAAAATTTTTCCGCTTACCCATTTTTTTGTCTTTATAGTGTCACTCAGTTCTCACCAAGGTCCCTAAGAGAGTAAGCTGTGTTAACTGTATAAATATTGTGTTTATCCAACCGTAATAAATGAGATTAATCATCTATGTCTATTCGTATCCTATAGTATCTTCGTTTGTTTAAAAGTGTGTGAGTGTAGTACCTATATGTCACTCTTGACTCGGTATGTATTTTGCTTCGGCTAAAACTTAAAAATCTAATGACATTTGTTTAAGGATACTTACCGAATTTCACTAGGTTGAGAAGGCCTAGATTTTTTAATTGGGCCTGGGCTTTCAGCAAATCAGCAAGTTACGGTTTGATGGGAGTTATGATGTGATCAGACAGGACAGTTAAGAGAGAAATCACTTCTCTCAAAACCGAGAAAAGTGGGAGGAAACCGCAGAGTCTCCTATTCAAATTCGTTTGCCTTCTTTTTTTTCTTTTTTCGTTCACTCTTTCTTACTTCACTCTTTCTAACCTAATTCGACTGCTCATCTCTCTTTTCCTTCTCTCTCTCACAAGTCAAGATTGTGATAATACGGGAAATTGTCATGGGAAATTGTCACCCCCACAGAAGGCCGGTGGATCTAAGTGGCAATCTGCCCTCATCAAGATGAGCAAATCAAAGAAGGATGCCGCGTTCTTCGAAACTGAAACACAAGAAAAGCTTTAGCATCTGTGACGGAACAGATCTTGGAAGCATCAGTGACGACTCCGAGGTACCCCCTGTGAAAACCTCATGTGATAGTTCCAAGTCGAGTAAACACAAAGGAAAAATGCATGCAGAGGCAGATGATGGGGTCCCGACCTTATTAGAGTCCTACAAAACCAATCGGGTTGTGATAGAAGGGATAGAGAGAAGGATGCCTTCCCTCAAACAACAACCTTCAAAGGAGGCTTTCTGCATCAAGTTTATCTCAGAGGATGCCAAGAATCGACTCCACAAGCTTTCTCATAGAGGTTTTAAAGATATGGGGATTATCTCTTCCAATTGTACCAAGACCGCTGATGCAAGGGAACTAATTTCAACGGCAGGCTTGCTCTCAACTATCACAGAGATTGGAAGGTATGTCCCCGAGATTGTTTGAGAATTTTATGCTAATCTGCTTGAGGTTGAGGCTGAGACTAGAGATGATGGCACTCAATGGGTATGTGACGGGAAGCATGTTTGAGTTTCCCTCAAGGGTCATCAATGATATGTTTCAACTGGGCAATCCAAAGGTATGTCCTAACAAGGGCATCCTTGGTGATAACTCCATTGATAATATTGTGGAGTGCATGTCTACTGGAACTATCTCCAAGTGGGAGGACCTCTCATCTCCAAGGTTGTGCCCTCAGATGGCTTTTCTTTACAATGTCTATTGTGCCAATTGGTTTTCCTCCTCCCAATCGGACCTCTCTTCACAAGGGCAGATGCGCTCTGGTGTATCAGGTTGCTAACTCCAAACCCTTCAATTACGGTAGTCTTGTGTGTCAAAACATAAGGAAATTCTCTGAGTTAGTACCTCCATACCACCGGCGTATCCGAATCTCATCACGATACTGCCTCTCCCAGTGACCAGATCTCCTCTTCTCCAGAGGTTTTGCGTTTGGATAAGAAGCAATCCCTCAAGGTTGGGATTAAGCCTACTGAGCAACAAAAGTGCATCGTGACTGACTTCATGATGCTTCACAAAATGTTCAAGGCTACTAGGTAAAGGCTTCTAGGTTGATGTGATCCCACTTAGATCGACACTTTGATAGGTTAATGATCGATTCAGATTCGAGATTCAGCAAGGGAATCAACGGATCTATGATGGAGCGAAGGGTCACACAAGAGCTGCAGAAGGACTCTTGATTTACCAATAGACCGAATGGTCACACAATGTTTATGAGAGGAACTTTGATTTACCTTGATCTAATCTCAAAGAGGTTTTTGATAAAAAAAGATAGATAATTCAGAAATGAGAATACAAGAGTTTAAATAGAAAAGACAAGTCTACATGCAGACTGTCTAGAAAATAACAACAATAATTAAAGACATAGTTTGAAAAGATAAAACCCAAAATATATCTTAATCTTCTGATTTTCGTCACTTTATTTGGGCTAAAAATTAGGCACTTAATTTGGGCTTCTTTTGGACTTGAAATAGGTAGAAAGTGGGCTGGACTTGATGGCTAACAGCTTAGAATATTTTCTAAAGATTTTAGCCCAGTTTGGATCATCAAATAGGTGATTTGGATGTGAATCATTTGCCTCATTAAAAACCTTTCTTTGAAAAACCCATTAGGATAAAACCAAAGATAAGGGAAAGAGAGTACAAATGAGACACATGCCCATTTGTTGATCAAGTATCAAAACCAATGAGGTTAAGATAACTTCTTTTCCATCAATTCCCTTAGCAACAAGCGACTCCTTAGCTCCGTTTTCCTTATCTACAAGCTGCTCCTCGGGTTCAAGCTCCTCCTCAGGTTCAAGCTCAAATGCCTGCATGGGGTTTAGCTCCGGATCCGTTGGCATTCTCATATCATCTCCTGCCTCTTGAAAAGGATTTGACCTCAAATCCGACTCTCCTGAAACAAAAACAGAAAAAATCAGAAACATTAAAACATTTATAGATATTGCACTTACCTTGGAGATCAAGTTTGTAGGTATTGTTGTTGATATGGTTGTCATAAGGACACAAATAAAGTTCAGCCTGATAGTTGCGATCTTTGAGAGCTTTGGACAGAAATCCCAACTCCATAATCATTTCCAAAAGAAACAAATCTTTGGAAAGTGTTAAGCTCCATTATCAAAATAACTCCAATTCCAGTCCTCGCAAAGAAATAAGACAAGAGAACTCCTAGGTCTGGTGGCTCCTCTTTTGGACCTGCAATGTAGTCAACACCTTTGGCAAAGATCAAGTGTATTATCACAGTCATGGAGTTCGCATAAACAAGTAAACAAGTCTCAGTTTGGACCAAAGAATTATCCCTAACATGTTCCTCTTTTCAAGCATTTTAAGGCAAGAGCTTTGTTCTGAACATTCTACGAATAATCCTAAACGTTTCTCAATTATTTGTGGACAGATTAAATTCATGTTCTTAGCCCTTAAATCATGGAAAACAAAACAAGAAAAAGAGACACTTACCTGAATAAGATCCATGGTATTTATATTTCTCATCACGATAAAAAGGAGTGGCATTAGATCAGGAGGATCTTCTTGGATCATGGCATTATTGATGACTAAGACGTTCTTTCTAAAAGTGCTAAAACGCTCATGGTCGCCAGTGATAAGTTTGAATCGAACCAAATGGAAAAAAATCCATTTTAAGCTGCTCGAACAACATGTGAAGTGAGGTAAATTGTCGTACAAGTCTTGAATGTTCTTGATGGTCTCCTGGTCTCCAAATGTAGCTTTGATGATCAAACAGCAGCTCATGAAAAAGTTTGGTAAACTCACTCGGTGGCACCGGTGCAAGGTTAGAAACACAAGACATTTTATTATTAGAAACAAATAATTTAGATAACTCAAAATGCTTAGTTTCTTTAACCTTACCAGCCCTAGCAAATAATTTAGAGTTCATACCTTCTTGATTACCCATGAACAAAATTTATTGTAGATATATCTCTTGAGGTAACAAGGGAACCAAGGTAGTCTTTAACTCCAAAACTGAACATTCTGCACTTAGAGAAAGCAAGTTACCTCTCATTCGTTTTTGGGAGTTTAGATAATTACCTCGGGTTTTAATTGGTGGTTTAGCATCAGGTGGTTTTTCTTTGATTTGAACAAAATGCAAGAGTTCTTCTCTTTGGACCAGTTCTGATTTGCCTCTAGTGAAACCTCCAATTCCAATCATGGTTTTTGTGCTTTTCTGAAAACTCATGGGATAGAACAAGTGCATTATACATGAAGTACCAAGTTTAAAAGCATAGTATATGAAACTATAACCTGTTATGAAGTTCTACCAATACTGAATCAGGTTATTAGATTCACTTAATCTGGTTCCAAGCAAAAGGCTTTGCACAGACTCCTCTAGGATAATTGTTCCTCTTGAAGCAAGATAAGGTGGTGCATGTGGTGTAAGTGTAGATGGCTCCGTGTCCATAATCAATGGGAAACACCCTTGTGCATCTGTTGGTGATTTATCTTCAAGAACCTGTGAAAAAGAATCAATACTACTCGGTTGCACCAGTTTGAAAATGATTAGTTTTTCACAAGCTTGATTATTTTCAAGCGCAAAGTCAGATTTTTCCGAAGGAAAATCATACTTATATTTCATAGATTTAGAAGGAAGAGCACACTTAGCTTTCATGGATTTGCTGTAAGAATTGAAAAGCACAAGTAGCTCTTTCTCTAATTGTTCTTTCGTTGTGGTGCTGCTTTGCACGTTTTCTTTCTTCTTTTGATGGATTGGTGAAGGCTGGTTCGGTTCCTTTGATGCCAAACTGTTGGGTGCATACTTGTTCCTCAAAACTTCCTTAAGCTTTCTCCACGAGGTGATAGTAGGCTCTTTGTAGTACCAGCGATCATCAACTTCTTTACACCACCATTTATAAGCATCTCCTTTGAGCTGGCCAATTTCACAAGACACCATTTTATCTTTCTTGATGCACTTATAGTACAACCACTCTTCCATGTTTCTTTTCCACTCTATATCGTTTATGTTTCCTATAAAAGCATAAAGTTCTAGTTCATTAGTACGCTGAATATCAGAATACGAATAAACTTTAGATTTAAGAGCGTGAGAGGTTTTATATTGGCTGCTCGGTGTTGATCTAGGTGTGTGGTCAGGATGCTTTGGATTAAGCTTTGGTTTCCTTCTTTGTTGTGCTTTCTTCTCTTGAGTTTGAATTGGTTTGGCAGTAGCACGTTGACGAAGAAAGCCCTCGAGTTTATCATCAACTAGTTTGGTTAGCTTAGACATGACTGCCTCAAGGATCAACTTGTGGTTTTGCACGTTGATGGATTCTTCTCCTTTGTGTTCAACCATTGTACCTGAAATCATAGAGATCTAACAAGTAAAATGTTCCAAAAAAGGAGAAAAAACGTTTTTAAGCAAAGATCAAACAACAAATCAATTTCTGAAATTCGGATCTAACATGCAGTTGAAAGTCGAATTTGAAAACACTAGAAGTTGAAGAGTTTTTATTCGATCCCAAGATCTAATACAAATTTTCATAGTTCACAATCTTATCTACACGACTCTATCAAAAATCATACGAAACGGATACACAATCAGTCTTAAATTGATAAAAAAAAGTTTCGCAGAAACTGGAAAAAATTGAAAGGATAGATAAAACATGAATCAAAGTGTTGCTCTGATACCACTTGATGAGATCCCACTTAGATCGACACTTTGATTGGTTGAGGACAGATCCGGATTCGAGATTCAGCAAGGGAATCAACGGATCAATGATGGAACGAAGGATCACACAAGAACTGCGGAAGGACTCTTGATTTACCAATGGATCGAATGGTCACACAAAGTTTATGAGAGGAACTTTGATTTACCTTGATCTAATCTCAAAGAGGTTTTTGATAAAAAAAGATAGATAAATTTAGAAATGAGAATACAAGAGCTTAAATAGAAAAGACAAGTCTACATGCAGACTGTCTAGAAAATAACAACAATAATTAAAGACATAGTTTGAAAAGATAAAACCCAAAATATATCTTAATCTTCTGATTTTCGTCACTTTATTTGGGCTAAAAATTAGGCACTTAATTTGGGCTTCTTTAGGACTTGAAATAGGTAGAAAGTGGGCTGGACTTGATGGCTAACACCTTAGAATATTTTCTGAAGATTTTGGCCCGGTTTGGATCATCAAATAGGTGATTTGGATGTGAATCATTTGCCTCATTAAAAACCTTTCTTTGGAAAACCCATTGGGATAAAACCAAAGATAAGGAAAAAAGAGTACAAATGAGACACATGCCCATTTGTTGATCAAGTATCAAAACCAATGAGGTTAAGATAACTTATTTTCCATCAATTCCCTTAGCAACAAGCGACTCCTTAGCTCCATTTTCCTTATCTACAAGCTGCTCCTCGGGTTCAAGCTCCTCCTCTGGTTCAAGCTCAAGTGCACGCATGGGTTTTAGCTCCGGATCCGTTGGCATGCTCATATCATAGGTTTTATCGTTTATAACTCTTCTCCTCTCACACATTAAATTTCTTGTGAAAAACGTGTTTTATACTTGAATATGCATCCAAGCAAGGGGATAATATGGTGAGCAATTCAAAGAAATGGCAAAAGAGGCAATGGATGATGAGAATGAAGATGGTTCTGATTCTTCATAGACCATTTAATATGATTGGCTGCTCTGTCGTTGTGTTTCAACTGGAACTCAGTCGAAAAACTTCATTTTTCTTATGTTTACTTCTTATCTCTCTATCTCTCTGAACTTGAAACTCTTGTTCATGTCTTCGTCATGTGTGTGTAAACTTAAACCTAAAACATGTTATATTGATTTCAATTTATCTTGCTTCTGTGTTCAGTTTATCATGCTTCTATGTTCAGTTTGTTTGGTTTGATGTTTATCTCTTGGTTGACTTCTGAGAAGTACACATCATGGATTCTACTAAGGTAGATCCATGTAATGCTCTAGTCTGGTGTATGAGTATGGAATCAGTCTACTGAGGTGATGTTCATAAATATGAAACCATGTCTTTTGTTTATTATCATATTTCAAGAAGTTTTGACTCACATATTCAAGTAAAAAGGGGGAGATTGTGAAGGCATTAGAGTATGCCTATGACTACATCAAACGACACAGACGGAAGAAAGAACATTGTAGCATCACAGAGTCAAACTTAGGGGTCAACTCTTGTTAAAGTCTACATATCAAGTTGACTCTGAGGTCATGAGTCTGCTAAAAAGGTCATTTGGCTCGAGGAAGCAGGTTGCACGCCTTCGAAAAAACGTGACAAGTTGCAAGGAGCAAAAAATGCCTTGGGAGCTTCCAGACATAACGTGTAGCAGGTGAAGCAGTAAAAGGCAAGTGTCAGGACAGAGTGCAATGAACGGACCGCTGGGTTCGAGGAGGAGTATGTCTGTTTTATCCAGAAGAGCTTTTGAGTTGAATAAAATATTCTAGAATGTTGGGAAATTAGTTAGCTCTTTGACAGAAATTTAAAAAACAAAGAGTCATAGTTTTTAGGGTTCTTGGTGAGGAAGCCTGGTTACAAGAAGATGGAAAAATCTTGTGGTAATTGATTATGGATGTTGGGTTATTCTTGGGTTTCCTTTCAGACAAAGATTGGCGATTATCTTTGGTCTGTTGTGAGTAGATTAGAGTTGTAATTACTCGTTGTGAATATTTGATCTTGAGTGAAGTCATGTTGTAATAGTACTATGTATAACTGTGAAAAGAATTGAATGAATGAGTGTTTAAGAAAGTAGAACTGTGCATTCTATTGTATATCTTACATCTTCATATCTCAAAACCTGTATTTTGAAGTTATATAGTCTCACAAGTGATAATAGTGTCTAATGTGCATAAGGTCAATTGAGTTCTATATACACGATAAGTTCTCTAATTGAAGTTAATGAGAAAATCAGGTTGATAACAAAGACAAAACAGAGAAACAAACAAACTCTAATCGAGTAAAACAATGCAAGGTGGTGTTGCATGCAGATGCGACGATTCGTCTCGATCATTCACTTGACACATGCACACATTTTTGAAATTTGGAACACCTAATGCAAACAAAACTCTCCTGCATGTTTTGTCTAAAGTGCTCACACACCATTCATGCTTCTTGCACGTGAATGCCATGCAAAAGTCCTTCCTCTTCCATAAATAACCCATCACTTTCACTTCACTTCTCTTTACGATCATCACTCACCATAAACCTCAAATCATCGAAAAAATCAAACCAGGGCTAAGCTCATCCTCGTTTTCCCAACTCTTTCCCTATTCGCCTCTATCTATTGAGTTGGACGAAGAAGCTGGCGTTAGAAACCAAATGGGTCAAAAAAGATGTAAGTGTTAAAGGGACTTTGAGCTAACGAGCTTGCAAGCAATGAATCCGTAAACGAGCTCAACAAGGATGAATTGAATATGATTTATCAAAAAAAAAAAAAAATGAATTGAATATGAAGCTGATGACTTTGAGCTATTGATCTTGAGGACGAACAAGATTTTGAAATGTGTTGTACTGAGCTACCAAGTGGACAAGAAGTGTGTGTTGAAATAGGCTGCTCAACTGAACTATATTTGGGATGTACGGTACGTGTAGGACATTATGATAAGATCCACTTGGCATTTGTAACAAGAAACAAGGTAAAGGCTGTGCCGTGGACAAGAAGTTTCAAATGCAATAATAACACCATAAGTTTCTACATTTTATTTTTATTTTTTGAATGAATGTAGAAATATAGTTCAGTCAAGAATTCAGCAAAGAACTGTTTTTACACCAATTGTTACAACTTACAATGAGTTGAAAAGAAGTTTGAAACAATCCAAAAACTAGAGGAGAGGCGATTACTTGTAGAAGAAACAGAGGAGGGTCGATGGTTTTAACTTTTAAGGCATTTGGAAGTCAACCCATTCGATTAGCCCGTTATTATGTGATGAATCTCTAATTGATATGAGAGGAGGCCTGTTAATACTCTAGAATCTATTAGAAATTCGATAAGATAGTATTTGTTCCAACAAACTGGTCAACTAATTTACAGATGTGGTCCAATACACGTAAGTATATGCAAGCAAATTACAAGGGAAAAAAAAAGGTGTTTACAGATCCTAAAGACAAGACATTTGAAATTCCTTTATAATTACAAAGGGTTGGATACTTCACAAATCCAAAATGTTGAAACTAAGGGCATGTGCAATGCACACATTGAGAGATCTAATTAGCTTGTCTAAACATTATTAAACCTTAAGATTACAGATCCAAAAATGATTAAAAGTGTCTAATATAGGATTTATTTTCGGGCATTAGACATGTCAACGTGGGCGCTTTTGATTGGAGAAAAAAAACAGACGGGAAAAAAAAAATGAGGGGTCGCGTTTTTTTTCATTCGGCTCTCTCTCTTCTCTCTTTCTCTTTGTTTTCATCGACGGAGAATGAAACGGCGATTTATTTTATCACCGTAGATTCGTCAAGAAAATATGATTTCAGTGTAGAAATCATGCGGAAATCGCCAGATAATGGTGGATTTTCCGTGTAGAAAGTACGGTGGTGCTAAACGGTGGTTCTAATCGATGGTTCATCATCATTATCGGAAATCAATCGGTGAATCCACATCGATTATCCGTTTAAAAGGTTCGTAATCGACGAAATCTCCCTCTTCTTCCATATATCTTTTAGGGTTTGTGGTAAATGAGAATTGGATCAACAATTTTAGGGATTTTGGTAAACCAAATTAGGGTTTTTCGAATTTGGAATTTTAGATATGTTTAATTAGGGTTGATTTGTATTTTGGATTTGAAAATTTTACAATTACGGTTGTTCAAGTCCTCGGATTCGATTTTATTAAAATTAGGATTTGTTTCTGAGATTTGATTTAATTGAAATAATGTTTGTGATTAAAATTAGGGTTCCTCTTATCTGAATAAACTGTAATTGAAGCTCAATGCAATGAGTTAGAGAATAAAATTAGGGTTCCTCGGAATTTTGGATTATCTCTGAAATGAGTTTTGTTCCATTTCTTGTGAGGTTACACTTGTGGAGTGGAAGGCAATGAGATGGCTGCAATATGAGCAAGTATGTATCTCTTCATACTCATTTACATTTTTGCAGTTTGGCATATGTTCTGATGTTTTGATTTTATTTTGTGCAGGTTATTTGGCAAACATTTCTCATTGGAAAAGAAGCAAATATTAACAAGGTACTAATATTTCTTCTCTTCACTCTTTTATTGATTGTGTAGCCTTGTATGATATGGGAAATGAACTGATTTTGTTCTGCTACAGTTATGGTATGAGAAATGAACGGATATCTTGTTAAAGATATATAATTGAGTTTAGTTGAACTGCTTCTTTGCTGTTTTATTTCTTGACTTTGTGATTGAGTTAAACTGTGAGGAATGAGACTAAAGAGAAACAACTGATTTAGAGAAATGAACTGATTTTGTTTATTCTTTACAAATAATTTTGTGTAGCCTTGTTTACGATTTACAGGTTCTAGCTTACTTGAACTGCTTCTTTGTTGTATTACATTAGGTTAAGTATTTATTGTTTCTTCTCTGGTAATAAATGCTAGTTTTTGCCTCTGTTTGTGCATTACACTGTCATGAATGCTTGTGATGTGATGAATTGTTATAGATTAGGTTTCTTATTAACTTCTGATGTGATGAATGGTTGTAGATTAGGGTTATTATTAAGTTCTGATTTGATGCATGGTTGTAGATTACGTAGAGAGTTGAGTTTGTAATTGAATGCTTTATTAAATTATAAGAGATACTTGTGTTAACTTAAACCTTTTGCTATATAATTCAGTACTCAGCCGAAACTTAAAACCACTTCTTGCTTAACCTTCTCTTTATCCTTCTCTTCTGTTTCTTCTTCTTCTGTATCTTCTTCTCTTCTCTTCTGTTTCCAGTGCTATTCTGCTTCCTCTTCTCTCCTCTTGTCTTCTCTTCTGTTTAGGTAGGATATGGATTCTCGTAATCCATATGGTCAAAGGTCCAACTTTATGGACCTTTTAAATAGCCAAGAAGATACCCATTACCCTGACCATAATCCATTTCAGAGTTTTTCTCAATCTGTGCCAGTTGGAACATCAAAGATTCCACTGTTTAGTACACAGTCTTCTGATGTTCCAATACTTGAAGAAGAGGGTCGTAAAGAGAGAAAGAGATGGAGTAAAGCAGAGGATATTGTGCTCATCAGCTCGTGGTTAAACACCAGCAAGGACAGCAATATTTCAAATAAGCAAAAGACTGACAAATTCTAGGATCGCATAGCAACATTGTTTGCTGCTAGTCCTAACATCCCAGGTGATGAGAAGAGAGAGCCCAATCACTGTCAGCAGAGGTGGAGAAGATCAATGACCAAGTCTCCAAGTTTTGTGGAGCTTATGCGGCTGCAAATACTCCTCCCAAAAGTGGCTTTGGTGAGAAAGACTATGTAAAGCTTGCTCATGATATCTTCTACTCAGACTACAAGGCCAGATTCATGCTTGAGCATGCATGGCATGAGCTAAAAAATGAGCAGAAGTGGTGTCAAATCTACTCAGGTAAAGGTGTAGATGGAGGCAGTTCAAAAAGAAGGAAGATTGATGATGGTTCTGCCCTATCTGATAGTTCACAGTCGGTGAACAATGTGGAGGATGGACAGGAGGTTAGACCTCCCGGTATTAAAGCAGAAAAAGCTAAACTTAAAAGATCCCAGTCTAAGACAACCACTGTAGAAGAACAAACCAAAAAGCTAGAGAACTTTCAGACCGTTTGGGACTTGAAAATGAAGGATGCAGCTCTCAAGAAAGAGGTGTCAGAAAGAAACATGCTTGAGACTCTCCTTGCCAAAACTGACCCACTGTCTGACCTGGAATTAGAGCTCAAAAACCAGCTGATTAGTAACATGTTATCCAAGTATTGATTTCCTTTTTTTGTTGTTGTAATATATTGTCTATCCTTGGTTTGCAATTTCCCTTCTTGTATGATGTAGTGTTGTATGAAATGAAATGATTTGCTTCCTTGTTCATCATATTTCTATTTCTCGAATTGTACTGCTTATGTGATTTGCTATTGTCTGTTTCTTGAAATAAATATCAGTTTCTATAAAATCCAATTTGCTATTGTCTGAAAATCAAATGAACATCCAAACAACACTTTAGATGATTGTTTCTCTAAGTACTGATTACTTGTGTCTCTTCTATATGTATATATCGTGAGGAATGACCTGAGCTTACGGTGAGGACAAGAAGAATAGATCTTGAAGATGGTGTGCAATCTGATGAATTTCAAGATACAAAGGTTAGTTATTCGTCATTTTATTTATGTTGTAATTGTAATGTTAATTACAAGGTTAATGTTAATGTGTGTTAATGTTTCATATGGTGAATCATGTGTATTCATGTCG
This sequence comes from Draba incana, assembly GCA_963576765.1. NCBI lineage: Eukaryota > Viridiplantae > Streptophyta > Magnoliopsida > Brassicales > Brassicaceae > Draba > Draba incana. The sequence goes on along the minus strand of OY755203.1, from coordinate 21,909,093 downwards.
GCACAACCAAAAAAGTGAAGTCACAAGATATCACAAAAAGTGTTTCACCATGTGTAGAAGTCACAATTGGGTTTGTTGGTTTCTTTAGACCAAACAAGTGTTTTGTTTATTTCACATGGGTTCTTTTGTTGTTTTATACGATTTATTGTTTATGTTCATATGGTATTATTTGTTTTTATGTAATGAATATTTTTGGTTTTATTACAATGTTGATTTGTTATTTGTACAATGCATGAAATTCTTCTTATCTATATATTTGCTTCTTCTCTCCTCTCATATCAAGCTTCTCCTTTTCTCTTTCTTTTTTGAACGACCTTCTCCTCTTCTCTTTAAATTACAAACAAAGCTCTAGCTCATCTATTACTTCTCCTCTTGTCTTTAAATTACTAACAAAACAAAAATTTACAAACCAAACCAAAATTTCACACAAAATTTTCTTTTACGATCCAAACCAAAATTTCTTGCCCAAATGGCATCATCTTCCCATGATCCTTTCTCACAAGCAATCGATAAAGAATTTAATGAATTTATTGAACAAGAATTCAATAATTTGTTAATAGATTATGATGATCTTGAAGAAGCAACCGAACCGGAAAAAAAAACGAGTCTACATCAACCGAGATCGCGAAGAGGGACACGTGCAGTTATGGAACGACTATTTCAGTGACCACCCAACTTACCCGCCTAATGTATTTCGACGCCGTTTTAGAATGCACAAGCATTTGTTCATTCATATCGTGGACCGACTATCAAATGAATTTTTATTCTTCCGACAAAAGAAAGATGTTACTGGAAGACTTGATCTCTCTCCACTTCAAAAGTGTACAACAGCAATTCGTGTCCTGGCATATGGTGTTGCGGCTGACCAAGTAGACGAATACCTCCGGCTCGGTTCAAGTACTACTCTTGAATGCGTGAAAAAATTCGTCGAAGGAATAATATCTTTGTTTGGCGATGAATACCTACGAAAACCTACACCAGGGGATCTACAACGATTACTTTATGTCGGAGCAGAACGGGGATTTCCCGGGATGATAGGAAGTATCGATTGTATGCATTGGGAGTGGAAGAATTGTCCTACTGGTTGGAAAGGCCAATATTCACGGGGATCTGGAAAATCCACCATCGTTTTAGTGGTTGTTGCTGTAGGAATTTGCACAGGTTTTTACCGGATTAATCTCTATTAATCAACCTAACATAATTCCAATTAACCTAGGATCTAGGGTTTGTAAACTTTGAATCTATGTGATCAGATCTCGAATATACCTGGAGTTTATGCAGCGGAATTGAATCAGGGATTCGAGATCTATAGCGCCCCAAGCGTTGCGCCTCTACTGTTAGTCCACACGCACACAAACAGGAATCCGCAGGGTCGCTAGAGCCTGGAATCGGATCTCTCAGGGAATTTATGTTTCAGAGGCGGCTCTGGACTAAAAGCTCTTTCTCCAGGTCGTGCCTCATATCATATATATAGGCCCTGGAGAAAACCTAATTAATCCCTGAACCGATTCAAAATTAATTAAGTCGTTAAACCGAAATCCCTATTTCGGTCAAAGTCTGGTGTCGATCGACACCACCATGTGGTGTCGATCGACTCCTCTTGATGCGGGCTCAAATTTACCCTAGAACCACTCTCTCAAACAAAGAGATCATCGTAGTATTTAAGGATCGAATCCACAGGGAGTTAGAATACACAATCAATCTCGGTAATCAGATTTTGCTAAGTAAAACGATTGTAAGAGTAAAAACAGTTTATAAAACAAGTAAACGAAAGATGGGTTGATTAAATACTTAAAGAGATGAAAGCTAGGTCATGGAAATTCTTTAGGTAATGATTCGAAATCAATATATAACAATTGTCAAGGTTCAATTAAGTGCTGTTCTAGAACTCAAACACGAAAATATAGCCAGCTAAATGTCGTTACGAAGGCTATCTATCTTTAGATCCTCGAATCCCAAATTTCTTTGCGAATTCGTCGAATCTAAACAAGCATTTAGTACGAGCTCGATATGTTCACAAAGCCCCTAAACCAAATTTCTTTGCGAATAAGTAACTTTGCCCATTTAAACTAGTTCAGGTTATTAATCCCACTGTCGTGGCTAATCAACAATCCTAAGATCGAGATTCGAGATGATCAAGCAAGAATCAAGCATTAATAACAGTTTAAATGAAGAACCTACGGATAAACCTTAACAAATATGCAATTTCAATGATTTCTAGTCATAACCCAAGAAATCCCAAAACCTAACAAGTGATTTACTCAGAAATAGATGATGAAATCATATTAACTGAATAAGATTGCATTAAAGAGTAAGAGTAGATGATACAAAAGGGTTTGAAGTCTTTGAATCTCAAGAACATGTAGATCTTCTCAAAGTTTCTCCAAAAATCTCTCTTTCTCTCTCTACCTCCTTAATAAAACAGTGTGTCTTTAAGTAAAAACGAGTTAAAAGTATTTATACAAGTGGTAAAATTAGGTTTACAGAGCCACCGTCGATCGACACAAACAATATGTCGATTGACACGAGGGCGTCTGTGGATATTTTCTTCGTCTTTAAAATGCTTCGTCGATCGACACATATGTACAACTGTCGATCGACAGGGACCTTTTAAAGGTCCATATTCCACTTGTATCTCTTCAACTCCAAAATGGTCCAAAATGCTCCAAATGTTTCCATTAAGCTCTAAATGACCATTTCCTGCAAAATACATACAAAATACCACAAATACTAACATAAACCCGGTTATATCATGGTTAAAATCGGGAAAAAACCATGATATATCACCTCTTCTAAAACATGATTCTTATGTGTATCTAATACACATCATTTGATCATTACATTAATGATCATTCCCACATTAAGTAAATCCAGTTTGCTTAGGTGTGTGACCCTGTAGGATCATATAATACTAGTAATGAGTTCATAACTTATAGATCATCAGCGGCTTCTAGCAAAACATAATGACCACCTAGTATCATATGAATGTCTGATCTCGACAATACAACTATCACTAGAGTGAATACAAGTGTGATTTCAGGACATTCCCAACAATCTCCCACTTGTACTGGAATCATCTATTCCCATAATCCCTTCGTCTCTATATCTCGATATGGCATAAGGCAAGATCCGTGTCATCCTTATTACAGCCATTATCACGTTCATCGAACTCCGATTTATACTGAACAAAAACAAACGACTGACAATCTCCTCGTTTGAGCGCGGCCACGCATTTCTCAGTATCAAATCTTCGATGGGCCCTGAGATATTTATCTCCTATTATATAGGAGGGACAAATCCCATCTTGTTCCATCCCTGTTCCTTCACACACTTCATGATACGCCCAATCAATGCCTTTATAGTCACCTGTTACGGATAACGTTTGACAAAGTCAAAGCGGACCAATTCATATGTAAGAAATCATGATGAACTCAGGTCTAAGGACTATACTCTATAGTCGTAATGGGAAACTCTTATGACACTTATATAACTATCTTGTAGAGTTCCCATTAGCGGGTCATGCCCGATCATATGTTCTCCAACATATATCTATGTGATTGACTTTAATACTCTTATTAATGACTCCATGAAACTTAGTCATCAGTCACCTCACATGCCAGTCTCACGCGGTTGTCAGTGTCCCACTTTAACAACCTCGACCAGGGACAAATATAATCTATGTCATTTATCACTTATAGGGTTTCATGATCAAGTCCTCAACTTGATGACCTATAAAATGCCATAAATTACTTTGGGACTATTATTCAATTATCCAATAATCAAATAATACATGAAACAATTTCATTATGACATAACCAAAGTAAGTCAACATGAATATCATAACATAACTAAATCCTTTATAACTCCCACTAGAATTAAGATCACATCTTAATATATCCAATACCTACAGCAGGAGAGTGAAACTCATGCTTAGGTCGTGGGAGAGGCTGCGGTGATCTGCTTGGAACCCTTTCCAACAAACCGCAGGCTGTGGTGCTTTGCTTGGAACTCTTTCCAACAAACCGCACCGCAGTATGGACACAAGACATAATCAGGTTCCTACCAGAAATTGTCTTTGTCTGTCTAACCACTCTCATCAGAAACCATTACTTCCTCAGTTCACCAAGCTCCTATCCTCAGTATTCCTCAAATACTAGAGAATATTCTTGGTAACTGTCCAGTGACTTTCACTTGAGTCATATTGGTACCTACTCGTGCTGCTCAAAATACAAGCAACATCTGGACGAGTGCAGGTCATGGCATTTATGATAGGTTCCACTGCATACGCCTGGAAATCCTACTCAAACACTTTCTTGCTCAGCCAGTGTCTAGGGACACTGCGTCTTGCCAAGATTAATGCCATTAGACATTGGTATGAAGCCCTTCTTGGAATCATGCATATTGAATCTGTCCAAGACCTTATCACCATAAGAATCTTGACACGATCCAATTAGCCTACCCAATCTATCTCTATAGATTTATATTCCAAGAATTCACACGGCTTCTCCCATGTCTTTCTTTGAAAGAATAACTTCCAAGCCAAGTCTCTAGAGACTAAAGCAACGGAACGTTATTTCCGAGAATAAGTATGTCATCTACATACATAATGAGAAATGCAACTACACTCCCACTAGTCTTCTTGTAAACACTTGGTTCCTCTTCGTTCCTGATGAAGTCAAACCTTTTGCCATCTTTATCAAAACGAAGATTCCAACTCCGTCATGCTTGCTTCATTCCATACATGGATCGATGAAGCTTGCATTCTTTCCCAGCATTATTTGGATCTGTGAAACCTTAGGTTGTGTCATGTACACATCCTTTTTCCAGAATTCCATTAAGGAAAAACTGTTTTTCACATCCATCTGCCAAATCTCATCACCATGATCAATGGCAGTTGCTAGTATAATCCAAATGGCTTTAAGCATAGCGAATGGGAACAGTTTTCATCATAGTCAACACCATGATTTGCTTGAAACCTTTAGCCACCAGCTAAACTTTGAATATCTGGATATTCCCATCTCGGATCTAGCGGCTCCTAGCCATTTTTCAGAGTCCGGGCCCAACACTGCTTCTTCAAAATTTGTAGGGTCTTCATTGTCAATGATCAACAAGTCATGACAATCGGTCACAAGAAATCCATATCTCTCGTGATCGTTACGAATCCTTTCGGATCTACGAACTTCAGGCACCACAGGTGCAAGTTCTACAACCCTTTGCAGACCCAGCTACTACTCTTCCTTAACAGATCGAGCAGTCTCCTGTGATTCTCAAACATTTTCGAGATACACTTTACTCCCACTGTTTTTCTTGGAAAGACAATCTCTCGCAAGAAAACATAGTTCTTAGCAACAAACATTTTGTTATCAGAACAGTTGTAGAAGTAATAAGCCTTGGTTTCCTTAGGATAACCATTCAAAGTAGCATTTATCAAATTTGGATGCGAGCTTGTTAAATGTTTTACACAAGCCTCATAACCCCAAATTTTAGTAAAGACAAACTTGGAACATTTCCAATCCACATCTCATATGGAGTCTTTGCAATTGATTTTGTTGGAACCCTATTTAGTGTAAACTCAGACATTTCTAGAGCGTATCCCAGAAGGGATTATGGAAGATCTGTGTGACTCATCATTGATCGAATCTTATCCAATAAGGTCCGATTCCACATCTTGGAAAACCCATTCCAAAGGGGCGTTCCAGGAGGAGTGAGCTGTGAAACAATTTCACACTCTCTCAGATGATCACTTAACTCTTGACTTAAGTATTCTTCTCCGCGATCTGATCGAAGAGCTCTAATACTTTTGTCAATTTGATTATGTACTTCATTCTGGAATTCCTTGAAAAATTTCAAAAGAGGATTCCTACTTGTGACTCATTAGATAGACATCGCCATGCCCACTCTAGTCACCAGTATAGATAATGAAGTCTTTAATCCTAATTTTCTCTAGCATTGGTGCCTATCGGGCCGCACACATCTGTATGTATAAAGCCCAATAAGTCATTGGCCCATTCTTTTAGTTTGATAAAATGGGCCTTAATCATTTTGCCCAATAAGCAGGATTCAAATATCTCACATGATTCACAACCATGTGAGCCCAAAAGCCCATCACTATGGAACTTCTGAATCCTCTGTGGCCCAAACGATAATGTTGGAGAACCGATTTGTGTTTATGTCATAGACAGATATATATATTGGTTTAAGACATAAAACCCATTCTCTAATGGGATGCTACCATATAAAATATCATTTAGATCAAAAGAGCAACATTTGTCTTTTATCAAAATAAAATCATTCAAAATCTTACAAGAAAATGAAATGACATTTTTTTGCTCATAGCAATTACATAATAGCAATTATTTAGTTTCTAAAACCAAGTCTGAAGGCGACAACAAATGGAAACTTCCTACAGCTAATGCAGCAACCCTTGCTTCATTCCTGTTGAGTATCTCCATTCATCCCTTCTTCAACGTTCTACTGTTGCTCAGGCCCTGCACATTTAAATAAATATGAGCACCACAACCGGTATCTAATACCAATAAGGTAGAACTTGAAATAACACAAATACCTGAATAAGGAGTGTCATACATCTCCATTATTTCCTTGGAATCTTCCATGTATTTCTTGCATTTTCTCCTCCAATGCCTTGGTTCCCCACAGTAGCTGCAAGCATCATCATCAGATGGGCCAGACTTGGGTTTAGTGAGAAAATCAGGCATATCCTGATTCGCAATCTGGACGGCCTTTCTCTCACCCTTGTCCTTACCAGGTTTCACAAACCTTTTGCCCTTCTTGATATTGAGCTCAGCTGTCTTGAGCATATCATGCAGTTCAGTCAACGTCTTCGTCAAGACATTCTTGATGTAGTACTTGATGAACTCATCATAGCTCGTCGGCAGGGACTGCAGAATGATGTCAGTAGCCAACTCTTGGCTAATAGGACAATCCAGTCTCCTCAGGTTATCAATATAACCCATCATCTTCATGACATGAGGACTTACTGGAGCATCCTTTGGCAGCTTGCACTCAAATAGAGATTTAACCGACTGGTATCTCTCAGTTCGAGTCTGCTCCTGAAACATAGCTTTCAGGCTAGTGACTATCTCAATAGGGGATTCCACGTTCTCATATTGCCCCTGCAATTCAGAGTTCATGGTATCCCTCATCAGACGGTTCACATCGACCACATCATAATAATGCTTATTCCAAGCATCATATACTGCATGTGAGGCATTGGACCTTAGTTTCTCGGGGAGAGCTTTCTCAAGGACATAGCACACAAACAGGAATCCGCAGGGTCGCTAGAGCCTGGAATCGGATCTCTCAGGGAATTTATGTTTCAGAGGCGGCTCTGGACTAAAAGCTCTTTCTCCAGGTCGTGCCTCATATCATATATATATAGGCCCTGGAGAAAACCTAATTAATCCCTGAACCGATTCAGAATTAATTAAGTCGTTAAACCGAAATCCCTATTTCGTTCAAAGCCTGGTGTCGATCGACACCACCATGTGGTGTCGATCGACGCCTCTTCTAAAACATGATTCTTATGTGTATCTAATACACATCATTTGATCATTACATTAATGATCATTCCCACATTAAGTAAATCCAGTTTGCTTAGGTGTGTGACCCTGTAGGATCATATAATACTAGTAATGAGTTCATAACTCATAGATCATCAGCGGCTTCTAGCAAAACATAATGACCTCCTAGTATCATATGAATGTATGATCTCGACAATACAACTATCACTAGAGGTAATACAAGTGTGATTTCAGGACATTCCCAACAGTTGCTTCATATGATCTTTGGATATAGCACGCATTTTTTGGCAGTCCAGGTACCTTAAATGATATCAATATTCTTCACATCTCACCAGTTTTGCTGATATACTTGACGGTAAAGCTCCAAAAGTGCGTTTCACTGTCAACGGAAATGACTATCATTTGGCTTACTACCTAACAGATGGTATATATCCAAAATGGGCAACTTTTATCCAATCCATTCCACTTCCACAAGATCCAAAATCATGTTTATTTGTTGAACGTCAAGAAGCTGTCCGAAAAGATGTCGAGCGTGCTTTCGGATTCTTGCAAGCTCGGTTTGCCATTGTTAAAAACCCAGCTCGTATGTGGGATAAGGCAAAAATAGGAAACATTATGAGAGCTTGTATCATACTCCACAACATGATAGTAGAAGACGAACGAGCTGCAAAGACTCAGTATGATGTATCAGAGTTCAGACAAGGAGAAGGAACTGCACATGTGGATTTCACGTTTGGTACTGATATGCCTACAAATGTCTCCCAAATGTTGACCGTTCGAACTCCGTGATAGAAAGACTTGAAAAAAGATTTGATTGAGCATGTTTGGCAAAACCGACAGGAAGAATAAAACTCATCGTACTTTTACCGTTTATTATTTGAAATATTATGCTTGTAATCTTTCTTATGTCTTCTATGTTTGAATTTTTATTAATCTTTGTTATGTTTTAATTGTTTTTATGTTTAATAAAATATTTCTAAAAATTTTAATGAATTAAATAATAATATTTTTTTTCCTTTAGACACCCACATTTAAAGTGTCTCCAATGAAACACTCCATAACCAAAATGTCTTAAACGACTAAACTTATTTAAATTTAATCATAAGAGTGTGCATTGAACATGCCCTAACCAACTAATCTCACTTCAAATAATAACATACAAGAATTATAAGCTAACCTTTGGGATCACTTCAAATGATGTGAACACAGATCTCCTTAACAATAAAATCATTTTCTCCCTCGGCAAGATTTATTTTACCGGAAAATATTTTCCCGATTTAAAAAGGGAAGAAAGCTACTTAATAGGCCTAACCGGTTTCCTAAGCTAACGACCGGTTTAACTGAACCAGTCAAATCTATATTAAACCAAATTAGCTTCTTTTAACCAATAAACTAAAAATATTCGAAATCTTCATCTATGACTAGTGCACGTCACGAACAAACAATTGACTAACGCACGTCGTACTAATTTCGGTGGATTTAATTGGTTTAGAGTTTATGGTTTATAAATTGGTCTAAACTTGGTTCGTTAATTAAAACCCATAATTAATTGCAGGTAAATTTCACAACAGTCAAATAAACAGAAGAACTCTAGTTCAAATAACATTTAGGTTTGGTTGGTTTAATTATTGGTATAACCAATAAATCCAGACAAATAACAAATAATTATTTTTGAAAATGAAGAAAATAAAATAGGGAAAGAGACGTGGAAGGTGAGTCTCTGTGTGTGTAGTAAATACGAAGACGATACGTAAAAGAGATCTCTTAATCCATTTTTATTTTATATATAAATAAGAAAAGGAAAAAAAATGATTTATGAAGTTTGAAACATCTTTCGTCTCTTAGGTCTTGGCTCTCTTATCCTAAATTTTTTCCCCGTTTCTTGCTCCTAAACGTTTCCAAAGTCTTAATCCATTTTGTGGGTTTAATTGCTTTTTCTCCAATTTCTAAAAATTCTTTCCAATTCACCTCTGATTCCTCCAGCAAATTGACAAATTCGTTTCTTCGTTTTCTGGGTATATATCATCTTCTTTAGCGATTCAGTAATTTTTTTCAGTTTGATCGCTAATTTTTTTGTTCTGGGTTTTGCAAATATTTTTGATTTTTATGTGTTTTCTTGCTTGAAGAAGAAGCGAATTTCGAGTTTGCGTGTATTTTGTTTGCCTTTTAGATTCCAATTTCATTTCTATTCTTCAGTAAATAAGAAAACAAGCAAAAGCAAAGAAAATTTCTGTTCAATTTGGAATTATCCTCTCCCTTTTTCTCGGAGATTCCTTTAAAGATTTTCTTGGGAAAAATCACAGGAAAAAACCAAAACTTGTTTGATTTTGGAGTCGTCGCCATTATGAGGAAGAACGTCGACGGTTCTCATTCTGACGGAGTTGTGTCGCGATCAGCTCGGAGCTCGTTTCGTGCTTTGTCTAACTGCCTTAGGGTCATTTCTTCCGGTGCTTCCACGGTTGCTCGCTCCGCCGTATCCGCCGCTTCTTCCGCCGTTAACACTGAGTCTCTTCACGATCAGGTATAAATTTCTTCAATTGGAAAACTCTTCGTTTGAAATTGAGGAACTTTTTATGATTCTTGCCGGTTCTTGGGAAAAAAGCATGGTTATGGTTTCTCTTTAGGTGACAAGAATCTTGTGGGTTTTTGCTTCATTTGGGTGATACCTTGAAAAGATGAACCTTTAGTTGTTTGGTAGTTTCCCTTTTTGAGTTTTGGTGAAAAGTTATTATCTTTATACGTTTTTTGATGAAAAGGTACTATGGTCTGGGTTTGATAAGCTAGAGAAAGAGGATGGTGATACTAGGAGACTTCTTCTACTAGCATTTCAATCTGGATTTCAAGTTTGGGATGTTGAAGAAACAGGGAATGTTCATGTCATAGTTTCTGCTCATGATGGACAAGCATTCTTTATGCAAATGCTACCAAACCCCATAAACTCGAATGGTCTAGATGATAAGTTCTCTGAGAGCCGTTCGCTTTTGGCTGTGTGTGGTGACAGTTCTTGGGAAGAAACTTCGAGTAGACCGAGCATTTCTGATAACCCTGGAATTGAAACAGCAGTAGTTCCTACAAATGTCTATTTCTACTCGTTAAAGTCTCAGGGTTATGTGCATACGCTTAAATTCCGGTCTATCATCTATACGATTAGGTGCAGTTCTCGGATTGTTGCTGTACTACAAGCATCTCAGGTTCAAATGTCGTATTGTGTCACTTTTGTTTTTGTGATTTTGTCTATTCTGAAACTAACAGGGAAGTGTACCTTTGCAGATACATTGCTTTGACGCTACAACATTGGTGAAGAATTACACGCTTGCCACTAACTCCATTGCATATGGCCCCTCGGGTGTTGGATATGGTCCTCTTGCAGTTGGTCCACGGTGGATTGCTTACAGCGGAAGTCGTATTCCTATCTCAAGTTCTGCAGTTTTCAGTCCAGAACTTGTCTCTCTGTCATCATCTCCAACTGTTGCACAATTTGCAAGAGATTCAAGCAGGCAGCTCGCTACTGGCATCGTAAATCTTGGAGACAAAGGGTACAGGAGTATCACTAAATACTGCGCAGAGGTTCTGCCCAATCCGTATATTCCTGGTTTTAAAGGCATTGGAGTTGTTAATGACAATGTGCCAGATGTAGATAGCATAGGAATGGTATGCTCAAAATCCTCTTCAAGTGGTTTTTCTCTTAAGTTATCGGTTTGTGGTTTAAACATATTCATGGTGTTCGCAGGTTATTATCAAAGATATCATAAGCAAAGGCGTGATAGCACAGTTCAAGGCACATAAAAGTCCGATTGCAGCATTGTGCTTTAATCCAAGTGGAATGCTTTTGGTGACTGCTTCAATTCAGGGACACAATATAAATGTCTTTAGAATGATGCCTAGAATCTCTACAAGTAGTGATGCGACCACAACGTCTTTTGTGCATCTGTTCAGGCTCCAACGCGGTTTCACTAATGCGGTGATACAGGACATCAGTTTCAGCAATGATAGCAATTTGATAATGGTTAGTTCTTCAAGGGGGACAAGTCATCTGTTTGAGATTAATCCTGTGGGAGAAGTGGATTCTCCGGTTCCTCTATCGGCGATTAATAGGATAAGAAGCGGAAACAGCAGTGGGTGGATTGGAACCATGAGTGGTGCTGCAGCTGCTGCGGCTGGAATGGTTGGAGGCTCTCTTCCGGGTGCAATTGCATTGACTTTCTGTTATGCTGATGAACAGACTAATAACAACTACGACTATGGTTCTGCTTCTGATATTAGCTCCAAGAGGAAACTGCTTGTTTTTGCTCCTTCTGGATGTATGACACAGTATGCAATACGGGCAAATCAAGGTGGGTTTGGTCAGGAGACTGCAGCGGTGATGACGAGGTTTGATTTTGAGTCGGGTTTAGAGACTGAAGGGAAGTTAGCGGTTGAGCCGATACAGAGGTGGTCCATTATTCAAAACCAATGTAGAAGAGAGATGCAAGATCAGCACATTGACATATATGGAGGTGGAACAAGTTCGGATTCAAAAAGTAAAGTGTTTCCTGAGGTTGTTAGAAAGCAGAATGTTGAGGAAGCTTGGAGAATAACTAAGAAAGGGAAGGCCCGTGTGGAGGATAAGCATCACTTGTATATTAGAGAAGCGGAATTGCGAATGTATCAGCTGACTCAGCTACCGCTATGGGCAAGGCGAAAGGTAAATTTCATATTTCTTTTTAAGAGAATGATCTGAGAACTGGTAATGTGTTGTGTGGACATCTCTAATACTGTGTTGTACTTTTGCACAAATTAGTTCCGGTTTCAAGAAATGGTGTTGACTCCGGATGAAAAGAATAGCGGTGGACGAGGGGAAATGGAGCTTAACAGAATCCAAACTCGAACGATTGAAGCAAGAACAAGAGATTTGGTTCCAGTCTTTGGTTATCTCTATTCTCCGAAATCCGAAGAAGTGATTCGAGAGTGAGTTTCCTATATCTGATTCACTTGGGGTTTCTCTGTCTCAGTCTCAGTTTCTTGACACTAATATTATGTTTTGACACAGATCGTTGCCAATGCTAAGGAACACTAGAGAAGGTGACCAAGGGGCTTCTCTGGAGGGCCATGGAACAGAGACTACTGATCTTGGGGCTGTACATAGCAAAGAAGAGAGCTCGAGATCAGACGAAGAGACCCGAAGCAAGGCTGTAAATAAAGAGAAAGGTATTGCAGAGGAGAAGAATGATGATAGTGAAGAGGAGTTGGCTGATTAGAAGAAGGTAATGTTGTTTTTGGTTTATTTTTTCACCACAAAACTCAGGTTCAAGTTCAACAACAGAAGAAGAAAATTTAACTTTGGAAAATTGTATAGGAAAAAAAAGCTGACGTATGTTTTAGGTGTAAATAGCAATATACTTTTCTCTTATTACGGTTGATTCATGAACCACGTCTTAGAATCTCTGAAGCTTTGGTTCTTGAATTGTTTCTCCTATTATTTGTATGGATATAAAGGTTGCCAAATGGAAGAAGTCAGGTAAGGGGCATGGAGATGATTGAATTGGTCTTGATATGATCATGATCATATAGATGCTATCATCCTAATTGTTTTGCTGACATATTTAAAGATCACACTGATAATAATAGTGCAGCTATTGCATTTGTGACATGAAGTTTTTCCAGATGGAACAAGTGTGAAGATGTATTACATACTGATATACAAATTCGGAACACAATACACAAGGGATTTTTTTACTCAAAACTTCACTAGATTGATATGATAAGTTAACTTACACGTCACTCACCATTCTTTTCAATCCTAACCTTACAGTTCAAGATCAACACATGATCTATGAACCTCTCACTACCCTTTATCCCCTTTGACCAGGATCTTTTTTAATGAACAAACATAAATCTCCTTTGCTAAAGACTATGATTTTCTCTATTAATGTTGACTGCACAAACTGCAGCTAACTCCCTATATATACCTATAGGAATATTCCCAGATTTGTTAAGATCTTCTGCCTCCTTTAATTTCTTCTTTAGTCGGCAACTCCTAGGTCATGTTTCAGCTCCATAAGTCCATCTTCTCTAGGCCCAATTCCTATGTACTTGCTTCAGCTCCGGTTGTACAACATTTGGTACAACGACTGATACAGGAACTCCTTCTGGTACAGTACTCCATCTGGACTTGCATCTTCAATCTCCCCCTTTTTAGCTTTGTATGTCTCACAAGCACCTGAAACACATGCACATAACAACACAAGTAATCAGCCACAAATAGGATTCAAAACACGACTGTATATTACCATAAAATTTATGAGTTATAGAGTTCTCAAGATCAATCATTCAACATTATAACCTCATCTCCTAACTCCCCCAGAATCCTATCACTAGTGACCGAATCTCTAATCAAGATCATCAACACATAAAGAACCATGATCCAGTCATACTCCCCCACAAATCAAGACATCTACTCCCCCAAAAATCAAGACATCTCTATTTCTCCCCCAACTTGTGAGCACACAAGTTAAAAACATATATAGTAAGTACATAGGGAATAATGACATGACCTTTTATTGTAGCACGACTCTTTGGTCCATGTGGTATGACAGCTGAATGAATCTTCATGTCGTTTAGCTTGCATGTCTCGTACCATTTCCTTTGCTTTTCTCTAACACTCGAGACATCATCTATTGTGTAATACTTCATGAATCAACCTTGCGCTGTTCCTCACTCTCTGTCTGACTTGAGTCAGCCCCATTGTTGTATGATTCACCTTATGATTCAGATTCTTTCCCTTCGGATCCATAATTTGGAATAGCTCTTGGAGTAAGTGGAATCCGGATGACGCCAAGACTCACGACTGTGTTACTGTCCTTATGCAGGCAGAGCTGATGTTGAAGCTTCTTGTACCACTGCAGAGACATGCAAATTGACAGAAGTAAATACAGGTTGTGTTGTAGCAGATGCTTGAGACTCAATAGGTACATATGGCTTGGCATACGCAGGAAATGCTTCTCCTTTAATCATTTTGCTTAATGTCCGCTTAAAAACTGTAGCTGCTCAAAGTTCCTTGGAAGACCCATGGAGACAACTCTTCCTTCTCATTGAAATGTTGCACCAAAACCCATGAAGAAATCAACAACCGGTCCATTTTCAGTACTTAGAAAAATTCTTCTCTTCTCTGGACCGATTCACTGTGATACACAGTCCTTTTCTGAGACAGGAGTTCCAGTTCACTATGATTCACTGTACATTTTCTTAAACACAACCATCAGTAGTACAGTTCTTGGAATTTAGCTCAACCACAATCACATTTACCCAAAATCAAATGTGAATTATCAGAAAATGGTGCCCACAAATCAATTTTTAACAACTGGCCCTTGAAAAATTTTTTGTTCAAATTAAAATCATACCTTTTTCACAATTGTTGTGTTGTATGAACCAACAATGTATCAGACCCAGAAACACATTTTTCGCTTGTACAGATTACAGCATCTGGTTGTTAGTGACTCAAGTGATTAGCTTTCACACCATCATGTCTTTATCTCCCCTTGAGTCGGGTTTCAACCTCTGTTCACTCGAAGAGCTCATGATCATCGGATCCTCAAGTACCATATTGTCTGAGAAAAAGTAATACAGTCTGAACCGTCATAAAAACCCTCACTTGCATATTTAAAGCCTAGAAAAGTTTTTGATACAAGACTGCTTGAGCAAAACAAATACAGCTTGTACCACTTTGTTTATAAAACCCATTTTCTGGTACAGGCTGCCTGAGCAAAAGTAATACAACATGTACCATGTTTTTTTTTTTTTTTAAGTTCTGTTTTGCTTGGTGAAGCTTGTGCCGACAACAAGACGAGATGACATGATGGGTAGCTCTTTCTCACTAGGTTTTTGACTCCAAACAAAATCCAAACGTATACATATCCTAAGTCAATACCTGTGTCAATTCTGCACACTCAAAAACACATCAAATTCCATAAATACCAATTGAATTTCTTAAAGTGACAAAACAGTTAACGTCCAGAGGTTTTGTGAATAAATCAACCAATTGTAAATCAGTGATAATGTGTTCAACCATTACGTGTTTTCCCTCCACTAATTTTCGGATAAAGTGGTGTTGAATGTCGTTGTGTTTTGTCCTTGAGCATTGTCACAGTGAACCAACAGTATTCCAGAGTTCATCCCGTAGTCGGATGACATCTGTTTCATCCACTTAGTACCAACTACATTAACTACTTCAGGTCGTGATACAAGTTCCCAAACATCGTTTCTTTGGAACTGTTCTAGTTCCTGTTCCATGACAACTATCCAGAACTCATCTTCAAGTGCTTGGACATGCGTCCTTGGTTCGAGCACTGATACAAAGCAGGAAAATTGAACTATCTCACTTACATTCTTCTTCTTTGCTCCATGATGCATCTCAAGATAGTCCTTTCTGTTTCCTCTCATTTTCCGCCCCTCATTTGTATCCCTGATGACATCAGATGCAGAATGATTCTGATGTACTTCCTATAGAACACCCGGATAATTTGACTCAACTTATTCATCTGTATCAGACATATCAGCTCCTTCTGTTTGTTCTTGTGTGTTAATCCCCTTGTCTGTCTCTGCACCATGAGTTTCTGTATCATTGTCCAAGTGATGGCCTGATTGTGACATGGAAGGTTGATTGTCTTGTGAATTGTACCAGTTGATATTTTCTTCCCACATGTAGCGACTATTACCAGACCGAACTCCATTCAACACTGTGAAGCCATCTTTGTCAATCGTCTTGCAATCAACACTCGTAAAGACAACAGTTAGACCTTTGTCACACAGTTCACTCACACTGATCAAGTTGGCTTTCAATCCTTGTACAAGGTACACGTTTGTTAGTTGTGGTAGTCCTGTCTTACCGGTGTTTCCTTTCCCTTGAATTGCACCACGGCTTCCATATCCAAATGTGACCTTTCCTCCCTTCACCTTCTGAATATTCAGAAGGTTTTCCAAAGTCCCTGTCATGTGTCTTCAACTACCGCTGTCAAAGTATTAGGGCCATGTATCTTCTTGTACTCCTGAGACAGATGCCATGTTACAACAGAGTTCTGTTCTTCCTGAGCTGACTGATGCACACCTTGTACCAGTGAACTGTAGATCCGATTTCTTGACCCATATCTGATTTCGATGATGATTCCATGTGTATTTCCCTTTCTGCCTGAGACATTTCACCCTCTCCTTAAACTTGTAACAATACCTTTTAATGTGACTTATCCTTCCACAGAAATAACATTCTTTCTTCAGTACTATACTACCTCTATTTTAGGGCTCAGTGTATCCTGTTGAAACAAACTTGACACCTCCAGTCTCTAAATCATTTCTTCCATTATAACCCAGACCACTGTGTGTCTTCTCAGTGCGATCGTATGACAGAATCTTATCGAGTTGCTTTATACTAACGAACATGTGGATCTTCTTGTACTAGAGATCTAACTGAGCCTGAAGCTATGTTGATACTTCCTTTTCATTATACAGCTCATTTTCCAGTTTTGCAGTTTTAGTTGCTAGAACAAGTTTCTCTTTCATTAGTGTCATAATTCCTTGTACCAGCTTCTTGCCAGCCTTTAGTTCACCCTGAACTCCTTTCACCAGCTCCTCAAGGCGCTGTTTTTCCTTGATAAGACAGGAATTTTCAAGGTTGAGACGAATGAAAGTATCCTGAATGTCTTTGTAGCTTGATATAAGCTCATCATCATGTTCTTCTTCTGATTCTGACTCAGACAGCATCTCATCTACTTCAACTATCCTAACAAACGTGACAAAGTTGTTCAGTATAGCTTCATCATCGCTTGCTTCTTCTGACTCACCATCAGCCATTCTTGATCTTTTATTCATGCGCTTTGGATCAGTAGTACACTCATGTTGAGTATGTCCTAAACATTTGCATCCAAAGCACTTTAACTCACGATGTTTCACTGTGGGATAGTCAGTTTTGAAGTGACCAATACCTTTGCATTCGAAGCATTGCACCTCATTCCTTCAACCAATCTTCTCGGTATCCGGTTGTCTCTCAAACCCACCGAATTTCTTTAAGCCTTGACCATGCTCCACTCGTCTTAGAGCTCTATCGACCCGTCGTACCAGGAGACCCACTATATCAGCATCATCCTCTGATTCAGCCTCATACTTCTCTCAAGAAGTCAGATTCTTCATCTTCTTAGTCTTTGAGGTAACACCTTCCAGTTCCATCTCATGTTGTCGAAGCATTCCGACAATCTCACTAAAGCTCATCTCTTCAGTGTTTTGAGAGACGTTGATCGCTTATTTCTACACCATGAATCTCGGGGGAAGATAACGAAGAAATTTTTTGACCAACTTCTTTTCTTTATACTTCTTTCAAAGAGTAGCAGCCTCTTGTCCAAGAGATTTTAACTTAGCAGCCAACTCAGTGATTGCTTCATGTTCCTCCATCTTTGGGTTTTCGAACGTGAATGCCAACATGTTCTTCCTTGAGTTTAAACCTTTTGAGTTCCTTCAAAATGCGTCTGTAGAAGATCCCACGCTTCCTTAGTTGTCTCACAGCCTTGAATCAGTTCAAAGGTTTTCTTTGTGACACTGCAGTGAATCGCAGAGAGAGCCCTGGAGTTGTACTTGGCCTTCTTCATCTCTGTCTCAGTCTAGTCTTCATATGGTTTGAGAGATCTGACCCCTTCTGCATCAGCTACAATTGGAGCTTCCCACTGAACCAGAACAGCTCTCCAAGCAAGTACATCAATGCCTCCGATGATGGATTTCATCCTTGATTTCCAAAAACTATAATTTCCGTCATCCAGTATTACCTTCGAACTGTGAATCAAGTCTTGGTAACTACCCATCTTCTCCTCAGGATCTCGCTTGTGCTATATGCAGATAAACACCTGCTCTAATACCAAATGAAGATGTATTACCTACTGGTACAGACCCTGCTACAAACCCTGCTACAGATATGGAACACAATACACAAGGGGTTTTCTTCTCAAAACTTCACTAGATTGATATGATAAGTTAACTTACACATCACTTACCATTCTTTTCAATCCTAGCCTTACTGTTCAAGATCAACACATGATCATGAACCTCTCACTACCCTTTAGTGCCTTTGATTAGGATCTTCTTTATTGAACAACGCTAAATCTCCTTTGCTAAAGACTATGATTTTCTCTATTGTGTTGACTGCACAAACCGCAGCCAACTCCCTATATATACCTACAGGAATATTCCCAGATTTGTTAAGATCTTGTATCTTTCCAAATCTTCCATATCTTCCTTAAATCTTTCTAGAATATTTACATATCTTTTTCTTCATGTAAATATCTTCTCCAAGTAATCATCTTCTGCCACCTTTAATTTCTTCTTTAGTCAGCAACTCCTAGGTCACGTTTCAACTCCATAAGCCCATCTTCTCTAGGCCCAATTCCTCTGTACTTGCTTCAGCTCCAGTTGTACTACATCTGGTACAACGACTGATATAGGAACTCCTTCTGGTACAGTACTCCATCTGGACTTGCATCTTCAAAGTGGAGATTAATTAGTTGATCATATAGATGACGTGACTAAGTTCATAATTATACAATGATCATAATTATCTAATTAAACGGTAACCGTTTTTTTTCCCTAACATTTTCATTGTAATCATAATCATGAGTTACATCATCCATTTTACATAACTTTGACATGCTAATCTAGCATACTTAGCTAAACTATCAGCTAACATATTTGAATTTCTTGAGACATGCTTGAAACTTAATCCACAAGCTCTTGCTATGAAAACAACATCTTGCAAATGAATGATAAAGGGATGAGATCATATGTTTTCCATAGCAAAGCTGGCATGTTCCTTTTGAAGCAGCACATAAAAATCCTGCAAGTCTCCACAAAATGTTACATTTGAATAGCCAAGCCTTCGAAGTTCCACTACTGCAATCAAAAAAATGTTACATTTGAACTCTATCTTAAGCAGCTTCTTATTTGTGGATTTGAACACGTCTTTGAGATAGGAAAGCAATTCAGAAACGAGGGTATTGACACGACCCACAATCTAGAGTTCAGCACCTGCGAGCAGGCCCGGCCTAGAGGACAAGCTAGTGAAGCCACCGCTTAGGCCCTAAATTTAGAGAGCATTTTTTAGTTAAATTTTTGTTATAGCTATAATTACAAGAAATTATAAACTTTTTCTACAATAATAATATTCATAAGATTTTATTTTTCAAATGTTTTTTTAATGTTTATTGGTCTTCTGTAAGCAAACATGTTAATTACTCATTTGAAATTATTAGTTAAAATTCGAAGTTAAAGCTGATAACAAAATTATTTGCGGTCTACCATGTGACAAGAGAGATTGAATGGGTTAGCTTTGTCTTCTATGAAACATAGATGGTTGAAAAACTCGACAACGTGAGTTTAATTAATGATTTTGCAAGAAAAAATATAATGAGAGCAATATTTCAAAAATAAATTCTATTTTGTTGTTTTTTATTATTTTTTTACTAACTATCTGGAATTATAAACGATTTAATAGAGTTTTAATGTGGTTTTTTTATTTAGATTACTATTTTTACGGTATTGAAAAATGTACGAAAATATCACTTTTTTACATATATGCATAGGGCATCCAAAATGATTGGACCGGCACTGCCTTCGAGTTCTATATGGCTTTTGCAGACTACTATGACTTGATGAAAATTACAGAGGATTTGTTGAGTGGTTTGTTCAAGGTGGTTACTACAAGATCAAGTATCACGCGAATGGGTATGATAAGGAGCCTGTCGAGATCGATTTCACTCCTCCATTCAGGTCTGTAGCTTTTTTTACCATCATCATTCAGGTACATCTTATATGTGGTTGGTAATACTTTACTTCATCTTTGATGTTGTTGTAGGAGGATTGATATGATAGCAGAGCTGGAAAAGGAGGCGAACATCAAGATACCAGCAGACCTGGCGAGCAAAGAAGCCAACACGTATCTTGTTGGTGCTTGTGTGAGGCTTGGCGTCACATGCCCTCCGTTGGCAAAATAACACAGATCAAACAAGTATTTGACGGAGAAATTTGAGTTTTTTATTAACAGACATGAAGTAAGTAAAGGTTGATGATGATGATGAAATTTCTTTTATTAGAGTTTTGTTTTGACTAATATATGAGCTATTATAGCAGCTCTGCAATGCCTACACCGAGTTGAAATCTGGTCGTTCAGCGACAGCGTTTTGCTGATCAGCTCAAGGATCGACAGTCTGGAGACGATGAAGGAATGGTTTTAGACGAGGCCTTTTGTAATGCTCTCGAATATGGATTGCCTCCCACAGCTGGCTAGGGCTTGGAAATAGACCGACTTGCTATGCTCCTAACCAACTCACTAAACATCAAGGTCTCTCTTTGACCTTTTTTTTTAACTGTCAAATGATTTGAATTGAATTTTTTATTTTTTGTTGCTAAACTGATTTGAAATATTGTGGCAAGATGTTATTCCTTTCCCGCTGATGAAGCCACAAGACAAGCCAGCATCCATTTGAAGTAAAGAAATTAGTAATAGTCGTCGGTAGGAAAATTGGAGTATTTACGTCTAAGAGTACTCATTTGGAGATTTTTTACGCTCAAACATACTCAAATGTTTAGGTGTACTTTTTCCTTTTTTAAAGATTTTTAATTCCTAAACTACCCTTTCTTGTATGTTCATGATTCATTAAATATATATTTTTCTTTTATCGTCTCTTTCTTCTCTGTCCCCTCTCTCTCTTTCCTCTCTGTAAAAGAAAAGAAAATTATAATCCAATTTGCTTCACCAAACCTTCTGCTAGAGATTTGTTGAGAGGATTTCTCGATTGAGATTGGGATAAAATCTTATTATCGCCGTTTTCGACAAAACGTTCTCTAGAATGCTCGTGTATAACTCCTAAGGTTGAATCTCTATGTTCGTTACCAGTGTTGTTGTTTCTCAGTCTTTGATTCTCGAAATGATAGATTTGAATTGGTCAGCTCCGTTCTTCGATCCGCTCGTGAGCGGTTTCGAGATCGTTTAACCATGGATAAAGCTTTGTGATTAAACTGGTCGGAGATTCGGAATCTGAAGATGGAGATTTGGAAGCTATGTTCTTGCTGCGAATTCAGAGGCAAATTGATCGCTAGGTCATGTGGAGTGTTGAGAAATCTTGTCAGTGTTGATGCTCCTCCTCTCCCGTTGTCATTTCTGCCTTTGTTTCATTGTTACATTGTCGTGGTCACATTTTTGTGGACACATCCATAATCAGATTACAGTGGAATGAGTTATGGTCTTGTCGAAGAGAGGTTTGCTTTTAGTGATTTCGTGCATCAGGGTCGAGATTTACAAGATAATTTTTTTGTGGATTAGGTTTTGGTGTTTGATTTAAAATCAAATTGTGTCGTTTATGAAGCTTAAAACTGTAGATTGAATCTTGTGATTTTGGAAGATTTTTTATGGCTATGTGATGGTGAAGAAGATAAATTTCATGATGAATGTTTTGGTTTTGTTTGTAGATTTCTATTGATATTACCATCGAGTGTTGGGTTCTTGAGAATGAAACCATGGTGGTAGAGAAGCTAAAGATATGTTCTTGCTTCTCGCCGGTGTTGACGCTCCTCCTCTACTGCCGTTGTCTCTGCCTCTATTTCATAGTTTCATTTTCGTGGTAACATTTTGTGGTTAGTGTTTTATGGTTAGCTCAATTCGATAATACCATGTTCTTCTTTTAGTTTTGTAAACGATTTATTAACTTTAACCTCATATATTGATGCTAATTTTGTTTAAATTGAGGAGAAGTGGAGAAGACAAAAAATATGTTCGTATCAGTATCGTTTATGAAGTTGATGATCCAACAAGATAAAAGTAGAACTTATAAGTATTAAACAAAAAGAAAAAAATTAGGCTTAACCGTGGATAACTTCAGATCGGAATCTACAACTATTAACGCTTAATCTATTAAATCTTCTCTTATTCAAAAGATCTTACTCAAAAGCCAACGATTGGTTTACAAAATTAGGCTGAGAAGAAGAAGAAGACAAGGAAATGAATTCAATTTAACTAGTTATTTCAATGTGGATTTTTTTTTCTAATTTCACATTAACCAAACGAATCAAACCTTTACAATCACTAATATGAAGATCCAACAAAATAGAAGTAGAATTCATAAGTATAAACAAAAGGAAAAAATCTCAACAAATTATCCCAGTGTAACCACAAAACAGTGACCATCCGAGCCCTGACCATTGTATATTTTCAAGTTTAACCACAAAACTTTGACCACCCGAACTGTAACCATTGTGTATGTTTAAGTGTAACCACAAAACCTTGACCATTTTAACAATTTCGGATTTGAAACCACACATTACAAGATTCCGAGACGGATCAAATTAATGAAACAACAATTCTAAAGCTCAAAAAAATTGTCTTCAAGATATTAGCCTAAACTCAGAAAGAAAAAAATGGAATGGTTGACCACCGAACACCATCCACAACATCGTCTTTGAGATATTAGCCTAAACTCGGAAAGGAAAAAATGGAATGGTTGACCACCGAACACCATCCACAACTCGAACTTCTTTCTCGTCAACAGTTGACGACATACAAGAGCATGTAACAATTTAGAAGAAATTGGAGAACAACTAACAAGCAAATCAAACAAAACACCCTACGGCGACTCTCAGATCTTCTTCAACTCTTATGTACCCTCAAGAGCATCTCTCACAAATGTTATCATATCTGGTTTTGAATACACATTCAATCTTGAATTAGGATACCTATCAGTCTTGAAGAGCCTACTGGAAGCCGTGAATCAGGTTCGTGAACAACACCAGCCAAATCTCCTGCAATTCCATGGTGGATTTGTTAAAGGACAGCAAAACTCGACAACACAACAACACAACAAACAAAACAAAATTGACTTACACCACTGTCGTCGTCTTCACCGTTAGAATTCACCATTATCACCGGAGCATAGACGGAAACACACAAAGAAACCCAAAGAATAGGCTGGAAATCTACTTTCGGTCGCCGGAGGAAAAGTAACCTACAAGATCTGTAAATATTTTGGATTTTACAGAAAACTATAAATTTTTAGGATTCAAACTTGTAATGTTACGAATCGAAATCAAAACTTCTTCGATCTCTGAAATTTGATTGCTTCTTTTTGCCAAAAAGAATTTCTAGAATAAAATATATGGTTCGAATTTGATTGAAGAATAAAGCTTGGGGAGAAATAAAGATTGAGAGACACAAACCATTTGTTTTGCTTTTCACAATTACAGAGACGAAGAGAGAGAGATGAATCTGAGGAGAATTAAAAATTTGACTTGGTTTACTTTGGTAGTTTTGTAGTTTTGTTAGGGATATAATAGACTTTAACCAATCCAAAAGTATACATAAACATTTAAGTAACAGAAAGAGACATGAATCTGAGGAGAATTAAAATTTTGACTTGGTTTACTTTGATAGTAAGGATATAATAGACTTTAACCAATCCAAAAGTATACCTAAACATTTAAGTACCTTTTGTGTAAGGAAACTGATAGAAAGTATCTCAAAAAGTAAATAACCCTAGGAAAATTTTCCCCTAGGAATTGCCATTTGAAGTATTTTTTTTAATTTCGTTTTGTATATATTTTGTTTTGCCTGCCAGGTCATTTGCAAACATATCATTTGAAAAAATGTTCTGTACACATTTACTATCTCATGTTAAAATATTTTACTGTTATTGTTGTTATCCAAAGTATGCATTGAATTATTTTGGCTATAATATTATCATACTAGGCTCTTCACTCATGTCAAATATCTTGTCTTTCTCTGAACATCATATTAGAGAAGAAATTAAAAATAAAAGGTAGCTATCGAAATTAGAGAAGAAATTATTCCTGAAAAAGTAAATTATGATGTTAAAGCTCCAATGTCTTGTTCAAAGACTTTATTTAGAGGTAAAGCTATGTCTTGTAACCACCAAACAGCTCCTTTTCATCTACACTCTCAATTCTTTTTTTTTCCTTTTGACTTGTCCTTCAACAGAAAGCCACAATCTAAACCGAAATCCCCTAACTGAAACCGCCTTATACCAACAAGAATTTGGATTACATTCAATCGATTCGAAACGTAAACCGGGTAGCATAACCGGTAAAAACCGTAGTTTTCTAACAAACACAAAAACACCATTACATAAAACCATGGTCTTTGTGATTCTAACAAACACACATTTCTTTTTCTTCAAATGAAATATCAGATGATACGATCTACCATTAATAACCTAAACACAAAGCAAGGTTAGGTAAATGACGTAGACTCTTTTTGAAATATATCATACAATACATAACAACGTAAGATCCATTTTCCCTCTTCGGACATCCATCTTCCTTTTCAGACAAAACCCACATTCAGAAAACAGAGAGACATAACAAGAAACAGAGAGAGATGCAATTGCATATATCTCCGAGCTTGAGACATGTGACTGTGGTCACAGGGAAAGGATTGAGAGAGTTTATAAAAGTGAAGGTTGGTTCTAGAAGATTCTCGTATCAAATGATCTTTTATTCTCTGCTTTTCTTCACTTTTCTTCTCCGATTTGTCTTTGTTCTCTCCACCGTTGATACTATCGACGGTGATCCTTCTCCTTGCTCTTCTCTTGGTAAGTTGTTCTTGTCTCTTCATTTATTATGGTTTTCTTCTAATTTCAGAAATTAATAAAGAAAATATATAAATGTGAATATAAATGCTATTTAAAGTCTACGAAAATAGCAATTTGCCTTTTTTATTTATCATTTTATGTAGAAGATAACTTATCCTCAAGTTCTTGTAAAAATTAAACGAAGATATTGAAGAATTTCTAGAGATTTACGCCCAATAATGAATAATCTAAGAACTGGTCGGTTAGTTTAAGGTTTATTTCGTAATGTAGCTTGATAAAATGTTTATAAACATGTCAAGAGACTCAAAATTAGTTAATATCATAGCTAAAACATAATCTAAGCATGAGACAAAGTTTAATTTTATATTTAATTGACAGCTTGCTTGGGGAAAAGACTAAAGCCAAAGCTCTTAGGAAGAAGAGTTGATTCTGGTGTAAGTTTTCAAACTTCAATTTCAGACTCCTGAGCACATTTACATTTACTGCGGTTAAAAAAAGTTAACTTTTCTTTGGTTATTTGTCTAGAATGTACCAGAAGCTATGTACCAAGTTTTGGACCAGCCTTTAAGCGAACAAGAGCTAAAAGGAAGATCAGACATACCACAAACATTCAAAGATTTCATGTCTGAAGTCAAAAGAAGCAAATCAGACGCAAGAGAATTTGCTCAAAAGCTAAAAGAAATGGTGACATTGATGGAACAGAGGACAAGAACGGCTAAGATCCAAGAGTATCTATACCGTCACGTCGCATCAAGCAGCATACCGAAACAACTTCACTGTCTAGCTCTTAAACTAGCCAACGAACATTCCATAAACGCAGGCGCGCGTCTCCAGCTTCCAGAAGCCGAGCTAGTCCCAACCTTAGTCGACAACAACTACTTTCATTATGTCTTGGCTTCGGACAATATTCTTGCGGCTTCGGTTGTGGCGAAATCATTGGTTCAAAACTCTTTAAGACCTCATAAGATTGTTCTTCACATCATAACGGATAGGAAAACTTATTTCCCAATGCAAGCTTGGTTCTCATTGCATCCTCTGTCACCAGCAGTAATTGAGGTCAAGGCATTGCATCATTTCGATTGGTTATCGAAAGGGAAAGTTCCGGTTTTGGAAGCTATGGAGAAAGACCAGAGAGTGAGGTCTAAATTTAGAGGCGGATCATCGGTTATTGTGGCCAATAACAAGGAAAATCCGGTTGTTGTTGCTGCTAAGTTACAAGCTCTTAGCCCTAAATACAACTCCTTGATGAATCACATTCGTATTCATCTACCAGAGGTAAAAGTTCGATTCATCACTGGTTAAGAATACTCGGAGCATTAAATCCGCAAAGCTAAAACGGTCTTGGGTTCTTTTCTTTTGCAGTTGTTTCCGAGCCTAAACAAGGTTGTGTTTCTAGACGACGACATTGTGATCCAAACCGATCTTTCGCCTCTTTGGGACATTGACATGGATGGGAAAGTTAATGGAGCAGTGGAGACATGTAGAGGAGAAGACAAGTTTGTCATGTCAAAGAAGTTCAAGAGTTACCTAAATTTCTCAAACCCGATAATTGCAAGAAACTTCGACCCAGAGGAATGCGCTTGGGCTTACGGGATGAATGTTTTCGATCTAGCGGCTTGGAGGAAGACTAACATAAGCTCCACTTACTATCATTGGCTTGACGAGGTAAGTCAAAACCACTAACTAACCAACAATCACTATTAAGCAAAATCACTGAAACTCAGACGATTTTCGTGTATATGTTGCAGAACCTAAAATCAGACCTGAGTTTGTGGCAGCTGGGAACTTTGCCTCCCGGGTTGATTGCTTTCCACGGTCATGTCCAGACCATCGATCCGTTCTGGCATATGCTTGGTCTCGGATACCAAGAGACCACAAGCTTTGCTGATGCAGAAAGCGCAGCTGTTGTTCATTACAATGGAAGAGCTAAGCCTTGGCTTGATATAGCATTTCCTCATCTACGTCCTCTCTGGGCTAAGTATCTTGATTCCTCTGACAGATTCATCAAGAGCTGTCACATTAGAGCATCATAATAACCACAAATCAGACCAATTCACACATTGGCTTACACAGAGAAGAGATTCACAGATCAAAACATAGGAGCAAATGAAGTTTTTACTTCCCTGGTCAAGATTCTCTCTTCCAGATTATGTTTTGTTGTCTCTCCTGTTTCTAATTTTTTGTATACTTTCACACTCTTATGGCGAGGAAGTAAAAACACATTCTATGTATTATTAATGTAAGAAACCATAACGTGAGAGACGATATGCCAGACTCTACTTAAATTTACAAGTGAATAGATAACATTGCGCAAAGCAATTGGAGTTTACAATGTCACATCACTGTTCAACAGTTACGAGGATATAACACGATAAAACGAAAGCAACGATAAGACTAAGAAAGCCGAGAAAGAGGAGAGCAAAATAAATGGACACTTTTTTTTAAGCCGAAGCAAGAAGCAAACCGGTTGATGATTTTTCTTGAGGTATTTGTGCCATCTAAGCAACTGGTGGGCGAAGGACATGATCCTGAGAAGTATCGACTGAAGCAGGAGGCATGAACTGCCACATGGCAACTCCTGGGTAACTGATGATTGGCACCATCTTGTTTCCGGGAGCTTGGCCTTGCGCAGAAGCAAATGCGGTTGGCATCATTGGGGGAGCTGGGAAAAAGCTTGGTTGAGGAGCATTCATGGCTTTAAGCTGTTGCTCCAGCTTCTCTTTCTCTGTCTTCAGCCTCTGTTTCTCATCTCGCAGCTCGTTTTTCTCAGTCTGAATTGAGATCATCACAAAACTAGTAAACTTTTGATGATTTTATATGGATAGAAATAGGATTACAAATCAAAGAAAAATTTTCACCTTCAACTCTTTGATTTTGTCCTGGAGACTTGAATTGGAGTCCTTCAACTTCTGGGCCTCGCCTTGTAGCTGTGTCACCATGCGGACAGCATCGACCAAGATTGCAGCCTTGTCTGTTTTGGGAGGATTTCCAGGCTCCATAATTGTACCCAATTCCATAAACCTGTTATATTCATTTCATAGGCGATAAATTTCAATACCTACAAGAGGAAAGAGAAGGTAATACAATATGAAAATGATTACTTGTCATTCAGCCTGTCCCGTCGCTGCTTCTCTCTACACGCTTTCGAGCTAGTGGCAGAGGATGATTCACATCTCCCCCTGAGACAAGTAATGACCAGAGTTAGTTTTTTTCTGATACAGTGTGAAGCAAAATAGAAGGTTTAACTATGAACCGATTTTCTCTAAAGTTTTTAAATTCCGCAAGTTGCTAGAGATTCATGGTTCAGTCAGTCTTTTGCGTGCGTTAGGAAGAGTTTACCAGAAGAATTTTACCTCTTTTTGGAGCCAGGTTCCTTGCTGGCTTCTGAGTTTCCAGCCGAACCATCAACTCCGATACTGAACCAACAAGAAATACATGAAAGCAACAAAGTTATTACTATGATACAACAATCCATGGAAATGACCAGATTCTAATACTTATCTATCTCCAACAGAAGCTCTGAAAATTTACATTAAAACATGCAAGCAACTTACTATTCCAAGGAAGAAGATTTATTTAGAGCATCAGTAAGTATCATAAGGTCAAACCAGCCACTCAGATAGAAAACCCTATCCACAAAAAGGAAACTAATTCCCACCTAACAAACTCATATCAATTCCAGAATCTAACAACATGTCAGGCACACACACAGTTGACTTTGTATAAACAAACACAAGACCTGTCCTGAAGAAAACGGATCCTCACTTAATATCATTTCACCTACTGCAAAACCAACTAAAGAATCCAATTTTAAGCATAAAAAGTCTTCTCAGCGATATACAAGGAGCAAACTAACAATAGGTTCTCAGTTTCTTCTCTAGACCTTGCACTTAGCGGAGAAAATTATCAAGTTACTCTTGAAATCTATTGAGAATAAAACCATTTTTGCATAAGTAATTGGGATTCTTCGATCGATTTCAGCTTTAAAGACTGTAACAAGGCCACAGTACAAACCCAGTAGCTGGTTTCTCCCAAAATCAATCTGAAGTTCTTATGAAAACAGATCCGAACCCTAATTGAAGCACTTAAGAGTCAAAAGGGAAAGAGGTGGTTAAGAGACCTGGAGTTTGAAGAAACGCCAATAGGTTGCTGAACCGGCCAAGAGAAACCTGGACCTTGGATTGTGAAACTTCCATAGTCAGCATCGATCAGGTCAGAAATCCAAGCGTTTTCGGGGGACACCATCACACCGGTGAAAAAGAAGACGATGGGTTTTGAATTTCACTTCCCGGCGGCGACTAGCGAGATCCTGATTGGGTAAGAGGGAAATCTAGGCGAATCGATTTCTGCCGTTCAAATTGTTGTAGAAAGGAACATAGAAGAAGAAGAAGAATACGAAGAAGAAAACTGTTGGAGGAGACGAATTGTGGAATCTTGGAATCCAGAGAATTAGAGTTGTTTTCACGCGCACATGTACATTTGTTTTGGGCTTTCAAGGCCCATATCATGATTTCTATTGGTTTTTTTTATTTATTAATTTATGCCGATGTATTTTTTGTCTTGTGTTACATCATCATGATTTATTAAAACAAACTTCTAATTATTGCAAAAATGAAAAACTATTGCTTTTAGCACAAACTTCCAAAGATATTCCTACTGTTTTCAACAGATATCGTGTTACACTAATGTTTTCACTTTAGAATTAGTATCATTTTAAATACAAAATATTTAGTTTAAAAATTAAATAAAAATGTAATATAAAAAAAGAATCCAACAGTCAATTTTCTAAACAAAAATCCATAACTAAAGAAAATTCTGTACGCCGATTTTTTTTTCTTTCAAAAACGCAATTTATATTCGCAGTAAATGAAGAAATTTGCATATAATTTGGTTTAAAATTCCCAAGACAAATAAGTGTATGCAGTAGAAAATACATAACATTGTTTGATAAATGAAAAAATAAGTAACTTACTAGGTGTCGACTATGAGAGCAATAACAACCACTAAACTATAGTACCTATATCATTACTTAAATGGTTTTGATTCGTTTCTTCTAAATAGTAATATGTGTTTTAGTTTGACCGTTTAACTATTCATAAATTAAATTGATAATTATATGTTTTTTCAGGTTGGTTGGATTGGAAGGAAAATATTCGAGAACATGGTTGGATGGTGTTTGGTCGTGATCTAGGAGATCACATTCTTCTGCTTCCTCCCGTACATACCTTAAAATTTCTTAAGAATTTGTAACAAACCCAATCAAAAGTATTCCGTGTATACGAAAATATATATATAATATAGATCAGTCCGGTATTTTAGTATATTATGTCATATAATGTTTTTCTAACTGTAAAAATTTCACACGAGGGTCAAACACACAACATGATATTTTTTTACGCATTGGTATCATTTGATACTATACAAAATATAACATACATACTATATAGTGTAGGTATATTCTCTAACTATAACATACGTACATATTTAGACAGAAACATTTGTTTTCTTGTTTTAAGTCACACATTAATATTTAACTTTTTCAACTAGCATTGTGTCAACTTTTGAAAATATAAATATTAGTTGCACATCGACATCTCAGGTTCGAATCGTTCGAATCCAAAATTTTTACTATATAGGGGTAATATATAATTAATTATGAACTGTAGATTTTTAAAAGAAATGGAAGAATCTTCTGGGGACAATTTGTTAGTCTTTTCCATCAGATAATATAACAGCACCTTGCTTGATCTTTTCGCATTTGGGTAAAGTTTTGCATTATTGTATCACGTTGAGGTCAACTTATTTTCTTCAGAAAATATTACGGAAACCAAATTGGTAAATAGACTCATCAACTACTGATCAGGGATATCCATCGATACGGTGTAGGTATATTCTCTAATTGGTAAATATATTCTCTTAAATAGAATAATTCTATTACATTAATTGATTTGTTTATGATCCTTCAGTCCTTCTCTTCTTGTTCTCTTCTATTCTTGTTTCTTAATAAAAATGTTGAATTTTGTACCCTATGGTTTTTGACAGAAATACATATGTAAGACAGAAAATGGAAAGACCAAAATATACCGGAACATTGATAATGGTCCTTTTCTTCTTGTTATCTTCTATTTTGATAAAATTTACGAGCAGAAAATCACTTTTCAACTACTATCGTTTGAAAGAAAAGAAAAACACATAATATAGATGGAAACTATAACATATTAAATAATAAGTACAATAGACATGTTAATGACTCGTTGATAAACTGAAAGAAAAGTAAGAAATTCATACTAAACGCGCAAAGGGATAAAATATGATCGCTAATCCAACTGGATGTAGTTTGATTAATAATGTATGAAGATGTGGCATTATATATCAACTTGACTAATAAACGTCAATAGTCTGAATCAAATGTTAATAATACGAACGCTATACATAAACAAGTGTTTGCAAAAAATATTTTAATGTTTGACTTGTTCTTTTCCCAAGTTCTGTGGAGGCATGAAGTTTGCCATAGTTCCAGAAGTTTTATAGTTTACCTTATCTCAATATTTAGAAGAAATTCCATAGGAGTTGACTAAATCATATATAACAATATATAGAGGTTTTTGGCTATATATACTTTATATTTTCAATAAATCGATTACGTGTTAAAACTTCAATCAGCTACGTAAAGAACAATATTTATCCGGTTATTGTAATGATTTATTAAATGACCAAACGACCATAGAACATCAGAAATACTATATTGATCAATAACGTTTTTATGTGATAATAATGAAAATTTATTAATTTGTAAAAGTTTTGTTTTATGTAACGAACCATTTCTTGTAAACATATGAACGTTATGCATAATGTATGTTGTCATGTGAATAGTATTCAGTAGATATATGGAACCAGTCTGGCGTTGGTGCTAAATGTCGCCTATCCAAAAAAATTCAACAAGCAGTTTCCTACTTATTATCCAAAAAATACAGAAGCAACAGATAATTAAATGCTAAATCAAACTATACAAATTACAACCAAAAGGTCTGTGTTTTCCTGTTAGAATCATCCCATCTTTGATAAGGTTGGACCATTTCTTAATTACAAAACATTCATATAATTAACTTAAAAAATGAAATTTCTTAGCTTCAAACTTCAAATCCATCTCACTCTTTCTCTCATCCAAGGCTCAAACGATTATCCAACAATGGCTTGATGTTAGTCTGCCTACGTGGAGTTCCAATCTCACAAGCATTCACTCTCGCTGCAAATCTAAGCGAGCAGAGAGACTCACCGGTTGAAGATGATTCCGGTGCAATGTTCACAAACATTAGCGTCTTCGAGTCACCGCCTAAGCAAGGCTGAATTTACAAAGGAAATATTTTTTCACTATGAGACACAAATCAAGAAGCAAACAATCTTTTGATAAATCTGTTTTGTAAAGTAGTTTAGTACCTGGAGAAGATAAGTAAGCTTTGAGTTTCGGTATGGAACATGATCTTCTTTCTTTGCTAAGGCGAAAATGACATCACCAAGAGACGACAAGCTTTTGTTGATTGCCTAAAGAAAGAAGAAAAGGAAGTTTATAAGCTAAAATTGCAACAACAAAAATATATCCATAGCTTTGTTTTATGCTTTTAAAGAACTTACTTGAGTTTCTTTAAGTCTATCTCCGGTTGATCCACTCTTCGATAAACGCTCACTCCCCGCAAGATCAATCAGGTTCAAGACCCCTTGAACTTGTTGCTCAGTGCTCTGTAAGAAAAGAAAACAGTTTGGTTTATTAGACAAAACAGAAATCAAGCTCTCTAAGGAAAAGCCGAAAAAGCTAGTTTCGTTAATAAATACCTCGTTGACACCAGAGATTCTCAGTGTAAAAACAAAATGGCTTCTTGACGATTGCTCGTTCATCTGAGTCTTCCCTACCGATCTAATGAATAAAGAAAATAACTTTTAAAACCAAATGGCCAATTTGTTTATAAATCCCTGGTTTGGCGTTATTTGAAATGGGTTTAGCTATTCACCTGTTACGAGCAGCGTGATCTAAGAGGAATGAAACCTCTCGAGAGCTTTTAACATCCAAAATAGTAAGCTCAGCAACATGTGTGTTCCCATGAGCATCATGTTTAATAGCATGCTTCTGCGGAGAAACACCATTGTCTGTTCTTACTGCTTCTTTGTTCGTCGACAAGAGATCCCTGATCGTTTCATTGTATATTTCCAACATAGAAACCTATACATACGTTACAAAACTAAGAAAGTTATACATCAATCCTAACCATAAGGACGCATCTTACTTGGTGCTACTTAAACGACGAGATTAAAAGGTACCTGCAATTCGTATTTCCAACCCTGAGATCGAAGAGACTGCCTCGTTTCAAATATTTGCTCCAAACACCGAGGGATCAGTCCTTTCTCCTCGGGATTTCCAGGCCTACCCATCATTGTGTAAGTTTTTCCCGACCCGGTTTGCCCATATGCAAAAATGCACACCTGCAAAATAAATTGATATCAGCTTTAGTCCAGCAAACAGCAAAACGCATAGCATTATATTCCATTTGCGGTTTTTAGTTACCTTGTAACCATCAAGAGCACTCTGAACAAGTTGAGAGATCTCTATGAAAACGTCTTCTTGTGATGTGTTAGGCACAAAAACCTTATCAAATGTGAAGGAATGCTTTTGTGCTGTCCATAGAAAAAAACACATCAAATGTTAAAAACTATGTCATTTCCACAAGAACCATGCTTCTGCAGAAGTTTTTAGATTCATACCATTTTGCAACAAGTCGATACCGCGACCAAGTGCTTCCAGAGATGTTGGGTAAGAAATAATTTTCCCCTCATCACCATTATTCTCTCCCGGCAATAACGGTCTAACTCTACAGAACACACGTATGTTCCCTTTCAGTTCCTGCAACATGACAATAAACCCGGATCAAACAAACTTACATAAACGTGGCAGGAGTTAGTTAAGTGGATCATACAAGAATGGTATTGTGCAGTTTCTTCCGTAGGGTTTCTCCATCGACGAGTTTAAGCTCTGCTTCTTCTACACGACTTTTCAAATCGATGATGGCTTGCTTCTGATCCTCAAACTCATTCATTTTCTCAAAGGTAGATAGATCAGACACCTAACCATAAACAATCAAGAATAATATCAAAAACTTAAAGAACTTGTGAAATCTAATAAAATCATTTGTGATATGCGTAACTCCAGAATTCGACAAAACCTGCAGTCTCCTCTCAGACAATACTAGTCGATCCTGCAACTCTCGTATCTGGCTATCCTGGGACGTACATGTAGTCTGGCCCAAAAAATTACATTATGTTGAGAAAAACATTATATTACATTATGCAAGAAATTGTAAAAGAGAGGAAACCTCGAGCTCGGTTATGGTATCTTTGAAGTCATTGTACTTGGTTGCCTCGGTTTGTAAGGTTTTTACTTCCATTAAATGACGATCACGGTCCTCTTTAGCCTGCTGAAGCTCGACCTTGAGACTCGCAATTTCGTTTACTAATTCGGCTTTCTGCTTCATGGTATCATCTTGAGAGGCCTAGCCAAATGAAAAAAGGACACCTAATCACATATTGACCAAAACTACAAATTCTTACGAAGCATTAATCGAATAAAAGAGAGCATCAATCACCTTAGACGCAGCAAGCTGGTCCTGCAATGCTGAAAACTGACCCTTCAAGTTGCCGATATTTTCAACAATGGCAGTGCGTTCTTTCTCACCGCGTTTTATAGTTTCGTGAGCTTCATCAAGATCACCTTGGAGCTTGCTGTTGTACAGCTGCAAGCTTGAGTTATACTCTTGCAACAATTTGTACATGTCATTTACCGATTGTATCTGAACAAAACACGAAAAAATGTCGGTCCATATTACGTGACAGCAATAATTCAGATATTTTACGAGTTTTCTCACCCTCTGATTAGCCGTTTGAAGTTCACCTTGCGCTTTTCCTAGCTCTTCGGTGAGACCAGCTTGTGCCTTTTCAATAGCAAGTCTTGCTTCTTTCTCTATTCCAAGAGAATCATTTGCGGCCTATAGCATAACATATCGAATAAAAACCCGTATATATGAATTGGACGCTAGTATTTGAACTAGAAGCTAGCCGCATCTTACCAACTTCTCCGTTTGTTCCTTGGCAAGTTGAATTTGAACAGATTCAAAATTCTTCCTCAGTTCCTCAATTATCATATTCAACTCCTCTTCTTTGTTCTTTAAACTAACCTCTGTCGTCAAATTGTACGAATGTAAATTTTCAAATCCGAACGGATAAATTTCAACAAACTAAACTCTAATATGGAAATCGTACCCATGTCAGCGCAATGTTTCTCGTTCAATTCCAACGCATTCTTCAACTTCTCTTGCTCAAAAGCGTAATCCAACTCGAGTTCTTGAAACCATCTAATGCAAAGTCTAAGTCTTTTTATGTATTCCATCATATTCTCACATCTCTCCTGCAAAATCAACCACCAAGAATGAACATTTTCAAATTCAAGTTAACTAATTCAAACCAAAAGGGTCCAACATATGAACCAAAGTCTTTAATGCTGCATCCAACAGAGAAACTATTTGGTCCCACAAAATGTCTTATAACTATCAAAATCTTCTTCAAATAAACAATAGATCCAACGAGAAAAGCCAGTAAAAGCTAACTGAAATTAAAGACCAGAGATAATTCTACCACAAGGATCAACACATAAACAAAGTCTTGAATGCTATTTTGCCAAACATAGGTCCCACGAATTGTCTTATACCTATCAAATCTTCTTCAAAAACCAACGGATCCAACGAGAAAAATCAGTAAAACAACTTAAATTTTTTACTCAAGATTTAGCAACTAAACGCTCGGTTAACAAGAACCCTAATTCATGACCACAACAAAAATCAAAATTCAAGCATCAGTAATCTTCAATAGATTCTGTTTTTTTTTTTCCTCTTATCAAAATTTACATTATACAAGAACAATTTTAGATTGAGGGTTAAAATTAAAAGTGAAATAATAATGAGGTGTAAAAATAAAAGTAGAAACCTTGTAGTTGAATTTGCTCTTGTACTTGATTCGTTCATTAAGAAGAGTTTCAACGTCTTCTCTAGTGAATTCAACAGGACCATATTCGGATCCCGCCGTACTCGCCGGAGCACTGTTCGGAGTCAGATCTTTTGACCCATTCGTCACCGGAGAAGCTGACCGGATTCTTCCATTGTTTGCCATCGCCCCCACCATAACCAAACAAATTTGCTCTCTCTCTCTCTCTCTCTCTCTCTCTCTCTCTCTCTCTCTCTCTCTCTCTCTCTCTCTTCTCCTTACAATCAAACTCCAAAAAGGGTTTGTTTTTATTACTTCTCAGAGATCTTTAAAGACAGAAAAAATGACAAATTCAGCAAAATATTAAATGGAGAAAAATGAAAGAAGGAAACCCGTGAAGAAGAGGTTCTGAAAATACAAGAAAAAAAATTAGGAGAAGAGGAAAAAAAAAACCTAAAGATTGGAACTTGGAAGAGTAAAGAAACCCCAAGCGATTCAATGAATTTCAGAGAAAAAACATTTCCCAGAGTTGAAAGAAGAGTTGAAAAAGAGGAGCTTTGGGCATTTAAGAGGGTTCTTGTCCTTTGGACTAAAGGATTTGGGGTTTGGAAATGGAGGCACGTTTCAGTTTTGTTCCTCTAGTCTCTTCTTGCTGCTTGGCTACTTTCTTTCTATATTTGTTGTTTGAATGTTGAGAGAGAGAGAGAGAGAGAGAGATGAGAGAGACGAACGTGGGGCCGTTGATTAAAACTGAAGTCACCGAGGTAATGAAATCACAGCCGTTGCTTTATTAAGCAGCAAAGGAAATTTGGAAAAGTAAAAAATATGTTTGGAGTAGAGGCAGTGGGGGGTAAGGTGGACTTATTATGACTTTAATCCATACACCAAAATAAAATTAGTTGACAAAAAAAAAATAAGTTAAATCTGAATTTAACAATAAATAGATAAACATAAATCTTAAACATTTGAAAATGATCCCAAATTAGTTATGAAACCTTCTTACGAGTATAATCAATGTTTTTAGGCAGGATGAACCGGGACCTGATCAATATTACGATTTAGGTTTGATGGTAAAATCGACTACTTAAAAATCAGTAGAAGTTCGGAAAACCCTGTTATTAACATGCGAACCGGTTGGTCGAACCAGCGGTTTGGGTTTTGAAGGAACCTTAAAACTTGAATTAAAGGGTTTGTTTTGACTTGTTGATATAAGATTTTGTTTGATTTATTGATATATGTGAAATGTAATTCTTTAGCTCTAGACGATGAAGACTTCACTATGCCACCTGAAGAATTTGAAGAAGATGAAGGCGGTCGTAGAAATAAGAAACCGTTGGATGATGTGATGCACCATCATGTAACTATGGCATTCATCATGATTTACAATTATATTTCTTTTGGTTTAATTTAAGCTTTGAATGTTCACTTATTGTTGTTGTTAGACATCTCATACTTTTTTATATTAGTATTATTTTTTTTCTTAAATTTTATTAGCTAAAGAGTTTTATTCGCTGGTTTTTGAATCAGAGATGAAAAAGTTTTAAAATTGTTGTATTTTATTATGGGATCCATTTTATAATTAAGGTATGATTTTATTTTTTATATATTTACAAAACAAAAAAAAAATATATATATATATAAGTTTAATAACCTATGGACCCGCGGTTGACCCACGGTTAAACCAATGACCCGGTGATCTGATAGGTAGTCTGGTTTAATATTTGGGTCGGGTTTAAAAACATTGAGTATAATTTTATATATATATATATATATATAATCCTTCCGTTTGTTTTTAACTGATGTTTAAGGTTTCTACACTCTTATTAAGAAATCATTAA
Source organism: Draba incana (assembly GCA_963576765.1). Lineage (NCBI taxonomy): Eukaryota > Viridiplantae > Streptophyta > Magnoliopsida > Brassicales > Brassicaceae > Draba > Draba incana. The sequence goes on along the minus strand of OY755203.1, from coordinate 21,871,086 downwards.
ATTTATCTTGTTTTTTGAAAAAAAACATTACGTTTTATTTATCCAAGACATTTCAACCAATAAAAATTCAATATGCAAAATTTCAAGAGCCAAAAATACTCAAAAGTCAATTAATTATGCATTGGTAAGTGAGAACATCACTTATTTGTGGGAAAAAAATAACTCTTAAAACATCATTTAAAACAAACGGAGGGAGTATATATTTATAAATCTTAAACATTTGAAAAAATTTCTCATGTTGTTTTTTAAAATATATTTGTAAACATACATATTTTTCTATGAGGTACCAACTTTATATTATTGGAAAAGGTTATGAGCATTATGTTGGAGAGTATAATTTGATTGTTTTTTAAACGTTAGTGACTTATTTGGCAGTGAAATAGTACTAATGATCTTATAAACCAAGGTGATTATGAAGTTTTGGCTAAGTGTTGATAACACTCTGAGTAAAAGAGAGTGTTTCAACAGACTCACAGAAGACATGTGCGAGTTGGCACGTGAGACGTTAGTTGATGTATATTAGCTTAGGATCTTTTCATCTTCTCCATTATTCCGATTTCTTGTTGTAACAAAAGAAAGAAAGAGATAGATAGATTTGTGACAAACTCCGACGAGTTTTAACGCCGAGATAGTGGATCTTCCGGTGAAGTAATTCACCGACGGGTTAAGGGGTCGGAACTAAATCACGAGGCTCAACTCTTGTGTTTTTTTCTTTTCTGCTTTACAAATTTCATTGATACCGAGTAGATTTTAGGTTCATTCGAGTTCGTATACAGTCCGATAAGTCTCACAAAGTGGTATCAGAGCCAGGTTCACCGAGGTTGGTGAATTGGCTGAGGATCAGAAGCGAATCAATGGCGAAGTTGTATCGTCAGTGAAATTGAATAGACGGCGAAGGTGAATCTTCAAAGAATCGAAGGTGAATCAGAAGAATTGGAAAAGACGTGAAGGTGACAACTCTGCGATGTATGGAATCAAGATCGATGTGGAGAAATTCGATCCGTACATACATGGTACGATAGAACGGATGTGATCCGGTATGTTCGTGGTACGATGACGAATGAGTTGTCCGTAGGTATGTGGTACAATGGTATAGCCTCGGGATTGCCCCAGTTCATCTTTTCTAAGGTCAATACAGGCAGTGTAGGAGCATAGATCATATCAATGCTAACCTAGAAAGTAGTTGTCCGCCAATTGGTAAGGCCTTGATAAGAGATCAATAAGACCTCAGTCTGAAACCAACACAAGGCCGTAAGGATAAACTTAAGTTTAGCCATAGGCACAGTGATAGAGTATCCATTTGGATCATGACGATCCAGCTATGGACTCGAAGGTACTCATGGTATATGGCCTAGACATGGACTTGATCTATGATTACATTGGCTATGGATTGAATACACGTCTTCTAGGCACGAGCATGGGACTTCAGCCATTAGCTCAAGGAAATTTATCTTTGCTAAGGCTATCATAAGAGTGACTCGTTGTTTAGTGAGAAGGACATGAACTCTAAGGATAATCTATGGTCTTCATCACATTTCATATTGCTAGTATTATTTAGGAAGTGTGAAATGATGGTTCACTGTTATTTCTGAATTGGGTCTTGCATAGGCGTAGCTATACCCTTTCTAGGGAGCTACCATGAGCAAAGTGTTGATCATCATTAAATCATGGAAATAGAGCTAAGGTAAGATAGGCGATCGATTAAGGATTGTCTAAGTTGAGGAAGTGCTTATTCATAGGTTCCGTTAGGCAGAAACTACACTACCGCAAGTTAAAATGAGAAGTTAACTCATATGACTTTGTGGTTACCTTTGGGGACTCATTCTATAGATAAGTGTGATTAAAATAATGACTTCGATCGTAAGAAATATCATTACCCACTGGTTCGCTTGTTTGATGGGTTCATTTACCATTAGGGTAAATTGCCCATACAAGATTGGGATGAGCAAATGTATATGTTACTCGATCGATCCTTAGTCAACCTGACAATAGGTCTATTAGTAAGATTAGTTTGAGAAGAGCTCGAGTGGTTCAAGCAAACTCGATCTTAAACTGATACGATCCGGGTTAGAGGAAGAACATATATTGAATGAGAATACAATTTGGTATCTGAGTCTTTCTCAATAAACATATAGTTTTATGTGTGAATTTCTGTAGAGACGGCTACCGTATGACCATAGATAATGTCATAGGTAATGTATTGGGATAGTTATGCTTACCTGGGGCCGACCATATGGGGCAAAGGTATTGTGTGAAATCCTTAGGCTATTATTTGAGAACATAGAGGTATTAAAGACTAATTTAAAATTGAAGTAGAAACATTGCTTGTGAACTATAGGAAAATATATAGAGTAGAATGCATATTAAAATATGGGATAGTCAGTTCACAAGGCCACCAGAATTATATATTGCATAGGGCATGTGTATGGGCACATGTCGCCACCTTGTTTGTGTTTGGTCTAAAAAAGTGGCACGAAGACCTAATTTGGCCACAGGTCTTGTTGGATGAATAAGTGAAAGGAAATTATACCGACGGGCCGAATATCGGTAATCTCTTGGAGATTGCTGGAGACTGCTTAACCAATGAACAATCGTGTTCTTGGTTATTCAGGATGACAAACTAAGCGTTGTTTAGGACGAATGTCGGATTAAGCGTGGCTTAGGATGGTGGTTAATTTATAGTGTGAAAAGATAAATGTGAAGGTTACTTGTGTAGTGGCAAGACACATAGTGTTGGGGTACTATGTGGGGATTATAATGGTTACGGGTAATTTAGGATATGTTGCGTCGTGGAACGGAGAAGACCGTTTTACTGAGTATTCAATACTCACCCCTTACCAAAGTGGCAGGATAGGTAACCAAGGAGGTGGACCAGAGGATGGCAAGGATTGAGAAGCAGTAATGGTGAAGACTTTCCAAAGGCAGAGTAGTATTTTGTCTACAAATGTTGTAATTTACCATACAATGTAAGAAAACTTTTAAGAGCAATAAAATGGTATTAAGTTGACTAATATTTGGCCGTTGACTTTTAGTCAATGATACGGGTGTTACACATATACTCCTCAGTAGAATGGTGTTACAGAAAGGCTTAATAAAACAATCATGAATAAAATGCGGAGTATGCTTAGTGAAAGTGGTATAAAGAAAAAATTTTGGGTAGACGCAACAGCAACTGCGGTTCATCTATTGAACAGATCTCCTTCATCAGTATTAGATTTCAGAGTACCAGAGGAGCTATGGACATATGTGATGCCTTCTTTGGAGAATCTAAGAAAGTTTGGTTGTATAGCTTATGTACATTCAAGTGAAGGGAAACTGAATCCAAGAGCTAAAAGAGGAGTTTTCATGGGATATCTAGAAGGTGTTAAAGGCTACAAAGTTTGGCTCCTTGAAGAAAAAAAATATGTGATTAACAGAAGTGTAGTATTTAGAGAGGACAAAATGTACAAGGATATCAAGCAAGACGTATCATCTAAAACTACAAATACAGATTCTACTGACAAGTTTGTTAGTTTTGATCTTATTGCATGTACACAAAAGTATTTACAAGATAGATCTAAAGGTGGAGCAATTAGAGATAACATACACAATGCTCAAGATTCAACTCCACACGATGAGATCACTGAGACTTCAGATGTTCAGGGTACTAATCAAAATAAAGATCAGGGAGTTGTTGGTAGTCATAAGAGAGCAACAAAACCTCCTGTGAGGTTTGAATATTATGAGGTATATGAAGACAATGATTATGATGAGTTTATGTGCTATATTACTAAAGATGCAAGAAGTTTTGAGCCAACAAGCTACATGGAGGCAATGGAAGATCCATATAGTGACAAATAAAATCAGGCTAGTGTTGAGGAAATGGAATCTTTATGAAAGAATGAAATATGGATATTAGTAGATAGGCCATCTGGACAAAAGGCTATTGGATGTAAATAGGTTTTCAAGAAGAAAGCTGGTATAGCAGGAGTTGAGGATCCTAGATTCAAATCTAGGCTTGTAGCCAAAGGTTACTCCCAAAAGGAGGGAATAGACTATCAAGAGATTTTTTTTTTAGTGGTCAAACATATTTCTATAAGGTATATTTTCTCTGCTATTGTTCTTTACAATATGGAATTACAGCAGTTAGATGTTAAGACAACATTTCTACATGGGTATTTAGATGAGTATATTCAAATGGAACAGTCTGAGAGATTTATAGATGAAAACTATTCTGATAGGGTGTGTTTGCTGAAGAAGTCCTTATATGGTCTTAAGCAAGCAACTAGACAATGGAACAAAAGATTTGATGATTTTATGGTTTAAAATGGTTATAGGAGAAGTGAAAGAGACTAATATGTAAACTACAAGGAACAGAAGAATGGTAATCACATATATCTTCTATTATATGTGGATGACATATTGATAGTGTCTGTAAATAAAGCTGAGATAAAGAATTTGAAGAGTCTTTTGAACTTATAATTTGAAATGAAAGATCTTGGGGATTCTAAGAAGATATTATGAATGGAAATATGCATAGATAGGACTACTGAAAGTCTAAGTATTTCTCAGTAGAGTAATTTATTGAAAGTGCTTAGTAATTTTAGTATAGACCAGTCTAAGGCAGTTGCTACACCTATGGGAACACATTTTTAGCTAAGATCAGCAACTGATCAAAAGTTTAAAGAACAAGAGAGAAATATAGAAAAGATTCCTTATCAGAATGCAGTTAGAAGCATTATGTATGCCATGGTTGGTACAAGACCAAACTTGGCATATCCAGTGTAACTCATTAGTAGATTAATGAGTAGGCCAATAATGGAATATTTGCTTGCAGTGAAGTGGGTTCTCAGATACATCAAGGGTTCATTGTAGACATGTTTGAGGTTTAAAAAGAAGGGTGACGTCATCATCAGAAGATATTGTGATTCAGATTATGGTGCTGACTTGGATCAAAGGAGATCAATTAACAGTATAGTTTTTTACAACTAATGGTAATACTATAGTTAGAGATCACATCTTCAGAAGGTTGTAGCATTATCATCAACTAAAGTTGAGTATATTTCATTGTTAAAGGCTATAGGGGACGCATTGTGGTTGAAAGGTATTGATGAAGAACTTGGTTTTGGTCAAGAATCAGTGGAGATTTGCTGTGATTCCCAGAGTGCCATAACTTTGTTCAAGAATGTTATTCATCATGAGAGGAAAAAGCATATGGATACTAAGTATCATTTTGGCAGAGATCACATTAACAAGGGAAATATTCAAGTGTTAAGGATTTCAACAGTGTATAATCATGCAGACATATTCACTAAGGTTTTGTCGGTTGCAAAGATGCAAGAAGCATTGAAGATGCTTTGGATTACAAAGAACTAAAGCTAATGGAAAGCTTAAGTTATTTTTTGTGTACAAGGTGAAGTATGCAAGTTTAATTATTGCATTTCAGGAATGGAAATGTGAAGGTTGTATGTAGGTTGATGTGTGCAGAATGTTCAAGTGTCGTGAACAGGAGAGATTCTTTTAGGAATCAGATCATGCCTAAGGTGTAGATTTGAAGAAGTAGTCATGATCTTATAAGCCAAGGTGATTATAAGTTTTGGCTAAGTGTTGATAACACTATGAGTGAAATACAGTGTTTCAACAGACCCACAGAAGATTCGTGCGAGTTGGCATGTGTGACGTTAGCTGATGTATATTTGTGAGGATACTTTCATCTTTTCTATTATTCTGATTTCTTGTTGTAGCAGAAGAAAGAGAGAGAGAGGTTAGAGAGAGAAAGAGAGAGTGAGAGTGAGTGAGTGAGAGAGATTTGAAATAAAGTCCAGCGAGTTTTAACGCCGAGATAGTGGGTCTTCTGGTGAGCGGCGGGTTAAGGGGTTGACACTAAGTCTTGAGGCTCGACTCTTGTGTTTCATTCTGTTCTACTTTACAAGTTTCATTGATTCCAATTAGATTTTAGGTTCATTCGAGTTCGTATTCAGTCCGATAAATCTCTCTGGCAGTTTGTGTGAAATATATTTTAAAAAATAGTGTTTATATTATTTGAAATAATTACAAAAAATGAGTTTCATATTTTAATTTCTTCTTTTGAAAACAACATTTGTTACTTTCTGGATTGAAAAAAAAATGGATTGTCGAGTCTATGTTTTTTAGCTAAAATTGTCTACAAAATTGTTTAAAATTATAAATATGTTTGTAAATACTTCAACACAAATATAAACCATATGGAGGAAATGGTACAAAGTAAAAACACTATATTAATGAAAATCTATACCAGATTTCTTTTAAAATTTTTAAATGGCACTTTTATTTATCATCAAAACTCTACAAGCCAGATTCTAAATTTGAAGACAAAACCATAGATTTTGATAATGGCCCATATTTTAAGATGGAATCTTCTTGTTAGGTTTTAACATTTAAACAAAGAAGAAAAATCTTACCATAGGTTGTATCCAGCCTTGAGTTTAAAGGGCCGCAAGCAAAATTAATGGGCTTTGAGTTTTAATGGGCCGCAAGCAAAATTAAAAAATAGGCCGATTTGTTATTAAGATAAAAAAAAATTTTAGGATTTGAGAGCCAATTTATTATAAAAAAATATGAAAACCGCAAGCATAGGCTTTGCATGCTTGCTTTTAGGGCCGCTCCTGGTTGTATCGGTAATCACATAGATTTAATAAAGAGAAATTAGATAAACTAGTAACGATTAATAGAAAATAAGAAAAGCTAACAGTATAACGTGTCGGTAAAATGCCATACGTCAGCATTTTTAGACGACAGATTCCTTTCAGAAAAAGTGGATATTTTGCCTTTACCGAAACTACCCTTAGTATTGTTCCAAAGATTGTTTAAAGCAGTCACGTTTCTAAATCGAAAAGGTATGGGCTAAAATTGTCCGAATGAAAAATTGTCTTTTGTCGTGTAATTCTTAGATTCTGTCTCAAACCCTGACGATATGTCAAATTTCATGTGAACAAAATTGTTAAATCTACTGGTCCAAGAAGCTAAATTGACAGTTGAAATATCGTCGTTGATGTGGCTTGTGAAATTGACGAAATTAAAATATTAACCAGTGAATTCGTCTGCTGAGATACATATATTTGGATAAATCATATTAATATATACTTTCGGGGTTACAAAAAGCTACAATGTTTATATATCACCTTATATAATTCAACTCCAAAACAAAAAATGTCAAAAAGTTTGTTTTTCTTTCTTTATTTGTGAGGTTAGTAGATGGTATGAGGTTAGTAGATGGTACTATGGTAGTGACACAAACACATTTAGTGCATTCGTGACGCACTAATCATTTTGATCAGCTTTATACACTCTAATTATACTCTTACCGGATCATGGATACACTCTAATTAGTAAACTTTTTGATTCATCATTTATATTTTTATACCATTAATAAAATAAATTTTGATTGCTTCAATTTTTATAACAATAATTTTTTTTGATTGTTGAGATCGGTTTTGAATATTGTGCATACATATTCAGATGTAAAATATATTATATCTGGATAAAGCACATACTACTTTTTGCAAAGGTGATTAATAGGGTGATGCAAGGAGTGGTAGAGCCAGAAATAATTTTTACCGGGGTCAATAGTTATAAGAAAAATAAGTGTAATTATTACTTATATAAATAAAATTAGAATTAAACTTACAATATGATATAGGAGTAGTCTCATTATTTTTCTGTTTTTGTTATGTTTTCTAATGTATTGATGCAAAAGGTATGATATATTTTTTAGTAGGTATTTTTATTTTAGGATTTAGTATCTATATTAATTGATAGTTAATAATCATAAAACAAAAAAAGGAGCTAGAGATCCTAGAAAGTAGAAGCAACTACTAAAACGTAATATTCTATTGTTTAAAAAAAAAGAAGGAGAAGATTTCTTTTTAAACTATACAAAAGCAAACAAATATTGTTTTAAAAAATTGTGTAAACATGTCAACAAAAAAAAAACAACAACAAACGACTGAAAAATATATTTTTTTGCTAAATATAAGAAAAATATAATATTAAAAGGTGCATTGGCAAGGTTTGAACCTGGAGCAAGAGGGTCAACATCTCAATCATTCGACCACATCATCCATATATGAAAGATTACACATGCATACAAAGTAAAATTTATAAAAGTAGTGGGGGTCACCTGACTACCCTCCTCTCCACCTAGCTCCGCCCCTGGATGCAAGGATCATGACAAATCTGATATAGTACTATATCATATAAATTATAATTAAAGTACTATTAAATATGTATTAGACTATGAGTTTTTGTAAAAATCGTGGCGTCGAATATCGAGTTGAACAAGTCTGAGTTAGCAAAATAGTAGAAACGTTATTTAAAACGCATTTTCATAATTTATTGTTATAATATCTATCAGATGTGGTCTGCATGTAGCTTATATTTGAATTTTTATTGTTAGAAGAAATGGTCTCCGGTGGATTTTTCGATTGATTAAGAAAATAAATTATAATGGGAGAATAAAATTTAATAGAATTCCGAAACCTATTTTGATCGTTGGCTTGAAATATTTTAATTAAATATTATTAAAGGATCGATATTGATATTTTTTTTTGGTGGATGGATCGATATTGATATAAAAACGTACGTTAAACTATTGAAGTTCGATATAGTTACAGATTGTTTATAAGAAAAGAATACTATTTCCCACGTCGTAGACATGGTTTTTTTAAAATCATGACCAAAAGTATATAGTTGAAATTATTTTATCATGAGTTTAAGAATCTGCTTCATATAATTTTAGTCCCTTAATTGCGTCAAATGGGTGCCAAGTATGTTTTTTTTTTCTTTTTCTTTTTTCTTTACAACTTTATTGAAACGTGAATTGGTTCATCGAAGACTTCAGCGTTAAGCCATGATTTCCCCCTTGCATCTAACTGGATTAACTTATGTACTATGTTTTCGAATTATTTGGAATCCAATACAATGTTTCGATTTATTTATTGGAATCCGATACAATGTTTATATCTCTTTTCTTTTAAGGACTCGAATTGTATCTCACCTAATCTAAAATAAACAATCTTTTTTTAACCAAACATCAAATTGTATTCAATTATAACATCAAATACTAATTTAACCCTTCATGTACAGGCAGGGGATCCGGTCTATATATCATACAAGAAGTGTCTAAAATCTAATCCAAAATCTGATACTTTAGGGTTGACAAAAACAAAACATCTGATACTATATATATTTTTATAAGGGTTAATTTGCTAAATAACAAAATATATATATAGTTAACCATCTAACCAATTGCCCTAAATTTAATGGTCAAGATCCAAAATATGTTATCTAGCAAATAAACCCTTTTTATAAGTACTAAATCCAAAATATGTTAAAAAAACAAAAAATCCAAAATATAGGTGTAGAAACGTTTAATATATTGCAACCACTAGGTTATGATATTTTTCATGAAAATATTATTTTCTATGAATGAAAATTTTCTATACAAAATAGGTAGATGTTATAAGGAAATGCACCAAACACTTCACATGAAGCAAAAGTTGTTGCCAAATCCATTTTTAATTTATGGTCGAGAGCTGCAAAGTTTTCACCTAAAGTCATTTTCTCACATCAAACTTTGACCAATTTCCTCGGTTAAAAGAATAGTTTAAAACTGTTTTGTTATATACTTAACTTGTTCCACTGCACTATGAGAACCATTAAAGAACGACAAATTAATAATGTATATTTTTTTCATTTCTCATTGGTGCCATTTCAAAATCGAGGGAAATTTTCAGAGTTTTGAGATCTCTAAAAAACCAAAATCTCAAAATTTAATTGAATTGAGTTATGGACAATTGAAGTTATTATTTTTTAAAGAAATAAATTATAAATGTATAGTAATCATCTTGGCCTAATTTAGGAACACTAATATATATATATATATATATATATCCATATATGTCATATATATAAAATTATATGTTATATATACTTTTTCTTTTTCTCTTTTTAATATATGTCACCTTATCAGTAATTCGACCTCGCTGCGTTAGAAATTACTAATGTAAGAGTTAAAGATGTACTAGCTACTGGTACGGTTATAGCTACTGGTACGGTTACTGCTACAGAACCGGAACACAATACACAAGAGTTTTTTTTTCCAAATTTTTTACTAGATTGATATAATAAGAATACTTACATGTTTCCTATAAATCCAATCAATCCTAGCCTCGTAGTTCAAAGATCACAACCGATCTTAGAACTTCTAACTACCCTTTAACCCTAGATTCAAGATATTGTTTTCTAACCTTAAATCCTTTTGCTAAAGATTGTTATTCTCCATTGTGTTAGCCTGCACAAACCGCAGCTAACGTCCTATATAAACCCATAGGAATATTCTCAAGTTTGGTAAGATTTGTATCTTCCTAAATCTTCCCAAACTTCCTTAAATCTCTCAAGTATCTTCCCGTATCTTTTTCTCCACGTGAAGATCCCTTGGCCGCCACTCAGCTCCTCTTTATGACGGCTACACACATAAACCTAGGCCATGGCCCAAGTCCATAAAGCCCAAAATTGGTACGTGATTCAGCTCCGTTTGTACTCCCCATGATACCCGACTGGTACAGCTGTTGCTTCTGGTACAATAGTCCTTCTGGTACAGGACTCCTTTTGGTCTTACATCTACAATCTCCCCCTTTTTAGCTTTGTGTCTCACAAGCACAAGCACCTGAAACACATACACATAACCGCAGAAGTAGCCAGCCACAAATACGATTCTAAACATGACTGTACATTACATGGAATTACAGAGTTATAGAGTTCTCAAAATCACCATTCAACATTATAACCTCATCTCCTAACTCCCCCATAATCATATCACTAGTGACGAAATCTCTAATTAAGATCAATAACACATAACAAATCATGCCACGGTCATACAATCAAGACATCTTTGGTCATGCTCCCCCATAAATCGAGACATATACTTTTTTCCCCAGCTTGTGAGCACAAAAGTTAAAAACAGATCTAGTTAGTACATAGGGAAAAGAAACATGACCTTTATATACTGAAGTACGCCTCATTGGGTCACATGGTACGATGGCTGAACAAACCTCCATGTCATTTAGCTTGCCTAATTCACCTTATGACTCAAAGTCATTCTCTTCATGGTCAACTTGTGATATAGATCCATCATTTGAAATCGCACTTGGAGTAGATGGAATCCAGATGACACCAGGAATCATGACTGTGTAATGTCCTGATACAGGCAGAGCTGATGCTGAAGCTTGTTGCACTGCTGCAGAGACAGATGACTTGACAGGAGTAGATACAGGTTATGCTGTAGCAAATGCTTGAGACTGAACAAGTACAGATGACTTGGCAGGCACAACAAATTCTTCTCTTTTAATCCTTTTGCTTGAAATCCGCTCAAGAGCTGGAACTGCTCTAAGTTCTGGTTCTTCAGCTTCCATAGAGACTATCTTGAGTCTGGTCCATTTGTAACACTAAGGAAAATTCGTTCCTTGTCTTTGCTAAATCACTGTGGTACAAAGTCAAGGTTATCCGAAACACCCTGATTCACTGCATAACATTCTAAGTTCACAAATCCATTAGTAGTACAGCTCAGAATTTAAGCTCAACCACAACCACATTTATCCAAAAAACAAATGGAGATTATCAGAACAATCGTGCCCACAAATCAATCTTTAACAATTGGCCTTTGAAAAAACATTTTAAGTTAAATTTGAAGATTTATACCTTTTCCCATTGTTGTGCTTTAAGAACCAACACTGTACCAGATCCAGAGATACACTTTTTGCTTGTACGGATTACACATCTGGCCATCAGTGTCTCAAGTGATTAGCTTTCACACCATCACGTCTTTATCTTGCCTTGAGTCGGTTTTCAACCTCTGTTCACTTAAGAAGCGTATGATCATTGGATCCTCAAGTATCATACTGTCTGAGCAAAAGTAATATAGTACGAACCGTCATAGAGACCCCCACTTGCATAATTTAAAGCTTGAAAACAATTTTAGTGGTACAGAACTGCCTGAGCAAAAGATACAACCTGTACCATGCATAAAAAACTGAATTTCTGTTACAGGTTGCCTGAGCAAGAGTAATACAACCCAAACAATTTTTTGAATTAAATTTTTGTTTTTTCGTGAAACTTGTGCCGACGACAAGACAAGACGACATGATGGGTAGCTCTCTCACAAGTGTTTCTGACTCCAAATAAAATCCAAACGTATACATACTCTGATTCAGTACCTGTATCAGTTCTGCACACTTCGACAAAACACATCAAATTCCACAAATACCAATTAAATTTCTTAAGGTGACAAAACGATTAAAGTCCAGAGGTTTTATGAATAAATCGGCCAGTTGTAAATCAGTGATAATGTGTTCAACCACTACCTGTTTCTCCTCCACTAGTTTGCGGACAAAGTGGTGCCAAATGTCGATGTGTTTTGACCTTGAATTCTGTATTGGATTCGTTGAGATGCTTGTAGCACTCTTGTTGTCACAGTGAACCAGAAGTGTTCCAGAATCCATTCCTTAGTCTGCTGATATCTGTTTCATCCACAAGAGTTGAGTGCAACAGCTGCCCAAGACTGTTTACTATGACTCAGCTGTAGAAAGTGATACAGAGTTCTGTTTCTTGCTCATCCATGCAATCAAGTTGTTACCAAGGAAGAAACAACCACCACTGGTACTCTTTCGATTATCTACATATCCGGCATAGTCAGCATCACAGTAACCAACCAAGTTTTTGTTCGATCCTTTGGAGTACCAAATACCTAGATCAGTTGTACCTTTCACATAGCGAATGATTCGCTTGACTGCTTCAAGATGAGATTGCTTAGGCTTGGCTTGATATCTTGCACAGATGCCAACACTTAAGCACAAATCAGGATGACTTGCTGTCAGGTACAGAAGACTACCAATCATGCCTCTGTACAGCTTTACATCCACATCAAGACTGTTACTGTCACAACACAGTTCAGCTGTACTACTCATGGGAGTGTTGGCTTCTTTGCACTAATCCATATCGAACTCGTTGATTAGATTCCTAGCATAAGTACCTTGTGAGATAAACACTCCCTCTTCAGATTGAGTGATTTGTAGACAGAGAACATACTTCAACTCTCCTACCATATTCATCTCAAATTCTCGAGTCACACATTCTACAAAAGCACCAACTAGATCTTGAGATATACCTCCAAAGAAGATGTTATCTATATGAACTTGTACCATCACTGTCTCAATGCCTTGCTCAAGGATAAACACCGTCTTGTCAACACATCCTCTAATGTATCCTTGCTCTAATAAAAACTCTATAAATCGGTCGTTCCAGGCTCTTGAGGTATGGTTCAAAACACTCTTAGCTTTCCTTACTTTGTTGACATGGATATTCTCTTGTAAAACACCATTTAAGAAGACAATTTCAACATCCATCTGGTACACCTTAAAGTTCAGAACACAAGCTATTCCTAAGAACCACCGAATGGATTCGAGTCTTATAAGCAAAGGAACCATGTGCTTACAGTTCCACTTAGTACCAACACAATTAACTGCTTCAAGTCGTGGTACAAGTTACCATGCCTTGTTATCTTCAAACTGTTCTAGTCCGTGTTCTATATCCACAATCCAGGAATCCTCTTCAAGAGGAGCTGGAACATGTGTCCTTGGTTCTAGGACTGATACAAGGCAGGCCAACTGAACTATCTCACTTTCATTCTTCTTCTTTGTTCCATGATGCATCTCATGATAGTCCATCTTGATCCCTCTCGTTTTCCACCCCTCATTCGCAGCTCCGATGACATCAGATGCAGAATGATTCGGATGTACATCCTGTAGTACACAATAATTTGTGACAGACTAGTTACCTGATTTAATTGGTTCTTCTGAACTAATCTGATCCACTGCTTCTGTCTGCTCTACTGCTCCAATGGTCTTCTCTGACTCTGCTTTAAAGGTCTCTGAATCACTGTCCGAGTGATACTTGTTGTGCATATTAGAAGGATGCTCATCTTGTGCACTGAACCAGTTAATTTTATCATCCCACATATAACAACTATTGCCAGAACGAACTCTTTCCAATACTGTAAAGCCATCTTTGTCAATCACCTTACAGTCGACACTCGTAAGGACAACGGTTAAACCTTCATCACATAGCTCGCTCACACTTATCAAGTTGGCTTTCAAACCTTGTATCAGGTACATGTTCGTTAGTTGTGGTAGCCCTGTTTCACCGGTGTTTCCTTTTCCTTGAATAGCACCACGATTTCCATCTCCAAACGTGGCTTTTCCTCCGTTCACCTTCTTGATATTTTGAAGGTTGTCCAAAGTACCTGTCATGTGTCTTGAACTGCCGCTGTCAAAGTACCAGAGACAAGTATCATCTTGTGTCTCTGAGACATATGCCATGTTACACCGGAGGTCTATTTTGCTTGAACTGGTTGAGGCACATCTTGTACCATTGAACTGTAGATTAGTCTTCTTGACCCATATCTGATTTTTATGGCGATTCTATGTGAATTTCCCCTGCTGTCTCAGGCGCCTCACCATTTCCTAAAACTTGTAACAGTACCTCTTAATGTGAGCAATTCTTCCACAAAAATAACATCCTTTCTTTTGAACTGTACTACTTACAATTTTGGGCTAAGATGTACCAGTGTATCCTCCTGATACAAACTTAATACCTCCAGTCTCTAAATCAGTTCTTCCATTGTAACCCAGGCCTCTGTGTGTCTTCTCTGTGCGACCATAAGACAAAATCTTATCAAGTTGTTGCGTACCAGCGAACATGCGAATCTTCCTGTACTGAAGATCTAACTGAGCTTAAAGATGAGCTGAGTTTTCTTAATCATCATACATCTCCTTTTCCAGTCTTGCAGCTTTGGTTGCTAGTGTTAGTTTCTCTTTCAGCAGTGTTAGACTTCCTTGTACCAGCTTCTTCTTAGCCTCTAGTTCCCCCTGAACTACTATCATCAGCTCCTCAAGACGCTGCTTTTCCTTGATAAGACATGCATTCTCAAGGTTAAGACGAATAAGAGTATCTCGAATGTCTCTGTAGCTTGATACAAGCTCATCATCACGCTATCCTTCTGATTCTGACTCAGACTCCGATACTATCTCATCTATTTCAATGATCCCAACAAATGTAACAAAGTTGTTCATCATACCTTCATCATCGCTTGTATCGTCTGACTTGCCATCAGCCATCATTGATCGCTTGTTCCTGCGCTGTGGCTCGATGATACACACTTGTTGAGTATATCCTGTACTTTTGCATCCAGAGCACTTAAGCTCATGCCATTTCACCGTAGGACAGTCAATTTTGATATGACCAAAACCATTGCATTCATAGCATTGGACTTCATTCTTTCGCCCTGTCTTCTCATCCTCCGATTGTCTCTTAGAACCACTGAACTTCCTTAAACCCTGACTTTGCTCTACACGTCTTAGAGCTCTATCAAACCATCGTACCAGCAGTCCCAGTGTATCAGCTTCATCTTCTGAATCAGCCTCATGTTTTTCTCTCGACGGCAGCGCCAAAGTCTTCATCTTTTTGGTTTCCAAGGCAATATCATCCAGCTCTGTCTCATGCTGAAGTAGCATGCCTACTATATCACCAAAGCTTATCTCATCAGTGTTTTGAGAAACATTGATTGCCGATTTATAGGCCATGAATTTCAGAGGAAGACATCGAAGGAACTTCTTGACTAGCTTCTTTTCTTTACACCTTTTTCCAAGAGTAGCAGCCTCTTGTGCAAGAGACTTCGGATTTGCAGCAAACTCGGTGAAATTCTCATGCTCCTCCATCTTCAGATTTTCGAACCTGAATGCTAACATGTCCTTCCTTGAATTTCGAACCTTCTTAGATCCTTCAAAGTGTATCTGTAGCAGATCCCATGCTTCCTTAGCTGTCTCACAACCTTGTATCAGTTCAAAGGTCTTCTTTGTAACGCTGCAGTGAATCGCAGAGAGAGCCCTGGAGTTATACTTGGCCTTCATCATCTCTGTCTCAGTCAAGTCTTCCTCTGGTTTGAGAGATCTGACCCCTACTGCATCAGTTACAGTAGGAGCTTCCCACTGAACTAGAACGGCTCTCCAAACAAGTACGTCAATGCCTCCGATGAGAGATCTCATCCTTGATTTCTAAAACCGTAATTGTTGTCATCCAATATCACCTTTGAACTGTTGAGCAGATCTTGGTAGCTATCCATCTCTTCCTCAGGATCTCTCCTGTACTGTTGCAGACAAACGCCAGCTCTGATACCAAATGAAGATGTACTAGCTACTGGTACGGTTACTGCTACAGAACCGGAACACAATACACAAGGGTTTTCTTTTCCAAAACTTTTACTAGATTGATATAATAAGAGTACTTACACGTTTCCTATTAATCCAATCAATCCTAGCCTCGTAGTTCAAAGATCACAACCGATCTTCGAACTTCTAACTACCCTTTAACCCTAGATTCAAGATATTGTTTTCTAACCTTAAATCCCTTTGCTAAAGATTGTTATTTTCCATTGTGTTAGCCTGCACAAACCGAAACTAACGTCCTATATAAACCCATAGGAATATTCCCAAGTTTGGTAAGATTTGTATCTTCGTAAATCTTTTCAAACTTCCTTAAATCTCTCAAGTATCTTCCCGTATCTTTTTCTCCACGTGAAGATCCCTTGGCCGCCACTCAGCTCCTCTTTATGACGGCTACACACATAAACCTAGGTCATGGCCTAAGTCCATAAAGGCCAAATCCTTGGTACGTGATTCAGCTCCGTTTGTACTCCCCATGATACCCGACTGGTACAGCTGCTGCTTCTGGTACAATAGTCCTTCTGGTACAAGATTCCTTTTGGTCTTGCAACTTCTAGAGTGAAATGCTACTAAAGTGAAAATCTATAATATAACAAGAATGTCCAGATCTGGATGGGCGGGCTACTTCTCTAATGTTAATGGATTGGTATAGTTTACTTAATTTTCAATAGCTTTTTATCGTTTTTTATCAACAATAATTTTATATTGTAAGTTTAGAGTTTTATAGAGTTTAATTCCGTTCTGCATCTGCCTAAAGAATTCCCTTTGGTTTATACTCGATGACTTTTTATGCATGTGTGTATACGGGGAAAAGAAAAATTCGTATAATTAACGAAAAACTTGAATAAAACTGACATTTAAGACTATAAAAACTGCTTTTCATTTTCGTATATAAACTAAACCTAGTAGTGATATGAGACAATAATTCGTTTGGATAAGGTTAATTATGTTCAACCGAGAATGACAAAAGCCGATGTATATTTAAATGTAATCACATTTTTGTGGAAACAATGGATTCAGTACATGATGGGAATTGCTTCTATTGGTGATGTAACGTCTACAATATGTAACTAATTTTTACAAATTATAGTTCAAAAAAGTGATCACTTGAGATCCCAAATTATAGTTCAAGAAAGTGAGAGTAGAATCCAATGATAATACTTTAATGCTGTCTAGAGATATGTAGTTTGCGACATATGTAGTTCATGTTGGCGTCGGTTACATTGGTGATGATTATACTAATTAACTATTAGAAATGAGACCTAACTCCTAAGCGTAATCTGATTTTTTTCGGTATTGTTTAGATTGAATTCTTTTCTATATGTATCCGCTTTAAACATAGGTGGGATATCTATTTAAATATATGTTTAAATTTAGGTATAGAAATTTGTGTCGATTGTTTGTTACATAATTTAACTTTAGATTTATGATAGCTCTTTTGATTTAATTCCAAATAAAATTTAAGATGTTTGATGAAATTATAATGTTTAAATTTAACTAGTTTTATTATGAATCTATACTTGTTAACTACTATTAAGTATAGAGAAGAAGAAATCCAGCAATACATAAAGATGATCTGGTTAGAAAAATAATGTTAATTTTTCTCCTTTTGCAAAGATTAATATAAGATTTTTCATGCAAAAGTATTTTATTTAATTCCAAATAAGAGATAGGATGGCTAGATGGGGGCTCCATACGGATACACACTGTCTGCTATGCAATAGTGGCTTGGAATCTAGAGATCACTTATACTTCGAATGCCCTTACTCATGGAGTATATGGAAAGAGACGTCGAGAAGATGTAGCTTCCGATCTCACAGAAATTGGCATCAAATTCTCCCTCAATTGAAAGTCTACAAGCCCCCTAAACCACTTCGTATGCTCCTTCTTCTTGCTTGGCAAGCTTCGTTGTACCTGATTTGGGCTGAGAGGAATAATCGAATTCACAGGAATAGCTTCAAATCTTCGGATACCGTAAGACATGAAATTGATCGCTTGAATCGCAATCGGATTTCTAGTCTCAGGAATTCCAATCCATCTCGATCCTCTGAAATGATTCAGCACTGGTTCTCTACTTTAGAATCATCATAAGATCAAGAAAACTCAGTCTCAAGCTCTGCATGTCTCTCTACTTTCTACGGTTTGACTCGTGACTTTTCAAGATTGAAGACAAATCTTAATTGGACCTACGATGGGCTTCTACAACATATTAATTCAAGTGATTTCTATTTATGTGTTAGGCTTTAATGTATTAGGAATTCAAACAATTGAGCCTTATAGGCTTTGTAACATTTGCTCTCTTTTTGTTTTTAAATAGAAAAATGTTTCCAAAAAAAAAAAGTATTTTATTTTTTTCGTTCGCATGCTCAAATAATAGTTAAAGGCAGATATTGCTTTCTTTAATTCTTGTGTAGTATATATGGGGCACTCGAATAAGCTCTTTTTTGGTTTGGGCAACGAAATCAGGTGTTTGGTTAATTGGTTAAAGCCCATTAACATAAGACCATCCTCACCAGTGTTATTTTGGTGAGTCTCAAAGCCCAAATAATAATAAAAAACAAAGTTGAGATGAAATTGTGAGTGATTTGTCTCAGTGAGCTGAGACTCATGGTGGGTATCATGGGACACGTGGAAAACTGTCATTCGTTAAAAAAAAATCATTTGTTGAAAATTAAAAAAAAAAAACATGAATCTTCTTCTCTCCAACATTTTGTGATACCCACATAAGTTTATTGGTGTACATGCTCTAAAGAAAAACGATTCAAGACTGTTCAAAATCGTATGTATTGGTTTTTCTTTAGTTTCACAGCTTAAACTCAATTTGCCATATGCTTATATTCTTTGACTATTTTCCCCCGCATCCAGAGACATGGTGTCTCCCGAGAAAACTTAGATTGATGCTCACATTAGGAGTTTGGATTAGAAAGATCGACTATCCAATGAATCGAACAATGAGATTTTGTAGTGTTCTGATGATTTAGTATAATAATACAATTTTTCTGATGCAATATATAATAGTATCATTCATAATCATAATGAGACGGTATGAAGTGTCTCAAGAGATAATATTCCTATCGGCCAAATTTGATTTAATTAATAGATTATGTTAATAATATTCATAGTGTGTCCAGCGCAGAAAATCATTACATATATATAATAGGGGAAAAACCTAAACTTAGTATTCATCAAAGCCACATGATCAGATTAGTTAAAACTTGTTCTTGGAATTAATTTTAGGGACTTTTATCTCTAAGAAAGCGTAGGCATCTTTGTTGGAGATGAAAGCTTCGGAGTTTTTGGGATCGACGTCGCCGGGAAGCTCGAGACGGCGGACATAGCCGTATTCCCACCGTTGGCCGTCGTTTTCTTGTTGCTGTTCCATTGGCCACTAATCTCCATCACTTTCTCCTTCATATCCACGTACACCTGCACGTTATTTCTCCCCACCACTAATATACAAGTACCAAAAATCTTTATCAGTTTTTCTTGAACGCTAGAGAAAAAGCATTGTCTGACTTATTTCATATATCTCATTAATTACCTGATATAGTGATGTACGATTCCATATACACTTTTAAACAATATACTGATTAATCCAAGTAAAACTATGTATGATTTGGTATGTTTTGGTTTCGGTTTCGGTTTCGGTTCATGAATCATATCTTTATGTTATTAATTCAAATCATATTCCATTTCGATGTTTAAAAATATAAACTAAAATCCCATTTAATTTTAGATCAGTTTGTTCCCGTTGGGGTCGATGCATGGCGTTAACAAATACAATATAAAGAATTATTTCAATTTTCTCTTGACGAAGCTAAAATAAAGAGGAATAAATAAAGAGAATCGTAAGAAATAAATATATACCGGGTAGATCGAATTTAAGGACATAAGCATGATCGGTTTGAGACCAATCGACTCTACACTGTCCTAAGCTCCTCAGGTTCGCAAGCAAAACATCAGCATCAAATTCCCACAACGGAAAGGCATCTGAGGGATCAAAGTACTTCCCGAACAAAAATGGGCTGTAAAGAGATCCCTCGCCAAACACAGCCTTCACCGAGCCACCTCCGCCTCTCAAAAACCTCTGGACAACTTTCTCGCCGAGCGGTACGCTCCACTTTCTCGGCGTCTTATCGTCGGTGTGGATCTCTAGTTTGAGGCTTCCACTACTACTCGTCATCATGAGAGAGAGAGAGAGACGAATAAAAAAGATGGAAAGTGGTTGATTGTGTGTGTGTGTGTGTGAGAGAGAGAGAGTTTTGGAATCAAGGTTCTTAAAGAGATGGTTAACAAAAAATTAAACAGAAAAAGAATTTGCACTAAGGGGAGGATCCAGAAGTAAAATTTACGGGGGATAAAAGGATATGTATTAAATATTTTGATTGATTGAATATTAAAAAGAAGGCAAAGGGATACCTACCACATCGATAGAATTATAAATCCAATATGCATGCAATAACGGAAGCTTGACATTTAACAATATTTGAAAATAAATGAACTTAAAACTCTAAATATTTAAAGACAAATATAGGATGAAAATCTTTGAAAAATTGAATAAAGTTACAATCTTATTATATAAAAGAAAAGACGGTCGACAAGATTGCGACATGTAATCAAAATTGTAATTTATGAGATAATGACATGTGTCTAATATTAATCGGATGATGACAGATGTCAATATATACTATTTTATTGTATAAAAGGAAAACAAGTGCCATAATAATTATATATAAAAGGAAAATAAATGTCAAAGCAGTTAAAAGGAAAAAAAACAAGACAAATGATAAATAAGAAAATTCCATTTAAAAAAATGTAAACATAGTACGGTTAACAAAAAATAAAACTGAAAAAAGAAATTATTTTAAAATTTTGTTGCATGACATAAAATACAAACAAATTCCCGAAAAGGTGTCACGACAGAACACAAAATAATTTCCAAACAGTTTTAAAAAAACAAGAAAACTTGCCAAAAGGTAAATCATTTAAAAAATGAAAAGTAATGAAAATAAATAAAGATAAAAAACGAATGAAAAATGGAAAAAGTGTTGTTAACAAAAGAAAATTCATGCTATAAAAACCGAAAGTTTCCACTACGTTAATTAAAATGCAAAAATGCCAAAACATAATTGATTTTAAAAAAGAACTTCTATATTATTAGTGGCTACGAATACAATAAGCAAAAAAAATGTTATTACTTGATAAAAAATGCACATTACAAATTTATTATTGGTTCACTACAAGAAAACAAGTCATTTGCCACTCCCAGAAGCGTCACAAATTCGTCAGTAATGACCCATTTGCGACTACTTTGTGACGCCAACTCGGCGTCGCAAAACGTGCGTCGCTAATTTTCGGCGTCGCTAATCAGTCGGAAATTAGCGACGCTTGTGTGACTACATTATTTCAGTCGCTAATTTGTGACTGATATGAGGCTCCTCGAAGGCGTGGCAAATAAGCGACTGAATTGTGACACCATATATTAGTCGTAATTTTGTGACGAATCTGTGTCGATTCATGTAGTCGTTAATTAGCGACGAATATTGTAGTCATTAATTTACGACTGATAAGTGACGCCTTTGTACTGGGTTTAATTCATTTGTAGTCACAAAGTAGTCATAAATTTGCTTCTAATTAGCCTCTGATTTGCGACGCTTTTTCCGAAATGTTTGTTTTATTAGTCACTTATCAGTCTCATTTCAGTGTCAATTTAGCTACTAAATTTTGATTGTTATTATGTTGTGAATGCTCAAATGTAAAGAAGAAGCTATCAAACATGAAACAAAAACAATAATATACATTATCAAGCACTTCAAGTTCCAAATGCTTGCAAAAGGTTTAAAGTACCAAAAGACAAAGTATTACAACTCATAAATTGTGTGTTACAAAAAGAGTGATAAGAGTGAGAGGAGTCAAGTGTTGGAGGGAACTGGTTGGGAGTTGCCTTGGATCGGTGTCGTACCTTTTGCTAAAGGCGGGTCGACGACAGGTTGCTCAGTCCGTTTGGTCTTCACAAACTCGCGATCACGTTCCTCGTTCTCTTTATCTTGCTCAGCAATCCGTTCGGACAACCCTTAGACAAATTCAAAAATAGACATAAGGAGATTGAAATCCAAATAAACCAATTAGGAAATAGACATAAGTTTCATTTTGTAGCTTCTGCTTTCCCATGATTCTTCCCAAATACCTTTATGCCACTGGATATAGAGGTAGCATTTGCAACACGAGGCCAAACACCATACTCAGCTAATAAACCGAGTAAAGACGTCATGAATATATACCTCTCGTCTTCTGGAACCTGAAGATGGAGAGTGAGAGAAGTACACACAAGGCAATGAACTAGTACTTAATCTGAGGCCAACCCAATATACCTTTAAATCATGAGCTAGCTGACTTCAAATTCTCTTCTAGATCGCCTTTTCTACGAGCTAATTCATTCAAAGCCGAAGTAACAGATTCATTTTGTTTCTCATCAATCGCCTAAAGTAATAAAGAAACAACAATTAATCAAACCCATAATCCAAAGATAAACACTTTCCATAGATAGATTTCTACAAACCACACGAAGATCGGCACATTTTCTCTGTAATCCACATTTCTCATTAAGCAATTGCATATCCTGTAACCAAAAAGGTGCAAAAAATTCAATTTCTGATTCAAAGTTTACATTTTTTTAAAGATTATGTTACCTTTAAACAAGCAGCAGCAATTTGTTCTTGGAGATTATGAATCTCTTCTTCCTGAGACCTTGCTTTCGTATAAAGTGCCTGTTTATAAAACTTCATTTCAGTAAAGAGAAGGCCATTCAAGATCATCTATTGCTTCTTTCAACGCAGCTGACTGATACATTAGCAAATACCATTTAAGAAATCTCACATGTATCGAAATGCTCTCACTGATACGTTAACAATACCATTTGAGAAAGGTCTTACTAAAAATGTGCATTGAAGTCGAAAAACGCAATACATTAGCTATAGACTTATAATACCTTTACGGTAAAAGTAAGTGGCGCGCTTCCTGCCTGCTCAAAGTTATAGTCCCACGCAACGGTCTCTGGGATTCTTGTTCTTATCTCAGAGTAGACACACGAGTTCAAGGTATCAACAGATCTAATAAAACACACAAATCAGCTAATTACTCGTAATTGCAACTGAAATCACTGGTGTTGATCAAAAATCAGCGAAACTAGCATCAGATTTCACAAAGATATAAGAGAATAAATGTTCATACTTGAGAAGAAGCTCCATATCAGGACCTGGATACTTGATTTCAATAGTATTTGAATGTCCAGGAGATGAGAATGTGTTCAAGGAATCCACAAGAAGCCCCAAGCTAATCCCAAATCTCGGTCTCCCTTGAGCTCCATACTCGTATTTCGTGAATAACTTCTCACATAAAAAAATCATATCAGAATTTCACAAAATGGTGAATCGAATTTCAATGAAATGTTTCGAGATTGAAGAAAAATCCGATTACCTCGCGTTGGAGATAAACCTTGGCTTGAAGACAACCTGATTCCTCAACGATTAACACTATTCCATGTTCAGATAACTCGATTAAAGCATCCTAAAATCGTAATTTTCTTCAGAAAAAAATCGATTAAGAACCCTAGATACGTTTTTTCTGGGAATAGAGAACAAAGACAAAGACCTGGTGACGTTTCCATCGCACACAAGCAAGCGCATCGACCATTCCTTGAACATTATCGAGCTGACAAACGAGATCCGGCGTCTCTGGTTCAATCGCCGGCGACGAACTCATCTCGGTTTCTGGATTTTGAGTGAGAGAGAGAGTTTATCGATTCGATTAGTGGATATAATCGAACGGAATCGAGAGACTTGGAGAAAAACGGAAAGAAATCGAGAGATTTGGAGAAGAAATGATAAAATTGGGTTTTTTCTTTCAAAATCGCATGAAATCGAGAGAGAGTAGAAGAAAAGATTAGATTTCGGCTAAGTGTTTTTGGAATATAAGTTTGGGTTATAACTGTGGCCTCGGAAATTAGTAGGAAATTGGTGACTAATTTTCGAAACAGAGGGAAAATTTCCCCGTGAAAAGTTCAATTTTTTTGATAAATAGTCCAGATATTCGTCACAAAGTAGTCTCAAATGCGTCACAAATTTGTGTCTAATTTGCGACGAATTTAATGTAGTCACAAATTAAAACCCTAAACCCTTAACAATTAGACCCCAAACTATGATCCTCTAGGCTTTATTTAAACCCTATAACCTATATGAATGCATATATTCACTAAAATAGTCTTTCCAAAGCATTTTTTGATAAAACATCAAATATTCCAATATGTGATGAAAACTATAAGTGTTTATAAGTGTTTAGAATTAAGAGTGTTGTTGTATTGAAAACTTGTTATTGAATTTGATAAATTAGCTACTAATACATATTTATAATATGCCATTGAGTTTTGTACACTCTAATATGAATTATGACACATAGACTCATAGATTTTCGTTTTTCCAATGGGTGAAAATGTTAATTGGAGTGGCAAATGAGTCACAAATCAGTCACATTGGAAATTTCCGTCGCAAATATGTGGTAAAGTAGTAGGTAAGTTGTGACGAATTTGTGATGTCTCGATAGGGTATCGGAAATCGAAACCCCAAACCATATAGAGTCACAAATCCGTCGCAAATATGTGGTAAAGTAGTAGGTAAGTTGTGACGAATTTGTGACGTCTCGATAGGGTATTGGAAATCGAAACCCCAAACCCTATAGAGTCATAAATCAGTCACAAATCCATAGCGTCACCAATCTGTGACTCCTTAGTCCGTAACAAATGTGTCACAAAATTGTGACTACAATTTTTGTTCTTACCGAATCGCTAATTAGTGACTGAACCGAAACCTTCACAAAGGTGTCGCAAAGTAGTCACAAATTTGTGACACCCTTACGACCAGGTATATCTATCGCAAATTTGCGACTACTTTGTGACTGATATTTCTGACGTCGCAAATCAGTGACAAAGTAGTCTCAAGTTAGTCGCAAATATTAGTGACTGATTTTGCAGTCACAAACTGCAGTCACTTATGGACTGTTTTCTTGTAGTGGTTATAGAATAGGAATGCATATGATTGGCTTGACATATTCACTAATGGTTATATATAAAGTGATATACAATATAGCTGTTAGAGGCTTAATGAGAAGTTTCCTAATATACATAAAAGAATATATTATATATGCATTTATATTCTATGAATTGGCACACCAACCTATATAATAACATTAACATCTTAGTTTAGTTTTGTGCTTAATATTTATATTTTTTCAATAAAATATAAATCAAGCAATTTATAAATTCAATTGTTCCACAAACCGATGAAAGCTATTTAACTTTAAATCCGTAAGATTAATATCGTACTTATCATCCTATTGTTGGACGTGTTCTTCGGAAATTGAAAACTATAAATCTTAAAACATACAATATACTCATGGGAGTATAAATATTTTAATTAGTTTGAACAAAGTAAGTGATTCTAATGTGTCTATCTATTGTTCTAATTGATTTCTTTAAAATATGTGTGGGTAAAAATATAACATTTTTAATTAGTACATGAAAACTAATATATAGATTGATTTTAAATGATTTTAAAATATGTGTTGAAGTAATATTTGAAAATATTTTGATAGTTCAACGAGTTACTAAGTAAAACTTAAATATTTATAATAATAATTCTTAAATTTTTTTCCGCGTATTTACGCGGGTCCTACTCTAGTATATATATATATATATATATATATATATAGTTTCATTGTATTACAAGCAGACAAATTTTGGACTTGCGGCCTATATTTATATAATATATTAAGATTTTCTCTACATTTAAGTCATGAGAGAATGCCATTTGTCATCTATTATTTTGACATTTATTTTTTTAATTTATTTATTAACGAAAAAATGTTTTTTGATAAATATAACAATTAATTTCAATAATTTAATAGATAATTCTAACAATTAAATATGTTATTTTTTACTTTTACGGTTTTAAAAATATATATTTTATATAATAATCCAACAATAATAATATACAAAAAATCACTTTACATTTTGATTTTTATATAGGTAGTTGTGATTTGTTTTTTTGAAAAATCACAAAAAGCTTCGTTATAAAAAACGTAGCATTAACAAAAACAAAAAAAAAACAAAAAAAAAAACAAAAAAGATTTTAAGACTATTAAGATTATCAATACTAATAATCGAAGAGTATAAAAAAATATTTGGGCAAAATTAGACATCTAATTACTCCAATTGCCACTCTAAAATCAACTTTCTAAAAACATTTCTCAAATTTGGAGGGCCAATTTCGTCCGCAAAAATGCAGGATCCAATTGAAAAACCCAGTTGGAGTCGGATAAACACGCGGATCTTTCATTAATGGCATTTGTGTAATTATTCAAACGCTTGATTTCTGACATAAACGCTTGATGGATCCGAATAAACATGGCCAAAAATGTTTATTGGGCTCATTGAAGCCCAGGCGGATTTTGATGAAGGGGAAAATGAAATTAATGTCGTTTAAATATATGGAGAATCTTTATCAAATCACATTGTTATTGTTGTTTCCTAAATATAATGCAATAATGTTTTGATTAATTTAATTTTCCATAGTAACGAAAATCCTACAACTTGCATAGAAAGTCAAAGTAAATGCTAAATATCTTACCGATAAAGATGTTCATTTCTGACCTAACATATTTCAGCTTATAAATAAGATTTGATCAAAGAATAGCACTACTACAATTTTTAGGTCGATAGCATTTTATTCTAGGTTTATGTCTTTTGTTCCATCTTTTATGCAAGATACTTAATATTTGTTATAAATTTCGGAATTCTAACTACTTTCTTTTATCATACAGTGTGCTCGGATTGTTTTGAACTTGGCGATTCACATCTTTAGTCTCACGTTTTCTACCAAATTTTGTTCCTAATCTCATATATTATTATTTTTTCTGTTTCTTTCGTATTTGTAGATCAATGGCTTCTCCGTATGTTAATGAGAAGGTGCATTCAAATGAATCTGTCACTCCAGTGAAGGTAAATTCTTATCCTAATATCATATATAAATTAGTTTTTTCTTTTATATAATCCCATATTCATTATTTTTTCAGGAAGTGCCACTCCTATCATCAGTTTATGGAAAAGAGTATCATCCAACTAATGATACAAATGCCAGACTATACAACAAAGTTTTTTACTGGCGTTTACCCCATGAAATTGTATGTTTTAGAATTGTATATTTTGGATTTTATATTGTTGAATGAGAAAATGTATTTCTCATCTTCTTTTCACGATCATTGTTAATCATTGCATCGATCAAGTCTCGCTGAATCAGTTAAGGCGAACGAGCGTAGTGAAACGGATTCTATCAAGTACCTCTACAAGTACCTATATAAGTGTGACATCAAAGATGATTCAAACACGGCGACTGAAGAGTAAATGATCATAATAACTTCAAAAGAACTGTTTCAAATCTTTTTATTACTCTAATAGAATAATAAACATCGATAACATGTTGTCGTATTCTGTTTCAACATCTTGCAATATTTTGAATGAATAATAATTAAAAGTATACCCTTTTTGTATACTTTATATTACAACTTTAGTTTTGTTGCTAATAAGAATGAATCACATTTTGTAATATATCTTTTTTGTATATGATATAATTAAAGTTCTCTATTTGAGTATTAAATTTACGGAAGAATTAATGTATCTTGCCTAATTTATTCTGCACTAATTTCTAATCTTCTCATATATTGTAATTATTGATAATAATTCCTAATTTGATTATCTTACTGTAACTAAATTTTTGATTATCTTATTACTTTACTAACGCAATTTTTTATTATCTTATTGTAACTAAATCCTTAAGCTCCTAAATTAATTACAATCTTTCTTCGTCAACTTTTCTTATCATTTGCTCTGATTATCATATAAAGCAATCTTTTGCTTTCATTTCTAAAATTGCCTGAATGATAAAATCTAGATCCTTATATATATATGTAAAGATTTATGAATTTTTTTATATATGTAAAGATTTGTTACTTGATAATTTAACTTTTACTGTTCGGCTATATGTAAAGATTCTTAATAGTTTGTACAAAAAATAAAAGTTGTAAATAAAAAAAAATTACCAACTAATCTAATTTCCATTCGACTCATATATATTTATGAATTAGGAATTACGTGCTTTTATTTTAAGAATAATTCATAATTTGAAAAATACGAATTTATTAGCGTTATTTTCGGGATTCATTAGTATCACTATATTCACAGAATATAACAATCTTATGAGAATTAATGTATCTTACCTAACTTATCTTATCTAATTTCCATTGGACCCATATATATTTATGGCTGAATATACATGCTTTTATGTCCAAGAACAATGATGTAATTTGCGTGCGTGCGTACTACTTTACAAAAACACAATTTTCGGGATTCATTATGTAACATCCCAAAACCAAGTTTGAGCAATTTAGTCAGGGTGTCGATCGGCACCAGAAGTGAGTGTTGATCGACACCAATTGCTCCATAATCGGGGTTTTAGTTTTTGATCGCGGTTTGGGCTCGGTTTAGTGGAAAAACCTAGTTTTCGTCTTTATAAGTCTTAAGCAGACTCATGGCCGCAGGAAAATCAGAAAACGCCGAAAATCCTTAGGGTTGAGAGAGAATTCGAGAATCGTTGATCCTCGGTTGATTGTTGCAAAGAAATAAATCCGAGAACTTCTCTCTTCGAAGTGTTAGGGTTTGTTCGTGGCGTGTTCGTGGGAGTCCGTAGTCGTTTCAGCCTAGTAGAACCTGCATTCATTGTGTTTTTAGTCGTTCCGTGATCAATTCCCTTTAGAATCGCGAGGTGAGTGCGTGATCGCTTAGGAAATGCTAGAAATTGATAATGGATTGAATGATGAATGGATTGATTGAGGTTTTGGCATGTTATTGATTGTTTCGTCTCTGTTTATGTGTGAATCGTGTTGTGTTGCGTGGTTTGTGTGTTTATTTTAAGTGCTTTTATTTTAAGAATAATTCCTAATTTCCAAAATACAAATTTATTAGCGTTATTTTCGGGATTCATTAGTATCACTATATTCACATAATATAACAATCTTATGAGAATTAATGTATCTTACCTAACTTATCTTATCTAATTTCCATTGGACCCATATATATTTATGGCTAAATATACATGCTTTTATGTCCAAGAACAATGATGTAATTTGCGTGCGTACTACTTTACAAACACAATTTTCGGGATTCATTATGTAACATCCCAAAACCAAGTTTGAGCAATTTGGTCAGGGTGTCGATCGGCACCAGAAGTGAGTGTTGATCGACACCAATTGCTGCAGAATCGGGGTTTTAGTTTTTAATCGCGGTTTGGGCTCGGTTTAGTGGAAAAACCTAGTTTTTGTTTTTATAAGTCTTAAGCAGACTCGTGGCCGCAGGAAAATCAGAAAACGCCGAAAATCCTTAGGGTTGAGAGAGAATTCGAGAATCGTTGATCCTCGGTTGATTGTTGCAAAGAAATCAATCTGAGAACTTCTGTCTTCGAAGTGTTAGGGTTTGTTCGTGGCGTGTTCATGGAGTCCTTAGTCGTTTCAGCCTAGTAGAACTTGCGTTCGTCGTGTTCTTAGCCGTTCCGTGATCAATTCCCTTTCGAATCGCGAGGTGAGTGCGTGATCGCTTAGGAAATGCTAGAAATTGATTATGGATTGAATGATGAATGCATTGATTGAGGTTTTGGCATGTTATTGATTGTTTCGTCTTTGTTTATGTGTGAATTGTGTTGTGTTGCGTGGTTTGTGTGTTTGCTGTACCGATTCGCGACGAGTCAAGTGAGGACATGCTCGGTCTCTGGATTTGGAACAAAGTGTCGATCTAGGCTTAGAGGTTGTGTCGATCGACACCCTGTGAAGAAGACGATACTCGTTTTGGTCGAGTGTCGATCGACACCCGTCCTCTTTTTGCCGAATGATTGTGTAAAGTATTGTTAACCGGGTTTGGTTTAATTTTTAATTTGGATATTTAAAGGAATTGGTTTAATTGTTTAAACTTGGTTATTTATCGTTAAATTCTGTTTGTGTAAATTATTAGCGGGATATTCTCTCCACTGAGTATTTATGATAATACTCCCGCAATTCTGTTTTTCCCTTTGAGTTGCACGTAAAGGAAAAGTATGATCGTGGAATCAAGGCCGTTGGAAGAGGATGATAGGGTTGTTGTTCTGTTTTAGTCTAGTAAACCAAACGTTTTAGGTTGCTAGTTTATTGTTTTGGATCATTCCTGAATATGGTTATCTGATTTAATTTGATTAAAGGATTTATTTATTTTTATGGATTATTATTGGTTTAAATTTTTATGTTCCGCAGTAGAAATGTCTAAGTAAAAAAAAAGGCTTGGTTGTTTCAATTTGGTATCAGAGCCTAGACGGTTTTAGAACAGTTGAATTGGATGCCTGAGACTATATTTTTAAATTGATTTTTGTGTGTTTAGTCAATTTAATAGAGTCTTAGTATCATCCTCTTCGGCCTTTTAAAATGATTCCACGGTAAGTTTTGTGGCTGATTGTGACTTCTTGTAGCTTATTGTCATGTTCTGTATGAGTGCAGAGAGATGGACGCCTGAGCTGGAGGTCATGGACACGGTAGAGGTCGTGGCAGAGGCCAACGGGGTCGTGGCCCAGTTGTCGAGTCGTCTTCGAATGCTACGCATGCGTCTGAGATTCATACGCATCATGAGGGATCCGTGGGCGAGGCCAGTAGTGCTAGTGTGAGTGCTGTGGGTGCCGGGAGAGGCACCGGTATTGCTGGTAGAGGAGCGGGCCCATGTGCAGGTGCCGTTCCAGCTCTGGATCGATGGGAGCGTATGGAGGGCTTTATGGCGCAGTTGTTGGAGCGGTTTCCGGCGGCGGTTCTGGTTAAGGCTCCAGTGGTGCCTCTAGTGGCAGAGGTACATCCAAGGGCTGCGGTTGCAGAGGTGCGTCCGTCTTACCTGGAGATGGTGAGTCAGATGCGGCAGCTGAGTAATGCTTTCTTTTCGGGTGGTGTTAGCCCCGAGGAGGCAGATAAGTGGCGGTTGCATGTAGAGCGCAATTTCCACTCGGTTCGTTGCCCTGAGGAGTACAGGGTAGAGTTGGCAGTCCACTATCTAAGTGGTGATGCTCATTCCTAGTGGAGAGCATCAGAGGCCAGGAGGCTGGGTGTAGTATGGACCTGGGGAGAGTTTGTGGCCGAGTTCAATGCTCAGTACTTTCCTCAGGAAGCTCTAGATTGTCTCGAGACGAGTTCGTGGAGCTAGTGCAGGGTCGTACTGTCCGAGAATATGATGCCGAGTTCAGTAGGCTCCTGGTCTATGCGGATAGGGGCATGGAGGATCAGCGAGCGTAGGTCTAGAGGTTCCTGAGGGGACTACAGCCAGATCTGCGGACTAGATGCAGAGTGACAGAGTATGCCTCGAGGGCGAAGCTGGTGGAGGTTGATGTGGGGATCGAGGAGGATCTAAGAGGGCAGGCAGCCGCGGTAGTGCCAGTGTCAGTTATTCCAGCTGTTCAGCCAAGGCAGCAGCAGCTGCGGAGTGGTTCCGGCAAGGGCGGCAAGCCTGCGCAGGGACAGAAACGGAAATGGGATGGCGCTTCCAGGCCGAGTCAGAGTTTAAAGGCGGAGCGTGTTTCAGATACGGTAGTTTTGAGTATCGTCTGTCGAGTTGCACTAGGAAGGGTGAGTAGCAGCAGCAGCAACCGCAACGGCCAGACTCGAGGGTTTGTTTTAACTGCAAAAAGCCCGTGCTTTTCAGGCCGATGTATCCTAAACTGCTGCGGATGGCTGTTGCTGCAGTCCAGCCAGTGGCGCAGTTGGCGGCAGTGCAACCTTTTGGTCAGATTGGACCAGCACCGCGAATCTATACCCCGAGAGAGGTGGGTCAGGGGCAGCATAGCGGCGCTTCGATCACAGGTAAAATCTTAGACTTGGACTCCGTAAATTCTTATTTATTTCTGTTAATTTAGTTGTGATCGTCTAGTAGGGTTCTCAACGCATATGAATTGTGTAGAGACCTTGTTAGTGGAAGGTTTTGTGTCCCATGTGCTTTTCGATTCTGGAGCATCGAACTGCTTTACTACCCCGGAGCATGCCGAGAGCAGTGGCATCCGTAGCAGCGCTGGTGAGCGTTCAGGGTTGGTCAAAGTGGCTGGAGGTGGTTTCCTAGCTACTTCTGGCCGTGCTAGAGTAGTTGATGTTCAGATTGCGGGGCAGTCAATGCCAACAGACTTGGTGATCAGTCCGGTGGAGCTATATGACGTTATCCTAGGGATGGATTGGTTGTCTCATTATAGAGTCCATCTGGATTATTGTCGAGGCAGAGTTGTAGGAATTTCATCAGGTTTTAACCAGTTTTAATCTCTATTAAAACAACCTAGTGACAATTCTTTAGCCTAGGATCTAGGGTTTATAAACAAAGAATCTGATAGAACGGATCTCGGATATACCTGGAGTTTTGCAGCGGAATTAGAGCAGGGATTCGAGATCTTTAGCACTTCAATCGTTGTGCCTCTACTGATGGTCCACACGCACACAAACTGGAATCCGCCGGGATGCTAGTGCCGGTAGGTCGGATCTCTTAGGGAATTTCTGTGTCTCAGGGTGGCTGCCAAAAGTTTTTCTCCAAAACCTTATTCTCAGGTCGTGCCTCATAACTTCTTTATTTAGGCCCTGGAGAAAACCTAATTGATCCCTAAACCGAATCAGAATCAATTAAGTTGCTAAACCGAAATCACTATTTCGGTTAATGGCCCGTGTCGATCGACACTACACATTTGTGTCGATCGACACACTCTTTAAAACACGAAAATAATGTGCATCAAATACACATCATTTAGATCATTACATTAATGATTATTCCCACAGAAAGTGAATCCAATTTGCTTAGGTGTGTGACCCTGTAGGATCATATAATACTAGCAATGAGTTCATAACTCATAGATCATCATTGGTTTCTAGCAAAACATCATGACCACCTAGAATCATATGAATGTCTAATCTCGACAATACAACTATCATTGGAGTGAATAGAAGTGTGATTTCAGGACATTCCCAACAATCTCCCACTTGTACTAGAATCATCTATTCCAATAATCCCTTTGTCTCTATATCTCGATATGGCATTAGGCAAGATCCGTGTCATCCTTATTCAACCAATATCATGTTCATCGAACTCCAATTTACACTGACAAGACAAACGACTGACATTCAACTCGTTCGAGTGCGGCCACACATTTCTCAGTATCAAATCTTCGATGGCCCTGAGATATATATCTCCTGTTGTACAGGAGGGACAAATCCCATCTTGTTCCATCCCTGTTCCTTCACACCCTTCATGATACGCCCAATCAATGCCTTTATAGTCACCCGTTACGGATAACGTTTGACAAAGTCAAAGCGGACCAATTCATATGTAAGAAATCATGATGAACTCAGGTCTAAGGATTGTACTCTATAGTCGTAATGAGAACCTCTTATGACACTTAATTCCTGTAGAGCTCTCATTAGCGGGTCATGTCCGATCATATGTTCTCCAATATATATCTATGTGATTGACTTTAATACTCTTATTAATGACTCCATGAAACTTAGTCATCAGTCACCTCACATGCTGGTCTCACGTGGTCGTTAGTGTCCTACTTTAACAACCTTGACTAGGGACAAACATAATCTATGTCATTTATTTCTCATAGGGTTTCATGATCAAGTCCTCAACTTGATGACCTATAGAATGTCATAAATTATTTTGGGACTATCATTTAAACACATTTAAATAATACTGAAATCAAATTTCATTAAAATAACCAAAGTATGATTACATGAACATCAAAACATAACTTAAAACAACTTCCAAGCCATGTAACATAGGCGTGAAACCTTTCTTGGAATCCTGCATACTGAATCTGTGCAAGACCTTATCTATACAAGTATCTTGACACAATCCAATAAGCCTATTCAATCTATCTCTATAGATTCTTATTCCAAGAATGTACGCGGCTTCACCCATGTCTTTCATGGAAAAACAACTTCCAAGCCAAGTCTTGACAGACTGAAGCAATGGAACGTCATTTCCGAGAAGAAGTATGTCGTCTACATACATACAATATGAGAAATGCAACTCCGCTCCCACTAGTCTTCTTGTATACACATAGTTCCTCTTCGTTCTTGATGAAATCAAATTTTTGACCGCTTCATCAAAACGAAGATTCCAACTCCGTGATGCTTGCTTCAATCCATAAATGGATCGATGAAGCTTGCATACTTTCCCAGCATTCTTAGGATCTGTGAAACCTTCAGGTTGTGTCATGTACACATCCTCTTCCAGAATTCCGTTAAGGAAAACTGTCTTCACATCCATCTGCCATATCTCATAATCATAATAAGCGGCAGTTGCTAGGAGTATCCGAATGAATTTAAGCATAGCGACTGGGGAATAGGTCTCATCATAGTCAATACCATGAATTTGTTTAAAACCTTTAGCCACTAATCTAGCTTTGAATATCTGGATATTCCCATCCACGTCAATCTTCTTTTTGAAGATCCATTTACACTCAATGGGTTTTACACCATCGGGTAAATCTACCAAGGTCCATACTTGGTTTTCTGACATGGATCCCATTTCGGATCCAGCGGCTCCAAGCCACTTTTCGGAGTCTGGGCCCAACATTGCTTCTTCGAAATTCGCAGGCTCGTCACTGTCAATGATCAATAGGTCATGACAATTGTTCACGAGAAATCCATTGTATCTCTCGGGTTTGTGACGAATCCTTCCGGATCTGCGAACTTCAGGCATCACAGGTGCAGGTTCCACAACTCCTTGTAGTTCCACCTGCTGCTCTTCCTCATTAGGTTGAGCAGGCTCCTGTGATTCTCGAACTTCTTCGAGTAGTACTTTACTCCCACTATTCTTCTTATAAAGAAACTCTCTCTCAAGGAAAGTACAATCCCGAGCAACAAACACTTTGTTCTCAGAACGGTTGTAGAAGTAGTACACCTTGGTTTCCTTAGGATAACCAACAAAGAAGCATTTATCAGATTTGGGTGCGAGCTTATCAGATATTAAACGTTTTACATAAGCCTCACAACCCCAAATTTTCAGAAAAGACAAACTTGGAACATTTCTAGTCCACATCTCATATGGTGTCTTTGCAACTGATTTTGATGGGACTCTGTTTAGTGTAAACGCAGACTTTTCTATAGCGTATCCCCAAAAGGATAATGGAAGGTCTGTGTGACTCATCCTTAATCGAACCATATCCAATAGGGTCCGATTCCTCCTCTCGGAAACTCCATTCCATTGGGGTGTTCCAGGAGGAGTGAGCTGTGAAACAATTCCACACTCTCTCAGATGATCACTGAACTCTTGACTTAAGTATTCTCCGCCACGATCAGATCGAAGAGCTTTAATACTTTTGCCAAGTTGGTTCTGTATTTCATTTTGGAACTCCTTAAATTTTTCAAAGGATTCCGACTTGTGTCTCATTAGATAGACATAGCCATATCTACTGAAATCATCAGTAAAGGTGATGAAGTATTGATAGTTTCCTCTAGCACTTGTGCTCATTGGGCCGCAAACATCTGTATGTATAAGGCCCAATAAGTCACTGGCCGTGGAAAGTTGAAAAGTTGGGTTCTCGTCATTTGACTTAAAACGCTTAGCATTTATGTTATAAATGGGCATTGATTGGTTTAAAACGTAAAGCCCATTCTCTAATGGGCCGCTACCATAAAACATACCATTGAGATTAAAAGAACAACATTTATTCTTAATAGAAAAATCAAATCCTTCTAAATCCAAACAAGAAACTGAAATGATGTTTCTGCTTATCGCAGGTACATAGTAGCAATTATGTAAATCTAAAACCAAGCCCGAAGGCAAAGACAAATGATAAGTACCCACGGCCAACGCAGCAACCCTTGCTCCATTCCCGACTCGCAGCTCCGCTTGTCCTTTTTCCAGTGTCCTACTGTTGCTTTGTGCCTGCACATTAGTACAAATATGAGCACCACAGCCGGAATCCAATACCCATGAGTTAGAACCTGAAGAAGTAACATTTACTTCAATAACATAAATACCTGGAGAAGTCGTCTCGTACGTCTTCTTCTTGTTTTTTAGACCATCCAGGAATTTCTTGCAATTTCCTTTCCAATGCCCAGACTCATTACAGAAGTGGCACTTATCAGCATCAGAAGGGCCAGCCTTGGGCTTAGAAGGAGGCGCAGGTTTGTCCTGGTTCACAACCTGGACGGCCTTGCCCTTTCCCTTGCCCTTACCGGGTTTCTTAAACTTCTTGCCCCTTTGTACCATAAGTACATTTGGGGCGCCCTTCTTGATGTTTGGCTCAGCTGTCTTGAGCATGCCATGTAACTCAGTCAACGTCTTCGTCAGGCTGTTAATGTTATAATTCATTATGAACGTATCATAGCTTGACGGCAGTGACTACAGTATGATGTCAGTAGCCAACTCTTGGCTAATGGGACAGTCTAGTTTCCCCAAGTTATCAATATAACCCATCATCTTAATGACGTGAGGACTTACTGGAGCATCCTTTGGTAGCTTGCACTCAACTAGAGATTTAACCGTCTGGTATCTCTCAGTTCGAGCCTGCTCCTAAAACATTGCTTTCAGGCTAGTGATCATCTCGATGGGTGACACCACGTTCTCATATTGCTTCTGCAAGTCTGAGTTCATGGTCGCCAGCATCGGACAAGTCACATCGACCACAACATTAGAATGCTTATCCCAAGCATTCTTCTCTGTCTGCGGGGCATTGGCACGGTACTTCTCGGGGAGAACTTTCTCAAGGACATAGTCCCTCTTCTCCTGCCTGAGAACAATTCTCAGGTTCCGATACCATTCGAGAAAATTAGATCCATTTAACTTGTCCTTCTCAAGGACGGATCTTAGGGAGGAAGTGTTGTTTGAGCTAGACATTGCTGAAACAAAAGAGGTAGAGGGTAAGTTATGATGTTCAAATAAAAGAGAAAACTTAACAATTAAGAAGACTCGCATTATATTCAAAACTATGTTTCCTCAAATGAATATAATGATCCAAGATCCATATTTCACCAAAACCCGAGCGAGCCACTGGCTGTCACTCAAATCTTAGCTATATAGGTAAGCAACCCTTTGCTAATCATATCCAATATGATTCTTGGTTGTGGATAAAACATCTTATGTTCTAACCACCTGATGTCTCTGAGCCCAGAACTTCTGATAGCCCATTCAAGTAAACCTATCTCTTCAGTCATGTAATAGTTGATGCCATGCACTGCAAGCCCATCAACTCAATTACCTACTGCCTTACTCATGTAACTGCAGACACCTTGCACTGCAAGCCTATCACGCAATGAAACGAGTCTTGACAGCTGACAAGATCGGGAAGACATCCAGAACACTTGATATTTAGTTGAGGAATTGAACTTTTAATCCTTAACACATATCATATATATGCATTCAGGAACCCAATTTCATTAACTCTGGTTCGGTTATTTGATTTTAGGTTCACTAACCCACAATCGTTGTAGGCTGTCGATCGACACTACATTAGTGTCGATCGACACTTACCTTTCTGGAACAGTTCTCCAACAACCGATCAATCCAATTGAACCGGTTTCGATAACCGGCAGAACCAATTTTGATAACCGGTCAGTGTCGATCGACACAACATTTGTATCGATCGACATTGACCAAACCAAATTTATTTTTCGATAACCGGTCAATCCAATTGAACCGGGTCGATAATTGGCCTCTGTCGATCGATATAACATTTGTGTCGATCGACGTTAACCAAACCAAATCAATTTTGCGATAACCGGTCAATCCAATTGAACCGGATCGATAACCGGTCAATCCAATTGAACTAGGTCGATAACCGGTCGGTGTCGATCGACATAACAATTGTGTCGATCCACACCAACCAAATCGCACCAAACCGCAATTAGCCAGTTTAATTGATTTGTTACCAAGTGCGATAACCGATTCAATCCAATTGAACCGGTTCACCAATTCGCAAGGCAGAGACGATCGTGTCGATCGACACAACCATTGTGTCGATCGACACGATTAGGTTTTTGAAGCGATATGAACAATTTTTGACAAAAACGTTTTGAAAGAAAATTGATCAAGTTCGATTACTATCAGGCAGATTCAATGTTAAGCCCTAAGTCTCTGATACCACTGTAGGAATTTCATCAGGTTTTAACCAGTTTTAATCTCTATTAAAACAACCTAGTGACAATTCTTTAGCCTAGGATCTAGGGTTTGTAAACGAAAAATCTGATAGAACGGATCTCGGATATACCTGGAGTTTTGCAGCGGAATTAGAGCAGGGATTCGAGATCTTTAGCACTTCAATCGCTGTGCCTCTACTGATGGTCCACACGCACACAAACTGGAATCCGCCGGGATGCTAGTGCCGGTAGGTCGGATCTCTTAGGGAATTTCTGTGTCTCAGGGTGGCTGCCAAAAGTTTTTCTCCAAAACCTTATTCTCAGGTCGTGCCTCATAACTTCTTTATATAGGCCCTGGAGAAAACCTAATTGATCCCTGAACCGAATCAGAATCAATTAAGTTGCTAAACCAAAATCACTATTTCGGTTAATGGCCCGTGTCGAACGACACTACACATTTGTGTCGATCGACACACTCTTTAAAACACGAAAATAATGTGCATCAAATACACATCATTTAGATCATTACATTAATGATTATTCCCACAAAAAGTGAATCCAATTTGCTTAGGTGTGTGACCCTGTAGGATCATATAATACTAGCAATGAATTCATAACTCATAGATCATCATTGGTTTCTAGCAAAACGCCATGACCACCTAGTATCATATGAATGTCTAATCTCGACAATACAACTATCACTGGAGTGAATACAAGTGTGATTTCAGGACATTCCCAACAAGAGTGGCCTTCGAGCGTGAGGCAGAGAAGTTGACGTTTCAGGGAGTGAGACTGACTTCAGGAAGCCTAGTGATTTCTGCGGTTCAGGTAGTGCAGATGTTGGAGCGTGGATGCGAGGCTTATTTGGCAACAATCTCTATGCCAGAGTCTGTTGGTAAGGTTGTAGTGAGCGAGATTCAGGTTGTTCGGGATTTTGAGGATGTTTTTCAGTTGTTGTAGGGATTACTGTCGTCTCGGTCTGTTCTGTTTACGATTGAGTTAGAGCCCGGGACAGAGCCTATTTCCAAGGCACCTTACAGGATGGCTTCAACTGAGTTGGCTGAGCTGAAGAGTCAGTTGGAGGATTTGGCTGGTAAGGGTTTTATCCGTCTGAGTACTTCACCGTGGGGAGCGCCGGTGTTGTTTGTGAAGAATAAGGATGGTAGTTTTCGGTTGTGTATCGATTATCGAGGACTTAACCGAGTCACTGTGAAGAGCAAGTACCCTCTCCCGAGGATTGATGAGTTGCTAGATCAGTTGAGGGGTGCTACTTGGTTCTCGAAGATTGACTTGGCTTCAAGATACCATCAGATTCCGATCGATGAGGTAGATGTTCGGAAGACTGCTTTCAGGACACGGTATGGTCACTTTGAGTTTGTAGTGATACCATTTGGATTGATGAATGCGCCAACAGCGTTCATGCGGTTGATGAACGGCGTATTCCAGGAGTATCTGGATGTCTTCGTGATTATCTTTATCGACGATATCTTGGTTTACTCTAAGAGTCTTGAGGAGCATGAGGTGCATTTGCGGTTGGTTCTGGAGAAGCTTCGAGAGCAGAAGCTTTTTGCTAAGTTGAGCAAGTGCAGTTTTTGGCAGCGAGAGATGGGATTCCTTTGTCTCATTGCTTCTGCAGAGGGAGTTTCTGTGGATCCGGCTAAGATAGAGTCAATTCGAAATTGGCCTAGGCCGACTAATGCTACCGAGATCATGAGTTTTCTGGGTTTAGCGGGATATTATCGGAAGTTCGTCAAAGGATTTGCGAGTATGGCTCAGTCGATGACAAAGTTGACCAGGAAGGATGTTCCGTTTGTTTTGTCTCAGGAGTGCGAGGTCAGCTTTTCGAGGCTTAAGGAGATGTTGATGAGTACACCGGTGTTGGCGTTGCCCGAGCCGGGTAAGCCTTACGTAGTGTACATGGATGTTTCTGGGATTGGTCTAGGATACGTGTTGATGCAGGAGGGTAGAGTGATTGCGTATGTTTCAAGGGAGCTGAGGGGCGCATGGCGTAATTACCTTGCGCATGATCTAGAGTTGGGTGCAGTGGTGTCTGCATTGAAGATTTGGAGATCCTATCTGTATGGTGGGAAGGTTCAGATTTTCACAGATCATAAGAATCTGCATCACATTTTCACACAGCCGTTGCTGAATGTAAGACATAGACGCTTGATTGAGCTGTTGGCAGATTATGAGTTGGATATTGTCTATCATCCTGGTAAAGCGAACCAGGTAGTAGATTCGCTGAGTCGTCGGCGAATGGATTCGTCTTGAGAGCAGGATATTGAGTCGCTGGTTAGCGAGGTTAGCACTCTGCGGTTATGTGCTATTTCAGAGGAGCCGTTGGGCTTAGAGGCAGTGGATCAGGTGGATCTTT
Source organism: Draba incana (assembly GCA_963576765.1). NCBI lineage: Eukaryota > Viridiplantae > Streptophyta > Magnoliopsida > Brassicales > Brassicaceae > Draba > Draba incana. Next base: position 21,830,199 of record OY755203.1, on the reverse strand, counting down.
TGAGTATGATTCTTGCAACACAGGCGAGCAATTCGGGTTTGGTGGTTGCGTCGACCGCAGTGGGTTCCGAGTATCACGTCTCATTGAATGGGGCAATTCTTGTTCGTGGTAGGGTTTGTGTACCCAAGGTCGAGGAGTTGAGGCAGGAGATTCTACGAGAGGCTCATGCGAGTAAGTTCTCGATTCATCCTGGAGCGACTAAGATGTATCGTGATCTCAAGCAGTATTATCACTGGGTTGGGATGAAGAGAGATATGGCGGCTTATGTCTCTAAGTGTTCGTTGGTTAAGGCAGAGCATAAGGTTCCGAGTGGTCTGTTGCAGAATTTACCTATTCCGGAGTGGAAGTGGGACATGATTACTATGGATTTCGTAGTGGGATTACCTGTTTCACAGACGTATGATGCTATATGGGTGATCGTAGATCGGTTGTCTAAGTCAGCATACTTTTTGGCCCTTAAGAAGACAGACGGAGCGGCTAAGTTGGCTAAGAAGTTTGTGCAGGAGATTGTGAGGTTGCATGGAGCACCAGCCAATATTGTTTCTGATCGGGATCCTCGATTTGCATCAGAGTTGTAGAGAGTGTTTCAAGCAGAGATGGGAACTAAGGTGCATATGAGTGCGACATATCAACCGCAGACTGATGGGCAGTCAGAGAGGACTATTCAGACTATGGAGGATTTGTTGAGGATGTGTGTTCTGGATTGGGGTGGCCATTGGGCCGATCACTTGAGTTTAGTCGAGTTTGCTTATAATAACAGCTTTCAAGCGAGTATCGGGATGGCTTCTTTTGAGGCTTTGTATGGGAGGCTATGTAGGACGCCTTTATGGTGGACCCAAGTGGGGGAGCACATTATTCATGAAGCTAATTTTGTTCAGGAGACGACGGAGAAGGTCCGTGTTGTGAGGCTAAACATGAAGGAGGTGAGAGCTTGAGTTCGTGGTAGGAGATCGCGTGTATCTCAAGATGGCTATGTTGAGGGGTCCCACCAGATCTATTTCGGAGTACAAGCTGAGTCCGCGGTTTATGGGTCCGTTTCTTGTAGTGGAGAGAGTTGGACCGGTGGCGGGACGGCTTGAGTTACCTCCGATCATGAAGACATTTCATAAGGTTTTCTATGTGTCGATTTTGAGGAAGTGCCTGCATGAGTCAGAGGAGTTAGTGCCTGAGATCCCTGTGGATCGGTCGGATTTGTCTATTCTGGCGGTTCCTGTGAGGATTCTGGAGAGGAGAGTCAAGGAGCTGCATCGGAAGAAGATTCATTTGTTGCAGATTTTGTGGGATCGCCCTGGTTGCGAGGAGGAGACTTGGGAGTCTGAGGCAAAGATGATGCTAAAGTTCAGGAAATGGTTCGACAAGTAGGTCGCTGTTTGAGCTTTATTTCTCATTGGGGTTCTAGTCTCGTTGTTTAGCATGTTTGCTTATTTTGTATTTTCATTTTTGTTGTAATGATTATACTTTTTAAAGATTTATAAGATGGAGTTGTTTCTTATTTATCTGTTTTATAAGATGGTTGCTCTTATATGTGTTTGTGGTGATATTCCGGGTTAGGGAGTATCGGGTTTGACCATGAGAGGTGGTTTAGTCGATAGATGTTTATAGACGTTTAAAATTTATTACTTCAGGGGCTGCGGTCCCGAGCAACTCATTCATTTGTTTTTGAGAGAATGCGTTCTCTCGAGGGGTTGATTAGTCTTCCCTGTGTACTTGGAGCTCAAAGGATGCGTCCTGAGAGTGGAAGGGGCATGGTGTACTCAGAGCTCAAAGGATGCATCCTGAGAGTGGAAGGGACACGAGACACCGATAGCTCAAAGGATGCATCTTGTGAGTGGGAGTGGACACCGATAGCTCAAGGGATGCGTCCTGCGAGTGGGAGGGGTGTGGAATGAGTTAAGAGTAATAGATGTCTGAAAACGGGCGTATAAACATGAGACTGAACAAGAGCCTCGGAAATCAAGTGGTGTGATCTCGGATAGTTGTGACCGGTTTGGGTCAGGTATTATTTTTTTGGTAGACGGTTTTGTGAGGATTCGAGGGCGAATCCAGTTTAGTGGGGGAGAATTGTAACATCCCAAAACCAAGTTTGAGCAATTTGGTCAGGGTGTCCATCGACACCCAGAGTGAGTGTCGATCGACACCAAATGCTGCAGAATCGGGATTTTAGTTTTTGATCGCGGTTTGGGCTCGGTTTAGTGGAAAACCTAGTTTTTGTCTTTATAAGTCTTAAGCAAACTCGTGGCCACAGGAAAATTAGAAAAAACGCCGAAAATCCTTAGGGTTGAGAGAGAATTCGAGAATCGTTGATCCTCGGTTGATTATTGCAAAGAAATAAATCCGAGAACTTCTCTCTTCGAAGTGTTAGGGTTTGTTCGTGGCGTGTTCGTGGGAGTCCTTAGTCGTTTCAACCTAGTAGAACATGCGTTCGTCGTGTTCTTAGCCATTCTGTGATCAATTCCCTTTCGAATCGCGAGGTGAGTGCGTGATCGCTTTGGAAATGCAAGAATTGATTATGGATTGAATGATGAATGGATTGATTGAGGTTTTGGCATGTTATTGATTGTTTCATCTCTGTTTATGTGTGAATCGTGTTGTGTTGCGTGGTTTGTGTGTTTGCTGTACTGATTCGCGACGAATCGAGACGAGTCAAGTGAGGACATGCTCGGTCTCTGGATTCTGGAACAGAGTGTCGATCGACACCCTGTGAAGAAGACGATACTCGATTTGGTCGAGTGTCGATCGACACCATGGTGGCGTATCGATCAACACCCGTCCTCTTTTTACCGAATGATTGTGTAAAGTATTGGTGACCGGGTTTTGTTTAATTGTTAATTTGGATATTTAAAGGAATTGGTTTAATTTTTTAAACTTGGTTATTTATCGTTAAACGTTGTTTGTGTAAATTGTTAGCGGGATGACCGCTCCTCTGAGTATTTATGATAATACTCACGCAACTCTGTTTTTCCCTTTAAGTTGCAGGTAAAGAAAAAGTGTGATCATGGAATCGAGGCCGTTGGAAAGAGGATGATAGGGTTGTTGTTCTGTTTTAGTCTAGTAAACCAAATGTTTTAGGTTGCTAGTTTATTGTTTTGGATCATTCCTGAATATGGTTATCTGATTTAATTTGGTTAAAGGATTTATTAATTTTTATGGATTATTATTGGTTTAAATGTTTATGTTCCGCAGTAGAAATGTTTAAGTAAAAAAATAAAGGCTTGGTTGTTTCACATTAGTATCGCGATATTCACAAAATATACTAATCGGTGTGCATTAACTTAATGAGAAAGATGTTGGAAATGAATAATGATTTCCAAATCATTTAAACATATCCTCTAAATATCGCGATACCTCTATATTCACTCAACCATAAAATCTTTATTCCTTTCTCGATTGATCCAGTTTTTTTTAGGTTATTGAATTTCCATACATAACCATACACTGGCACTATATAATTGGAGCAAAGCAACCCTTACATCACATTCACCCTACACTCATCCTACTCCAAAGAAATAGTTCTTTCATCATGACCACTCCAAATGCAATCACCCTCTTATCGCAGATTAAACCTTTTAAAACAGAGTGGAAGATCAAAGTGAAGATATTACATTTCTACAAGCAGGAATCCTCTTTCCAAGGGGAGACTATGCACATAATACTGGCTGATGAAGCGGTATGTTATTTAATTTTTTTTACGTACAATTTTAAATTATTTTCATGACATAATTAAAGAACAAAATATTTCATATGGAACACTCATTCACGCTTCGATCAAAAAGCAGCAGTTCTCAAAAGTTGTGAGGTATATGGTTTTAAATGATTGGAGATGCATTGAACATTTCCAGGTCAACAAACAGGTTGGTAAGTATCGGTGACCAAACATCAGTACAAACTAGCGTTTTATGAAAAAACAGTCATAACTAGGTGTATGAGTGTTTCGTCTGACCTGTACTTGGACCTGGTCACCTTTAGAGATGTTCTCGACGATAAAACACCCGCCCATACCATGATAGGTAATTAGCACTCCAGTATAAATATATATATATATATATATATATTTATTTCCATTTATCTGATGTAACGCATTTAATACATCAGATGTTGAAATTGTTTTATTCGTTAGATGTACTTGGACAAGTCCAAGAAGTTGGAGATGTTAAGGAGTACGAAGTCCTTGGAAAGATGACCAAAAAGTTGATTTCCAGATATGTGATTCCGAGTAAGTGAACTATGTATTATTTTACTGTATGTTTTCAACTATATAGATTTAGTTGTGATTGTTTAAACATAATTATTCATTAGGGGTGAACGTCTTTCGTGTATATTATGGGCTGGTTTTGCTGAGGCGATTATGACTGCGTGGGAAAAAGCAGACGGCGAACCAGTTATTTTGCTGCTCCGGTGGGGTAAAATTAATGAGTTTCGAGGTAATTAACAAATCTGAATAAAATGTATACTTTTTTGTACGCCCAATATAATATGGTTTACTTATATCATGAATAGGCGTTCGCAGTATGACAAACGCCTTTGGCGAATGTAGTCAAGTAACTATCAATCCTCATATCAAGGAAGCAGAGCCTTTGATAACACGGTATATATATTAGTGTACTCATGTTGGTTTTGCTTCGTTATACTTTATTCTGATTATTTTTTTGGGCATGTTTGTCTAAGGTTGACATTGGTTGACAATACGCATCTTGGCGAGGGTAATACAATTGCGAGGGACGATTATTGGAACCAGTTTCAGAAGTGTACAATCTATGAGCTCATAAGCAGTACTAAGGTAAATATTTAAATGAATACCATTTCTCAAGGGTTATGATTAAAATAATCTCTCCATCTACATTAAGTTTATGTAAAGTTCTATAATATCTTAGAAAATTTTATGTTGGTTTTGTAATTGGAAAGGTGGGTAAGTGGAAAGTGTCGGCTACAATTTTAGCCAATGATATCGACTGGTGTTGGTATTATTTTACATGCAAGAAATGTAAAAATACAGCCATTAAAAATCCAAAAGAGGAAGATTCCAAGGAAAAAAAGATTACCTTTTGGAGTGACCATTTCTCGATGGAAACCCCTAATGTATTGCCAAGGTAAAATATTCCTCCCATTTTTATACTTTAAGGGCTCCGTTATTTGGTGTGGTGTAAATTCCACTTTTAATATAATCAATTCAGGTTCAAAATGCATGTCGAAGTGTTTGATGATACCGGTAATGCAAAATTTTTGTTGTGGGATACACCAGCACAAACAATTGTAGGAAAGTCTACTTCTGAGCTTTTGAATGGGAACTATGAAGAAGAGGTAATTTCTTTTGAGATCGGATTTGTACATGAAACATCATTCAAATATGGAACAATTAAATAACACATTCAATTTTTTGACAGATGAAAGATCCATCTATCATTCAACAATGTTTGAAGGACTGTGTTGGAAGGACCTACCTTTTCCTCGATGAAGTGAAGATGGATAACATAAAAGGCGAAAATGACATATTTAAAGTCTCAAAGATATTCGATCAACAGCAAATCATACAAATTCAAGATTCTGAATTACATTCTGAAATGCAGCCAGAGAATAGTAAGTCCGAAACTATTGACCAGGTAATTAGTTTAACTTTGTTGTTTAATATATAATTGGTCTTCAAATAGGGTTATAATTTCTATCTAAACTACTAATTTACACTTCCTTTGTTGCATCGTGCTAGAGGGCCGGTGGTAATGGTTAGTCAGAGGTCAATGACTCAGAGACTCCGATGTTGAGCTCCACTCCGTCTTCCAAGAGAGTTAGTGCTGATTCCCAAGAGGATGAGAAGGGTGAAAACTCCACCACCAAGAAGGCATGATTAGAGAGGAGAGATGTTAATGAAAACTTGGAGAACAAGTTTGATGGTTAAGTATTGAGTTTTTTTTAAACTCAGAGACTATTGTTGGTTTTATTAGTGTTAGTACTTTCCTTGGTTTATGGATTTATTTCTTGAATACTTTTCATAACTCTATTTTTTGGAACTCATCTCAAGTTTTTGTTTTTTTTTAACAATTATGTCTGCATCCCTATTTTTTTAGTATTGATCAATAAATTTCTATAATTTATTAGCACTGATAATGTGTAATTATATTAACTTGACGTGATTTCTTTTCCTGACAATTGAAATTGAATAGACAATTCAACCTGTCTTTTTACACATGTGTTACTTTTGGAAAGTGAATCACGTCTATTGGTCTATCATTATACTTATGACTGTTGTTCTTGGTACTATATACGTTCATGTGAACACCATTGATATATATATATATATATATATATATATATATATATATATATATATATATATATATTTGTTATTTCTTCTTCAGTTTTATTTATTCCATCCTTTTCTGCATTTTTTTAGTTTTTCATTAGAACTAAGGATGTCTGATTATTCAAGCGAGTATTCGGAGTCTCCAAAACCTTTTTTCCCGACGGGGTTTAAAGATTCCACAAATTTTGATTACAAGGTCTCGGCATTCTACACGCTGTGATTATTTTCTCAAAAAGGTAACTATTATTTTCTCATAGTTTAGTTGAGTAGGTAGGACAAATTTTAGCGGTATCTTATCTGTTGTTCTCTTTTTAGTTACAGAAGAAGTATCATAAGGCATGTCTTGTGCATGAGAAGGTGCTTGAAAAAAAGAAGCGCCTCTTATGTTAGGTTATTCGCCTTGAATTTGAAGAGTTGGCAATCGAATCAAAGATTAGGCGTCTAGAGTCTCCTTATACAAAATGGATTGAGTTGGAATTTGATCGGATTGCACCGATACATGGGTGTATCTCTGATTTAATTCTCGCTGCTGAAACTAATGATGATGAGTTTGTTCCTCCAACAATTGTTATTATGTTTTAATCATGTTTGATTTTGTGTTTTTAGTCTTTTTTGTTTTAAGTCACATTTAATAAAATGCCCTCCCCAAGTTTAAATTTCATTTTGCGTTAAAGGAAAATTATGTTTAATGGCACGTTTATTTTACAACTAAGGAATGTTTAGGAACATAAAAGATAAAAAATAACTAAGAAATTCAAACAATATTGTTACACATAATTTGTTCACAAATACAGATTTAAAATAATAACATAAAAAAAACACAAAACTAAAATAAAATATTCATTGAGGGAGTTTCATAATAGGGATTTTTCACTCAGAAAGATTGGAGATTGTTAAAGAAGCGTCTGACATTTGTAGCCTGTGTCAATAAAAAATAAAAAACGGTGTGAACACAGTATACTGAAGTTATGAACACAACATTGCATATATGTACTTACTCTTCCATGAAGTTATGAGCCTCTTCAATATCTGGATTGATCATAGCGTAGCTCTTGGATCCGACAGTATGAATTTCGGTTCCTATATAGTTTCATATTTTGTTAGAATTATATCTAAAGTCACAAAGATTTAATTATAAAACTTAGATGAAGCTCTACAAACCTGTCTATGGATCTATTTTCCACCATCTCAGGATACAAATTATACGCTCATCCTCAGGAATCGCAATAAAACGTTCACCTCATTTCAATAGCCAGTCCGTGAAAATAATCTTATGATTATTAGGAACAACATCCGAGACACCAATTGCGCATACAACTCTAAAGATTCTGATGATAACCCACTCCATCTCCCGGAGCTTATTGTCATTTTCTTGAACCAAAAGGTGGGGTACTATAGCATGGATCTTATCCCCCTGATTTTCAATAGAACATACATATAGTATGCATTAAATAACAAATAAAAAGAGGACCAGTTCAATATTAGATGTTTCATGTTTAAAATGAGTTTTAATTTATCTAAATAATTTCTGAGTGCATTAATAATTGTGAAACAATATTATTATAAGAATTTGACTATTTTCTTAAGCAGTTCTCATACCAACTATAAGTTATGCATGTCAATGGCCGAAATTAGTTGATAATAAAGAATTATGACATGCAATCGTAAATCATTATTGACATGGTAGATTGTTTGAATTACCTCTTCATCGCAGAGGACCAACTCCATATTTTGACCATTTCTACTCAATGGTGAATACCATTTCCTTAACGTCTTCACTCTATTTCTCCAAGTTCTGTAACCATTCTGATTAAGATCCGCTACATGGTCTTCCGGTAAGTTTGCTGTCATTGTTAATTGATATATGCAGGAGAATTTAACCGGTGAAAATGTAGAGAAAGTGAGATATATTTGTTAAGAAGACATTGGTTATAAAATGACTTATTAACTTCTCAAACATAAAGGAAAAAAACAGAAACAGTGTGTTTTGAACTTAATCACATCTATCCACACACGTAATAATGATTAATTTTGTTTTTTTGTGTCCGTTTTGAATGCACTCATTAAATGCGGTGAATATTTATTCACCGATACTCTATCAAACCAATTTATTAGTACTTTCTAAATATTTGACGTGTGTTATTTATTTTCCAAATTTATTTATGGATAGTAACAATTTTCAATAACGGTAAAGTCAATAAATCACGGAAAAAATCTTAGACCATATAAATTATTACGTGTATTAACAAAACCATATAAATTAGTTAAACCTAGCATGTCTGTGTTATTTGCATTATAACACAGTTCCGATTACAACATATTTTCCTTATTCCCCAAAATGAGCAAGCAAAAGAAAGAAGATTTTATCCTAAAGGAAAATCAATGTACACAAAAAGGAAATGAAAAACGACAAAGAGGGAGTCCAACTTCAGAGAATAAGAGTTTGTCCATTTGTGATTTTAATGATGTGGGTGTCAAACGCAGTTTGGACAGAGTTTTCCAAGATTTGACAAATATACCGGTTAACAAATCAAATTTGGTTGAATTTAAATATTCGAAAACCCCAGGTAAATTTACAAACCCTTTTATCAGAAACATTATTCGCTCAAATCATTAGTTGGACGATCGCTGTGTAGATTTAACAATATTTATGATTTAAGTTTGAGCATGTCTGATAAATAGTGTTTATATACTTTTGACATTAGGGCATGCCAATGGAGTAAATGAGTCCATCGAACATGCTCAAACCGAATTCAGAAATAATGGTAAAACTATAAATCTATTGGTTTTATTTTCACTTGTGTTTTGCCTTTTAAGTCCCCTGTGCAGTAGATAACATTAAATCTGACCTTGAATAACACTCTCATATCAGGCAATAATGACAGCACAGTTAGGCGGTCTAAAAGATTGGCTGTTAGGCGGTGTAATATTCAAGATCAATCTCCAAGTCATGTATCTGGACTAACTATACTAGGTTAATAACATTTGTTCTTTGTTGATGCCTTTATGTTTTTACGTATATATCTACATAAAAAATAACACACAAATAGTTGTACCTGATGAAAACTATCATTAATTTGTATAGGTACACCATGTAGTAATATAACTTCAAGGTATACAACATCAGAATTATATGCATCAAGCAGCAATTTAGTGCAAGCCAGGGAATTCAACTTTCGTAAGTTAATTGTAACACTTAAAAAGATTTAATTTCATGTAGTAGGTCCAATATTTTTGCGACAAAATTAATCATAGTTGGTCATTAAAACTGCACACATTGTGTTACAGTGACACCAACTGACGGCAGTTTAAACGAAGTTCATATACAAGAAGATCCATCTTTTATCACCCCAATTTCTAAAAACTTGAATGGTAACAATGCCAACTTAATAGACATGTCCTATGGAATTACTGGATTCCCTACTCCGGGTATGTTTTGCAGAATTAAAAACACTTTATAATTAATTGCATTTGTCTTTGTTGATAATAATGAAGTTAAAAAACTTGGTGTGAACTTTTTTACAGTTAGTCAAATTGACAATCCATTTGAAGAAGTTACAGTCCATGCAGATGATTCATTTAGGAAACCATGTACTAAAAGTGGCAGGTTCCAGCATTCTGGCATACCATATCCATCGGATGGAGATAATTTTACCACCGTTACTGGTAACTTCATATTAACTACAATAAAGCATAAATACATAAACACTATATCCATGCCAATTTGGTAATGTATGTTTCAGTTGAATTAGAAGATGGAGAGGATGATATGATATACACTGATGAAGATACTGTCGATGGACAATCCGAAAATGAAGATGAAGATGATGTTATTACAGATGAACTTCTAGCAGGTGTAAATTGTATTAACTCAATTACAAAAATGTTAGAGAAGACTTTCTCCGGAAGACCTTGATCTTCGCATAATGTGAATCATTCCAAATCTGGTATAATCTTCATACTCATCAATTGTATTAATATCTATCTTGATCATGGTGATCCAAATCACGCATGTGAATATTGTAGAGCTATTTTTTGGATCGAGGAGCGGTTGAACAAATGTAACACACGCAAGAAACCGGTATATTCAGAATGTTGTTTACAGGGACAAGTGAAGCTACCTGCACTTAAAGGTTGGCCAGAACTTTTACGTGTTCTCCTAACCAGTGATGATCAACTTAGCCGACATTTTAGAGAAAACATAAGGGCGTACAACATGATATTTTCATTCACATTGATTGGAGGGAAGGTACATGAAGGTGTTGCGCCTGGAAGAGGTCCTCAAATGTTTACAATTCACGGAGAGAATTATCACAAGATAAAAGATTTAGTTTGTCAACCTGGAGAAGTTCCCAAGTTTTCTCAGATGTATATTGTGGATACTGAGAATGAAGTGCGTCATCGACAAGAAGCTATGAGGTGTTTTAAGCATAACAAACATTCCACAATAAAGTTATATTATTGTCACATTATAATAAACTTTTATATTACTATACCATTAGTAATAACAGTTATATTTTTAATTACAGTCATGGGAAATCAGCTGAGAAGTACACAAAGAAGCCACCCCTCAAAGAGGAAATCATCAAAAGTATCATTGACATGTTAGATAAGGTGAACCCTTATGTCTAGCAGTTCATGTGCGCAAGGGACCGCTATAAGATGAAACCTGAGGAGACCTTCCATATGAGAATTATCAGTGGTCGTAAGAAGGACGGGCGGACCTATTGTGTCCCATCGGCATCCGAGGTTGCTGTCATCATTCCCGGAGATTTTCAAATGGAAATGCCAACCCGTGATATTATACTTCACGAAAGATCTGGACAGTACCAGAGGATAAGTGAGGTTCATATTTTCTATTTTGCTTTGCAATATCCTCTTCTATTTCCTAGAGGATAGGATGGTTTTACAATTGGTATTGTGAAAGGAGACCCGAAGAATAAGAAGACGATAAGTATGCGACAGTTCTTTGCTTATAGCATACAAGAAAGATCAAACGAGTCTCAGCTACTATTATATTGTGGAAGGCTATTCCAAAAGTTTTTGGTTGATGCATTCACAACAATTGAAATGAACCGGCTGTCATATTTAAGGAAGAACAATTCGAGTATTAGAGCTGCAAATTATGATTCTGTTGTTGAGGCATCAGAGACAGGTAACACCGACCTTAATGAACAAGGGAAAGCCTGTTATCTTCCAGCCACTTTTGTAGGGGGTCCAAAGAACATGAGAAATATGTATCTAGATGAAATGTCCGTATGTAAGAAATATGGCTTTCCAGATTTGTTCATCACGTTCACATGCAATTCGAAGTGGCCTGAGATTACTAGATTTTGCGAGAAACGTGGTTTAAAGGCCGATGACAAGCCAAAAATCATTTGCAGGATTTTTAAAATGAAACTTGACTCCCTTATGGACGATATTACAAAAAAACATATCTTTGGGAAGACAATATGTTGTAAGTATCATTTACATTATAATTTCTTTTAAGTTGATATTTGGATAATGCCCATATACTCTATAACTTATCTTCTTCCTTTTTGGCATTTTATTTTTACAGCAATGTATACTATTGAGTTCCAAAAATGAGGATTACCCCGTGCTCACATATTGATATGGATGGAACCAAAACATAAAATATCTCGGCCGGAAGATATTGACAAAATCATTTGTGCGGAAATTCCTGATCCAGCGCGAGAACCAGACCTTTATGAAATTGTCAAGGAGTGCATGCTCCATGGTCCATGCGAAAAAGATAACAAGAATGCCCCATGTATGGAAGATGGTGAATGTTATAAGTATTTTCCAAAGAAATTTATTGAAGAAACGGTAATAAACGAAGATGGTTTTCCTCTTTACCGTAGAAGGAAGTCAGGTCATGTAGTGGAGAAGAATAAGGTTGAAGTGAATAACAGATTTGTTATTCCGTATAACAATTATCTATTGTTGCGTTACAGAGCTCATATAAATGTCGAATGGTGCAACCAATCTGGATCAGTTAAGTACTTATTTAAGTATATTATGAAAGGGCCAGATTGTGTTTCGATTGTTATTGAGAGTGGGTCCGAAGGGAATCCTGCAGACAAGGAAGATCCCCTTAATAATATCGAGGCAAATAAGAGGAATGAGATTAAAGACTACTTTGACTGCAGGTACAATGGCCATTTCAAATATAGTATTTTTATTAATTTATTATACTTCTTAGTTTAGTCATTTAACAGTTGCTAATATATATTCTTTAGGTACGTTTCTGCATGTGAAGCTGCATGGAGAATAATGAAATATGCAATACATAACCGAGCCATCTCGGTCCAGCGGTTATCTTTTCACCAAGAGGGCAAACAATTCATATATTTCAAAGGTGATGACGAAATCCAAAAGGTTATGGATCAGCAAGAACTACTTGGTTCTATGTTTTTAGCTTGGTTTGAGTTGAATAAGACTAATGAATTAGCCAAGCAAAAGTCTTATGAAGAGATTCCAGAGTTTTTTTAATTATGACTCTAAACTGAGGCTATTCAGGCAAAGGAAAAAAAAAGCACGCACTCTTGGAAGGATAAACCATGTTCCACGGAGGATAGAAGATGGTTATTATATGAGAGTACTTCTCAATTACCAGCGAGGGCCCATATGTTTTGAAGAACTTAGAACTGTGAAAGGTGCCGTATGCGCCATATACAAGGAAGCATGCGAGAAATTGGGTCTATTGGATGATAACCAGGAGTATATTGATGATATACGTAGGTCAAGTATGTGGGCGACTGCTATACAACTTCGCAATACATTTGTGGTTATGTTTGAATCAGATAGTTTAACACAGCCAGATGTTGTATGGGAAAATATTTGGGAATTACTATCAGACAACATTCAACTTAAAAAACGGGTGGAATGGCATCGTCCAAGTTAATTTCCATAATCCGACTATCTGTATATAGTGTCTCTATATTATGCAGTGGTTACTGCTGCATAATATATATTTCTTGCAGATCTTTTGTTGAGTGATGATGAGAAGAAGTCTTTTGCACTCCATGAGATTGATAAGCTCTTAAGAAGTAGAGGTAGCTCATTAGGATTCTACAGATCTATGCCTTCTTTGCCAGAAAATCTGGAAGATAAATCAAATGCATTGATTGAGGATGAGAAAAGGTATGACCGTGAAAAGCTCAGGGAAGATAATGCAAAATGGATACAACAGATGACCCCGGAGCAAAAACAAATATATGATGATATCCTTTCATCCGTTGATGATGAAGTAGGACATGTGTTTTTTGTGAACGGATTTGGTGGCACTGGTAAAAAATTCCTCTGGAGGAGTCTATCTGCTAATGTGAGATCAAAAGGTAACATTTTACTTAATGTTGCTTCCAGCGGTATTGCATCTTTATTGTTACCAGGTGGTAGGACAGCTCATTCTCGATTTGGTATACCATTGACCCCCGATGAAGGCTCTACCTGTTCAATAGTAAAGGGATCTGATCAAGCAAAGTTGATAGAGGAAGCAAAACTGATTATATGGGATGAAGCACCCATGATGAGCAGATATTGTTTTGAATCTCTCAATCAAAGCCTGAATGACATATGCGGGAAATGTGAGGGCAATTTGTTTGGAGGCAAAAACATTGTATTCGGAGGGGATTTTAGACAAATTTTACTTGTCATAAATGGTGGTACTAGGACAGACGTAGTCATGTCAGCTCTTAATTCATCTTACATTTGGGATCATTGCACAATCTACAATCTTACCAAAAATATGCGTCTGATGAAGAATACACTTCCGCCAGATGAAGCCAAAGACGCTAAAGAATTTTCAGAGTGGATATTAAAAGTCGACGATGGAAAACTCGCTGAGCCTAATGACGGAGAAGCTCTCATAGACATACCTGAATATTTTCTTATTAGTCATGTAGATGATCCAATTCAAACTATCACTAGAGAGGTTTATGGCGATCCAAGGCTTCTACATAGGAAATCCCTACCGGATCCTGAGTTCTACCAATCTAGAGCTATTTTATGTCCAATCAACGACGGTGTCGATATGATAAATGAGCATATGCTAAACAACTTGGAAGGTTAGTACATATTTTCATATTAATATTTCTTACTGAATTTAAAACTACAAATACATTGATATTATAACTTAATGTTATTAACATCAACTCATAGGTGAGGAAATAATATTCTTAAGTTCTGATTCCTTAGATCCTGCTGACACAAGCTCTCCCAACAATTCTCTTTGCACTACAAACTTTTTGAATAGCATAAACATTGCTTGTATGCCAAGTCATGTTTTGAGATTGAAAGTTGGATGTCCTGTTATGTTCCTAAGAAACATAGATTCGAAAGAAGGTTTGATGAATGGGACAAGGCTACAGATTACAAGAATGGCTGAATTCATTATTGAAGCTGTCGTCATTACAGGAAATAAAGTTTGGGATATTGTGCATATTCCTAGGCTGCTAATAACACCATCGGATGTTAAGCTTCCTTTCAAAATGCGAAGAAGACAGTTGCCTCTACGAGTTGCGTATGCTATTACAATTAACAAAAGCCAGGGACAATCTTTGGACAATGTTGGTCTATATTTGCAGAAGTCGTATTTCTCACATGGGCAGCTATATGTTGAAGTGTCTAGAGTAACATCTAAGAAAGGTTTGAAGGTGTTAATCTTAGACAAACATGGAAAACCATGTACAAAGACGATTAATGTTGTATACAAAGAAGTGTTCGCCAAACTTTAGTTAAAACTTTAACATGTTTGAAAGTAATATTCATCAGTTTCTATAAATCCTGGTAATATTATATAAACTATAGCTAATGGAATCATGGTCATTTTTGCAGGTTGGGATTTTTACAGGTTAAGATTTAGATCTGTTAAATTTGTCATTTTAATAATTATCAATTATTCTCAATCTCATTCTTCTTAATTCCTTTTGAATTTTAAATTTTGCAAAAGAATTTAAATTATTTACAAACTAATGAGTTTTAAAACTGATGTTAATATAGTTACGATATATAAAACAAAAGCAAACTTATAATTATTCTACATGTTTTCCCAATACAAGTTATTAAAATGGATTTGCGTTAATTTTAACAATATAATCTAAAGTGGTTAAATTGTCGGAGGCCATGGATAATCTTTGAGACTTGGATAACAATATAATCACAGTAGAAGGTAACCTGAAACACATATATGATAAATTATATTCAGACATAAACTTTCAAAATCTTAAATGATTCAGAAATTGTTTTCTATATTATTGAGAGAACAACGTATATAAACTAACAAAATAAACCAACATTGTGTTTTGATAAAGAATAATTACCAGTGCTTGAATTCTGTAACTTCACGTATTTGTGGGTCGAATACAATTTTTGCTGCTTGAGACTTGTGAACATAATAATCACCATCGATTCCTGTCGAAGATGAAAAACAAAACTGCAAAACGGATTATACTTAATAAAGTACATAAACGAAAACAATATTCAAACATACCTTTGTCTTTAGGAGACACCCGGAAAAACTGCAACACTAATATCAGCTCAAATGGATTATTATGTTCTTCCAATTTTTTCTCAAACTCAAAAGCAATATCTTCATATAAAACACACTCTAATAATTCTTGCCTACAAACATATATAAATTATCATCATTACTCCCAGTACAAGTAGTGTAAATGATCATAACACAAAACACCAATTTATGACTCACTTCATATTGATCAGTAATAACTTCTTCCAATTGTACTTTTTACCAAAAATATTTTCCCAGTATTCATCTTCCAGGAACTCCAGCGGATAAGAGGTTACCAAAGCACCGATCAAATCTATGTGAAATTAAATGATTTATCTTATAATTTCTCATAACAAATAACAACGTAATAATATAAAATTTAAATGAGTAAAATATAGTAATACAAACTCTTACCAACACAATATTTTTCATCTTTCTCACCTCCAATAATTTTCTTAAAAGGAACGGAACTAAACATCTGATCTTGGTTTACGTCGAAAGAGTGACTAATTGTTGTATAACTGAAAATTCTGATCCTCAAAGGGTTCTCCACAATCAAATATTCAGATGAAGCATCGTAGACCTGAAAATCATCGAAATAATACCAAGAACCTTCCTTGACAAACTGGTTAACTTGGTTAGGATGATTTCCCCTATACAAAGCCTCAATCTTAGAACCCTAAATTAAATAAAAATGGTAGTCAAACAACCACCATAGTATATACTGCTGATTCAAACATTCAAAAGAATAAAAATATTTAAATAAAACAACCTTTTCATCACCCAGAATAAAAGTGAGATACTTTTCACTTTCATCTACGGTAACAAGCCATTTCCTTATGACTTTCACACGAATGATAGTACTTCTCATTCTAGGATAAAGATCCGTAATTTTTGATTCCGTAACATCTCCCATTTTGAAAATTTATAAATACACAAAAAGAAAAAACAATTCGTCTCTGAAATATAGAGACCAAAAAATTAGTTATTATTATCTTGCGAGAAATGGAAAGTGTGTAGAAAACAAATTAGTAAATTCTGATTGACGTTAAGGTCAACTAATTTATTACAAAGAGTGTAAACATGCATATAACTTATTAAATAGCAATGAATAACACAACTTGAGACTTAAACAAAACCAGACACGTCGTTTCGGATGTTGTAATTACTAATTAAGCATTTAATGATCTTATCATTTTCCAAATAAGAATTGTTTTTGTTATTATAGCGTTCTAACTTTTGAATTGCGATCTGGTCTTTTAGACAAGGTCCATGTATTTTTAATGGGTTTATTATTAAAATCCAAATAATCTTGGGTATGGCCACAAACTTAATCCATTTCATAATTCCGATTAAGTTGCGTGTGTGTACGACAAATTAATAATTGAAAACATCGGTGAAAACCAATTTAATAGCAAAGGCATTAAACTGAAATATGTGAATGCGCTATATTATAGGAAGAGTTAAATGCTATTAAAGTAATGACATATATATATATATATATATATATATATATATGTATACGCAATCTTACTCGAAAGGAATTTTAGTCTGAACAAATTAGCATCAAATAATCTTCGAATATTTTATATTCCCTTTACACACACCACCATAATATTTATTTACTCCCATGCATGATATTAATTATTGAACCTGTAACATCCGTGATCGAGATTTTGAAAAGGATTTAAGAGAATTATTTCCGCGGGAAATTAATTGGGGTTGTTTTTGTAACTTTTGGAAGTTTGGGGTCAATTCGTAATTCAGAAGAAATGGAGGGGCTTATTTACAATTTTTGAGAAGTGTGTGTGAACCCTATTATTATTAGAACGATCGAGCAGCCTCCTTCTTCCCTTGTGTCGTGCGATTTGAGAGAGGAAAAGGAGAGGAAGAGTTTGGTGATCGGTGGAGAAGCTTGTGCCGTGGTGGTGCCGTGTTAGTCAAGTTTCATCGTCTCCCATCTCTTGCTCGGTAAGTTTCATCTCCTCTTCTCTTTTGATCGGTTAGAATCCTTGGGTAGAGTCTTTAGGGCTAGACCGATTGTTATTGGTGGTGATGATCGTGCCTTGTTACCAAGCGCCGTGGTGCCATCGGCGGTGAGCGGTGCGGCTGGCCGGCGTGAAGAGAAGCTCGGCGTTGGTGGCTAGGCGTTCGTGATCGTCACGTGGTGGAGGCTGGGTGTGAGGAAGCGCTGGCCTTGGGGTAACGTCGGAGCGCCGGCGGCGGGAGCTGTTTGGGCAGCGGCGAGGGTGGTGGCAAGCTCGAGCAGAGGCGGCGTGTCATGGAGGGGCGAGCGGCTCGTGATCTTGAGGAAGAAGAAGATGATGGAGTTGTTGGTTAAGGGGATTTGGTTTTGGTTAATTGAACCAAGGGTGGTTCAATTTATTTAATTGGTTTAGTAGTGGTTTAATTCAATTAGTTGGTTTAATTAGGTGGTTCAAGTTAAGTGAGTTGATTTAGGAAGTAAACCGAGAATTAATTTAATTGGATAATTAAATTAATTTGAACCATGGTTTGGTTCGGTTTAGAGATTAATTTATAATTAATTGTGGATATTAATTATGGAGTTAATCAGGGAAATTAATTTAATTGGGAATTAAATTAATTTGGACCGTGGGTTGGTCGGTTTAGGAGATTATTTCATTGATTAATTTTTCGAATATTAATTATGAAATTAATCTGTGGCAGATCGTCGTTGAGTCGGTTTATGCGGTTGCGGGTTTTTATCGAGAGTTCAGCCGTTGTCGAGGTGAGTGCGTGATTGCGATGATTGATGTAGGTTAGCGTTCATGGTGTTTGTTTGTGTGAATTCGTGTTATATGATTGATTGATTGAGGATTGGTGATGATTTGATCGTGGTATTACTGTTTGATTGATCGGAAAAATGTAAATTGTGGTTATTGAAATGTGATAAAATTGATAATGTTAATTTATGTTAATCTTTCGCGGGATGACCGCTCCACTGAGTAATTATGATAATACTCACGCAACTCGTTTTTCCTAATTGTGTTGCAGGTAAAGGAAAAAGAAAAGTGTGACCGCGGGATCACGGCATTAGGGAGAGGATGATAGGATTTGTTGTTTCGATGTTTAATAAGTCTAGTGAACCCGGTTAGGTTGCTAGAGTTATTTATTATTTGAATTGGAATTATTGGTTATTGATTATTTTGCTGAATTAAATTTTATGGAATTTCCGCTATATAAAAAAAAAAAAAACCCGGGTGTTACAGAACCAACATTGGACTACACAGTCATTCGCATTCCAATCTTTTAGTATTTGGAATTGTGTATTCGCATGTTATGCATTTTTGGTACTAGACAATGGTTAATAATAACTAGGGAAATTGGGTTGAATAACACTAAAAAAAATTATAATTGAAAATCTAACCAATTAACCTAATTTTAATGGATAATATTATGCCACATAGGTTACTTTTTGTTAGTTTTCAAATTATTAATTTTTTCTTTGTTATTAAGCAAATTAGCCCTAATAACTATTTGTTTTTGAGTTTCATTTGTCGAATATTTTATATTCCCTTTACACAACAACCATAATATCTACATTCTTAAAACGTTTTAGATTAATGCAACATTCACGGTAACAAAATATATTTTTCTTTATCACTAGGTAAAAAGTGTAGCCCTTAAAATAATATATCTATATATACCTTATTCCGTTTTCAAAATGCAGATATCTTTAGACAAATGCTGTAAAATGTCATTCCTCCTCGAAGTTGGTGATGATTCGCATGATCATATAAATGGTAAACAATTAGTGGATGATTATTTCAAACTATATATTTTCATACTATGAATTGTATTCATTAAAAATGTTATATTTTTTGCAGATGATTTACTTAGTCTGAACACCTTATCTATTTCTGATTGTATTGTCCTTCCTTTTCATCTACCAAATCCGGAATCTCAGGTGTCATCCGGTGTAAACGGAAGATCTAAACTTACAAGTTGGTTCGAATATAACCAACAAAGCACCGAAGCCAGAACATTAACGTATGTAGATTTTGGTTCTAAATACGTTTGGGAGCAATGAAATTTATATGGACCTTTAGGCCTGGATTTAGTACTAAAACAAGGTTAGCTTACGATCCTCGACCCACCGGTGAATCTTACTACCTTTATCTCATGCTATGGATTGTAAAGGGTCCAACATGCTTTGAAGATGTTCGTACAGTTGACGGGATTGTTTACCCTAATTTTAAACAGGCATGTCATGCATTAGGCATAATAGAATCTTCAAATGAGTTCGTTCGTATGATTATTGAAGCTGAACGATCGTCTTCTAAGAAGGAACTCGAACATCTGTTATCCATTTTAAAACTGGTCGTCCATGTTGAAGAATATGATACCATAGTATCTATGTTTCGTCTTAAGTTTAGGTAATATGTATTCGTATGGGGTTGAATCATAAGTATTGTTGTTCATCTTAGTTTTATGAGATATGTATTGTCGTTCATCTTAGTTTTATGAGATATGGTTATTTACACTTTAACTAATAAAATAATTGATGATTTATGGAAATGCATTAATTACAAAGTAAAACATCATTATTTGTGGAAAAAATAAAAAACCGAAAAATCAATCTTGAAGATTAAGCTGGAGTAGGAAGTTAAAACTTTCATATTTAATACGAATAAGTAGAAAATATTAAGTCTTATATTTCGAATAAGTACATTTCCATAATAAAATGACACCAACTACATTATAGGAATATAGTAATCACCACGCGATTCGCTAAACATTTATATATGCAGAATAATAACAAAAAAGTATATATACTCAATCGTATTCGAAAAGAATCTTCGAGCACCACAAAAGACCATCAAATGTCATTTTTCCATAACAACACGCAACCATAATATCTTTATTTCTAAATTGTAAAAGATTGTGTGCAGTAAAATCTTATTTATAAATAGAAACTATATAAGTGTTTCTTTAATTTACATATCAAACAGTTTTGTGCAACCATCTCCAAAACATTCAAAGTCTACCCTAACCATTTACACCAAATGTAATGTTGATAAAGTTGTCTTGAAATAATGTTTCCAAAATGCACGTATAAGCTTTTTTATGTTTGAATAATTAATAGGTTGACAAATTTATTGTTGAACATAAATTACCTTCAACTATGTAACAAAGTAGGTTTGTTGTCAACTCACAACAAATCAGTATCATTGTGGCGTGAGCCGTCAGTAGTCTTTTGCATGTTCATAAATATTGTTATAACCAACGTCTTTTTTTTTAAAAGTAATTACCAAGAATTTTTATGGAAAATATACTTTTTAGACTATAAATACTTTTACACAATAATATATTCACTTACCCATTTTCTACAGTATATAAACCAATCTTAAATCATTCTTATTTTCCTTTTATTTGACTTATTAATCTTCTTCCTCATCTCCTAGAGAAAAAAAAAACTTTGGATTACTCTTACGCTCTTTCTCGATTACACCTTAATTCCTCTTTCATTGCTATAATCCATGTTAAAGTCTTGCGCAAATGGTTTACTAGAAACGTATACAATCGTCAAAAAATCCATTTTATTCTTGGTGATGGATTGGTATATGTTTTGTTTGTTTCTTATAATATCAATCACTTGAATTTGTTTTAATGCTCTGTTCAGTTTATTATCATTAACATATTATTATTAATTTTTTTGTAGGGAGGAAAAATCGAAGCCGTGTATGATGGAAATCGGATAGAGTTATTGTCTAACCATGTTCAAGAAGGTGAATGAAAAACGTTTGTTGGTTTTAAAGTTGTCGTTGATCCAAATCCCAGCAAGAACATTAACAATTCGTTTTTGATTAATATCCTCGATACCACGTCAATCACGGATTGTACTCATCAAACATTTGGTCATTTCTTTGATTTTGCACCATTTGAGAGTATATTTGCTGGGATGATCAATGAGAACGTCTCTCTCAGTATTAACAATAATCAAATAATCTTTAGATAAAATTCAATCGACTAACAATAATTTAATGATATATTCGGTATTAACAAATAATCTTTCCGATCAGTTAATATCTCAACAAAACTTACAAGAAATTAATGACTACAAATTTCATTACTAGAAATGAAGTAAAATTAATATTGTGTTTCCTTTTCATGACTTTTTATATTCCCGAGTTTCATTATATATTTCTCATGCATTATTCTCGGTTACCGTCTCAGACAAATCAAATATTTTGAAAAATATACCACTTTCTTAAGTGAACCATTTCTGTTTGATTGGATGTTTGAATGACAATACTTTATTGTCTTGGGAAATGATTATTTATTTGCCTTAACATGTGTAGAGCATATCAAAATAAGATCTTGCAAATAAAAAGTTCTCATTTCAGTAAAACACATAAATTCTCCATACATTAACCTTTCAATTTTGCTTCTACACAAATGGATCCAACGAAATTACACCAATTGAAGGAAGATTTTTTAACAGAAGCAAATGCGTTCATAGAGAAAATGGATAAAATTCGCCAAATCGAAGATGAAAAATTCAAGTTCCTTTGGGAAATATTTCTAAAGCTACATGACCTAAAGTTCTCTTACAACAGAATTTGTGAAGAGGAGAAGAGCAAAATCGATAAAGAATTCAAATGGAACGAAGTCAGCCTCAAATCACACTACCTAAAACAGTCAATAAGAGCTAATATAACCAGACTAGACATGAATCTTATGGAAAAAGTAAAGATCATTGAAGATGCAATGGAGATGATGAAGGATCAAAACCAAGAAGCTAATTAAGGAATAGTTTTTTATTACCATTTTAATGTTGTTATAAAAAATTGAATCGATTAATAATATTGATATTTCCAAATTAGCAAACGATCTTAATAATAATTTATCTCTCATCGTAAATGATTTGAAGATTCAATTGTACTTTTGTATATAATGTTTCCTTCAATATTTAAGATTCATACATTGTAATTTACAGGTTAATAATTACGTAATTTATTTATAACCATAAATAGTTTGAAAAACAAATTTTTCGCAACTGAGAGATTTTTTATTATATGTACTAATGCAACTAATGCATAGTGAATCATAAAGATAAATATCGATTATATTCGTTTTGGTCAGATAAATATTATGAATATTGATTATATTCGTTTTCCATTTAGGTTACTAAAACGTTATTACGTTCTATTAGTTATAATTGGCCAACTAAAATGGATTTAAAAACAATTAATATGATTAATATTCAATATTTATCAAACCCAAACATATTGTGTTTCCTTTTCATGACTTTTTATATTCCCAATTTTGATCATATATTTCTCATGCATTAGTTTCGGTCACCGTCTGAGTATTTTACTTTACCAAATCATCGAATTTTTTTTTTATTCCCACAAAATATCTTATTCTTGAATAAAGTGATTCCAGTGTTGCTATTGAATCTTGCAATTCAAATCCTTCACAAATCCATTCAAAAGCTTCCAAGAAATGTGGCTCGGTTCTTAAAATAACAATCGACCGTTCTGTTCACAGTTCTTCTGTCTTTCAACCAAAAGGTTTAACACTTCCTCTGATTTTGCATGCTGATCAGAAGTTTTCGTCACTAAGGTAAGTTTTCGTAAACTTAGAGTAGGTTTTAAGTATAGTTCAGGAATTAATTTTGTTTGGTATCTTGATAGATCGTTGAAAAATATCATTGTGCCTTGGCCTCTCATAAGAGGATAATCAAGGAAAAAAAAGACTAGAAATCAAGCAGAAGAAATTGGAGAAGAAAATACGATGTTTGGAATCTAAACCTAAGGATTGGATTCGTTTGGGTTTTGAACAAATTGCTCATATTCCAGAAATAATCCCTTCTGTTTTTAATAACAACTTTGAAGGTTCCTCTCAATCATCGATGAATGAAAGTAAATTTCTCAATCGTCTTGCCCAACAATACCCTCATACACTTTAAAAACACAACTGAGACTATGTCTTTAAATTGATTAATTGTGTTTAGTTAATTTTAGTCTTAGAAATCATCCTCTCCGGCCTTCAATGAGATTCCGCGGTGAGATGGATACCAGAGATAGAGGTCGTGGCAGAGTTGGTGCCCGTGGGGGCAGAGCAGTAGCCCGTGGTGGCAGAGTTGGTGGCCGTGGAGGCCGAGACTGTGGCCGTGGACCAGTTGTTGAGTCATCAGAGAGCGTGTGGAGTAGACTTGGGGTGAATTCTTGGCTGATTTCAACGCCAAGTATTTCCCTCAGGAGGCTCAAGATCGTCTCTAGATGAGGTTTATGTCGTTGACGCAGAGAGAGCTGTCAGTGCGTGAGTATGACGCCGAGTTCAGCATGCTGGTTGTTCATACTGGGCGTGCTTTGGATGACGAGCGGGCTCTGGTGCAGAGGTTCTTGCAGGGACTTCGTTGAGCATCAGGACCCAGTGCAGGGGTGGTAAATTCGTCTCGAGGGCGGATCTAGTGGAGCTAGCGACTTCTATTGAGGAGGATCAGCATGGGCAGTCTGGTCCGCTTATTGTTCAGCCTGCCGTTATTCCTGTTGTTCAGGCAAGGAGTCTGCAGCCGCAGCAGCAGCAGCAGCGTAGAGGTCCTGGTTCTGGCAAGGGCGGTAAGCCTGCGGAGGGCCAGAAAAGGAGATGGGATGATCCTTCTAGGGCGCGGTAGTATAGAGCATCGGGTGGCGAACTGTCCTAAGGTCTCCCAGGGGGCTAAGGTTTGCTTCCATTGCGGAGGGCCGGGGCATTTCAGGCTGATGTATCCCAGTTGCAGCAGCCAGGTGTAGCAGCGATTCATTCTGCTGGAGTTCAGCCTTTGGGTCAAATTGTGGAAGTGCAGCAGCCGATTGGTCAGATTGGTCCAGCACCGCATGAGTATCCTTCGGCGGATTTTGGTCAGCATAGTGGCGCAAGGCAGATCACAGGGTTCTCAACGCATGTGAATTGTGTAGGGACCTTGTTAGTGGGCGGTTTTGAGTCCCACGTGATGTTTGATTCTAGAGCATCGAACTGGTACATTACTCTGGAGCATGCCGAGAGCAGTGGCATCCGGAGCAGCACTGGTGAGCGTGCAAGCATGGTCAAGGTGGCTTGAGGAGGGTTCCTTGCTACTTTGGGCCGTGTTAGAGCAGTGGATATTCGGATCGCGGGGCAGTCAATGCCAGCAGACTTGGTGATTAGTCCAGTGGCGCTGTATGATGTGACTCTTGGGATGGACTGGTTATCGTTCTACATGGTTCATCTAGATTATTTCAGAGGTAGAGTGAGCTTCGAGCGTGATGGTGGGAGGTTGATATTTCAGGGGCTGAGACCGACTTCCAGTAGTCTTGTGATCTCGGCTATTCAGGCAGAGCAGATGTTAGAGCGAGGTTGTGAGGCGTTTTTGGTGACGATTGTGATGACGGAGTCCGGTGGTGAGGTTGCTTTTGAGGATATTCGAGTTGTTCGAGATTTGTCCGGTGGTGAGGATATTTTTCGGTCATTGAAGGGATTACCACCATCTCGGTCTGATCCTTTCACGATTGAACAGGAGCCTGGAACAGCTCCGATATCTAAGGCTCCTTACAAGATGGCTCCAGCAGAGTTAGCGGAGCTGAAGAAGCTGCTAGAGGACGTTTTGGGTAAGGATTTTATTCGTCCGAGTGTTTCGCCGTGGAGAGAACCGGTTATGTTCGTGAAGAAGAAGGATGGGAGTTTCCGGTTGTGCATCGATTACCGGGGGCTTAACCGAGTCATTGTGAAGAACAGGTACCCTCTCCCGATGATAGATGAATTGCTGGATCAGCTGAGGGGTGCTACCTAGTTCTCCAAGATTGACTTGGCTTTTAGATATCATCAGATTCCGATTGATGAGGCAGATGTTCGCAAGACGGCATTCAGGACGCGTTATGGGCATTTCGAGTTCTTGGTCATGCCTTTTGGGTTGACGAATGCGCCTGCGGTATTCATAAGATTGATGAACGACGTGTTCAAGAAGTATCTGGACGTGTTCGTTATCATTTTCATCGATGATATTCCGGTTTATTCGAGGAGTCCCGAGGAGCATGAGACTCATTTGCGGTTGGTTCTTGAGAGGCTTCGGGAGCAGAAGCTGTATGCTAAGTTGAGCAAGTGCAGTTTCTGGCAGCGAGAGATGGGTTTTCTTGGCCATATTGTGTCCGCAGAGGGAGTTTCTGTGGATCCGGCTAAGATTGAGGCTATTCGAGATTGGCCTAGACCGAGCAGTGCTACTGAGATCAAGAGTTTCTTGGGTTTGGCAGGTTACTACCGGAGGTTCGTCAAGGGTTTTGCGAGTATGGCCCAGCCGATGACGAGGGTTACCGGTAAGGATGTTCCATTTGTTTGGTGATATAATGCATTTTTGGCGCATTCTAACCTTTGTTTTGTAGGTTTTTATCGAGTCTTTCTTTCTCTTTTGAGTCATTTTAGGTCTAAAGGAGGCTTAGGAACATGAATAGGAGTCATTGGGGGTAATTGGGGCAAAAGAGACGAATATGGAGAAAAGATGGTGTTTTTTATAACCGAGCACCTGCTCGGTTTGGAGCGAGCACCTGCTCGCCTGAGGACTCAAAGATTAGAAGTTCCCTGGAAACCGGACCGGTCGATCCAACCATAAGACCGACCGGTCCACACCCGAAGTCCCAAAGCCGAAGCCCCTTGGAATCTGGACCGATCGGTCCCTCACCCGAAGACTCGAAGCCAATGTCCCTGGGATCGGGACCGACCGATCAGGCACTAGGGACCGACTGGTCCCCACGTGAAGACGCGAGACCAAGCCCCCTGGAATCAAGACCGGCCAGTCCAAGACACAGACCGACCGGTCCCGAGGTGAAACCCTGAAGACAAAGTCCGATTCAATCGGGACCAACCGGTCCGAAACCCAAACCGACCGGTCCCGTGCCCAGATCCGATTTTAACCTACTTTTTAGTATAAATAAGAGGTAGCCACCTTTGAAAAAGGAGAGTCAGAAAAACAGTTCCTTTTTCTCTTTTACCCAGACACGTTACTTTTAGATTTCTTTGGAGACTTTATCAATTGTTCTACTCTTTGGTTTGCAATTTGGAGGATCATTCCACAACTTTGTTTTGAGAAGAATTCTAAACCCTATCTCTTTCAATATCATTATCATGAATTCTCCTTGCATCTTTGTTGTGTTTGATTCCATCATGCTTGAGTAGTCCATTAGCTAGATTAGGGGATTTCAATGGTGATTTAGGATTGATTAGTGACTGAGCCAAATAGGATAGATTATCATATGTCTTCATCAATTGGGATTCGTAATGCTTAGGCTAGCATGACCGCCTAGTCTATGATTTCAAGTTTAAATTTTTCACGACAGTGCTCTAGGTTGCTAGATAAACCATTGGTGAGCAATTGGTGTGCAACCAACGACAATTTATTATTGCCATCAATTGTGAACAAATTGAACCTTTTCGATAATGCTTGTCAACATCTCTGAATTCAAACGACAGTTTAGGCATTTAGGTTGTTAGACAAAGATGTTGATGCATCACGACAGTGGGGCAATATTATCTTTATGTTTGAGTTCTAGACCGAATTGCATTAGTTCCTGAATAGTAGCTCAGTCCTTAGTTCAAAATCACCGGCGAATGACCTTGATCTAGTGTTTGTTTAATCTGAATTTT
Organism: Draba incana; assembly: GCA_963576765.1. Lineage (NCBI taxonomy): Eukaryota > Viridiplantae > Streptophyta > Magnoliopsida > Brassicales > Brassicaceae > Draba > Draba incana. The sequence goes on along the minus strand of OY755203.1, from coordinate 21,802,771 downwards.
ACATCGAATTTAATTGTTGTTTTCATTGTTTCATTATAATCAAGAACTCATATTTTATCTTAGCTTTAAATTAGAATCTATAGTTTCATAGTGTAACCTTGCTCTCTGTGGATTCGATACCATATATACTGCTGCGATTGTCTGTGCACTTGCAGAACTATTTTGGGTTAAAACTTTGCACATCATTTGGTCACCGGAGTGCGAGAAGAGCTTTGCGAAGCTCAAGGGGATGTTGACTAGTACACCGGTATTGGCATTACCCGAGCCGGGGAAACCTTATACCGTTTATATTGATGCTTCAGGAGTTGGTCTGGGTTGTGTTTTGATGCAGTAGGGTTGAGTCATCGCGTATGCTTCGAGGCAGTTGCAGGGTAGCGAGCGTAATCAGCCTATGCATGATCTAGATTTGGGAGCAGTAGTGTTTGCTCTGAAGATCTGGAGGTCTTATCTCTATGGAGAGAGAGTGCAGATTTTTACGGATCACAAGATTCTGCTGCATATCTTCACTCACCTATCATCCGGGCAAGGCTAACCAAGTAGTAGATGCCTTGAGTCAACAGAGGTTTGTTTCAACCCGTGACCAGGATATCGAGGATTTGGTGGGCGAGATTAGCTTGTTGCGTCTTTGTGCCATTTCGCAGGAACCTTTGGGCTTAGAGGCAGTCGATCAGGCAGATCTTCTTAGTAGGATCAGAGTGGCTCAGCAAAGTGATCAGGGTTTAGTTGGTGTGTCACGAGCTGAGGATTCTGAGTTTATTGTCTCTCCGAATAGGATGATTCTGATTCGTGGTCGTGTTTGTGTACCTCGAGATGAGGCGTTGAGGCAGGAGATCTTAAGGGAGGCTCATGAGAGAAAGTTCTCGATTCATCCAGGTGAGACCAAGATGTATCGTGATCTCAAACGGTATTATCGCTGGGTCGTGATAAAGAGCGATGTGGCGGCCTATGTTTCTAAGTGTAATGCGTGTTTGTTGGTCAAGGCCGAGCACAAGATTCTGAGTGGTCTTCTACAGAGTTTGTCCATTCCTGAGTGGAAGTGGGATATGATTACGATGGATTTCATGGTCGGGTTACCTGATTCGAGGACATATAATGCTATATGGGTGATCGTAGACCGGTTGACTAACTCAGCACACTTCTTGGCCATTAAGAAGACCGATGGAGCGGCTAATTTGGCTAAGAACTTTGTGCAGGAGATTGTGAGGATGCGTGGAGTGCCAGCCAGTATTGTGTCTGATCAGGATCCCAGGTTTGCATCTGAGTTTTGGGGAGCGTTTCAGGCAGAGATAGGCACTAAGGTGCATATGAGTACGGCTTATCACCCGCAGACTGACGGGCAGTCAGAGATGACTATTCAGACTATGGAGGATTTGCTAAGGATGTGTGTTTTGGATTGGGGTGGTCATTGGTATGATCACTTAAGCTTAGTAGAGTTTGCGTATAATAACAGTTTTCAGGCGAGTATCGGGATGGCTCCTTTTGAGGCATTGTATGGAAGGCCATGTAGGAAACCTTTATGCTGGACCCAAGTGGGGGAGCGCAGTATTCATAGAGCTACCTATGTTCAGGAAACAACAGAGAGGATCCGAGGCGTGAGATTGAACATGAAGGAAGCTCAGGATCGTCAGAGGAGTTACGCTGATAAGCAGAGGCGGGAGCTTGAGTTCGCGGTTGGAGATCGCGTATATCTCAAGATGGCTATGTTGAGGGGTCCTAACAAATCCATTTCGGAGAACAAGCTGAGTCCGTGTTTTATGGGTCCGTTTCCTGTGGTAGAGAGAGTGGGACCGATAGCATATCGGCTTGCATTACCACCGATCATGAAGGCATTTCATAAGGTTTTCTATGTGTCAATGTTGAGGAAGTGCATGCATGAGTCGGAAGAGTTAGTGCCAGAGATCTCTGCAGATCTTCAGCCTAATTTGACGGTCCCGGCGGTTCTTGTGAGGATTCTTGAGAGGAGAGTCAAGGAATTGCGCCGGAAGAAGATTCCGTTGTTGCGTATTTTATGGGATTGTGGCGGTTGCCAGGAGGAGAGTTGGGGGCCAGAGGCAAAGATGAAGCTGAAGTTCAGAAAGTGGTTTGACAAGCAGGTCACCGTTTGAGCTTAGCTTTCTTTGTGGTTCTTGTTTCATTTGGCCTTTGTGCCAGTGTTGTTGTTTTCAACTCTTGTAATTCCGTTTCGTTGTAATGATATACGCTTTTGGGGATTTATAAGATGAGTTTTCCTTATATTTCTATTGCACCAGATTGTATATTCCGAATTTTTTTGAGTGTGTTGACCAGTGGGGGTCGTGTTCTGTGGATATTCCGGTTAGGGAATATGGAGTTTAGATCACGTGAGGTGACCTAGTCACTGATGACGGTGGTTTTCCAGAGTATGTATCGGGGACGGTGGTTTCCTGTATACATGTTAAGAGATGGTGGTTCTCTCTAGGAGACGGTGGTTTTCCTGTGTACTTATACTGGGACGGAGGTTTCCGTTATAGTACAGAGTACCTACATTGGGACGGTGGTTTCCTCTATAGTGCGGGGAGACGGTGGTTCTCTCTAGGGGACGGTGGTTTCCCTAGAGTGTGTGTTGTGTGTGGATGAGTTAGACGTAATAAATGTCTGAGAAACGTGCGTATAAACATAGGATTAGTTCGTGAGCCTCAGAGATTAGGTGAGAGTCTCTTGTGGTATTGACCGGTGGGGGCCGGAGTGTAGTCCTGTGTGGACGTATTTTTGCGGGATTTGAGGTCGAATCCAAATTAGTGGGGGAGAATTGTAACATCTCGAAACCAAATATTGATTTTTGGTTTGGGGTGTCGATCGACACCATGTTCTGCGATTTGTTAGTTTTGTTTTAAATCGCTCGATTAATGTGGTTTAGCCGGTATAGGGTTTTGGGAACCCTAGAGTTGCGTTTTACAACATGAGCAGTCGTGTTTTCTGAGGTGAAAAAGAAGAAAAGAAAAAGGAAAAAGTTTCCGAGAGAATTTTGAGTGATCCGAGGCGTTTCGTGATCCGTTTGTCGTGTTCCTTCGTTCTTCGTTTTCCCTTGCCATTCATGTGTCGTTGTTGCTGTGATTCTCGGTGATTTCCAGTGAAGAAATCATCCGTTCGTCGCTGTTGCAACTCCGTTCTTCGTCGTTTCGTCGAATTCTCGAGGTGAGTGCGTGACCGTAGGCTCGGATTATCGAATAGCGATTAGCGACGAATTTAGATATTTAAGAATGGAATTTCTGGGTGTTTTGTGTGATGATTTCGTGTGTTGATTGAGTTGAAATCGTGTGATTGTGTGTTTTGTGCATTTCGGTTTCGGGGAAGAAACCTAGTGTCGATCGACACCTTATCGTGTATCGATCAACACCAAGGTAAAACCAGCGTTGATCGACACCGTGCGATGTGTCGATCGACACCCTGTGATTTCTGAATTAAATATTTTAAATTATTTGTTAGTTGTTGTTCGGTTATTCGTACTTAGCATGTAGACGGGAGGACCGTCTCACTAAGTATTTATTAAATACTTACGCAACTCGTTTTTCCCAATTGTGTTGCGGGTGAAGGAAAAGGAAAAGTGTGATTGCGGAATCATGGCTTTAGGGAGAGGATGATTAGGATTGTCTTTCGTTTCTTTTCTGTTTGCTAAGTTTCTAGTGAACCCGGTTAGGTTGCTAGAAATGCATCGAATAATTGTTGGTGATTATTTGCACATTTGATTTATTATTATTTTATTATTGGATTATTGGTTGATAAGTTTATTTCCGCAGTAGAATTAATTAATAAAAAAAAATAGACCGGGTGTTACATATTTCATGTTAGATGGGGTCTAATTGCACTTAAAAGTAGTTTTCCACAAGTTTTAGCCTATCTTTACGGAAGACATAAACACATAAACTCATAGTGGAACCTGTAGAGAAATTATGGCACAATTATGTTTTTAAAGTGTGGTTATATTTCATGCTAAATGAGTTCTAATTGTACTTAAAAGTAGTTTTCCCCAAGTTTTAGCCAATTTTTTACGGAAGACATCAACACCTAAACTCACAGTAGAACATGTAGATAAAGTAAGACACAATTATGTTTTTAAAGTGTGATTATATTTCATGTTGGATGGGTTCTAATTGCACTTAAATTAGTTTTCCACAAGTTTTAGTCAATCTTTACGGAAGAGATAAACACTTAAACTCATAGTTGAACATGTAGAGAAAGTATGACACAATTATGTTTTTATAACGTGGTTAAATTTCATGCTAGATGGGTTCTAATTGTACTAAAAACTAGTTTGCTATAAGAAAAAGAGATTGGATAAAACTTAAACCAAATAACCTTACATAATTGTTTCAATAATAAGAACCAAAATAACAGTAACACATAAGCTTAACAATGTTTGCATATGGAATATTAGAAAACAACAAGAGAGAGGGAGATAGAGAGAGATGTGTAAACTTAAGATAAAAGAATTCTTATATAATAATGAAGAATCTTCAATTCCTTACAGAGTCGCAATGGTTTCAACTATGTCAAGCTTCATTTTCTTCTTTGGTGGTTCATCTTCAGTCACAATTATACGGGGAAAAAAATAATTCGTATAATTAACGAGAAACTTGAATAAAATTGAAATTTAAGACAATAAAAACTGGATTTTCATTTTTGTATATAAACTAAACCTAGTAGTCATTGATATGAGACAATAATTCGTTTGGATGTGGTTAATTGTCTTCAGCCGAGAATGAAAAATACCGATGAATATTTGAATGTAATCACATTTTTGTGGAAACAATGGATTCAGTACATGATGGGAATTGCTTCTATTGGTGATGTAACGTCTACAACGTGTAACTAATTTTTACAAATATTAGTTCAAGAAAGTGATCACTTGATATCTCAAATTATAGTTCAAGAAAGTAAGAGTAGAATCCAATGGTAATACATTAATGTTGTCTAGCCAAAGAGATTTGTAGTTTGCGACATATGTAGTTCATGTTTGCGTCGGTTACATTGGTAATAATTATACTAATGTTCTAAAAAGCGTTCTAGGCGTTCGTATAGGCGACACTTAGGCGCTAGACCCCTATAGACCGTGACAATTAACGCTTTGACAGCCTAAAATATTACAATATTATAAAAATATATTTTTTTTATTTATAAATCATGATATTCTTAATATTATGGTATAAAATGATAATAATAAATGTAATCTAATTTTTTTATATATATAAATCATGATATTCTATATATTTTGTTATATAAATCTAATATATTATAGATTTTGTAAAATGCCTAGACCGCTTTAAAATTCCTCTAGGCTCAAATTAGGCGTTCTAGACGACGCTAGGCAATGGGTCACCGCCTGCTTAGTGCCTAGCGCTTTCTTGAACATTGATTGGGACCTAACTCCTAAGCGTAATCTGATTTTTTTTTGGTATTGTCTAGATTGAATTTTTTTTTATATGTATCCGCTTTAAACATAGGTGGGATATCTACTTTAATATCCGTTTAAATTCAGGTATAGAAATTTGCGTCGATTTGCATAATTTAAGTTTGGATTTTTGATAATCTATACTTGTTAACTATTAAGTTTAGAGAAGAAGAGATCCAACAATACATAAAGATGATCTGGTTAGAAAAAATGATCTTAAATTTTCTTCTTTTGCGAAGATTAATATAAGATTGTTCATGCAAAAGTATTTTATTTTTTTCGTTCGCATTCACAAATCCTACTAACTAAAAGGAATAGTTTAGAGCTTTGGAGAGTAGCCACATCAGCAAAAAACTGAGCTCTCTCCCGCTGCCAAGACAGCGCAAAGACAGAGGCTTTTTAAAACAAAAAAAAACGAACCCATTTATGTATCTCTGGAAATTAAAAAGGCAACAACAAATAATCCTTGTAAGGCCAGCCCATTATTATCCAACTAACCACCAAACATAAATCAAACTCCACGTCTTCCTCTCCTCCATCTCCGGCCTCTGTTACAGAAATCGCCGATCTTTACACACACTGTTCGACTCCCCAAATTGAATCCTCTCACTGCTGTTACCTCTTTCCAGGTTCCTCATCTTCAATCCCCATTGATTTCACTTCCATATCTTCAATGAGGCACTCCCCAACCATCTTCAAACCCCTCTCTTATATAAACACAGATTACTCAAATGCCTCCTCCACGCTCCACATCCAGCAACCAAAATCTAAACGTAAGTATGGCACAAACTTTCGGCATCCTTGCGACGATCGAAGGAGAGTTCTGCAACAAAGACATATTGTGCCGTTTGATTCACTTCTGTGAAGCCAGACATTTCAAATTGGGGAACGTGCTCATGGGCTACGAACTACTCCTAATCGATTCAGAGGTAAGAGCACAAAACTTTCCAATATACCAGCGATTACTATAGCTCAATCTAATAAACATTCCTACTGATTCCAATGTACATGGCAGCACAATCCAAGGATTTATCTCCGCTAACAGGCTATTCCGCCACAAGAGAGACTTGAAACCAAACTCTGTCTACAAACTGCGAAAATTCATGATCAAACCGTCCAAGCCACTGTACAAGACAAACGACCACAAACACCGCATACTCTTCATCGACCAGACTAAGATGGTGGAGCTCCCTGAAGGAGCCAATAATATAGATCACCAGAAATTCAGAGTCCGATTATTCAGTGACTTCTCCGCCATTGCCGACACAGAGACGGACCTCTTTGGTACGCATGTCTCTAGACCTTTGGGCATGTATAATATTCCGTGCATATACATATTGCGTTTTCCCATTGTTGGTCACTATTGATACATTAGAGTAGGATTACATGTCAAACGTATAGTGAAGTGATATTCTACCAAACCAAAATAAGATTAACAGTTAGTCTCAAACGTACCATGAATTGGTTACTCTACAAGTTATCAGTTAGATTTTTTATGTAACCTGATATAAATTCTAATGCATAAATTCGTAACCGAAACAAGTTTGCAGGTTTGAAATTGTTTCAAATATTTGATAAGTCATTTTCTTTTTGGCCATTGATGATCGTAGGAAATTTAATAGGGGTTTGATTTGTTGTTTCACAATTGCATGTAATTGTTATAGTTTCTCTTCGATTTCCAACATATGCTACTCCAGATTTAATCATTCAAAGTTACTCATGTACATTTTTGTTTGATATTTGGCACAAATCTGTTCAATTTCAATTTCGTTTTTTGTCCTTATGGTGTTTCAGTTTAGAAGAGTGATACATTGAACTTGGAAACGTACCACTTAAAGTTTAGACTGAAAATGAAGTTTGATTGAAGAATATCTCTATATTTATGTTTTCTTCTTTCTCTTTGAATTTTCACTTTCCATATCCTTTCCATTCATTAAACTTAATGCTCTCTTCTTTCTTGGATATCTTCTCAGTCTAATGCTTCTTAAAATTGCAGATGCTCTTGGCCACATTAGGCACGTAAGTGGAGACAATATCCATCTCCATAAACACAGTAATACCCCGGTACAAGCTCTAAACCTCAAAGGAGCAGACAAAGTCTACTTACATGTGCTAATGACAGTAATATATCAACAACCTCTTTTTATTTACTTTAGTAGTTGGTGTGTTTTCTTCGCGTTTTGAACTATGTTCTGACTTTTAACCATAATATTCTGATTTTTAATATTGTGCTACCTGTACATTTTTGTTACTCCTGTACATGTTTGTTTGATATTTTTGTTTAGGAGTACAGATTTAACTGAATTTGTTTCCAAGTTTTAATCTATTGTACTACCTTACCATTGCATAATGAATTTTTTTTTTTTTGTTAGTTTGGCTCGAAATGGTTTTTGACATATTTGTATGAGGTTATATACCATGAGGTGACATGGATTTATGTAAACTTCATATAAAACTCAGAATTATAATTTCCAAACTAATATGTTATTCGCATCTTGTGGAAATTTCAAAAATAGTATTCAATTTTCAAACAAATGATCTTTTGTTACATAAGAAAAAGGTCTTGAAATGAAAGATACAAATGGGCGTGGAACCAGAATGGTGATTAACGTGATGAAAATAATGAACTAATATGTGGAAGGTAAAATAGGCCTTATTAAATAAATAAAATTACAACACGAAGGGACGAGCGTTACATAGAGAAACTCCGCAAAGAAGATTAAATACAAGATAGTGATTATACGTAGGATTTTAGAAGAGAATGGTGGTTTCATGTATTTATATATGTCAATAAGAATAAGAATGGTGTAAGAGAAATGAAGAAAAAAGAAAATACTATCTCTTTAATTTAAAAGATCTGGCATTTTTTTAACCTTTCTATACGATTTTGGCCTATAAATACATCAAAATAGTTACACAAATTTAAACGATATCCCACAAATAAAATAAGGAGAGGAAAAGAAACAAGTGTTACAAAGAGAAGCAATGTGAAGAAGAAAATATCATGTTGGTTATGTGTATAAATATTTCATATCTTATAAACACATACTATGCAAAAGAGGATAAATACATAAACGATATTTGGAGTTTAGTTGGTCAAAACGAGAGAAAATAGAGAATAAGAGATCTTTAAAAAGTACAAATTATTATTGGAAGTGAAATCAATGGGGGATTGAAGATGAGAAACCTGGAAAGAGGTAAAGGCAGTGAGAGGATTCAATTTGGGGAGTCGAACAGTGTGTGTAAAGATCGGCGATTTCTGTAACAGAGGCCGGAGATGGAGGAGAGGAAGACGTGGAGTTTGATTTAGGTTTGGTGGTTAGTAGGATAATAATGGGCTGGCCTTACAAGGATTATTTGTTGTTGTCTTTTTAATTTCTAGAGATACATAAATGGGCTCTTTTTTTGTTTTAAAAAGCCTCTGTCTTTGCGCTGTCTTGGCAGCGGGAGAGAGCTCAGTTTTTTGCTGATGTGGCTACTCTCTAAAGCTCCAAACTATTCCTTTTAGTTAGTAGGATTATCTATGGAAATGTTTTGAAAAATGAAAAAAATACACAAAAGAGAGTACTTATATAATTGTTTTAAAACACATAAATCAAAAAAAACTTCCATTAATATCTTTATGAGATCAAAATAACAAATAAATGTGTAATTAACAAACTCGAGTGAATTATAATTATCAAATAACAAAGAAATCTTTATGTACAATTATAATAGCCATAAAACTAAGGTGAATTGGTTGCTTATTAAATTCTGTTTGTTTTTATAGTTAGTGGTGCCAATTCTCCAATATTCATTATCAAATCATTTTGAAACCAAAAGTTTCCATTGAACATATATCAAAATATAAATTATTGAATTGCAAAAAAAAATATCGATCATATAAGAATATATCTAAAAGACAAATAGAGTGTTATACAAATTTAAACATTCACCATAAAACCACACGTATCGTGGTGAAAAACACATACACACAAATATTGCATGGTGATACAAAAGATTTGACTAAAATAAGTTAGATAGCCCGAGTGATACGTATATTATGTTAGGATCATTTCCATCTCTTGATTTAGAATACTATGTCTGTTTCTTTATTTTTTTCTATGGTATATATATGCTTTTACATTTAATTATATCTATAGAGAGAGCTAAAGTATGGGCTGTGACATTCATCCAAAAGATTGAGAACTTTGGGGGTTTCTATGGGATTAGGACAAGAGAGCTAAAGTATGGTCTGTGAAACATAGTTCTCTTTCAAAGTTTTACTATGTTTCTGTTTTTCTATTTATTGAACGAAGGCATTGGTTTTCAATCAGTTCTTAACTCTAACATTGTTGATTCTTATTTTCTAAATTGTCATTGCTAACTCTCAATGTGTAATTAGAACTTCAACAGCATTAAAAACAAAGTTATCATCATATCTACCGTTGATATCATATCTCGGCATTTTCTAACACATAATCTTTCTCCCATTTATTAAATCTTGGGTTTATTGGTATTAACACACAAATGGTAAAAATGCATGGACTAAAAGGGTAAGTAATTGCTTTGTCAAGGTTCACGGCTTGGAGGTGGTAGCTGCATAACTTTCACCTACCTTTTGAATTACACAAAGTCAGATTATAATTTAGTTTTGTTATTTTTAAGCTTTTTAGACTTTATCTCCATACCAATATTTCTTTAGTACATTGCCAAACGTTTTGGCCGTTTTGCTATGAGTTTGATTGATAGATTCAGTTTTAAAGCTCATAAGTGTTTAGTTACCTTTCAACTTGAGAGAAATTTTGAGGCTCAAAGTTTATAGACGAATGGGTACACTCTTGCTTATATTGCATTTAAAATATGGTCACAACAGTAAGTTTAACTTTAATCTCGTAGTTGCCATCACTATACAATGGCTAACCAATTGTAATTTCCTTTCTTTTACTTATAATTAATATGCTTTTGTTTAACGTCCTCTGTTAATTTTGATGGCTCAGTAATGTAATCTGAAAACAGTTCATTTAACCATATGAGTTATGTTTGGGGAAAAAAATATACATAAGCTAAAGAAAGAGAGGACGAAGATTAGATACATGGAGAACAGGAGCAAAAACTATTGGAGAACGAAATGTGAGAGAGATTTATGTTTGATATATGTAACTTACGAGTAATTCGTCCTCAAGTCATTGTGGGGGTCGAAACCAACACAACTAGAATTTGTAAGAGTTCTAGGGAAGCTTGTGAGATTTCTATGGTAAGCTAGGGCCAAGAAAGATGTAAAGAGATTATTTATTACTCAGAAAAGCTTTGAGTACAAGTATTCGTATTGAAAATTGCGGATCCCCTTTAGGGTGTACAAAGAAGTCTATTTATACTATGTCTAAGTCGGCTCAAGCCTCCTAAGTCTCTGCGGAATTGGTTACATCCAAGTGGGCTTCGTGCTATTGGGCCGAAGACAAGATCGACCGCCGGAGAGAGGCCATGCTCGCTCGGCGAACCGAAGCCAGGCTCGGCTTGTCGAAGTTGGGGTCGCGTGGTCGCTCGCTCATCCCCGAGCGTGTGGTCGCTCGCTCGTCACTGCCGAGCATGCGGTCGCTCCCATCGTCCTCACCGAGCCTGCGGTCGCATGACGCGACGAAGCCATGCTCGGACGTGTCGGGCGAAGCCACGGTCTCTCCTTTGGTCGATGCCTCGGTCTCTTCATGCTTTGCCAGGAGTCTGTTCTGCTGCCACATGCTTCGCCTCGCAATGAGACTTAGGTGCTGCTTCACCATTTTCATCAAGAGTCCGGAGAGTCATTTCCTTCAACCAGCTTGTCTTTAGATGTTAATGCTTAGGGGGTGAAAACCGACCCCAACAGTTAGCCCCCCAGCTCGGTAGTATTAGAGATAAAAGTGCCGAGCTAGAGATGTTCTAGGTAATAGGCGTTAACGTTTGAAGTCAAGGTGTTTACCAATCTCGCCTTGCAGTAGTAGAGAGTGACTTTTTCGTAAGAGATTTTAAGACTCTGTAAGCGTTGTGAAGATTTTAAGACTTCATGCTTCTTCAGTAGAAGCTGCTATGTTTTCTGCAGAAAATTTTTTTTTTTTTTACCCGAAGATTTTAAGACTTCGTGTTGCGATTGTCAATGTCAATGACATTTTGGTGAAATAGCAAAGTTATTTTGCAGAGGGAAGAGCGTTGTGTTTTTTTGAACAGAGACGGGACCCGTGTAATGAGAGAAAGAGAAGATCCCTTAAAGGTATAAGGTTTGACTTAGTCAACCTTTTCTCCTTCCTCTTTCTTCTTCCCTTCTCAAAAATTTTTTTTTTTTTTTTTTTTTCCTTGCGCCGTCGCCGACCACGAGCCTCTCCCACCGGATCTTCGCCAACCGATCGCAAGCTCGGGTCTCCTCTTCTTACCCTTTCTTTCTTGGTAAGTTTCCTTACTCCATTCTCAAGCCATCTCTTAAGTCCCCATGGCTTCTTTGGAAATCCAAACCCATAGATCTAAGTTTGTTCATGGAGAATCTAGCTTTGTTGTGTTGAATTGATGATTGCTTTGGAGAATCATTGAGCCTTTGGTTGTTGATGGAACTTAGATTTGGATTTTGCATAGATTTTTGAGAATCCCTCTTTGAAGCTTGTTTGGGATTGAGTTTTAAGCTTGAGGTGTGTTCTTGGTAAAAAGATGGAAATTCTTGACTTTTGATTTGTCTTGTTGACTTGTGCATAGGTATACTTGTTGTTATGGAACAAGACACACATGACTTGGCTAATAATGGTAGATCGGCGCTTGGGACCGACCCACCTTCGTGCGAGACCGACCGCGCGGTCGCGGACGGGCGTGAAGCCGACCGCACGGTCGCACGTGAGCGCGAGACCGATCGCGAGGAACGCGAAGATGACCGCGTGATCGCGGGCGATCGCGGTCGCGAGGATGAGACCGACCGCTCGGTCGCACATGGGCGTGAGGCCACTCGCGAGGCATGCGAGGATGACCGCATGGTCGCGGTCGATCGCGGTCGTAAGGACGAGATCGACCGCTCGGCCGTGGACGGACGTGAAGCTGAGCGCGCGGTCGCACATGGGTGCGAGGCCGACCGCACGATTGCGGGTGGACACGGGACTGATCACGCGCTCGCGACTTCTCTGAACCGAATTGGGGATTCGGTCGCGGCTTCGTCCTCATCGATGATTGTGATGGTTCCTCCGGCGAATCACGTTGGTACCGGTACCGGGATCCGTCTCCGTAACAAACTCACCGTTCCCCGGGTTAGTCTTGGTGGGATTGACGAGGGTGATGATGGTGCTGGTGACTTAGTAGATGTTGAGGATGCGAGGAGATCCAGTGGTGATGAGGATTTGATGGCTCGTCATGGGGGAGTTGGACTTTCCTTCCCCCTTAACGATGAGGATCCGAGGCTTCCAGAGGGAGCAGCCGATGTCGCTGTGTCACTCGACTCTTCTTCTACTTCGGGGTCACCTCCATCCGATGCTGAGGATGGCGATGAGGTGACCCGCCCTGTTGCGGCTAAGAAGAGGAGGAGGAGACCGGATCCCCCTGGATCTACCTTTTGCGATGAGGACTCGCTGCAGCGCCTTCGAGAGAGATGTGAGATCTCTGATGAGATTGAGTTGGTCGTTCCTGATCGCACACAGCGTGCTAATGCCCCGCCTCCGGGATACTTTACCATGTATGAGAACTTCATGGATCATTGCCTGTTGTGGTTCCCGGTGCCAGGCTTCCTCCTTTGCTTCCTGGATGGGAACGGTATCTCCCTTGCTCAGATCAACCCCAGGGGGTTGAGGCACATTATTGGTATCTACGTGCTTAGCCGGGAGTGCAATGCAGAGATTAGTACTGAGCAGCTGACCAGCCTTCTGGAGTTCAGGCCTAAGGGCCCTGCAGACGAGTTGCGGTATCTCGTTGCCCCAGCTCCGGGTCGCGTGCTTATTGATGGGTTCCCCAGCAAGGATGATCTCTTTGAGTGCTCATTCTTCTTTGTCAAGATCTCAGAGAGGACCATTGAGGCTGACTGCATCCCCCTTGTCAGGACGAGTTGGGGGAAGAGAGGTAAGTTTACACTTAGAAAAAGTTTATTTTGTATAGTGGCCATGTCTTGCATGCTAATGTATTGCTTTGTCTTTGCAGTGAGACCAGCATTAGTGAGCCGAGGTGAGATGACAGCTATCCACAGCGCTCTAGCCTCTGGAGATGGTGATTGGGTGAAGTCCTTCACCCGTCAGAGGATCCAGAGAGCACTCTCCAGTCAGATCTTCGCAGGGAAGGTCCTTGGACGAGGTGCTCCTAGAGTCTCCGCTTTTCAGCGAGCTGAGTTGGCGAGAGCGGCGTTGACGAGCACCACGGTCTCAGCGAGGGCAGGCTCGCAGGCGGGTGCTCTGTCATCCGCAGCGCCCAAGACTCCCACTGCGTCAGCTCAGCGTTCTCGTGCTTCTGATCTCACTCCTGATGAGATTGCTAGGCAACGTGAGCAACAGCGGAAGAGGGCCCTTAGATCGGAGGGTAAGGCGGGAGGCACTCCTGATGGAGCACCTCCGAAGCGACAGAAGGTGGGCCCCTCTTCGGCGTTTGTTAGCGACCCGACCAGTGACGGTGCTGCAGCAGCTCGCTCTTTGACTCCTGGTTCTGGTGAGAGGGCTCTTGAGCTGGCGAGAGCCACAGTGGCTGAGGTTTGCTCTCTTTATCTTCCTCTCTTTGTCCTTGTTATTGTTTCTCCACTTATTCCAGCGTTATGTTTGATTTCCTTTGTATGCGCAGCTCTCCACCCAGCTGGATGGCATGGCTTTCTGCTTTGAGGAGGACTCTCGTTCTCGTGACCGTGAGGTTAGCGAAGCCAGGAGGGCCAATGCTGAGCTCGCTGAGAAGGTCCTAGCCCTCGAGGACGATGTCGCTTCCGCGAAGCAGAGGTCGGATGAGTTGAGCGGGAAGTTGTCCAAGGTGTCCTCGCGGCATGCGAAGAACAAGGAGGAGATCACCTCGCTTAAGAGCAAGCTGTTGGAAACCGAGAGTCTTAGGGACGCCCAGATCGAGGAGGCCGTTTCTAGGGCCAAAGAGGAGGCAGACCGTAGCTTTACTAGCCGGACCCGACAGGTTGCCAGGTCGCTCGCTAGGCTTGAGGGGACAGCGAAGGATAACATGCTGGATCTTGCTGAGATCGATGCGAGCTTGGAGCTTATTGAGCGTCTCCGTGGGTCTGATGGAGCGTCTTTGGATGCTGCAGCAGAGCTTTTGGTCGAGAGGAAGATTCCGATCTACGACGCTCGTGATGTGTTTGATGAGCTCGTTTCTAGCGTGAGGCAAGCTTTGGAGATCTCAGAGGATGCTGATGTTGCCAACGGAGAGGTGTGACCGATGAGCGACCGTTGCTCTTCTATTATGACCTAGTTTATTTATAACCTTTCGTTTCTAAAAACTCTTGTTGGACTTGATAATTTTCGGTTGTAGCATTGGATGGTTTGTATCCTTGCTATTATTTTGGAGCCTTGCATTGTGGTGAATGCAAGATGACTTGTAGCTTTTGCTGATATTTAACCTTGATGGTTATAGATTCAGGTTTTGCTTTAGATATTGTTGATGTTGTACCTATACTTAGGAATTCTTTAGGCTGTTTAAGCGTTTCTGTCATGTATTTGCCAACACCAACGTTGGGCTTGGTGAACCAAGGGCCGTAAGACCCCGCGATTGATCAGAGGTCTGACGACTTCTCATTGTGCTTGCTCATGTATGAGGCTCTTGTTGAGACTGTGAAAACGCTAATGCGCTCATGCTCTTTATCACCAACGTTGCTGTTGGGTTTCGCAAAATGGTGCTGCTCTTCTAGACACGTCTGTCCGAGAGCAAGTTCACCTTGAATTCGACCAGTGCTTGTCCTGGGTTTCAGAGTGACACGCTCAGGGTATAGGCCGAACGGAGGTCGCTAGCAGCTGCATTACCAACGATGTTTGCTGGGTTTCTGAGTGGTCAGATGGGTACATCCGCCCCAGTACTGAACACTGGTACTTATATAGCGCGCTTGAATCCGTTGTGGATGTCAGTGTGTTCGCATCTCCGCATTCATTACTGTGGCCAGCAGCAATGAAAGCGGAACAACTCTGATTTAAGCCATGAGGCTCGTGACTGATAAAGCTGTTCTTACGCCACTGAGGCTGTTGTGGAAGAGTGGAGTACGGGTAGCCCACTCCCCCCCTTCGAGACGAAGGAGGCTGCGGACTTCGTCTGAAAGCAGAGTAAAACACTCACTCCCCCCCCCTAAGGCGGAGGAGATCATAGAGTTCCTCTGGCAATGAGACTGATGAAGCGTAAAATCCCCCTCTTTGGATGGAGGGGGGGGGGGGGGGGGGGGGGGGCAACTGAACCTATCCGAAGACAGGCTGCCTACGTACCCTTTGCAGGGATCAAGTCGCCTCGTAGTTCAAGTAAAGGAGAGAAGACTAATGATAGTACTTCTTCAAATGCCTTGCGTTCCAGGAATGGAGGATTGGAGTCCCGGTCATGGTGGCGAGCTCATAGACACCAGGACGAACAACTGTTGTAACTCTGTATGGGCCTTCCCAGTTGGCTCCGAGCTTGCCAGCGTTGGGTTCCGCTGTGTTCTGGAATACCTCTCGCAGGACTAAGTCACCTGGGTAGAAACTCCTTTCTTTGACCTTAGAATTGTAGTACTTGGAAGCGGCGTTCTGATAGTTGGCGATCCGAATAAGCGCTTGGTCACGTCGTTCATCGAGGAAATCCAACGCGTCAAGGAGCATTGTGCTGTTGATAGGCTCGTGGAGAGGTAGCAACTGACGGCGTACACCAGGCGAACAGACTTCGGACGGGATGACACACTCGGTGCCATAGACAAGGGCGAAAGGGGTTTCGCTTGTTGCTCTGCGGGGAGTGGTGCGGTGGGACCACAATACCCCTTCAAGCTCGTCGGCCCAGCGACCCTTCTTCGCCTCTAAACGCTTCTTAAGGCCATCAAGGATTGTTTTGTTGATAGCTTCTGCTTGCCCGTTGCCTTGAGGGTAGCGAGGCGTAGACTTACTAAGCCGGATGTTCCATTTTGAGCAGAACGACTCGAACCGGTTGGATATGAACTGCGAACCATTGTCAGTTACTATCTCGTATGGTACTCCGTGACGGCATATGATGTTCCTCCATACAAAGCTCTCCACTTGAACATCTTTGATGTTAGCATAAGCTTCAGCTTCCACCCACTTCAAGAAGTAATCTGTTAGGACGAGTAAGAACCGCTTCTGCCGTGACGGGTGCAATGGTCCAATGATGTCCATGGCCCATCTCATGAACGGATAAGGTGAGGTGACGGAGGAGAGCATTGTAGTCGGTTGATGGATTTTCGGAGCGTGTCGCTGGCACTTTTCACATTTGGCTGAGAACTTAGTGCAGTCACCTACTATAGTAGGCCAGAAGTGACCATGTCTCTTGATCTTTATAGCAAGTGCTTTCCCTCCTGAATGATTGCCACAAGAACCACTATGAACCTCTTCCATTATCTGTCTTGCTTTCTCTCCTTCTACACATGTAAGCATTGGACCAGAGAATCCCCATCTGAAGAGGTTTCCGTCAAGGAGAACATAACGCGCGGCTTGCTTTCGTAGTTTGCGAGCAGCCCACTTGCTGCTGGGCAATTTGCCATCGGCGATATATTCTCGTATCTCACTTATCCATAGCTTGTCACAGCCATACTCAGATTCTTCAGTGTCAGCGTCCATTGGGATTGCTTCAGTATGATGTGGGCTGTTGGTGTCACGCATGTCAGCGTCTCGGATTTCTGGTTCTTCTGCCATTTCTATATCTTCGTCAGTAGCCCCCACAAGGGCGTCTGCTTGCTTCGCTGCTTGGGAACGTGTCAGGATGGCGAGTGCTGCATCCTTCTTGATGCTAGGGAATTCGATGAACTCAACTGGGATAACTCGCTTTAGAGCTGGATCCTCTGGCGCAGTGGTAGCGGAGGCCAAATTTGCCAGTGCGTCAGCATCCATATTCTCACCTCTAGGAATCCTTGTGAGGATAAACTCTTGAAATGAAGCAGCCAAGTCCCTTACTATCTTCAGATAAGCTTCCATTCGGTCGTCTTTTGCGACATACTCACCGCTGAACTGACTGGTTACGAGTTGTGAATCCGAAAACACGTGAATGTGTTTGATTCGTAGCCCTTGGGCGAGCCTCAGACCGGCGACAAGGGCTTCATACTCTGCCTCGTTGTTAGAAGCTTTAAACAAAAGTCGGAATGATTGCTCAAGGACTTCTCCAGTTAGTGACAGGAGTCGTATCCCAACTCCGGAACCGTTCTTTGAGGACGAACCGTCTACGTACAGCTGCCAAATCCCCGGCGGCACCTCCTTGGAATTGCTGTCCTCTGGAAGTTCTATGAGGAAGTCCGCCAGTACTTGAGATTTATTGCACGTCCGCCCTCTATATTCGATGTCGTACTCGCTGAGCTCTACAGCCCACTTGGCCAGCCTACCGGACTGACTTGGGCTGTGTAAGACCGATCGTAGCGGGAAGGTGCTAAGTATAACGATTGAGTGCGATTGGAAGTAAGGCCTTAGTTTCCTTGAGGCCATGAGGACGGATAATGCCAGCTTCTCCAATTGAGGGTATCTCGTTTCAGCATCTGTGAGTGTCTTGCTCACATAGAAGATAGGCTTCTGCTCGCCTCTTTCCTCACGCACAAGGACGGCACTGACTGCTGTTTCTGAGACAGCGATGTAGAGAAAAAGAGGTTCACCAGTTACTGGCTTAGCAAGGATGGGAGGCGTCGCCAGATACTCCTTCAGTTGCTTGAAGGCGTCCTCACACTTCTCTGACCATTCAAACTGCTTATTGCCTCGTAGAGTGTTGTAGAAAGGCAGACACTTATCAGTGGATCGGGAAATGAACCGATTGAGTGCAGCCACTCTCCCAGTCAGCCTCTGTACTTCGCGCTTATTCTTTGGTGAAGCCATCTGGATCAAGGCATCGATTTGTTTCGGATTGGCTTCAATACCTCAGCGAGTGACCAGGTATCCAAGGAACTCACCAGAGGTTACAGCAAACCGACACTTCGTTGGGTTGAGCTTCATGTTGTGGAGGTTCAGCTAATTGAAGCATTCTTCTAGGTGGGAAATGTGATCTTCTTCCTCGAGTGATTTAACGAGCATGTCGTCAATATACACCTCCATGGTCTTTCCCAACTGGTCTTGGAACATCTTGTTCACCAGTCTCTGATACGTTGCACCAGCATTTTTCAGGCCGAAGGGCATTACTTTATAGCAGTAGATACCTCTGTCCGTGATGAAGGCCGTCTTCTCACGATCCTCAGGGTGCATTAGGATTTGATTATAGCCTGAAAAGGCGTCCATGAAGCTAAGCAGTTTGTTACCTGCCGTTGCTTCCACTAAGCGATCTATGTGAGGTAAAGGGAAACTGTCCTTCGGGCACGCTTTGTTAAGGTCTGTGAAATCAACACAGACGCGCCACTTCCCATTTTTCTTCTTTACCACAACTGGGTTGGCGAGCCAGTCGGGGTACTTGACCTCGGTTATTGATCCTACTCGCAGAAGCCTTTCGACTTTGTCATTCACAGCCGTTGCTCGCTCAGGACCCAACTTCCTTCTTTTCTGCTTGACTGGTTTAAATGTTGGATCTATGTTGAGCTCGTGGCTCGTGACGCTGATGTCTATTCCGGGCATGTCTTCAGCGGCCCAGGCAAAGGTGTTGATGTTCTTCTGGAGAAAAACCACCAACTTCGTTTTGAGCTCTTCATCAAGAGCAGCTCCGATCTCAACGCATCTCTCCGGGTGCTGTTCATCAATGCACACAGAGATCACAGGCTCGCAGGTGGGTCGCTCTTCTTCTTCACGACCCTCTGCAATCTGTAATTGCTATAAGAGGGTGGTTAGGTCCTTCACTTGATCGGACCCGGCCTTCGCTTTCTTCCGTGGCCCTTGTGAGTCCGAGTCGTCTTTCTTTTGGTCGTGAGCTTCTGGATTCAATCCCTTGCTCTCTTCACGGTTGCGCAACTTGTGCTCTGCTAAGAAGCACGTGCGTGAATCCCTTTGACTACCAAAGATCGTGTGAACGCCTTGGCTGGTTGGGAATTTCAAGCAAAGGTGGTATGTCGACGGCACTGCTCGCATCTGACTGAGCCATGGTGTCCCCATAATCAGATTGTAGATGGCAGGATGATCGGACACTGCGAAGTTGACCATCTTCTTAACACCTCCAGCTTGGACTGGCAGGCGGATCGTTCCCCGTGTCCAGGTTGTTTCACCTGAGAAGCCCGTTACAGGCTTTGGCTGTCCTGTGATGAGGGACTGGTCGATCTTCATCTTCTCGAGTGTTTCCCAGAAGATAACATCCACTGAGCTTCCGGTGTCAATGAGGACTCGAGCGACATTGAAGTCGTAGACGGTCAGGTTGATTACCAACAAGTCGTTGTGCGGATGATCGATGCCTTCAGCATCCACTTCGTCAAAAGTGACGGGATCACTAGCACGCCTTGTTGTTAGAGATGTCGAGATGTTGGCGCAAACCTCAGCGCGCCGTTGATAGGCCTTGATCGCAGCTTCGTTATCGGCACAGTATTGCGATCCTCCCAGGATCACGGAGATAGTACCATAGGTGCTTCCGTTTTCGGGGTTATCTCCACGACGCTGTCGCCTGGGGTTCTCAGTCTGGAGCTCAGTAGCATCTTGAAACTTCTCCTCTGGCTTGAAGTCCGACAGACTGATGTTACCCTTGAGGGTGCCTTCGGCCAGCCTAGCAGCTAGCTGTCGACCCAACTCTCGGCACCTCGCGGTGGAGTGCCCAGTTGCTTTGTGAAAATCACAATACAACTTCTCATCATACTCCTTCGGGTCTCTTACCCAAGTGAGATTTCCTCTGCCACGTCCCCGACCACGGCCTCGACCTCTGCCGTAGCCAGGTGAATCGATCTGGTAATTGTGAGCTCCGCCTGCTCCCCCTTCAAACTGAACGAAGGCGGGATTACTTCTTTTAGAAGCAGCTGGGGTCAGAACCCGGGAAGGTTCGCCCATCTGCTTCGCTTTACCACCCCTCTTGGCGCGAAGCTCTTCTTCGCTTCGGGCAAAATCAGCTGCACGGTGAAGGGCGTCCTGAATCGTCGTTGGAGGGTTTATGGTGAGCTCTTGCCAAAATGGGGATGGACATCTCACTGCACCCCTCAACGCTTCCAGTGCGGATGTGCTACTGATTCCATCCACCTTAGACAAGGTGTTCTTGAACCTTGTCATAAAAGACCGCAAGCTTTCACCTTCTGCTTGCTTGTTGGTCCACAGGTCCGCATCGTAGATCTTCCGTTCAGCGAAGATGTTATAGTGTTGGACGAACATCTCGGAGAGCTGCTGGAAGGTGTGGATAGAATTCTTCTCCAGCTTGTAAAACCATTGGAGGGCAGGTCCCTTCAAGCTTTCCACGAATAGCTTGCAGTATCCGATGTCCTTCTCGGAATCTCTGAAATTCGCCCTTCCTAGGGCCACCTCAAACTCCATCAGATGATCAGCGGGATCGGAGGTCCCTTCGTAAGTCGGAAGCCTAATCCTTCCCGGGTCAGAAATCCTAGCCCTTGAGATGTTATCTGCGAAGGGGGTGTTCCGTGCCTTCTCTAACACGTAAGCGACCCCGGGAGCCTTCCCGGTGCTCCGATACATCTGCAGTTTAGTCGTCCTCAGATCTAAGACGACATGATCCAGCTGGGCCTTCAGGGCGGCGACCTCTTCGTCACGGGAGCCTCGAGGAGTTCTGCGCTCCTGCTCCCTTCTGTAGTAACCTGCTGCAGTCTGGGCCACTTCTTCCCCAGCCTCAGCGTCGCCAGTAGCTGTATCGGTTCGAATTCGCCTCCGAGGGGGGTGATCTTCGTCTGACTCCTCGATCACACGCTCAGGAGTCGGATCGAAATCCCGACGAGGTGGTGGTGGAGGCAGATCCTCCGGATCCGGGCGGTCGGTCCGAGGTGGCAGCTCCTCGTGTTGACCCCTCCGAGTAGCTCGCGGTGTATTGAACCTGAGGCGCGTCGGACGGACACGGGACCTTCTGCGCTTTCTCTTCTTGAGCGATTGCAGCTCGCTGGCCGTATCGTCAGTCTTCTTCACCAGAGTCTCAAGCATCCGCTTGATCTGTGTGAGGTCAATTGCGGCGTTAGGAGTGGGGGGCACCGTGTTCTCCGTGGAGTTGCTTCTGTCTTCGTCGTGCTGGTGAGACGAAGATCCTTCGTTGCTCATGGTGTTGCTTGACATCGTGATCGTGTGATGAAAACCCTAACTCTTGAGTGTCAGAAATCTGCAGTCAATTCCCCTTAGTCGGCGCCAAATTGTGGGGGTCGAAACCAACACAACTAGAATTTGTAAGAGTTCTAGGGAAGCTTGTGAGATTTCTATGGTAAGCTAGGGCCAAGAAAGATGTAAAGAGATTGTTTATTACTCAGAAAAGCTTTGAGTACAAGTATTCGTATTGAAAATTGCGGATCCCCTTTAGGGTGTACAAAGAAGTCTATTTATACTATGTCTAAGTCGGCTCAAGCCTCCTAAGTCTCTGCGGAATTGGTTACATCCAAGTGGGCTTCGTGCTATTGGGCCGAAGACAAGATCGACCGCCGGAGAGAGGCCATGCTCGCTCGGCGAACCGAAGCCAGGCTCGGCCTGTCGAAGTTGGGGTCGCGTGGTCGCTCGCTCATCCCCGAGCGTGTGGTCGCTCGCTCGTCACTGCCGAGCATGCGGTCGCTCCCATCGTCCTCACCGAGCCTGCGGTCGCATGACGCGACGAAGCCATGCTCGGACGTGTCGGGCGAAGCCACGGTCTCTCCTTTGGTCGATGCCTCGGTCTCTTCATGCTTTGCCAGGAGTCTGTTCTGCTGCCACATGCTTCGCCTCGCAATGAGACTTAGGTGCTGCTTCACCATTTTCATCAAGAGTCCGGAGAGTCATTTCCTTCAACCAGCTTGTCTTTAGATGTTAATGCTTAGGGGGTGAAAACCGACCCCAACAGTCATGGTAGCTAAAGTAATGGTCATAGCAACAACAATATTGGCTATGCGGATTATAGAAAGATGAGAGGAATTCCCACAATAACAACAAAGAATTAGCATTTGTAAAATAAAATCCGCGCGTATGCATTACAACTACAATACAACAAAGGATAATAAAAACATAAACAAAAACAAATATATAATACTATCATACGAAACATATGTTGCATAATAACAGAATTTTTGAACAAATCAAAAATTTATCACCGAACCCACGCGTAGCGTGGGTAATCCCCTAGTAATAGCTAAAGGCAGATAATTGTTTTCTTTAATTCTTGTGTAGTATATATGGGGCACTCGAATAAGCTCTTTTTTGGTTTGGGCAACTAAATCAGGTGTTTGGTTAATTGGTTAAAGCCTATTAACATAAGGAAAAACAATTCAAGACTATTCAATATCGTATGTATTGTTTTTTTTTTTAGTTTCACAGCTTACATAACGCAAGTAAACTCAATTTGCCATATGTTTATACTCTCTGACTATTTTCCCCCGCTTCCAGAAACATAGTGTCTCCCGAGAAAACTTAGATTGATGCTCAAATTAGGAGATCGACCAGGGGCGGACCTACGTACTAAATGTTGTGGCACGTGCCACACACTAATTATTTACAAAAAAAATGCTTCATGTATTACTAATCTAACGTAGCTAAGGTGGTTGTTGTTTCTAAATTGTGTAATTGAGAACATGAGTTCAAGCCATGCTCCTTCACTGCTTTTTGTTATTTTGTTTTTCAAAACAGATATATACATTTTCCATAGATGATCTTCTTTCCTTTTTAATTTGTTTTCTTTATGCATGTCATGTTTTTCATATTCTTTCAGTCAATATCTATATAAAATAGTAGTTAAAATATAATTTTAAGTTCATAACACTAAAATTGAATAAAATTTTATAGTTTGATACAAAATTGTAAAAAAAAAAACCAAAATAAGACATAATTTTTTGGATAATTTATGTACTATTTTTTATTATCATAATATATTTTAACTAAATACATTTTATATATAATATATTGTTAATTTACAAATATATTTATATATATATTAATTGTGCCACATATTAAATAATCGTCTGGATCTGCCACTGAGATCGACTATTTAATGAATCGAACAATGAGTCTTTGTAGTGTTATGATGATTTAGTATAATAATACAATTTTCTGATCCAGTATATAATAGTATCATTCATAACATAATGAGACGGTATGAAGTGTCTCACGAGATAATATTCCTATAATTTGATTTAATTAATGGAGATGTTGATAAAATATATATATACATATATATATATATCATTCATAGTGTGTCCACCACAGAAAATCATTACATATACGTAATGGGGAAAAAACCTAAACTTAGTATTCATCAAAGCCACATGATCAGATTAGTTACTATTTGTTCTTAGAATTAATTTTAGGGATTTTTATCTCTAAGAAAGCGTAGGCATCTTTGTTGGAGAGGAAAGCTTCGGAGTTTTTGGGGTCGACGTCGCTGGGAAGCTCGAGACGGCGGACATAGCCGTATTCCCACCACCGGCCGCTTCTCCAGTCACCATTGGCCGCCGTTTTATTGTTGTTGTTCCATTGGCCACTAATTTCCATCACTTTCCCTTTAATATCCACGTACACCTGCACGTTATTTCTCCCAACCACTAATATACAAGTACCAAAAACCTTAATCAGTCTTTCTTGAACCCTAGAGAAAAAGTATCGTCCGACTCATTTCATAAATCTCATCAATTACCTTAATACGTATAGAATTGTACGATTCCATATACACTTTTAAATAATATAGTGATTAATCCAAATAAAACCGAAAATATGTATGATTTGGTATGTTTTGGTTTCGGTTCATGAATCATATCTTTATGTTATTAATTCAAAAAAAATTCCATTTCGATGTTTTAAAATATAAACTAAAATCCCATTTGATTTTTAGATCAGTTTGTTCCCGTTGGGGTCGATGCATGGCGTTAATCAAAGACAATAAACTATAAAGAATTATTTCAATTTTCTCTTGACATAGCTAAAATAAAGAGGAATAAATAAAGAGAATCGTAAGAAATATATATATATATACCGGGTAGATCGGATTTAAGGACATAAGCATGATCGGTTTGAGACCAATCGACTCTACACTGTCCTAAGCTCCTCAGGCTCGCAAGCAAAACATCAGCATCAAATTCCCACAACGGAAAGGCATCTGAGGGATCAAAGTACTTCCCGAACAAAAATGGGCTGTAAAGAGATCCCTCGCCGAACACAGCCTTCTCCGAGCCACCTCCGCCGCTCAAGAACCTCTGGAAAACTTCCTCGCCGAGCGGTACGCTCCACTTTCCTGGCGTCTTATCGTCGGTGTGGATCTCTAGTTTGAGGCTTCCACTACTACTCGTCATGAGAGAGAGAGAGAGAGAGAGAGAGAGAGAGAGAGAGAGAGAGAGAGAGAGAGAGAGAGAGAGAGAGAGACGAATAAAAAGATGGAAAGTGGTTGATTGTGTGTGTGATAGAGTTTTGGAATCAAAGTTTGTTCTTATAGTATGAATTTTGAGATGGTTAATAAAAAAGTAAAGAGAAAAGAATTTGCACAAAGGGAGGATCCAAAAGTAAAATAGGATATGTATTAAATATTTTGATTAATTGAATATTAAAGTATATATTATTGCATGCAGTAACGAAAGCTTTACATTTAACAATATTTGAAAAATGAATGAACTTAAAACTCTAAATATTTAAAGACAAATATAGGATGAAAATCTTTAAATATTGAATATAGTTACTACATATATAGTTTCATTAATGTATTACAAGCAGACAAACTTTGGACTTGCGACCTAAAATTTAGTATATTGTGTAGCTGTTCCAAAGTTGACAAAATAGTCTAGTAGCAAAGTGACGAGAACAGGTTTCACAAATAATTAAATGTTCAATGATCTATAAACTATCAAAATAATTATTGTTTAATTAGAACACACAATTGTAATCGTCGTAAACACACAATTGTCGTCTAGTCATTATTCAAAATAGGAGTTGATTTGCATTGGATGTGCTTTATTTTTATCATTGTATATGGTTGTTCACGTAGCTAGCAAGTATACTATTCAATAATATTTCTTTTGTTATAAAAAAAAAGGTATACTGATCAATTAGTTAAGTTAACGGGATGATTGTGCATGCATTTTGCAAAGCAAATTTAAAGACACATGAGAAAGGAATGTTTATTCTCTTGTTTCTATGTGGAGGTATATATGGGTAAGCATATTTAAATGTCCAAAGTTCGACTAATTAAAAAAAGAAAATTCATACGAAGATTATTGAAAATATTGGGAGCTCAAAATTATTTGATGATTAGGGGAAAAAGTTGGGAGAGATTCTTCTTTCTTTATGTTCAACACTTTAGCGTGCTGAAAGTAAAGAAAGGAATATGTTCGCTTGACGTAGAAGTTGCTCGAAGAGTCACAAAGAGATGTGTCCTTTTGTCCTTTGAGCCATACCGTTTTTGATTCTCCATCTTATACTACAAAAAAAAGTTAAGTTGTGTCATTTATTTTATTAGTTAACATCAATTTTAGATGGACACAAATGAAATTACATCATTTTTTATGAGTGACTGTAAAAATGATAACTCTAATATTTTATATCAACTTTTTTTCTTTTTGTCGGTGTGGGATTTATGTGGATACTGATTTTTTGTTTAGTTTACATTTCGTTTACCGTTAAATACACTTACCGGTATTGAATCTTTTGACTTATACTTTTGGGTAACACACTCACATATATATACATATACATTGTAAATGATATTGTTATATGTGCGAACTGGAATAATCACACAATAGAATTTGTGAAGATTCGTTGAAATAGAACTTTTTTAGGGTTTTCAAGCACTTAGAGAGATAGAATTAGGGTTCTTGAGATTGTTCTTATTAATCAAGATCAGAGTTGTAAACAGTGTTTTTATCAGAAAAACCGGTCCCTCACAAGTGAAGGGGTACATGTCTATATATAGGTAAAATTGGGCGGTATGAACAGTTCCAGTCGAGGCGACTTGAACAGTTCCGGTCGCTCTGAGCCGGGCCGGTTGAGAAGGATTGAACAGCGCTGGAATGAACAGTGATGGGCCTTTGACGGGCTGCGTTTTTTGGGTTCGACCGCTGAGCCGGTTAAACACGTGTTAAGCCGTTTGGTTTATCGATTCTTCTAGGGGAGATTTGACCCCTACAGTTAGCCCCCCAGTTCAGCAGTTTAGTTAAAAAGTGCTGAAGTAAGGGTGTCTGAAAAATCGATTCCCGCTTAGGCCGTTTAGCGTGTTAGCGGCGATACTGTCGAACTCAAATACTCAATACTGCGAGTCGGTTGCTGTCATTGACGAGTCGATTTCTAGTTTCGCGAATCTGCGAATTGGTTTTACTTGTGATCCGCGAATCGTGCGAGAGTGCGAGGTGACGAGATGAAGATGTACAGACGTGCGAACAAGCCTCGGTAAAACCCTTGTCTAGAAAACCCAGTGGGAAAAAACAGAAAAGGGGAAAAGAGCGCGAGTCGCACATTTACTCAAGTCATCGTTGTCGCCAAATCCCTAAGTTTTATGGAGATAAAGTCGTGAGTTGATGAAGTCGCGAGTTGATGAAGTCGCGAGTTGATTTCTGTGGAGAGAAAGTCGCGACTGATCCATTGAGATGGAGTCGCGAGTTGATTTTCACGGAGAGAAAGTCGCGACTGATCCATTGAGATGGAGTCGCGAGTTGATTTTCACATAGAGAAAGTCGCGACTGATCCATTGAGATGGAGTCGCGAGTTGATTTTCGCGGAGAGAAAGTTGCGACTGATCCATTGAGATGGAGTCGCGAGTTGATTTTCTCGTAGAGAAAGTCGCGGCTGATCCATTGAGATGGAGTCGCGAGTTGATTTTCGCGGAGAGAAAGTCGCGACTGATCCATTGAGATGGAGTCGCGAGTTGATCCATTGAGATGGAGTCGCGAGTTGATCCATGGAGTTGCGAGTTGATGTTCACGGAGAGAAAGTCGCGACTGATCCGTTGAGATGGAGTCGCGAGTTGATCCATGGAGTCGCGAGTTGATGTTCACGGAGAGAAAGTCGCGACTGATCCATTGAGATGGAGTCAAGAGTTGATCCATTGAGATGGAGTCGCGACTTGATTTTCTCGGAGAGAAAGTCGCGAGCCGATCCATTGAGATGGAGTCAAGAGTTGATCCATTGAGATGGAGTCGCGACTTGATTTTCTCGGAGAGAAAGTCGCGAGCCGATCCATTGAGATGGAGTCGCGAGTTGCGAGATGCTGAAGTCGCAGATTTATTCGTAAGTGAAGTCGCGAGGTTGCGCGATTCTTTGAAGGTCAAAATCCTGAGACTATCGAAAATATGAAGTCGCGAAACAAATCGAGGAGGAGCTCGCGGAGTCGCATTTAGAGTCAGATAAAAATTGTGGAACCATAGATTTGGATCAATCTCGCGAAACTGATCTTCTGAGCCCAGAATCTTTGGGCCCATTAAGAAATGAGGCCCACCTCGAAAGTCGAACCGTCGAAAATGTCTTTATAAGAGGCAACACTCCCTTGATACTTCTCATTATTCTCATTCCTCCGAAAAAAACAGGTTCGCTCTCTCTCTCCCTTTTCTGTTTTTTCTTTCGAGTAATAGATAGGAATTTTGCCGTCCCATCACTTCGCCGCCGCCGTGTTCTTCATCGCCGCCGCAGTGTTCTTCAGAGAAACTGAAAAAACTTAAATTTTGATCCGAAGAAAAATGTCGTTGACGAGTTCTTTTGCATCCGCAAAGTCTGCCGAACTCCCCGAGAAGGGAAAATCGGCCTGGGAGTATTCTCACGATAGCGAGTCGATTGTAGATGCGAGTTCGAGTTGTAGTAGGCTCCGTGGTCAAGAGGAAGCGAGTCCTTCAGGCAGCGAGGAGGCGAGCCCCATTAGTCGAGAAGATCGAGCTGGAGGCCATTCTCCTCTTGCCGAACTGTTCTCTTATCCTACTCCCGCCTTAAGACAAGGTCACGAGACAGGGGAGTCTACTTCGTCCATGCGAGCTGGACGAACTGGCTTCGAAGAAGGAGTTGGGACTTCGCATCCTTCGCAAATTGGCGAGGCCTCTACCACTGACGAGCGAAGACTGGTTGTGGAAATCCCACAACTCCGCGACGAGTCCCTTAGTCCTGCCGAGCTGCCTCTCCAAGTAAAGATCGAAGAATGTAACTGGTCGTATAACTCTTTAGTAGAAAAAGAGAGACTGGAAGCTTGGGCTGCGTGCGGGCTGGCCGAGGTTGTCCAGAAGAAAAAGAAATTGAGGCGAAAGCAACGCCCGCCTCCAGGTTCCTCATGGTGCGATGAGGAATTTCTGGAAGACTATCGCTCAGAGTGCCGAATTCCCGACTCGGTCGAAATGATCGCGCCTTCTATCGTGCAGCGAGAAGACGATCCCCCTGCCGGCACGTTTACCGCCTATGCGTGTTGGTTTAAGGAGTGTTACCTCACGTTCCCCATCCCTGCGCTGATTCTCCGATTCGCGCGGGTTCACAAAATCGCGCTCGCGCAAATCAACTCGAGAGGGATTCGCCAATTGGTGGGAATTACGACGCGGGCAGCCGAATGTCGCGAGCCCATCGGAGTTCGCCATCTACACAACCTTCTTGAATGGCGAAGCAATCCAACCCGGGTGGCATGAAGTACTACAATCTGGCGAGTCGTTCTCTTTATAAAATACTGGACGACTTCCCGAACAAAGATCATAGCTGGAGAAAATATTTTTTCTTCGTGCCGATATCGGCCGCGTCGGCCGAGGATGAACACTTAGTGGTGGCGAAGTAGGGGACACTTGGTAGATTTTCTCGAATGTTTACTGCGCGAACTGTCCCCTTGTGTTTTATACTAACTTTTCTGCCAATTTGTTTTTACAGCTAGCAGACTGCTATTCACTCCTGTTGCCAACATCGACGATTTGGTCAATAAGTTGAAGGCTCGGAAGTGCCTTTGGAATCGTCACTTCAATCTTCGAAGGGTTGTTCTAGCTCGCGAGTTCATTTCCTACGACGAAGAAGAAGAAATCGAACAGAGCGAGTCCGACGATCTAGAAATAATGCCTCCCAAGCTCACTTTCCGCGATCTCGCCAAGAGAAAAGCCGAGAAGGCTAAGAGAAAGGCCGACCCGAAGGCCACTGCCTCCATTGTCGAGACGTCCGAGCGGAGCGTCGACAAAGAGAATACTCCTATTGCTGAGGGCGACGAAGCGGCTGCTGTAACTGCGAGTGGTGCATTGGCTGTTATTACTTCACAGCCAACTACCATTTCTGACGAGCCCGCCGAGCCTGAGGCCCAGTTGCACCGGAAGAGAAAACGATCTGCCTCTGAGAAAGGCAAAGGTAAAGTTGGCGAGAAGAAGAAATCTCGTCGCGAGCTGCCGACTCTGTCCCCAGGGCAGACTATTCCTGGAAGTTCCGATGGGATCTACACTGATCCCTTAGCCGCAGCTGCCATGATGGCTAAGGTTACATATCCGGGTGATCGTATGCCGATCCCGGAAAGGCTGGTAAAGAGCGAGCTCTACAAGGAGTTCGCGTCTCGCCAGGCCAAGGTAATTCCACACTTTATTCTTTCTTTTTCATTTCGCTTTATTTCTCATACTGTCAACTCCTTCGCAGGCCATCGCCCATTTCAACAGGCTGATCATGTCGTATGATCAAGACTCGAGGTCTAAGGAGCTCTTTATAGGCGAGGCCATGCAGAGAGAAGAGGTCGAGAAGGAAAAAGTCGCGGCCCGAATGAGAAATCTTGCTGCTGAGCGAGATATGTACAAGAAGAGCTCTGACGACCTGGGCGTGCACCTTCACAGAGTCGGTAAGGAGAAGGAGAAGGTCGAGGAGAACAACGCCGAGCTGGTGAAAGAGCTATCTGCTCTGAAGGCGAGTCGCGAGCAGGATCTTGAAGAGGCTGTTTCTTCAGCGAGGCGATCTGCGGCCGCCGAAGTGCAAGGCCAGCTTAACCGGGCTTACGAGCTGTTTCAATAGATGATGAAGAAGCCAATTAAGAAAATGGTCTATCTTGCACAAGCGGAGGCTAATCTCCAGCTCCTTGACGACATGGAGAATGCTGAAGCAGAGGAGGCCTTCGATCCCAAGGCCGAGCGTGCCCTTTTAGCTGAAAACAAGGCGTCGCTCGGAAAAGCCGACGAGATCTTCTACGCGATAATACTCGAATTGAGGAAGACCTTGGGTAAGAACTATGTTGTCCCCATTACCGTAGCGGATATAGTTGCGTCTCCGCGAGTCGAAGTTGTTGCTAAGTCTGTTGGTATAAATACAGCTTCTGGGTCGAACGATGGCTCTCTTGGTATGCGCTTGCGAAGCGCGAGTGAGGAGTTAGACGAGGGCGAGTCGGACGAAGCCGATGAGACCGTTGATCCGATCCCAGTTGCACCAACTGAACCTCTTCGCGAACAGGCTCCTTTGGGACAAGAACCCAAGGATGGCGAGGCTGCGAGTTCGGCTGCTATCATTACTCCAGCCGAAGAACAAGTTGTCGAAGAGGGCGAGCTGGCTTCTGAGGACAAAGAGGCCGAAGATGGCGAGACTGTCGCCTAATCCGGACTTTGCAACAGTAGGATTTGTTTTTGTTTTTGCTTAAGGATTTTATGACTCGATTTTTGTTTTTGTGCCTGGATGGCTTTATCCAACTTGTAACAACATTTTTATGCCGAGTTGGTCGAGCAGATTTATATGAATGCCCTTAAGCAATTTCTTAACTGTATTTTCGATTAGTAGTCTGTCGACGAGGCCTGTTAGAGCTTGTCTAAGGCCATAGAAATGATGCGGTTTTAAGACGCTTAGGTTTGATGCAGTTTTAAGACGCTTAATGGCGATGCGGTTTTAAGTTGCTTAATGGCGAGGCGGTTTTAAGACGCTTAATGGCGAGGCGATTGATATCGCTGCCGTATGTTTTGCCATTTTAGACCAGTGTTGAGTTTAACTGGGTTTTGTGAGACGAACATCCTGGTTACATTCTACTGAATATATCTTATCCAGGCAAATATATATTTGCTAAGTTCGACCAGTTTGTTAAGGTTAAAACTGGGTTTGCGAGTCAAACATCCTGGCTAACGGACACATTCTACTGAATGTGTCTATCCCGAGATGGACTCGCGAGATGGACATCCCGGCTAACGGACAATACTCGCACTGAATACGTCTATCCCAGTAATGAACTCTAAACTTATATAGCGCGCTTTATCCGTTGAGGATGTATGAGTATACTTCATAATGATGATGAAGTTTTAATCAGGTCGCCATTATGGCCATAATGACGCCTAATCGTTATTGATCTCGCGTTTAGACAGTTAAGTCGTTTAGCGAGTTGCCGCATTTAGACCGAAGTCGTTTGCGAGTTGAGCGAATAAGACTTGGTTAAAACCTAAGCTTATTGCGAATCGTTTATCGCGTTTAGACCAGAGTCGTTTGCGAGTTGAGAGAATAAGACTTGGTTAAAACCTTTGCTTATTGCGAATCGATTATCGCGTTTAGACCGGAGTCGTTTGCGAGTTGAGCGTATAAGACTTGGTTAAAACCTTAGCTTATTGCGTTGCGAGTCGAGCGAATAAGACTTGGTTAAAACCTTATCTTATTGCGAATCGATTATCGCGTTTAGACCGGAGTCGTTACATACGGCGAGTGGGAGTATGAATATACGTACCCACTCCCCCCCCCCTTTTTTTGAATAAGGGGGCAACTGAACTCGTCCGAAAACGGGCTGCCTACGTACCCAATGAAGGGATCAAGTCGCGTCGTAGTTCAAGTTTAATGACTTAGTATTTTTAGCAGTGATATTTCTTCAGATGTCGCGCATTCCAGGAACGCGGGATCATCTCGCCTTTCATGTTGGCGATTTCGTAGACGCCCGGGCGAACTACTTTTGTGATCTGATAAGGTCCTTCCCAGTGCGCGCAGAGCTTGCCGGCATTGGGCTCGGCAGTGTTCTGAAATACTGCGCGAAGGACGAGGTCTCCTTCGTAAAAACGCCGAACTCGCACCTTGGAGTTGTAATACTTGGATGCTGCAATTTGATATTCGGTCATTTATATAAGTGCTTGGTCGCGCCTTTCGTTGAAAAGGTCGAGTTCGTCGAGCATGAGGAGATGATTGAGACCTTCCTGCTCTGGAAGCAATCGTCGGCGAACTCCTGGAAAATAGACTTCAGGAGGAATCACACATTCTGTTCCGTAGATGAGGACGAAAGGCGTCTCGCCCGTAGCGCGTCGCGGTGTTGTTCGACAAGACCATAAAACGCCTTCAAGTTCATCTGCCCAACGACCCTTCTTAGCGTCGAGTCGAGTCTTTAGGCCATGGATAAGTGTTTTGTATGACGATTCTGCCTGGCCGTTGCCTTGCGGGCAGCGAGGCGTTGACTTGCTGATTCTGATTTTCCATTTATCGCAGAAAAGTTCGAACCGTTTAGATGTGAATTGCGAACCGTTATCTGTCACTATCTCATAGGGTACGCCGTGACGACAGATGATATTCTTCCAGACGAAGTTTTCGACCTGCTTATCCTTGATTGATCTGAATGCTTCCGCCTCGATCCACTTGGTAAAATAATCCGTTAGGACTAAGAGGTATCGTTTTTGCCGAGACGGATGAAGCGGTTCGACTATATCCATTCCTCATCGCATAAACGAGTACGGCGAGGTGACCGAGCTTAAGAACTTCGTCGGTTGATGGATGAACGGACCATGTCGTTGACACTTCTCGCACTTTGCTGCGAACAGCTCGCAGTCTTTTATCATTGTCGGCCAAAAATATCCGTGCCTCTTGATTCGGATGGCGAGTGAGCGACCTCCCGAGTGGTTACCGCAGGATCCGCCATGAACCTCGTGCATTATTTCGCGAGCCTTCTGCCCCTCGACACAAGCGAGTA
This sequence comes from Draba incana, assembly GCA_963576765.1. Lineage (NCBI taxonomy): Eukaryota > Viridiplantae > Streptophyta > Magnoliopsida > Brassicales > Brassicaceae > Draba > Draba incana. Next base: position 21,769,428 of record OY755203.1, on the reverse strand, counting down.
GTGGCCCGGACAGTCGTCATTTGAAGATATTTCCATCAAGTAAAACGTAACGAGACGACTGTGATTTTAATTTGCGAGCCACCCATTTGTCGGTTGGCATCTCGCCGTCTGCGAGGTAAACGCGAATGTTGGCCATCCACTTGGTGTTGCATCCATAGACTGTGGTTTCGTCGTCAATGGGAATGTCGATGACTTCATGCTCAGGTGGAGGCTCCTCGCTACATGGGTAAGCATCCTCTGGGGATTCCTCAAGTTGTTCGGGGAGAAGGCCACGGTCAAAAGCTGCGTTATTCGGGTCGAGCTCGTTATCTGTTGCCATCACATCCGTCGTTTCGTCTGTGCCGACTGTACCGGATTGATTGGGATCCATCGGATCCGGTTCGACGTTCACTTTGGTGTGGTCGAGGTCCATCGGGTCTGCGGCGGAGCGAGCGGACGAGCCATTATTGAGACCTGCTCTTTGCTTTGCTGCCAGAGATCTTGTTAGGACGTTGACTGCTTTTGCGATTGCGATACTCGGCTCTTCAATGAATTCGACCTTGACAATTCTTTGAAGATCTTTATCTAGCTTCGCGGTCGAGCCGAGTGATGCGAGGGCATCCGCTTGGGAGTTTTCCGACCTTGGAATTCTTGTCAAGGTGAACAGATCGAATTCAGCTGTTAAAGTTTTGACGAGAGCGAGGTATGCTTCCATGCGCTCGTCCTTTGTCGCGTATTCGCCGTTGAACTGAATCACGACGAGCTGAGAGTCGCAAAAAGCTTCTATCCTAGTTATTTTCAACGCTTTAGACAATCGAAGACCTGCGAGAAGGGCCTCGTATTCGTCCTCGTTGTTCGATGCCTTGAAACCAAGGCGGAACGATTGCTCTAGAGATTTTCCGTCTGATGATAGTCGAATGCCTACTCCCGATCCGTGTTTAGATGACGAGCCGTCGATGTGCAGCTGCCAGATTTAGGATGCAGAACTGTCCGCGAGTGTGTCTTCGATTTCGGACGAGGCTTCTGCCTCCGGCAGTTCGATTAAAAAGTCGTCCAATACTTGTGCCTTGATCGTCGTCCTACTGCGATACTCGATATCAAACTCGCTTAGCTCAATCGCCTATTTGGCGAGTCGCCCGGACTGGGTCGGACTGTGGAGAACAGCTCGCAGTGGAAAAGTACTTAGAACCATGATCGAATGTGATTGAAAATACGGTCGAAGCTTTCGCGCCGTCGTAATAACTGCGAGTGCGAGTTTCTCCGTCAAAGGATATCTTGCTTCTGCATCGGTTAGCGACTTACTAATATAGAAAACAGGCTTTTGCTCGGTGCCATCTTCGCGAATCAGAACCCCACTAACTGTCGAGGTCGAGACCGCGATGTAAAGATAGAGCGGTTCGCCAGCTATCGGCTTTGTCAGAACATGTGGAGTCGCGAGATACTGCTTCAACTTCTGGAAGGCTTCTTCACATTTTTCAGTCCACTCGAAATCTTGTCGAGCTGCCCCCTTCTTATCCTTGAGCGTTTCATAAAAAGGTAAACACTTATCAGTATAGCGTGAGATGAATCGGTTCAAGGCCGCGACTCTGCCGTTTAGTCGCTGGACTTCTCTTTTCTTTTTTGGCGAAGGCATCTGGATGAGTGCGTCGATTTGCTTTAGATTTGCCTCGATCCCGCGACGAGTAACCATGTAGCCGAGGAACTCGCCGGACGTTACACCGAAGCGACACTTAGCCGGATTTAGCTTCATGTTATACTTGTTTAATAACGCAAAGCACTCTGCGAGGTGGCCGACGTGGTCATTTTCCTCGAGTGATTTGACGAGCATGTCGTCAATGTAAACCTCCATCGTTTTGCCGAGTAAGCCCGCAAACATTTTATTTACCAATCGCTGATAAGTAGCCCCAGCATTCTTAAGTCCAAAGGGCATGACTTTGTAGCTATAGATTCCGCGGTCTGTGATGAAAGATGTTTTGTCGCGATTGCCGGGGTGCATGAAGATCTGATTATAGCCAGAGAAGGCGTCCATAAATGACAACAACTTGTTTCCAGATGTCGCCTCGACGAGGCGGTCGATGTGAGGAAGAGGGAAACTGTCTTTTGGGCATGCCTTATTCAAATCCGTGAAGTCTACACAGACTCGCCACTTACCACTTTTCTTCTTCACGACGACTGGGTTCGCAAGCCACTCTGGATATCTGACCTCAGAGATCAAGCCGGCCTGCAAGAGTTTGTCTACTTCGTCATTTACCGCTTGAGCCATTTCAGGACCTAGTCGCCTTCGCTTTTGCTTTATAGGTTTGTAGGTCGAGTCCACGTTTAACTCGTGACTGATGATGCCGATATCGATCCCGGGCATGTCTTCCGCGGACCATGCGAATGTACCGACGTTTTTCTTGAGGAATTCGATGAGGTCGAGTCTGAAGGCTTTGTCAAGTGTCGCGCCTATCTCTACGTATTTCTCTGGGAATTTGTCGTTTATACAAACCGATATGACAGGCTCGCAGGTCGGGCCCGCTCTTCTATCTTCAGCGGATTCCGCGATCTGTAGCTGCTATAAGAGGTTTGAAATTTCCTTGACGGGCTCCCTGTCTGTCTTAATCTTTTTCCGCGGCTCGCTTGGGATCGGCACTTTCGCCTGACTTCTTAGTTTGTGCGCGGTCATGAAACAGGATCTTGACGCCGACTGACTTCCTCTGATAGTTCTGACTCCGCCCTTTGTTGGAAACTTAAGACAGAGATGATACGTTGAGGCGACAGCGCGCATCGAGTTTAGCCAAGGGGTTCCCATTATCACATTGTAAATTGCCGGGTTGTCCGAGACTGCGAACTCAACTATTTTAGTCACACCTTCCGCACTTACAGGAAGCTTGACCGTACCGAGTGTCATCGTCGTCTCACCATTGAATCTGGTCAATGGCTTAGGATAGGATTCGACTTGTGCGAGGTCAATTTCCATACGCTTCAGAGCGTCTATGAAAATGATGTCAACTGTGCTCCCAGTGTCGATTAAAACGCGACCCGTGTCCCATCCAGCGACGGAGAGTCGGATGACAAGCGGGTCGTCATGAGGTTTGTCAATGTCTTCGACCTCATTCTCTTCGAACCGGATGACATCGTTCGGGAACTTCGACGGTTCGGGCTTGTTCGCCCCTACCTCCGCTCTTCTCTGATAGGCTTTGATCGACGAGACGGTGTTAGAGCAGTAGCGCGAGCCGCCCATGATCATGTTGCAGATTTTCTGTTTCGAGGCGCTCCGGCCATCATTACCGTTTCGTCGGTCGAGGTGGGCCTCGTCGTTTCTTCGGTCTCGCTTATTATTCCTATTGTCTCCCGACGGGCCGTCTCCTTCTCTTGCATCGTCGAATTGCTCGAGCTGAAAATCGTTAACACGCCGGCGGCCAACTTTGCTGCGAGTCGCATGCCGAGGACTCTGCAGTTAGCCGTCGAGTGTCCCTCCATCTTATGCAAGTCGCAATAAGCCGACTCGTCATACTGCGATATTCTCGGCCAAGTGTTGCCGCTAGCGCGACCAGGGGCGCCTCTTCCGCGGCCTCGCCCTCTTCCTCGACCGTAGCCAGGCGAGTCCACCTGGTAGTTATGGGCCCCCTTGAAACCTCCTTCATGTTGTACGAAATTGCCCGGCTTCCTCTTTGTCGCGACTGGGACTTCTTGCGGACTAGGATTCCTGGCCTTTCCATGCTTCTGGCTCAGGATTTTGGTTTCATCTTCGCTTCTTGCGAAGCCGTTAGCGCGATGAAGCGCATCTTGAATTGACGAGGGCTCGTTAATTGTCATCTCCTTTTGGAAATCCGAGCTGTACCACAAAGCTTTTCGCAGGGCACTTAGGGCGGATCTGTCGTCAATCCCTTTTACCTGAATAAGCATCGCTTTGAAGCGTTCAATGAAAACTCCCAAGGGCTCGCCGGCCGCTTGTGTTATAGTATAAAGGTCCACCTCTGATGACCTGCGTTTGATTAGGACGGAATACTGCTTTAGGAAGGCCTTAGAGAGTTGGGCGAAGCTGTCGATAGAGTTCCTTTTCATTCCCGTGAACCAATAGAGGGCCGCCCCTTGGAGATGCTCCACGAAGAGGAGGCAGCAACCAACATCGATTTCGTCGAGCCTGAAATTAGCTCGCCCCTTTGCGATTGAGAATGCTCTGATATGCTCCGTGGGTCGCCCTTTCCCTCATAGATAGGAATCTTGAGCTTCCCTGGGTCAGATAAACGCGCCTTTGTTATTCGCTCGGTAAAAGGAGTGGTGCGAGCTTCTTCAAGAACGCGGTCGAGTTCCAGCGCCTTGCTGGTTGCGCGATGGACCTGTGACCTCATATCCTTGAGATCGCGAGTGTTCTGCTGGAAGACGGCTCTGAGCTCGTCCATTTCCGTTCCCTGCGAAGCGACAGCTCTACGGGCGGTTTGGGCTTCGGCTTGTTCCATCCATCGCGTATTTTCTGCGATTTCGCCCTCGTCCCGACTCTGGATACGACTAGTCGGTCGACTGGGCCGAGCTGCTCCGAATTCACGTCCTTCTGAATTGTCTGCGATTGCAGGTATGCCGCCGGAAGCACCTGCGACGAGGACGGTTCCGTCTCTGAGAGGTGTTGGCGTATGATCTTCGCGAGTGCCACGAGCCGATGGCGATGCCGCCTGGGAGAAGTTAAGAGCGAGCGGGGCGACGCGAAGCGCGTTACCTTGAGGTAGCCCTCGAGACTGACGAGTTGTCGACAAGGCCCTGATTTCAGCAGTCAGGTTGCTGTTGATCGTTTCCTGGTTTTGCGACTGCTCGAGCAACTGTTCGAGCATTGCTTTGAGTTGACCGAAATCTCCTGGTGTGGACGGGTCGGCCGCGTTTGTATTGGCGGTTGCCTAGTTCTCTGTCGGGACAGGTCTGCCTGCTTCCGCTCCCAATGCGGACTGGTTGATTAGCCTAGCCACAATGGGCTCGCTTGGACCTGAATCTTCGGCCGCTGGAGACTGCGGGTTCGTTATTGACATGTTGCGAGTAGCGGGTTCGTCTAAGCGTTTGTTTCGTGTATGAAGCTAGTGTTGCGAATCCCCTCCTTCTAGCGCCAAATTATGCGAATTGGAATAATCACACAATAGAATTTGTGAAGATTCGTTGAAATAGAGCTTCTTTAGGGTTTTCAAGCACTTAGAGAGATAGAATTAGGGTTCTTGAGATTGTTCTTATTAATCAAGATCAGAGTTGTAAACAGTGTTTTTATCAGAAAAACCGGTCCCTCACAAGTGAAGGGGTACATGTCTATATATAGGTAAAATTGGGCGGTATGAACAGTTCCAGTCGAGGCGACTTGAACAGTTCCGGTCGCTCTGAGCCGGGCCGGTTGAGAAGGATTGAACAGCGCTGGAATGAACAGTGATGGGCCTTTGACGGGCTGCGTTTTCTGGGTTCGACCGCTGAGCCGGTTAAACACGTGTTAAGCCGTTTGGTTTATTGATTCTCCATCTTATACTACAAAAAAAAGTTAAGTTGTGTCATTTATTTTATTAGTTAACATCAATTTTAGATGGACACAAATGAAATTACATCATTTTTATGAGTGACTGTAAAAATGATAACTCTAATATTTTATATCAACTTTTTTTCTTTTTGTCGGTGTGGGATTTATGTGGATACTGATTTTTTGTTTAGTTTACATTTCGTTTACCGTTAAATACACTTACCGGTATTGAATCTTTTGACTTATACTTTTGGGTAACACACTCACATATATATACATATACATTGTAAATGATATTGTTATATTACACATAATTTAATAAACAATTACTTTAATCATCAGATTTTGAAGTGTAATCAACGTAAAATCTTTTTCAAAAATCAATATATTTAACTCTTTAACATTAGGTTATTTTAAAATTTTTATGCATAATACATGTTTTACTGTAGTATTATATTTTTTTTTTGGTCGACAATTATCTTTCATTCATTCAAGGAGTCAATTACGTGGTTACAATCTCATTAGAGTTAAGAGCACCTTTAGCTAAAGAATCAGCTAATGTATTCTTAGATATATGAGCATGTCGGAATTCAATGAAAGAAAGCAGAGCACGAGTTTCTAAAACATGGATTATGCTGAAGATCTCCTTAATTGGGTTTGATTGGTTGATTGCTCTTATTAGGTTCTGTGAATCGGAGTTGAATACAATCTTCCCTATTCCTCTTTCAGCTGCTTTGGATATGGCCATCCTCATCATCGCAAGAGCTTTCGCTACAAGGGGAGAATATTATATATGCATAACCAACTTTTCTATGCATGCAGAAAATAACTTTAAGTATATATATCAAATAAATGTTTTTGCATCGTTTATAAAGTTATCAGTTTTTTATTCATGCAAAATTTGCATTTTTATTTAGTCGATACTTAAAAAAATTAATAAGTATATCGTTTATATAATGATGCAAATTCATATTTTTATATCAATTTTATAAAACTGATACAAGCTAATACAAATTCATATCAATTTGATACAAATGATGTAAAACAAGTCAATGAACTAATTAAGTGATGTTACCAACAAATCAATTATAATAATTGATGTTAAAACTACATATTTTGTATCATTTATAAGTAAGTAATTTAAAATAGTATCATTCCGTTTTCCGATACTATTTAAGTGATGCTACAAACCTATTTTTTGTAGTATATACCTAATGTTTTTAAACCCGATCCAGACATTGAACCAGACTATCTACCGGATCACCGGGTCATTGGTTAGACCGTGGGTCAACCGCGGGTTCATAAGTTATTAAACTTTTATATACATTTGTTTTGTAAATATATAAAAAATAAAATCATACTTTAATAATAAAGTGGGTCCCATAATAAAATACAACAATTTTAAAAATTTTTCATCTCTGATTCAAAAACCAACGGATAAAACTCTTTAGTTGATAAAGTTTAAGAAAAAATAATACTAATATCAAAAAGTATGAGATGTCTAACAACAACCATAAGTGAACAGTCAAAGCTTAAATTAAACCAAAAGAAATATAATTGTAAATCATGATGAATGCCATAGTTACATGATGGTGCATCACATCATCCAACATTTTCTAATTTCTACGATCGCCTTCATCTTCTTCAAATTCTTCAGGTGGCATAGTGAAGTCTTCATCGTCAAGAGCTAAAGAATTACATTTCACATATATCAACAAATCAAAACAAATCTTATATCAACAAGTCAAAACAAACCCTCTAATTCAAGTTTTAGAGTTCTTTCAAAACCCAAACCGCTGGTTCGACCAACCGGTTCGCGGGTTAATAACGGGGTTTTCCAAATTTCTACTGGTTTTTAAGTAGTCGATTTTACCATCAAACCCAGACCGTAATATTGATCGGGTCCCGGTTCAACCATCCGGTCCGGGCCTAAAAACATTGTATATACCACTTCATCTCAACCCGACCCGTTTTTTTTTTTTAACAATTAAATTCCGAAATAATATTCCCATAAATACTAATGCTCAACTCAATTAAACCAAATAGTCAATAAAACAACCAGCGAAAATAATAAAAATCAACTAAACTAAAATTAAACAAATAACTCTAAAATTCAATCAAATAACCAAATAATCCAGTTCAACAATTTCAGAACAATCATCAACCTAACCAGCAATTCTAAACTCAAATAAAATTAAAACACCGAACCGAGACCCTAGGTCATCCTCCTCTTCATTGTCATGATTCCATGATCACACTTTTCCTTACCTGCGTCACATGGAAAAACGAGATGTATGAGTATTATCACAAATACTCAGTGAGACAGTCATCCCATCTACCGGCTATACACAAAAACCAGATAATATGCAATGACATCACAAACAATCAAATACGACAAACCAACAACATTAAAACAACAAATCAACACTGGTGTCAATCAACACTTGCTCTTTGTCCCCATGGTGTCGATCGACACTGCTCGCAGTCGACCCAAAATAGAACCTCTCTTTTCTTGGTTCGAATCTAGGCTCCCCAATGGATCATCTGCACCATTAAACACACCAAAACACACCAAAACAGCAATGAACACAAGGAAACACAATTCCACTTCTCAAATCAATCACAAAACACACAACAAGCGTTAAATACACCTTATCAAGCTCTAATAAACCATGGTCATGCACTCCTCTTAGCTTTTTGAAATGATTTGAGAACAAGAACATGACAACCACGAAAATGGGATCCTTCACACACCTAAGAGCCTCAATTTGTTGTCCTTCTCTTGAAACCGCCAAAAACCTCAACCCCTTGCCCTTAGATCACACACAAACAACCTCGCTTTCTCTTTTCTCTCAAAACTATCAAAAGCACAATTCTGCTTAGAAAAAGAGGATGCTCACGATTATAAACGCAAGCTTAGGGATTCCCAAACCCAAACCGATCAAAATTGGGATATTTTAAATCGAACCAGTCGGTCTAAAAATTGTTAGTGTTGATCGACACTCTCACCAAAAATCACACTTTTGGTTCACGAGCGTTACAACTCTCCCTCACTACCCTCGATTTGACCTCGAATCCCGCCAAATCATCCACCACGGACTATACTCCTGACCCAACCCGGTCAGTACCTCTCGAGATCAACACTCCCGACCTCTGAGGTCCACATCCAGTCTTATGCTTATAACCACGTTTCAGACATTAATTACTCTTAACTCATAACAACACCCCTCACACTCTCAGGAATACATCCTTTGAGCTAACGGTGTATCATACCACTCACACTCTCAGGAATAAATCATTTGAGCTATCGGTGTACAGGGGAAGTTCTCATCCCCTCAAGAGAACTCGACATCTCTCAATACTTATACTGGGAAATCTTCATCCCAAATAAGTATTGAGGAAAATTCTCACCCCTCTAGAGAAATCATCATCTCCCTATGAGTTATTCGGGGAAATCCTCATCCCCCAGAGTAATCAATTTCTAAATGTTTATAAACATCTATCGACTAGAACTACCTCATGTGGTTCTAACATGACATTCCACTATCACGGAATATCATCTCAATCATGACCAATAATCAGGTCACTCTAAACCAAAAATATAAGAAATATTCATCTTATAAATCTATAAAATATAAGAAAAAAAACTCATCTTATTAATTTAAAAATGTAATAATCGTTACATCCTCAAAACGAAAAACATACACGATCCAATAACAACATAGCAATATGCTAAAACTCTGAAACTGGAAACCATAAAAGAAACAAATCTCAAGCCTCAACCTGCTTATCGAACCACTTCCTGAACTTTGCCTTCATCTTAGTTTTTAGTTCCCAAGTTTCCTCCTCAACACCGTCATAGTCCCACACAAGACTCATCAACGGTATCTTCTTCTGACCCAGAACCTTGACTCTCTTCTCGAGAATCCTCACAGGTCTTACCTCTAACGTCATGTTGGGCTGAAGATCTGCAAGAATCTTAGCCAACACGACTTATGCAGACACTTCCTCACCAATGACACATAGAAGGCCTTATGAAATTCCTTCATAATCTAAGGCAACTTTAACCGATACATAACTGGTCCCACTCGTTCCACAATCTTGAACGGACCCATAAAACTCATACTCAGCTTATTCTCTGAAATGGATCTGTTAGGACCCTTCAGCATAGCCATCTTGAGATACACTCTATCTCCCACCTCAAACTCTAGCTCTTGGCTCCTCTTATCAGCATAACTCCTCTGCCGATCCTAAGCCTCTTTCATATTCAGCTTCAAAACATGGATCCTCTCTGTTGTTTCCTGAACAAAATCAGCACCATAAATGCTCTTCTCCCCCACTTGGATCCAACATAAAGGTGTACGACATGGCCTCCCATACAAAGCCGCATAAAGAGTCATACCAATACTCGTTTGATATCTTTTATTATAATCAAACTCTAATAAGCTCAAATGATCCGCCCAATGACAACCCCAATCCATTACACACATTCGCAGCAAATCCTCAAGTATCTGAATCGTCCTCTCATAGTGCCCATCTAAGCCTGAAAAGCTCTCCAAAACTCTAAAGCAAACTTGGGATCTCTGTCTGACACAATACTCGCTTGCATTCCATGCAACCTCACAATCTCCTTTACGTACTTCTTAGCCAAAACTGCTGCTCCATCGATATTTTTAATGGCAAGAAAATGTGCCGACTTAGTCAGACGATCCACATACACCCAAATAACATCAGAATTCCAATAAATATGCAATCCTACCACAAAATCCATGGTAATCATATCCCACTTCCACTCCGGAATGAGTAAACTCTACAACAAGTCACTCGAACCTGATGCTCTGCCTTCACTAACTGGCACGTATCATAGGTTGTGACCCAGTTAGTGACATCCTTCTTCATCCCAACCAAGTGATAATACCGTTTAAGATCCTGGTACATCTTAGTCGCTCTCGGATAAATAAAAAACTTGCTCTCGTGAGCCTTCCTTAGAACTTCTTGCCTCAAAACCACATCCTTGGGCACACAAACTCACTCATGCACAAAAAAATCTTGTAAGCAGAGACCTGATATGTAGAACCATCAACCTTAGAAGCATTAATCAATCCCTGATTCCTCTCCTAAGACTCTCGGATCCTGCACAAAAGGTCAGCCCGATTAATTGCGTCCAATCCCAACGTCTCTTGTGATATAGCACACAATCTCAAGGTGCTGATCTCACTCACTAATGACTCCATATCTTGCTCCTGAGTCAAAGCAACCCTATTTTGACTCAAAGCATCTGCAACCAAGTTAGTCTTACCAGGATGGTAAACTATCTCCAGATCATAATCTGCTACTAGCTTTATCCAACGCCTTTGCCTCAGGTTCAGATCTGGCTGACTAAAGATATACTTCAGATCGTCTTAAATCATTCCATTTACCCGCCCTAAAACTATAATGACACTGATACCAAATTGAAACAACTCGACCCATTTTTTTTTAACAATTAAATTCCGAATTAATATTCTAATAAATACTAATCCTCAACTCAATTAAACCAAGCAATTGATCAAATAACCAGCGGAAATAATAAAAATCAGCTAAACCGGAATTAAACCAATAACTCTCAAAATCAATCAAATAACCAAATAATTCAGTTCAACAATTTCAGGACAATCATCAACCAAACCAACAGTTCTAAACTCAATTAAAATTAAAACACCAAACTGAGACCTTAGATCATCCTCCTTTTCATCTCCATGATTCCACGATCACACTTTTCCTTTACCTGCATCACATGGAAAAATGAGATGCGTGAGTATTATCACAAATACTCAGTGAGACGGTCATCCCATTTACCGGCTATACACACAAACCAGATAAAATGCAATGACATCACAAACAAGCAAATACGACAAACCAAAAACATTAAAACAACAAATCAACACTACTCGTAGTCGACCCATAATCAAACCTCTCTTCTCTTGGTTCGATTCTAAGTTCCCCAATCGATCATCTTGACCATTAAACGCACCCAAACACACCAAAAACAGCAAGGAACACAAGGAAACATAATTCCACTTCTCAAATCAATCACAAAACACACAACAAGTGTCAAATTCACCTTATCAAGCTCAGATAAGCCATGATCACGCACTCACCTTAGCTTTCCGGATTGATTTGAGAACAAGAACATGACAGCCACGAAAATGAGGGCCCTTACACACCTAAGAGCCTCAAATCTCTTTTCCTTCTCTTGAAACCACTAAAAACCTCAATCCCTTGCCCTTAGATCACACACAAACAACCCCTCTTTCTCTTCTATCTCAAAACTATCAAAAGCACAATTCTGCTCATAAAAAGAGGCTGATCACGATTATAAACGCAAGCTTAGGGTTTTTCTCAAACCTAAACCGGACAAAACTGAACGATTTTAAATCAAACTAGTCGATCTGAAAATTGCTAGTGTCGATCAACACCGTCACAAAAAAATCACATTTTTGGTTCACGGGCATGACAACTACTATGTAAGAGTTCAATATATATGCAATTAAATAGACCTTCAACTAAAGAATGGTAAATAATAAATAAAAAAAAATAAAAAATAAAAAATTTATGAAATAATCTAAAATTTACTTCAACCCAAAAACAAAAATTATTTTTAGTTAATCAGTATTTAAATTATTTTTAAAAAGTAAGAGAATATATTAGACGAGTGAAACGAATAATGTAAATGCAAGAGATCGAGATTCGAGGCCATTTGAATTGGACAATTGGCTATTGTACTCTTCCTTCTTATCACTTGGGCTATAATACTCTCATTTCCACCGAATTTCTTTTATCTTTTTTTAAAATGGACAAAACGTGGTCATTTACCCAATTAGAGAGAAGTTGACATTATTTACAAGGACCAACCAGGGTCAACCCGGATCAAACCGTAAACCCGACCCAAAACTCAAAACCTAACCAACTTATTCTTAAACCGGCACCAATAACCAAGATAACCATTTCAAACCGATTAAAATCCCTAATTTTCCCCTAAATTTCAATTTCAAAACACAAACAAGTTTTTCCGAAACTCAATCGATCTCTCTTCCCTCTCTATCTATCGATTGTTCTTGAGCAGTACAACTAGTACAATTGAATCGGAATCATGGTGAGAGCTAAGCTACGAACTCCTTCTCCTTCATCCTCCTCCGAAAGTGAGGAAGATCCACCGCCGGCTGAAACCGTAGCCGTAGATATGGCCATCTCGAACACCACCGTTGGCGATGGTGAAGAAAGAAGGGGCGATGAAGAAGTAGTAGAAGAAGCCGGCGGAGAGAAAGGTGTCAAGCCCACCAGAGGCGTAACCGCCGAGCGCACAGTAGGCGACGGTGAAGGAGAAAAAGCCGATAGAGAGAGAAATCCGTCGAATCCACCGGAGTCGTAACCGTTGAGCGCACAGTAGGCGACGGTGAAGGATAAGAAGACACAGAAGAAACGGTAATAAATTGAATGATTTGAGTCTATGGAATGAATTGTGGAGTTTGAATTTGATTGATTTCGGGTTTGGGATTGATGTTGTTGAATTTGTTTTCTCGGTTGTAGGATTCGGATGACGAAACCGTAGCCTTGTTACCGGAAAAGATGTATATAAAGTCGGAATTCTACAAGAAAAGCATGAAGCTAGCAACGAATTGTTACGTTGCCAAAGCGGTGGAGAATTTGGAGAAAGTTCTCGATGCAAACGAGATTGAATGGTTCCACAATCATCCTCAATTTTGTCACTCATTCCACATGACTAGAGAGGTGAATCACAAAACAACGATGCTTTATTTGCTTCGTATAAGGAAGTATGGTTTATCGTGAACGATGATTATTTGCTTTATTCCTTAATAAGGTCCTTTGTAAAGTCCTTAATAAGGTCCAACCTAGAGCTATTTCAAAGGTAGAGACATAGAATTTTGCTTAAGTAATGTAGATTTAGAAGCATGTTTTGAGAATTTTGATTTATGATTGTTGAAAATCAGGTTGTGGAAAGTCCTTGTGATGCGATTCTTGTTGCGGATGGAGCGCCGTTATCAGCGTTTCAGTATGTGATGGCTTTTTTTCACGAATAGATACGATATTTGTAACGGTAATCATCCGCAAAAATCATGAAGAAGAAGAAAGTATGGTTTATCGTGAACGGAATTCCAATTCGGTATTCTATGAATGAGCACGCTCTTATTTCCGGTTTAGATTGTAGGCCGTACATGGATAACTACGAGGAATTTAAAGTTCTTTGATAAGCATTTTTTGTATATGAAGTTTGTTAGTGTTGCTGTTTGGACAACTAGAGAAAACTAGTACAACTACGGTTAGGCCTATTTCTGTTTTGGACAACTTTTGAAAACTCGGAACAACTATGCTTGTTTTTCTTTGGAACCTTGCATTTCGAATCTATTGCTAGCATATTACCTATTTTAGCATTGGTTTGAACTAGAGTACAATAGCTAATTTCTTTATTATTATTGAATAACAAAGAACAAGTACAAAAACAAACATTTAAAACACAAAAGTTAACCATAAAAACATTAAACCGAGAACAAGAGAAACAACTAGAAACCGTAGTTGTACTAGTTATACAAACAAAGACTGAGAAGATAACCGAAAAAACATCTAACACTTTTTCCCCAACACCACCACCTCCAGATCGAGAAGCCTCCCCTTCAACTCCACGATTTCATTGCTCTTCTTGGCTTTCTCGGATTCCAAGTGTTGAATGCGGATTTTTTGTTCGCCAGATTTATTCTTCAACGCCTCCACTTCTTCCGTCACGGAGTAATCCCACCACTTACGGAAGTGAGGACCGTCACGGAATTGAGGACCCCAATCGGTTTCATTACAAGCATAATAAGCTATCTCCTTGTTATCGCCGGTTGGTTCACGATGAATGAATACTTTCCGACCACAAAAACACTTATCCGGGATACCGTCCGTAGGGAGGTTTAATCCTCAATTTCTGTAAGGATCTCGAGACATTTTTGGGGTTTAGATGGAAGGAGAAGGAGAAGGAGAAGAAGGGCGTTTGGGTTTGGTGGAGTGTGAAGAAGTGATGGAGGAGAAGGGGAGGGGGTCGATTTGACTTAGGAGAAGACAAAAGTTTTCTCTAGCAGTTGATTTGACTTAGGAGAAGACAAAAATTTTAGAAGGAAATTTGATTTGGAGGGAAAAATTTTCGGAGGGAAAATTTTTGGAGGGAAAAATTCTGAAATTTTCTCCAACAGTTGTACCCCCAAATTTCTAGTTGTCTGAACTTACAAACAGTTGCATTTTTGTGTGTTTTCATACATATATAGTTGAACCCTGAAAAATCTTTGACTTTGTGGTTGCACACTTGTAATTGTCTACTTTTGGTACATGCCAAAGATATCAAAGCGCTCACAATTGGCAGAGAAACATTACGCTGATACTCACTTAGGTAAATTGGATATGATTAAGAAACAACACACAAAAGGGTAAGATATTTTATGGGGAAATCTCTATATGGTTGAAAATGAAATTCAAAAATTTGATTGTATTTTTGACCAAACATATATGTATGAAACTATACACGTTACTAGAATGCAAATTATAATTGGGAGGTTAGTGTTTGGTGACAATTTCATTTTTTTATTTTGTTCTAAACTAGTCGTTTACAGTTATCCCCAGTTTTCTCTAGTTGTTACACCAGAGAGTAAATAGCAGATTCTCGGAAATAGGTGTAACCAGTTTTCCCCACTTATTCGAACAGAGAAGAGATACATAAATCTGGGAAAATAATAGCTTAATAGTTGTCCCAAATTTTATGCAGTTGTCCAAACAGAAAGCGAAATACAAAAACAAAGCAAAAGAGGTTCACTTGTGGTGCATCGGCACTACTCCCCGCCATATTGATCCCCACATACCTATTACTAGGCTTCCGATGCTTTTCTCCGGTCGACGGAATCCTTTTCACTTGGTTAGTGCCCACGTGTCCATTTAATAATATTTGGATCATAATTCATGTATATGGATATCCGCGGGCCTTTCTTTCCAATTCATGTACTTAAGAAGTGCGACTATTACATGCACGCAAGGGTACTTGTTGATGTCAAAAACACCTGCAACTACAACTTTTCTTCCTCAAATCCACCAAGTAAGACTTCCCATCTTTACCAATCATATTGTACTCAAGCAAGAACGAGTTCAACACATCCACATGTAATCTCTTAGCAACAAAGCATCTAGTGGACAATTCGTTCTCAACAACGGGAACCAATTTCCGTGCGCTTGCTCCACTTCCGGCAGATTCTTTCCTATATCGGTTAAACTACTCCGCCATTTTCTCGATTATCTTATCTATCATACGTAGCAAAGAGTGTTTTCTTGCGTCCTTGAACACGTTATTCAAGGACTCCGCACTATTCATCGTGTTTATGTTATACCTCTTTCCCGGAAAATTGCATCTTTCCCATTTTTTCGGACCCTCCACCACACTAGTTTCCAAGTACTCCTCACCCTTGGAGTATAATCTTCTAAACTCCTCATACTCCCTTAGGAATTCTACCTCCGTGTAAATGGTTGCCAACGCCCTGAATTTCTCCGCACATGCTTTTTTCTCAAGGAACCAACTTGTCCTTTCACATTCCGTGACAAATAATACATGCAAAACCCATGTTGCGTTTTAGGGTACAACTCGTGAATTCCCTTGATGATACTTCTATTTCTATCACTTATCCAAACCAATTGTGGATCATCTTGAATAATACTTCTCATTTGACTGAAAAATCAATTCCAACTTGCGTCGTTCTCACCATCGAGAACGGCAAATGCAATAGGATAATGGTGATGATTAGGATCATGAGTTGTCGCAAACACAAGCATCCCACCATGTCCTGTTTTAAGAAAAGTCGCATCGACTTGGAGAACTTTTCGCATTGCTCCAAACCCTTCAATACAAGCTCCCTAAGCCACAAACAAGTATTTGAATCTTCTCTTGACATCCAATACACACCTTGTTAGTGACCCGGGATTCGCCTTCTCCAACATGAATAAATACGAATGCAAAATCTTGTAGCTCTCATATTGATTCTCGTTTCCATCAAATGGAACCTCAACCGTTTCCTTACCAATACCGTGATCCACATCTTCAACCTCACTATAATATCCATCTTCCTGTTCATCCTCACTATCATCTTCATCTTCATCCTCACTATCATATTCATCTTCATCTTCATCCTCACTATCATATTCGTCTTCATCCTCCACATCCACATTCCCACTTGGTATACTCTCACCCTCTCCAACACCACCATCCACATCCAATGTTTTGAACATTGCACCTTCTCGCTGGGCACAGTTATACTATTTGTCCCAGTTGTCCCACTATGATCAATATTCCTATTTGTACCAGTTGTCCAAGTAGAGAGTTCTTCTAATGCAAAATCATCTTGTTTCTGGAAATGTGAATTAGTTTGCCCCATTTTCAGGTTCTATACCTAACTACATTCCTTTATTTACTACCAATGAAGACCATAATCATTCCTTACAACTCTAATGCTAATCAAAATCTCTATTATATTGAAATCCATTGAAATTCAACAAATCCAACAATACCAATTATAAAGAATAAACAACTCAATTCTACATTTCAACATCATATAAGGAGCAACATTCAAAGGATTTCACCTCAATTTCGAAGCTTCAACTCGGGTTCCGATCGAATCCGAGATTTTTCTCCAAAAAGCTTCAACCTTCAATTGATGATCCGGTTTGATGAGATTGAGTTCAATTCCAATGACATTGAGTTGGAATCGAGTGATTGGGAATGGATTTGGGTGGGTGGATTCGTCGGAGGCGGGGGGAGAAGAAACGGGAAACTCGAGTTCCATACAAATTGGTTTTGGTTAGTTTTGGTTGGTTTTGGGAATGAAATCGGAAGGATTGGTTTTGAATGGTTAGGGGTATTTTCGGAAAACTCTAATTCATGGGAAATGAGAGCATTTTAGCTAGTCATGAAGAGTATGAGTCTTTTTTATTTTAACTAAGAGTAGAATAGCTAATTGTCCATTTGAATCCGTCTTTGGTTAGTTTAACTATCGAGAGATGGTCTATGCATGCATATCTAGTCATATAACATGGAGTCAACTATGATCTCTCGTGTAATCGAAGGCATATGTATTGGGATATTATTTGATATCATTGAATGTAAATATTATAGCGTATATTCAGTTTCCAAGTCTTACGGATCCGCATCTTGCATAGCAAGAATAGTCTGTGTATATAACTCGTGTAAGGTTCATCAATAACATCATCAGATTCCCTCTATACTTTGGCATGGTATCAGAGCCTACACAAGCAAAACTCTAGATCAAAACAAATTTTTTCGGTTCTCTTTGATAAACAATGGCCGGAGAAGGAGAGAAGACGATCTCGAATGATGCAAACGCGAGAAAGTCCCCGTACTTTCTAGCAACGACTGACAACACTGGACAAGTTTTGACTCCGATCTTGTTCAATGGAGTCAATTACGAGCGATGGGCAAAACTGATGCTCAACGCTTTGCGAACGAAACGAAAGATTGGGTTTCTCGATGGAACTCTCAAACGACCGTCCAACGATGCTGATTTAGCAGAGCAATGGGACATGGTCAATGCGATGGTGATTGGCTGGATTTACAGCGGCATCGAAGCAAAGCTTCGACCACAAATCTCGTTGGTCGATAGCGCTAAGGTGATGTGGGAGAGTCTTCGCCGAAGATTCTCTGTCAATGATGATACACGCACTCATCAACTGCACGCCGAGATTGGTAGTTGCAGACAAGATGGTGAGACTGTGGAGGTGTTTTTCGGAAAGCTGCGAGTCATGTGGGATGATCTCGTAGATTTGGAGAAAGATTTTGAATGTTGCTGTGGCAAAGGTGATTGTAGTGCCATGGTGAAATATGAGAAGCATATCGAGAAGACGAGGGTGCATCAGTTTCTCATGGGACTAGACACCTCACGTTTTGGAACGGCGAGATCAAATCTTCTAAGCAGAGGAGGAGAGCTTAATCTCGATTCGGCGTATTCTCAGATTGTTCAGGAAGAGCGTCATCTAAACGCTATGCGGAGTCTTGAGGAGAAGATTCCTGTGGTGGGATTTGTAGCACAAGCAGTGGGTAACGGAGCAAAGTTTGTGAAGAATGCAACCGTGTGTACCAACTGTGGCAAATCTGGTCATGATTCCGCCAATTGTTTCCAAATCATTGGATATCCGGAATGGTGGACAGACAAAGGAAAAGGCACAAGCCATGGTGGTGACAAAAATTTTCGGAGCAAAAGTGGGGAATCTCAGGGCAGAGGCCGTGGAAAGCCAAACAATGTTCGAGCCAACAACATTCAAATTGGTGAAAGCTCGGAAATTGCTGTAGGAAAAGGGATTCCAAGCTTTACTCCGGATCAATGGGCATCATTGGCTAACTTCTTGAACACGCAGAAACATAACCCATCCGACAATCTCTCGGGTAAGAAAAAAAAACTCTATCTCTATGGAAAATATAGTCGTTATGATATTCTCATAGACTCGGGAGCTTCACATCATATGACTGGTGATATGTCTTTACTTTCGGATGTATCTACGATAGAACCTTGTCCAATATCGTTACCGAATGGACAAATTACTTGGGCAACACAACATGGTCGTTTGAATCTTGGGAAGCATCTTGTGTTGAATCGGGTGTTTTATGCACCTAATCTATCAATCACACTGATTTCTGTAGCACAACTCCTTGATGATATTGATGGGTTTGTTCTATTTACAAAACGATTTTGCGTTATTCAGGACCAGCTCCAGAGGACTTTGATTGGTGCGGGTGAAGCACGGGATGGAGTCTATCACTATACTGGTGCGGTGGAGATGCAAGCTGGTCATGTAGGTAGACTTCATACTCGGGAATTGTGGCACAAGCGTATGGGTCATCCATCGTCTAAAGTGCTTTCTATTTTATCTAGTATTGGTGGTTTTTCTGCTAGTTCAAAGGATTGTGAAAAGTCTTGTGACATTTGTGTCCGGGCAAAGCAAACTCGTGATTCATTTTCTACAAGTTTTAATAAAGCGGATGGCTGTTTTTCGTTAATTCACTGCGACCTTTGGGGGCCATATAAAACTCCTGCTTCTTGTGGTGCAAGATATTTTCTCACTATAGTTGATGATCACTCAAGAGCATTATGGACAATCTTGCTCTTAGAAAAGAAAGAAGCACCCAATGCGTTGAAAAAGTTTTTTGCGTTTGTTGAAAATCAATTCAACACACACATCAAGGTTGTTCGAAGTGATAATGGCACATAATTCGTTTGTCTCAAGAGTTTCTTTGCTGATAAAGGGGTTACTCATCAAACCTCTTGTGTTGAAACACCACAACAAAACGGAAGGGTTGAAAGAAAACATCGACATATATTGAATATGGCGAGAGCTTTGTTATTTCAAGCTAATCTACCAGTGAAATTTTGGGGTGAAAGTATTTTGGCTGCAACATATCTGATTAATCGCACACCCTCTCTTCTACTTGAAAGAAAATCACCTCACGAGATCTTGTTCGGAGAAGTACCAAGTTATAGTCATCTTCGTGTCTTTGGAAGTCTTTGTTTTGCACGACGGATTTCTCGTGACAAAGACAAATTCAGCGAAAGAAGCATTCGTTGTATCTTTCTCGGCTATCCGATAGGCAAAAAAGGTTGGTTAGTATATGATTTGGAGAAGGAAAAATCGTTTGTGTCACGTGATGTTGTTTTTAATGAAGGAACGTTTCCATACTCTGTTTCATCGCCGTTCAAGCCTCGTGATTCCTCTTCTCAACTTTTACAACCGACACAACCGAGTACAAGTCCTCCTGTTGTGGCATTCTTAGGTGATGATGATGAGCTTCAAGTGCCACCTAACACTACTCCAAATTCTGATGACGATTCCCCACCAGTCACCAGCAGTGATGATTCTTCACCGATACTCGAAGATGTGACTACTCCGAATTCTGCTGATGCGACTCTCGAAGTGCCTCAGGAAGGGGGAGCTATTTCTCCTACGATTGTTGAAGTATCACAGGAAGGGGGAGTCACCTCTTCCGAATCTACTGCTCTTAATGAAGAACTAGGTCGAGGTAAAAGAACTCGTACTCGATCAGTTTTGCTTGAACCATACGTCACGTATTCGGCTTGCGTGTCTGGTAAGAATGACTCCCAATGCTTGTATCCTTTAGAAGATTATTTATCGAGTCATCGTTTGTCCCCTTCTCACAAAGCTTTCCTCGCTATGATCTCCGCTGCGGTTGAACCCGAGTTTTACAAAGATGCAGCCAAGCTTAAAGTATGGAATGATGCAATGACAACTGAATACGATGCTCATGATCTTAACCACACATGGGATTTGACTGAGCTTCCAAAGGGCAAGGTGGCGATTGGATGCAAATGGGTTTATCGAATTAAGTTTAAATCTGATGGTTCGATCGAGCGATATAAAGCTCGTTTGGTGGCGTTGGGCAATCGACAAAAGGAGGGAGTTGATTACAAGGAAACTTTTGCGCCTGTAGTCAAGATGACCACAGTTCGTATTCTACTTGGCATTTCCGCTGCGAGGAATTGGGAACTTCATCAGCTTGATGTTCATCATGCCTTTCTGCACGGTGACTTGGACGAAGAGGTCTATATGAAACTACCTCCTGGATTATCATCTGATCCCAACGATACTCGTGTGTGCAAGCTTCGGAAATCACTATACGGCCTTAAACAAGCGCCTCGTTGTTGGTTCTCGAAGCTATCTACGGCTTTACAAACGTTTGGGTTTGTTCAGAATCAGTTGGATTATTCCTTATTTACACTGTTAAAAGATGGGTCGGTGGTATACGTGCTTGTCTACGTTGATGATCTAATCATTGGTGGCAACGACTCGAAGATGATTACTCGTTTCAAGGAGTATTTGCATCGATGCTTTCATATGAAAGATTTGGGTTCCTTAAAATATTTTTTGGGCATCGAAGTATCCAGAGGAAAAGACGGAGTGTATTTATCTCAACGAAAATACACACTTGATATCATCAATGAGTGTGGATTGATAGGAGCTAAACCGGCAGAGACACCGATCGAGCAAAATCACTCTCTTGCGCGTGACGTGGGTCCTTACTTTGCTGAACCAGAAAAATATCGGCGTCTTGTGGGCAGGTTGGTTTATCTTGCTGTTACCAAACCAGAATTGAGTTATGGAGTTCACATTCTTGCACAGTTTCTTCAACGTCCTCGGCAAAAGCATTGGGATGCTGCATTACGTCTTGTCCGTTACTTGAAGCAATCGCCGGGTCAAGGCATTCTTCTAAGCTCGAACAACAAGCTTACTGTCTCGGCGTTTTGTGACTCGGATTGGGCAGCATGTCCGATAACACGAAGATCTCTCACGGGTTATCTTGTCATGCTCGGGAACTCTATTGTCTCATGGAAAACTAAAAAACAACCTACTGTTTCACGTTCGTCTGCGAAGGCAGAGTATAGAGCAATGGCTCTCACATATCAGGAGCTTATTTGGGTTAAAGGACTCCTCACTAGTCTTGGTCTTTCTTCTCCGTGTCCGATGGCATTGTTTTGTGATAATCAAGCTGCTCTCAAAATTGCGATGAATCCAGTTTTTCACGAAAGAACGAAGCACATAGAGGTGGATTGTCATTTTGTGCGTGATGGGATTAAAGAAGGTTCGATAGTTACTAAGCACATCAAGACAACCGATCAACTCGCTGACATGCTCACAAAAGCTTTGGGTCGACAACAACTTGGTTATCTCATGACCAAGATGGGCATTCAGGATCTTCATTCACCATCTTGAGGGGGAGTATTGGGATATTATTTGATATCATTGAATGTAAATATTATAGCGTATATTCAGTTTCCAAGTCTTACGGATCCGCATCTTGCATAGCAAGAATAATCTGTGTATATAACTCGTGTAAGGTTCATCAATAACATCATCAGATTCCCTCTATACTTTGGCAATATGGCTGAATAATAAACTATATAGAAGAAGAAATAAGGAGAGCAAGTGTAAGACAAAACAAAAAAGAAATATCTCTTTCGAGTGTTCCGGGAAACAAATACAAAAACAGATTCACAACCAAAAGAAACATGGGAACAAATTTGAGACACACAACTTCTGGTTCAATCACGGAACACCAATTTTTTTTTTTTTTATCCGGATCAATATGATATCATATATATATATTTTGATAAAAGGGTTTTCTTATATGATATCATATTGTGTCCTAAACAATTGTAAACACTGAGTTACTTTTAAATATAATGCATCAAATTTTATCTAAATAAATAAATCATATTGTGCTCTATGCAGCAAAGCATAAGAAGTTTGAAACCAAATTTGGAGCAGCTCACGCTAAAAATTCGGATTTTTGTAACAATATACGTTATGATGAATTTACAAGACAAAATATTTAAGTGCTAGATACAAATTATTAATGCATGTTAGTTGAAATGAAATAAAATTAATTAATCATGTGCTCGTATTTAGAATTTGAGATGCAAATAAATTGCGATTTTAGGATTTTACCTTCTTCTTACCTTTGTGTTGAGATATCAAATCACGAAAAACAAATAATCCAATATACTAATAACTCTGCTTAATTCTCGCGTGTTTTGAGTTTAGGAAAAAAAAGAATAATGAAGGAAAAAAGCTTGGGAGAAATTTTGTATGAAGCTAATTTCTCCGTCATTTTTTCTCGTCGACTTTTCTCGGGGAAAAAAAAAAACAAATAGGTTGAAACTTTTTTGGTCTCTCTGGTCAAAATTTTGGTTTGGTTGAGCGCACCTACGACAATCGCATTAAGCTTTTTTTGTCAAAGTGGATCTGGCCACAATCATTAGCACCAACTCTCCCCTTTTGTGCTGTCTCTTGTCTTCTCGAAACGTGAAATTGATCTGGAGGCGTTGTTGAACCTTTATTGAATTGGTCGTTGAAAGAAATTGCATTAAAGGCAGCTCCAAAATTCTAGAATTTCGTTTTTGTGTTAAAAGTTTCGATCTTGATCGAATTTCAGCTCAAGGGGTCTCTGCATTAGAAAAGCTGTAAATTCGCCTAACTGCTATATTAGGAATTCGGATTTGACAGAGCATTGGCCTTTTAGAGTATCTGATGAAATGAGAAGCAATAGATTGGCTTGGAATGATTCGAGGAGGAATGGGTAATAAGAATTGGGCTCGTTTAGGTTTCTGGTTGATTCTGCTTTCTGGGTTCTTGGTTATTACCTTGGAAGAAGATGAGATTTTTCTTAGTCAATTCAAGGCCCCATCAACAGAGAAGGTCAATGAACATACGGTAAAGACTTTACACTTTTACAAGCTTGTTTGATTCCTTTTAACATTATAGCTAGCTGTCGTGTGTGATGGAATTTGAATTGTAGAAGCTAGGAGTTTCTGTAGTTCTCTAGTATATTTTTAAGGCTAGATTTGAAGGTTTCTTGCTTATAGCTAAGTTTTAGAGACTGAGATTGCTGTTTTTCTTTTGTTTTGATTAATGTTCCCTGCAAGAATCTAGGTGTCTGAGAAAGAAATTAAGATCATTATGAGATACTTGTATTGTGTCCTGCAATATAAAGTCTATGGTTTTCAAATATGTGTCATTATGACGACACTGTCATGTACTATTCTTAACTCAATGGGGTAATAGCCAGAGAGCATTTTGCTGCTGTCATTGTTTTCTGTTTTTGTTTGTTTCGTATGTATAAAGACATTTTTATGTTCTGTTCGTATCAAATTGAATGAAAGCTCCAGCTTAGATGCTAGAGACTAAAATTGCATTTTTGGTTTTGAATCTCTGAAACGCCTACATTTTGTGCTTCTTGCAGGATAGTTTGGATTCGCCATTTGGAATTATGTTTAGATGTATAGTTGGCTGTCTCTAAGTTAATGCTATGCTTTTCATTTTATTTTTGTAGCTTTAAATGTCTTAGTCTCTTGTCTTCTGTACAATGACAGGTAGAAACATCATGGGCGCAGCGGTGTTGGCAAGATTCAGATTGTGAGAAGGAGGCTGTCGCGGTATTCAATTCATGTTTTCCAGGATCAAAGAGTAATAGCAAACTATTTGGTTTGAAGCATTCCCATTTAAAGCAGACTCTTCTTGGTTGTATCCAAGAAAAAGGAAAGTCCAATGGTCATAACCTCAAGTATCTCGATCTCTTACTATCTATGCTTAATACACCGAGGAGGAATCTAGCTTCTAAACCAGTCTCTTCCCCTTCTCCTTCCCCTTCTCCTCCTCCTAAGCGCCGGAGACCACCTACTCGATCAAGATCCCCACCTCCACGGAGCTCATTTTTTCCACCCTCGAGATCTTCCCCTCCTCCTCCTAAGAAAAAAGGTTCTAAAAATTCAACTTCTGGATCCGTTTCACCTACGAAAAGAAAAGAGGACCATCAGAAAACAATCATCATTGCGGTTGTTGTGACTGCAGTTTCTACATTTTTGGTTGCTGCATTGTTCTTCTTGTGTTGCACCAGAGTTTGTGGAAATGGTTCAGGAGGCAGGAAAAATGATGAGAGGCCTCTTCTCAGTTTAAGCAGTAACGAGTACTCTGTTGGTAATAATATCTTCACTTGCTCACGGTTGTACTGATCTAACAGAAAATATTCTCGCGTATTGAAAGGTCAAAATATTTTGTCTTTTCAGGTTCCCCTCTCAACTATGGTGGTTCTGTTAAAGGAGAAAAGGTTGGCAATAAATCTTTTAACATTTACTCAAACCAAGGAAAAGTGTCGTCTTTTGATGGAAGTAATTCTGACAATTTGGATTCGTTGGAGGAAAGGCTGTCACACGAAGGAATGCGTAATAATAGTATCACCCATCACGGGCTTCCGCCTTTGAAGCCTCCACCTGGAAGAACAGCTTCTTCACTTTCCGGGAAGTCTTTTTCTGGTAAAGTGGAGCCTCTTCCACCGGAACCACCCAAATTTCTTAAGGTATCTTCAAAGAAGGCTTCTCCTCCACCACCAGCTCCAGCACCGCCAATGCCATCTTCTGCTGGTCCTCCACGGCCACCACCTCCAGCTCCTCCACCTGGCTCTGGTGGGCCTAAGCCACCACCTCCTCCTGGACCAAAAGGACCCTGCCCACCTCCACCGATGAGTTTAGGCCCGAAAGGTCCCCGATCGTCTTCTGGGCCAGCACAGTCATCAGACGATGATGCTCCCAAAACAAAGCTGAAGCCGTTTTTCTGGGATAAAGTGCAAGCAAACCCAGAGCATTCTATGGTTTGGAATGATATAAGATCAGGATCTTTCCAGTAAGTCATGGCATTGGAGTTGTTAGCTTCTAATTCCTTTTAAAGTATATAACTTTGGAAACAATTACTGAATAGAAATGATTTTTGATGCCTTTCCAGGTTCAATGAAGAGATGATAGAGTCATTATTTGGATATGCAGCTGCAGATAAGAACAAAAATGATAAGAAGGGATCCTCTGGACAAGCTTCTTTACCTCAGTTTGTTCAGATTCTTGAACCAAAGAAAGGGCAAAATCTGTCGATTCTCTTGCGTGCTTTGAATGCCACAACTGAAGAAGTGTGTGATGCCCTTCGTGAAGGTAAACCTTTTTTTCTTTCTAATGTGGAATAGATAGAATTCAAGTCCTAGCGACTTTCTCCATTGTGTTCTCTAACACAATCGTCGTTGAATCAGGAAATGAGCTTCCTGTTGAATTCATTCAGACCCTGTTAAAGATGGCACCAACACCGGAAGAAGAACTAAAGCTTAGATTATACTGTGGTGAAATAGCTCAACTGGGATCAGCCGAACGATTCCTAAAAGCAGTAGTTGATATTCCCTTTGCTTTCAAGCGTCTAGAGGCACTTCTATTTATGTGTACACACCATGAAGAGATGACTTTTGTTAAAGAATCGTTTCAGACATTGGAGGTACGTTTGCTAATCTTTGAAAAAAACTAAAACCGTTAAAAGTTCTTTCGGTTTTCTTATGCTTCCATTTGCTTTTTCTCTGATCTAAATGCATCTCTTCTGGTGTATATGGAAGGTTGCTTGTCAAGAACTTAGAGGAAGTCGGCTGTTCCTGAAGCTCCTAGAAGCGGTTCTTAAGACTGGAAACCGAATGAACGATGGTACATTTAGGGGTGGTGCTCAAGCTTTTAAGCTGGACACTCTTTTGAAATTAGCGGACGTGAAAGGAACCGATGGGAAAACAACCCTCCTCCATTTTGTTGTTCAAGAGATAATTAGGACTGAGGGTATGAGAGCTGCACGTACTATCAGAGAGAGCCAAAGCTTCTCTAGCGTCAAAACAGAGGATCTATTGGCAGAGGAAACCTCTGAAGAGATGGAAGAGAATTACCGCAATCTCGGGCTTCAAAAAGTTTCAGGGTTGAGCAATGAGCTTGAACATGTGAAGAAATCTGCTAACATCGATGCTGATAGTTTAACAGGGACTGTTCTCAAAATGGGTCATGCTTTGTCAAAAGCTCGAGACTTTGTCAACTCAGAGATGAAGAGTTCAGGGGAGGAAAGTGGGTTTCGTGAAGCTCTTGAGGATTTCATTCAAAATGCTGAAGGAAGCATCATGTCGATTCTTGGAGAAGAGAAGAGAATAATGGCTCTGGTGAAAAGTACAGGGGACTATTTCCATGGGAAAGCCGGAAAAGATGAAGGGCTGCGTTTGTTTGTTATTGTGCGCGATTTCTTGATAATATTAGATAAGTCTTGCAAAGAAGTCAGAGAAACACGAGGTAGACCCGTAAAGATGGCTAGAAAACAGGGCTCGACAGCTTCAACGACTTCAAACAGCTATTACAGAGAGACGCATTGATCAGTCTAGTTCAGATTCAGACTAAAAAAATTACAATCTTGGGTTTTGGTCACTTGTTAGGACATAAAATCCTCTGTAGTTTTGCTAAGAACTTTGGATGATCTTCATTATTCTGGTTGGAGGGGTGAAATGGCAATTACTTGCAGAGATGTCAGGTTTTAGTCACTGATCATCAGAAGAAGATTCACAAGGGAGTACACTGACAATTTCACTTTTAGTTTTAGAAACACACATTTTCGTTGAGTCTTGTTGTCTAGAAGAGTAATTATGTGTTTATCTTTGTAACGTTACTATCAGTTACATTACAAAACATTCATTTTGAATTGAAACTAAAGCAACCCAACTTTTGAATTCCAAAAGTGCTAGATTTCTTGTAGCACAAGCATTGATTTAACTAAAAACCTAGTTTACAGAATCTTGTTTGCAAGTGAATCTAATTCTAACTTTTTTGGTAAAATACTTTGATATATTCACACAAACTGAAAAGAGAAACAATAGAAAGAAACAAAGCCTTGAGCAATTTGAAAAGCAAAGAAAACAAGTCTTTTTATTTACTGTTATTTAAAAAAAAAAGTCTTTTCTTATTTTTTTTTTGTATGGAAGGAACATTTAAAATGTGTACTACTTGGAAATTCAACACATGATTTGGTGTGGTATTGGTTAGAATTGCCTTTAATAAACTGTAACTAAAAAGACTACAAAACTAGTGGAGCAAATTTGAGTTTGACGAATAATATAGAGGTAGGCGTACTGATCAATCTTTTTGAATGAATACATCATAAGCATAGTCCGAAAATATATCGAGAAACAGAGTTCGAAAGTATACCAGAATAACATGGCCTAAAATTACTACAAAAGAAAACTAATTCAAAACAGTAAAAAAAAATTACCAAAATACAAAGTCTGAAATATTTGCGGAAAAGAAAAACGAAAGAATACTTATATCTAGAAATCATAGCTACAAATAAACACATGATCTACTTCTCAATTTGCTTTGTTTGACGTTTTTCGTCTAAATAATATTATATTCATTCAGTTCGAAATAGAAAGCCGGATACATCGAAAGCATTGCTAGAAAGTTTACCGAGAAACATGGTCCGAAAGCTTACCGGAAGAAATATAGCCTGAAAATTAACTGGAGAAATATAGTCCAAAAAATCACCGAAAAACAAAGCCTAAACTATTACCGAAAAAGTACTATTTTTTTAGTTTTTGGGTTTCAGTTTTGGTTATTTCAACTGAACCGATTAGCTTGATATTAAAATTGATTTAGTTTTCATTATTTTTTATTGGATCTTGCTTCATCATCAAGAAAAAAGGTCTCAAGAAGGCCGGTGCAAGCGGAGTCCGTGCAGGTTTTCCTCTTTGAAATATGGTCTCTGTAAAATTGATATGCATATATCCTTTGTCCTCATCACAATCAGAATTGTCTCATGCCATTTTGCATCTAACTCTATCTCGACCAAATTGTTTCTCCTGCATTTTATTCTCGACTAAGAATCACATGTTTGGTCTGTTTTCTTACGAACTCAAGATGTTTTCGGCACAAGATTATTATCTCATAACTAGTTGTTCGATTCCTTTGGCTAAATGACTAAATGAGCTTCCTTACACTTCACAGGAGCACGTTTGCAAAGAGAATCTAATCCTCATTTTGGGGTAAAATACTTTGATATATTCGCACAAACTTAAACAAGAAAGATGTCAAAACAAAGGCCTAGAGAAAACAAGATGGTTCTTCCTATATCTAGTTATTGGTTATTTGATCTGAAGTAAGAGAGGATCGTGTTAAAAAAAAGAAGACCTAATCTTCCTGAGGCTTTGATGGTCCAGATTTGTTGGGGAGAAGGAGACTGTGGATATTTGGCAAAACTCCTCCATTGGCAATAGTCACATCTCCAAGGAGCTTGCATAGCTCTTCATCATTTCTCACTGCGAGCTGAATGTGACGAGGAACAATTCGGCTCTTCTTGTTATCTTTTGCTGCGTTTCCAGCCAGTTCAAGAACCTATAGAGAGAGATTTGAACACAAATTAAGCCCTTTATGATCAAATTGACAACTTTAACAAACCAAATTGGTTTCCCTATTAGACCAAGTCGAGAATCTTCCCTAAAGATGATCAAGAACCCTACATTAAAAATAGACAATTTCAATATCAACATGCCAAATTAGTCAATCCCCAGTTCAATTATCAAAACGCAGCTTCTATTAACAATTCTGAAAACGGAATTTCAACCAAACTGTGTAAAGTATAAGAACCCTAGATCGCAACAAGCCAGAGAAGGAACCAGGGGGAATGGAATATTGACCTCGGCGGCGAGATACTCGAGGACGGCGGCGAGATAAACCGGTGCACCAGCTCCAACACGTTCGGCGTATTTACCGGCTTTCAGAAATCGAGCGATACGACCCACCGGAAATTGAAGCCCGGCTTTGCTGCTCCGAGATGTGGCTTTCTTCGCCGCACCGGATCCAAGCATTTTCCCACGACCTGCCATTCCTAATCACAACCAAAGGCCGAAATTGGATTCAAAATCAAAATTATTCTATTGACAAGAAATGGGGGTGGTGGAGATGAGTTTAAGTTATTGACCAATTAAAACAGAGTACGAGGATCGATACTCTTAAACCCTCGATTTATTAAATCAAAGGCTACGATCCGCTTGACTTTTTTTTTCCTTTGCGTTCTTATTGTTTTCCCTCGTTGTTGTTTTTTTTATTTTTTTTTTTTTTTTTCTCCCCGTGTCTTCTCTCGTTTAATTAAACAAACTATTAATTTAAACATTCTTCCTTTGTATGAAAAATAATTATTTAAATTAAAAAAAAAAAAACTATTTCATATGAAAGTTGGTTTAAACATATAAAACAATGAAAATTCTAAAAATTGTCAACAAACAATTCTCAACAAACAAAACATGTTTAAAAAATTACTAAAAAACAAAATGAAACATTGTTTATGAAATAAAAAAAACAATATTTAACAAAAAAACAATATTTAATTACAGATAGAGTTGGTTTTATATACTAAAAAACAATTCTCAACAAACAAAACATGTTAAAAAATATTATTATTAGAAAATGACGTATACATCGTAAAAAATGCTTATCACACAAAACAAATCATCATCATCACATCATATATATCATCATCATAACATAATATTTATTATCATGAAAATCATTAATATCACCACATCATCATTATTTTCATGAGATCTTCAACATCAGTTCATCATCGCAATCATTCTAAATTCTAACATTTCGCTTCTTACATCTCAAATATGGTAAAATCTTATGTGTGACTTGTTATGACATAATATATAATGATAAATATGTGATCATAATTCTCAAGTTTGTGTGGTAAAGTACAATTTTGTAGATTGCATTTCCATTTTAGTGATTATAATACATCACATCTTAAAACATCATCATCACATAATATCATCTTAATACATCATCATCACATTATATCATCTTAATAAAGTTTATCATAAATAAAGCACATAAAAAACATCACATTATTGTTGGATTTCTTGCATCTAACCTTTGTTTCACTCTCAAAGGTTAGTTCTCTCTATCTCTTTATCTCTTGTTCTGTTTTTGTTTAGTTGTAGAGAGAAAAGCAAGAAAACGTTTTTGTCTTGAAGACTACATTGTTGACATTGATTATTCACATTTCTTACACAACACACACTCATACATATGGTGGTCTCTCTTACCACACATATGGTGGTCTCTCTTACCACACATATGGTTGCCCATACTCCTACTAACTAGACTCTCTTACACAAGTCACACTAGTAGCCATACACACACATTGGAACTCTTGTTCCTTGATTCACTCTTACACCACAACTTCTCTAACAACTCTAACACTTAGTTAGAATCTAACTACACAACATTTCTTTACTTGGGCCTTAACCAAATTCGTAGCCCATTAAGACAAAACCACACAAAAACCTTTTGTTGACTTCTTCTTCTTTAGTTGACTTTGTGTTCTTCTTCTTCACGACAACTTCTTCTTCTATGCATCTTTTTCTTTGATGCTTTGCTTTGTTCTTCATCTTCTCACTTGAAGCTTTCTCTTTTGCAGGTTTAATCAAAGGTTCAATTCCAACAATTATACATATATCATCATCATAACATAATAATTATTATCATGAAAATTACTACATCATCACAATTATCATAAGATCTTCAATATAACTTCATCATCGCAATTATCATAAGTTTTAATATTTAAATGAATAAAATCACCATCATCACATCACACACACACATATATCATACCATAAAGATCATTATGATTAAAATCATTATCACCACTTTCACATCATTATTAATTATTATCATGAGATCTTCAACTACACTTAATCATCACAATCATCATAAATGTGACGTTATTACAGTCATCTAAAAGTTTAACGTTATCGGTCTCGCATGCTCTTTCCATCATATCAATGGATTGGCGGAGCTTTTCTGCATTTTGAACTGTGAGATTGTCGCCGGCACGATCAAGCTTTTCGGTTTTGACGAGACTAGGTAAATTGTTCCTTAGCTCCCTACTTCTATCATACTTGTCAAATGGTTTTGACGAAAATTTTCTACTTAAAATGCTGAAATTTTTGAAAAAACATTTCTTGGAAAAGAATTTTTTCAATGCTTTTTTCTTCATCTTCTGAGCTAAAGACAGAGAGAAAGAGAGCAAGGAGAAAACAGAGAAGATAAGATAAAACAGAGGAAATAGATAAATGAATAAAACTTCTAGAGTGAGAGAGAGAGAGAGAGAGAGAGAGAGAGAGAGAGATCTTTGAGTTATAAAATCTTGAAACAAGACTTATGATGATTCTTTATTAATACACATTCTGACATTCACAATTACGTGTATATAGTTGTGTGTGTATCAGTATGTATACATAACGTTGGCATGGGTTTTGGGTGTCTGAACAAAGCTATTTTTTTTTAATATTTCGAACAAAATTTCACCAAAAAGAAATTTGTGCATATCATGTACATTTTTCATATGCCTCACACTCAGTGAAAGTAAATAGTTTTATGTATTTGTTTTGTAAAAGATAATAAATTTTTTGTTTTGTTTTTTCATGTGAATATTTATGTATATGTATTTATCATTCAAAGAAATTCAGCTTAAAGTATTTAAACTCCTACAAAAATATGATTGGATTTGGTGACAGAACTCTTTAGAAAAGACATTTTCAAAGAATACAAAATAAATGGAATGTAACAACACTTTTTTTTTCTTTTTGATACTATACATATAATACATGTTATATCTTGCTAGGTTTTTTTTCCGCTAAGAATGTAATTATTTTATTAAAATGAAAACAATTTAGGTTTACAATCAATAATTATACAGCTTTACAAATGGTTCCACAACAAAAAAGAAAAAAAAAACATGGAAACATAAACAACAACAATTTTGGTCCATCCATTCAACTATAGCGAAGAAACTATGGGAATGTAATGAAGAGATGACGATTATATTGAACTTCCTAAATGAGTTGCAAAAGGAAAGAGAAGCTTGCTGCAAATTGTGATCACCTATATGAAAAAGACCGTTGGCTAGAGAAACATTTCAAAGGAGGCCAAGACTGACCCGTCAACGATGAAAAACTCCAAACGCTCAATCACATTATCTTCGTGCGAAATGTGAGAGCAATTCTTCGAACAAGACCATGAGCTTTCCCTGAACGGAATCTCACAAACCAAATTATGTCTACGTTATGTGTTCCCTCTACCAAGTTCTCATTGAAATCATATAGCAGAGAGCAAGATTTAAGATAATAGACCACCACACCGAAAGCTATTAGCCTTACTAGCTTCTTAGCTTGTTTTCTTTTTCTTAAAATCCATTTAGCTAGTTAGAGAATTCAAAAACATGTTCATAATTATCATTATATTTTTAAGTTATGTCACGTTTTGTAAAACAGTAGAAACTATATATAAATAAATTGAGCAGTGGAAACAGATTATGTCATGTTTCTGTTAAATACAAAAAGCAAGATAGAATGGATAATTTTAAATTGGTATTTGGATGTGAAAATTCTAACTAATTACTATGTTATTCAATTTATCATTTTAAAATTCTCCTTAAAATGATGTTTTATTCAATTTGTGATTTTAAATACAAATCAAAATCACTTCG
Organism: Draba incana; assembly: GCA_963576765.1. Taxonomy (NCBI): domain Eukaryota; kingdom Viridiplantae; phylum Streptophyta; class Magnoliopsida; order Brassicales; family Brassicaceae; genus Draba; species Draba incana. Next base: position 21,736,013 of record OY755203.1, on the reverse strand, counting down.
TATTCAATTTGTAATTCTCAAATAGAAATCAAAATCACTTTTTATTCAATCCTACGTATTTACGTATGGATTTGAATTTAAAATAGATTTTAGTGGATTTAGAAGGATTTCTATGTTAAAAATACAAATACTCAAATCCATTGGAAAACTTTGTTATTCTCAAATAGTAATCAAAATACACATGTTGGATTTAAAAATCACAAAGATTTGGAAATCTTATATGGACTTTTTTTTTTGGACAACCAAACATTTAATTATATGAAACTCTCACGATTGGTTACCCTAAGTGGAGCTAAATTGCTTACATAAAAGTAAAAAAAAAAAAAATCGAAACCAAACATATAGATTTTCAAATCCATTAAAATAAAAAAACCAATATCCGATATGGATGAAAGTTTTAAATTGGCACCATGCAAAATTAAATTTAGTCAAAGTCTCAAAGTTTTGTCAAGTCAAGTTTGTGAATTTTATGAGAACCACAACGTGGGTTTGAGATGTTTAGTAGAACCATAAATCCAAATTTTGAAGATGCAAGACCAGAAGAATTCATGTACCAGAAGGAGTTGTTGTACCAGCAGAAGTACAATAGGAGCTCGAGTGGCACAAAAGAGTTGGGCCGAATGAGTTTAGGCTTTAACCTTATTGAAAGTATTCTTGCCGACTGAAACAAAGATAAAAGGAGGCATGAGATTTTCAATTAGGTTAGCAAGTTCTGTTCCAGTGGTTGTACCAGCCGTAGCACAACCGGAGCTGAAGCAAGTACAGAGGAATTGGGCCTAGAGAAGATGGGCTTTATGGAGCTGGATTGTGACCTAGAAGTAGCCGACATGAAGAGGAACTGAATGGAGGCCAATGGATCTTTACGTGGAGAAAAAGATACAGGAAGATCCAAGAGAGATTTAAGGAAGATTTGAAGATTTGGAAAGATACAGGATATTACCAAATTTGGTGACCAAGACTAGGATTTTAGGAATATTCCTATTGGGTTTAAATAGGGAGTTGGCTGCGATATTGCAGTCAACACAATAAAGAAAATCATATCTTTTAGCAAAGAGGATTTAGGGTTGTTCATTAAAGAAGATATGTTCATAGATCATGTGTTGATCTTTGAACAGTGAGGCTAGGATTGAAAGAACGGTGAGTGACGTGTAAGTATACTTATCAATTCAATCTAGTAAAGTTTTGAGAAGAAGAGCCTCTATTTATTATGTTCCGGATCTGTAGCATTATTTATACCAGTACGTAATACATCTTCAAAATTTACTCTAACTTTGAGACTTTTATTAAATTTAATTTTGCATGGTGCCAATTTAAAACTTGGAGCTATGGTTTGCAAAATCAAAAACGTTGGGGTTTTTAGTTTGATCAATTTACCCATTTTAATCTCGTTTTCAAAAATTAATTTACCAATTCTTGAATCAGGGATTCCATGTTTATACCAATTCATGATATACAATATCAAAAATATCGAAAAGATGTGTCACAGTCAAGACCAAGGCTTGGTGGTCAAGGCCATTCCTCTGTATTTATGGAAAGTGTCTTTTGTTGGTGGAGAAGATGGAACGTCACCAAATTCTTCACTTATTAAGTCTCTTGCTCTCATCAATAACATTCGTCAATTTCTCTGTCTCTCAAAATCTCTTGGCTCTTCGCTTAAGAACTTTTCATTCATGTCTCTGCTTCTTAGCTGCCTTGCGAAACCGGTGTTGGTGAGAAGATCCTCTCTTCTGCCTCTGTTTCTCCTCTCTAATGGCTTCTCATCATCTTCCTCGCTTCAAACCCCTCCTTGTTACATCATTGGCGCTGATCGGCATGGAACTTTCTTCATTTCCTATGCTAATGAAAGTGGCACCACCACAGAGTTGGATAAGTATGTGCCTATGTGGTTGGTGTATAATCATCTTTGTCGTGATAAAATAGTGACCATCGGTTCATCTCATGGCTGGGTAGCTACTCTCAAGGACGGCCAATTGCGTCTCCAAGACAATCTAAACCCAGCTGTGTCGGTCACACGTTCGAAATGCATTCCTCTGCCTCCTCTTGTGACTCTGCCTCATTGCCAAACCCAAATCGTCACCAACGTGTCGATGTCTTCTTCTTCCCCAGATAATGAGGACTGTGTTATGGCTGTCAAGTGCTTGGGTCCTCAGCTCAGCTTTTGCAGACCGGCTCAGAGCAACTCGGAGTGTACCAACGTCAGAATCGAAAACCCTTGCTTCTACTCCTCACGAGTCATGTTTTCCAAGAAAGATCAGATGTTTTGCATTCCCGGTTCTGGAGGCCACCTCATAGGGTCATGGGATCTCTGCGAACACATAAAGAAGCCCAAGTTGCAGAGTTATAGTTTGAAAACCTTCCCAATCTGACCAAGACCAAACGAGAGCTTCTTGATTCGTGTTGCACAACCGAGCACTTGGTGGAGTCAATAACCACGGGTGAGACTTTCTCCATTAAATGGTACAAGAAGACCGCAAAGATCATCAAGGGTTTTGCCAAAATGAAAACACAAGAGTTGATGGTGTTCAAGCTAGACGAAGAAGGGAACGCGGTTTACACTGAAGACATTGGAGATCTCGTCATTTTCCTCTCAAAATCTGAACCTTTTTGTGTCCCTGCCAGCTTCTTTCCCGGCCTGCTCCCTAATGTTGTTCACATCTGGGATGTTGACGAAGTCGCATATGTCAGTGTGCATGGTTACTATAAAATCGTTAGTAAAACTAGTAGAGTCTCGGCCCCATACCTTATTCCACCGCAAAATGTAGAAGACCAGTAGAAGTTTGGTATTGAGTCTTATTTTCCCTTCTATATTTGCGGCCACTTACCGTGCTCAGTAGTTTTAGTTTGGATCTTGTCCATCCATCATGGTTTCGATTTGAGTCTAGAGTCTTGTCTTTTCTCTTAAACCTTTCAAACACCATATTCCTCTTTTTATATATGTACTCCGTGATATTGATATCCTCTTGAAGAAATGCTTCTAGATTCTCTCAGATATAAATTACGTTTAAACTAGTATATCAAATTATGTTTAGTTTAGTTTAATCTTACAGCTTGTAATAGTGACCGCATCAGATGAAGCATCTGGCAATATCAATTTTCATATCTGATTTGTGTCATTCCTCGTGTACAATGTCGCGTAGTGGTTGTAATAAAATGCCCCTATGATGCTTTTAGACATATCTGGTGTTATCTTCATCGATAGTCTTTATTGATTAGAGGATCCATAAATCTGCTTTGGGTTTCTTTTTCTCTTGTTAAAGCAAATATCCAGATAAAAGGATCTTATACCACCCAATCCATATCGCTCTACGAGTTGCATCTTTGTCCTCACACAATGAGGATTGGCTCCTGCCATTTTGCATCTAACGCTATCTCGACCAAATTGTTTTTCCTGCATTTTATTCTCGGCTAAGAATCATAAGAATGATCTGTTTTCTTACGAGCTTAAGTCACAAGATCATGTTTTCTGTACAATAGTGTAATCTCATAAGTACTTGTTTGATTCCTTTGGCTAAAAGAGCTTCTATGAGATTGTTTGACTACTTCAGAGCTTCACTATGCATGATCCGTACTAAAGATCATTCACAAGAAATTATAGAAAATCACCTTTTAAGGATTTCATCGCTGGCAAGCTTGTGGTAAGATAGCAAACATGGTTGATGGTAAGCCGTGGCGGTCCTGGCGGGCATACGTAGAAAAATGTAGGGCACGTGCCACATACTAAATTTAATGGACTGTCTCTCCAATCTTTAGTAAGGTTGAATGTAGCACATTTGGTTTGAGCTAACTCAACTATGCATGCCCACCCAAGTTCAAAAAATTATATTGTGCCCCATACTAATTTTTTATTGGATTCGCCCGTGATAGTAAGTCGATTCATGCTCAGGCTCTTAAAAATGGATGATGTGGTTTTGTTTATGTTGAGACTGGTCTGGTGGGTTTGTATTCAAGACTCGGTTACATGGCGATGGAAAAGAAGGCTTTTGGTGATATTGCTATGAAGAACACAATTTCGTGGAACTCGCTCTTGCTGTCTCTATGTTTCAAGTCAAATACTTGCGGTGCAAGTCACCTTGAAATGTTTGACCTCTAGAGACCAATTTTGGACCGTTGGATCAAGAACAGAGATCATAATCCCTTAGGCAGGAGATAGAGGGGGTTCTTGGTAAGTTGATTTATAAGAGATAGGTTCTCTATAGCAATATATTCAAGTTTGTAGTAGTTGTATTTAGAGCTTGTGAAGGAGAATTATTTTGCAACACATTAACGCAAAAAAAAGCAAATTTTAAGAAGGACAAACAGAGAATGCGTTGGTTGTATTATGTAGGGGTGGACGTTTCGGTTTAATTTCGGGTTTGGTTCGGTTCAGTTTATTTGGTTTTAGTAAAACTCTAATCAAAGCCAACCAAATTTAGTTCGGTTCGATTTTGATTCGGTTCAGTTTTAATTCGGTTCGGTTTAGTTCGGTTTGGGTTAAGTTATGTTCGGTTTTATTTAAATATAAATCATAAGTATTGTATTGTATGTAAAAAAACAATTAGCATAAGTCATACATATTGTATGTTAGCTTTAATACGTATTGTAGGTTAGATTTTAATACATAAATCATACATAAATTATACTAAAAAAATCAACATAAATCATACGTATTGTTTCTATATTACTATTAAACATAATTAACTAATAAGTGAAATAAACATATTGGGTTTTCGGTACCGAACCATTTGGGTTGAGGGAAAACTCACCCAAACGGTTTGTGTGTAGACTTTGGTTCGGGTTGGGTCGGTTTGAGTTCGGTTGGGTCGGGTTGGTTCGGTTCGGTTAAAATGCCCACCCCTAGTATTATGTAACTAGGTGACTTCCCCGCGTTATATGCGGAATAATACATTAAAAAAATATACTTTTATTGCAAGTGTTTTATTTGCTATTGATTTATATTTTCTTTTTCTGATTATCGAATATATTTAGACATTTGTCTCCATTTTTTACAATTAATAATCACAATTTAGGTCTTAAGTAATTTTTAAACTGTTTTTAATGTTGAAGAGTTGCAGTTTTTGTTTTTTCCGTAATTAGAATGAGTTTAACTAATGGAGTCGATATTTTTTTAATATAGAAGATCTTTATAATTTCATTTGCCTCTATCCATCCCCTATATATTATTAGGGAAGCGATTTTTGTGAGGTTGCTTACATGTCAATCCCATAATCATTCTCACCAAATAAATTATGACATGGCTTAGGATTTATTATGACATGGCAATAAACTAATGAATTTGGTATTATTTTACATGAATATTTATTATCATTATTTTGTTATATTCATGTAATTAAATGTTTCACATTCGTTTTAAAAGTAAATAATTTGACATTAATTTGAGCTACTTTTATTTTATAAACGACATAAATTTATTATTATTATATTGATAGGGTAAATTTTGATAATTTTAACCGGATAATTACATTTATTTGTGATAGTAGAGAAATAGTTTTGTTTAATAATAGAGAATAAATAAGAATGGCAAAGCAAAGTAATTTTAAGGAAGTTTGTTACCAAATTCATTAGTTTATTGCCATGTCATAATAAATCCTAAGCCATGTCATAATTTATTTGGTGAGAATGATTATGGGATTGACATGTAAGCAACCTCACAAAAATCATTTCCCTAATAATATAGGGGATATTAGGGACAAAAGTCCCACATCGGAAGTTGGAAGGGAATCTAAGCAATATATAAGGGATATGGACCAATCCACTCATTGCCAATTGGTTTTGAGTTGGAAGCCCATATTCTAACATGGTAGCAGACCCCACGATCCGCACAGTCCAACCCGATCCATAATCGATCCGAACCAAAAATGGTCCATCGATCCTTGCCTGAATATTCCGAGATTAACGGCCAAAGAGCCATCATCTCGAGGGGACGTATTAGGGACAAAAGTCCCACATCGGAAGTTGGAAGGGAATCTAAGCAATATATAAGGGATATGGGCCAACCACTCATTGCCAATTGGTTTTGAGTTGGAAGCCTATATTCTAACAGGGGATAACCAAGTTCTTGGGAGATGATCAAACAACAAATAGTGATGAGGACAAGAAAGGGAATGAAAAAAACTATGATTTCAAACTTGTTTGAAGGAAAAACAATAAGAACTGAAACAACGAATCATCCCTATGAGATATACATAATTCTCCAACAATAAGAAGGCTAACCATGTTTGTTCCACAAATATATTAGGAAATATTCTGATATAGATGTGTGTCACAGTCAGACCCTTGGTGAGCAAGGCCATTCCTCTGTATATAAGGAAAGTGGCTTTTGTTGGTAATGATGAACATCTTTTCTGAATTTTTAGTCTCCCTAGATCAAGAACATTCCTCCTGTTCGTCTTAAATCTTTTGGCTTTTTACTTAAGAACTTCCTATTCATGTCTCTGCTTCTGAGCCAGCTTGGGAAACCTGCGTTGGTGAGAAGATGCTCTCTTCTTCCTCTTCTTCTTCTCTCTAATGGCTCCTCATCATCTTCCTCCATTCAAACCCCTCCTTGTTCCATCATGGGCCATAAATGGTGTGGAGAGCATCACGGAACACTCGCCATTTCCAAGGCTAATCAAAGCGACACCACTTATTTGGATAAGAAAGTGCCCACGGATTTAGATTTTAGTGTATATAATGATCTCTTTGACCATACAATTGTACCCATCGGTTCATCTCATGGCTGGGTACCTACTTTGAAGATTGACGATGGAATTCTGCGTCTCCAAGATGATCTTAACCCGGTTGCATCGGATACAGATCCGAAACGCATTCCCTAGCCTCCTCTTGTAATTCTGCCTCATTGCCAAACCAAAGTTGTCACCAACGTGTCAATGTCGGCTTCTTCTCTAGAAGATGAAGATTGTGTTGTTGCTGTCAAGTTCTTGGGTCCTCAGCTCAGCTTTTGCAAACCCGCTCAGAGCAACTCCTCCCGTGTCATGTTTTCCAAGAAAGATCAGATATTTCGCATTCTTGGATCTAGAGGCCACCTCATCGGATCATGGGATCACCGCAAACTCGATCACAAACCTAAGTTGCAGAGGTTGCGATATAAAAATTTCCCAAGCTGACCATGACGACCACACGCGAACTTATGGATTCGTGCTACACGACCGAACACTATGGTGGAGTCAATAACCACCGGTGAAACTTTCTTGGTGAAGTGGTACAAGAAGACCGCCGAGATCATCGATGGTATTGCCAAAATTAAAACAAAAGAATTTATGGTATTGAAGCTAGACGAACAAGGGAATGCGGTTTACACTGAAGACATTGGAGATCTCAGTATTTTCCTCTCAAGGTCTGAACCTTTTTGTGTAGAAGCTAGCTCTTTTCCTGGCACGGACCCTAACTATGCCAACATCTTGGATTTCGACGAAATCGCATATGTGAATTTGCCTGGTTACCCCTTCATTAGTACAATTGGTAAATTCTCGGCCCCTTACTATATTCCACCTCAAGATATACACAAGTAGTAGTTTGGAATTGAGTCAGAGTCATGCATCCACAATTAAAAGCTTTTATTTCTTCATAAGTTGATTCAACAGTTGGTTTACCACATATTATTCGTGTTTAAGGTTGTAGACCAAAAAAAAAAAAAAAAATCGTGTTTAAGTTTTGAAGTTGCAACCAAGAGAAGAAAAAAAGGGTATTGTAGTATTTTGTCATGATATTGCATATGTTCCTTCACTTTAAAGATGAAAATCGTCTTGACTATATATGAATAAGTTTGACAATAATATTTGATCAACTTCACCCATTCATATGTCTTTCTGATCATGAGACTTGTATGCAACAAAACAAATCAGGCGTTTGTCGCGTCGAGAGTAAGATCCTAAGAATGAATACAAATTATGATTGAACATTGGAAGGCTTTTTGTGGTGTTTCCCTAAACATTTAAGTCCAAAGACAAAAGAGTTGAACTTTACCGCAACAATTGTTTAAAAAACATGCGGAAATTGATATGGAACTCAATACATAATTTTAAAAACAGATTTAACTTGGCCTACTTACTTGCTATTGGGTGATGTAAATATGTAATGGTTCTCAAGGGGGGTTTGACTTTTAAGCAAAGTATTTTGTCGATGGGAAGAGAGGAGGAAGAATCATCAGAGATTAAATAAAAGTTTGGGATTAATCAATCATGAATCAGCTATGGATTTCAAGTATCTCCAACTCCTCCATCTCTGCGAGATAGAAATTAGAATCATACATTTACATCACCAATTTAAAAATGAATGTCGGAAAACATGTTTGTACCCTTGCGTAATTTGATCGTTGCCTTTATCTCCGTAACCAAAACAGAATGTTCCTTTTTCTTATTTTGTTTTTACTCAAAACAGAGAATCATACTACCAAACTATATAAATGAAATTTCAGCGGAGGAAACCAAGAGAGTAGAGTTTTTCTACTTGAGAATGATGTTCAGACATCTTTTTAAAAATTAATTCTCATAATTCTTCAAACGGCCACTTCATATTATTGCACAACGTGTTAAATGTACAACCATGCACTCAAAACTTTTATGGAAAAATGGTTTTGTGATAGAACTAATGTATTTATTATTAAACATTAATTATTTCTAATACAAGTGTGAAAATGTTTAAACATCAAATTTTGTGGAAGTTTTTTTAAGTTTTTTTTTTATGTACTTTCGCCTTTTGTGCGTAACACAAAATTACACACGTCGAAAGGTAAATAGCAAGTTACTTCTTCTATCGTAAATAGTATAAGCCTATCAAGTGTAAAACCAAATACTCAAGGACATAAATTAGTCTTATCTATTAAAAACCTTAATCCTTTTTTTTTTGGTCGTCTTAAAATTTCATTTCAAAGGCTCAATAGACCAAATACAAGTGGAATAAGAGAGTACGTATATTAGATATTTAAGCCCATAAACAATTAACCTAATCAACTATGAGGAACCTACAAAGCATGTGTGACACGTGTGGCTACACGTGTTGGCTTCAACGTTGACGAGAGAAATGTAGCCGACGATGGATGATGGTTCCCGTCACCGGAATCTATTTTTTCCAACCATCAAGCAATCATCATGACCGACCATCTTTTCTATCCCACTTGTACAACTCCTTAAGCGAAAATCCGAACTGAACACCGGAAAATCTTCAAAACCTTCACCACCATAAAGCACTCAACCATCTCAAATCTCATGACTCCTCCCTTTACTTCTCAATGCTCTATTTTAGGAAACCTAGAAGAGAATAAACTCCTCGCCAAAGAGAAAGATGATTCCAAATTTATGAAGGAATAAAAGATATTACCGGCGGATCAAAACTTCATCATCATCTAGATCGGATCTACAAAGGAGGAGAACAAAATTCTGATAAACAGAAAACTAAATCCGAACAAGATCGGAAAGGATTATTCGTTGACCGAAAAATCAACTCCAATCAAAAGATCGGAAACTTAAAAGCCTAGATTCGAACAGAAATATACTTAAAACTACTTTATACAAAACCACGACCTCGGCAAGAAAACCAGACGCCGGGCTAACAATGGCGGAGATTTTTTGCTTTCTTCTATTAGAGAGAAGGGAGAGAAATTAAGAGAGAGAGCACCATATATAATTTGTATTGAAACCTTAATCCTAAAACTTAAAGAAGAGATAGAGTGCTAAAATATTTGGATTTTACCAATTTTTGAAATATAGTACCAGTGTGACTGGTAAAACATTTAGAAAAAAAAAATTTCTTCTCAAATATTCGGTAAACACATGTTGATCCTCAAAATAGTCTTCACACTTCTGTAACCATTCAAAAGCATTCGTAGCACCATCATACGGTGGAAATTCCATCTTTGACGGTTGTACTTGATACCTATCTTGGACGGTTCCTTCTTCGTTCCTAGTATCATCGTTCCCTTTTTCTTTGAGCCTCTCATACATGCGAAAATCACTAGGACAGTAACTCGGTTGCGTCTCATTATGAGACACACCGATGGGTCTCACAAGCCAATCACCGCCACCATCACTTCGACGATGACCACGTTTGCGACCAATCGGTCGGGCTGCCCATGGTCCACTAGAGAACATCACTTTTTGCTCGTTTCGTCCTATTACGAGACCTCCCATGTTCAAACCTTTGGACGTTGCTCCTTTGTCTCCAACCGTATAAGAAACGTTTGGTCCCTCTTTGGATATTGGTGTCGAATTCTTGTCACCTATGATCGCATCATTTTGTGCACTTGTGGTGGCTAGTGCCGCTGCTTTTTCTGTGAGTATGGTCTGCTCTCCGCCAATCTCGTTACGCAACGCTAGATGATCTTGTCGTAGTTGCGTAATCGCTTCCTGAGTTTGCTCGCGCATCTCCTTCTGAACAGCGATTGTTTTTGCAAGTGCTTCCTCTTGAGCTGTTGTCTTCTTTTGTAGTTCTTCTAGCGATGATTGCATTGGACCCATCTTTGCATCCATTTCTTTGATCGCGTCCACTAGTTTAGCAAGTTGCGTTGCCACTGCATCACCGTCTCCCATTGAATCAGTTGACTCTGATACCATATTGATACGATCCAGTAACTTAGCTTTCGATCTCGTAACCGGAGCCGTGATTAACAACGTAAGAACAAGAAAGAGTTTCACAAAACTTCCTCTTAACCCTAGTCTCTCTTTGAGATTAAGGTTAATTCTTGGAAGATAGTTTCTGATTAATCAATAAAGACCTTTATATAGGCCACCATAACTCAATCATAAAACCTAATTAAAAGGAAAAATCCCAAAACTAATTGTAAAAAGGAAAAACACCAAAACTCTTTTAATTAGAAACTCATAAACTCATGAACGTATCAGACGGAATCATGCGTCTCCAAGACAATATGAACCCCGTTGCATCGGATACTGATCCGAAACGCATCACGTTGCTTCCTCTTGTAACTCTTCCTCGTTGCCAAACCCGTATCGTCACCAACATGTCAATGTCCTCTTCTTCCCCTGAGGATGAAGACTGTGTCGTGACTGTCAAGTTCTTGGGATCTCAGCTCAGCTTTTGCAGACCTTCTCAAAGCAACTACTTGTGGACCAACGTAAGAATCGAAAACCCCTTCTACTACTCCTCCCGTGTCATGTTTTCCAATAAAGATGACATGTTTCGCATTCCCGGTTCTGGTGGCCACCTCATCGGATCATGGGATCTCCAAAAACACAGCAAGAATCCCAAGTTGCAGAGCTTGCAATTTTAAGACATTCCCGAGCTGAACAGGGCCACACGGGAGCTTCGAGATTCGTGTTGCACTACCGAACACTTGGTGGAGTCACCTGCTGGTAAGACTTTCTTGATTAAGTGGTACAAGAAGACAGCCGAGATCATCAAGGGTGTTGCCAAAATGAAAACACAAGCTTTAATGGTGTTTGATGTAGACGAAGAAGGGAACGCGGTTTACACTGAAGACGTCGGAGATCTTTGTATTTTCCTCTCAAAGTCTGAACCATTCTGTGCCCCTGCTAGCTGTTTTCATGGCATGCACGCTAACTATGTTTACATCTTGGATTTCGACGAAGTCGGATATGTCGACCTGGTTGAATCCCATATCATGAGGAGGGCCGGCCTTGAGTTCTTATAGACCACAAGCAAAAATACGAAAATAGGCCGATTTGACCACTAAACTAAAGAGATTTTTAGGATTTTATGGCCGATTTGCTATAATAAATTTGAGGGTCGATATGAGGGCCACAAGCATGAGCTTTGCTCGCTTGCCCTCAGGGCCAGCCCTGATCATGAGTGAAGTTGGTCGTTTCGAGGCGCCTTACCATATTCCCCCTCAAAATATAGACTAGTAGTAGCTTGGAATTAACTCTTTTATCTCCTTCTATATTGATATTCGCAGCCACTTTTCATGGTTTGTCAGGACCTGATCCATCATTATTTCGATTTGAGTCTAAGTCATGTCTCTCTCTTATACAGTTATACCTTTACAACATGAAACCTATTTATATATGTTTTCTGTGAGATTGATATGCATATATGCTCTTGGAGAAATTCTGCTATACTCTCATCAGTCTTGTAGATAAAATATGCTTTCAGCCACATCCACTTGTTACCTGCGAATATTACACATGTTTTTTCTTTTGTTTGATCTTACAGCTTGTTATAATGGCTGCATCAGGTGAAGCATTTCTTTAACAAAAAAAAAAAAAAAATCATGTGAAGCATTTTTCATCTAACCACGTTGTTTCTCCTGCATTTTATCATGGACAAAAAATCATAAATGGTCATGTTTTCTTACGAGCTTAAGTAGTCACAAGATCATGTTATCTGCACATAGATCACAAGATTATAATCTCATAAGTACTTGTTTGATTCATTTGGCTAAATGAGATCTACGTACCAAATCACATTCACATGTGAGATTGAATAAAATATGTATGTTTTTGTGAATTGTAAGAATATGCATTTCCCTGCTAAATTTTAAGTACTCTTTTTATATATCTAACAAAAGTAAACTCAAACGCATATATCCAGCGATGAAGAAATGAAAAACACAAATTCAATTTGAAACATGCGAAATGTTTGTGATTTTCTCAAATTTTATGAGAAAAAAAACCAAAAAAAAAAACAAGAAAAGAAAACAAGATTTTGTTTTTTTATATTCTAGTGGCCAAGGCAAGACCATTCATTACCAATTCTTCACATAAGTTTTCTTCTTCTTTTATAGTCTCTTATTTTTCGCTAAACAAAATCCAAAATGTAAATTACCAATTCTTCAAAGGCTTTCCATGTTTGTACCAGAAATAAATCCATAATATCAGAGACAAAAACTTGGTGGGCAAGGCCATTCCTCTATATTAATGATTGAAGGGTTTTAAGTCTCTTGCTCTTCATCAAGAACATTCTTCAAGTTGTTTTCTCTCTTAAATCTCTTAGGCCCTTTTTCTTAAGAACATTTTATTCATGTCTGTGTTTCTCAGTCGGCTATTAAAGCTCCGCACTGGGAAACCTGTTCTGGTGAGAAGATCATCTCTTCATCTTCTTTTCTCTAATGGATTCTCATCATCTTCCTTGCTTCAAACGCCTCCTTGTTCCATCATAGGCGCTACTCCGTGTGGAGAGCGTCTCGGAACACTCATCATTTGGAATGCTAATGAACGCCACGACAAAGATTTGGAAAAGAAAGTGCCTATGGAGTTAGTGTATAATGATATCTTTGATGATTTGATGGTTGCCATCGGTGCATCCAATGGCTGGGTAGCTACTCTAACGATGGACGACGGACTCTTGCGTCTCCAAGACGATCTAAACCCGGTTGCATCCGATTCTATTCCGAAACGCATTCCTCTGCCCCCTCTTGTGACTTTGTCTCAGTGCCAAACTCAAATTGTCACCAACGTGTCAATGTCCTCTTCTTCTCCAGAGGATGAGGACTGTGTCGTGGCTGTCAAGTTCTTGGGTCCTCAGACCTGCTCGAAACAATTCACAGTGGATCAACGTTAGAATCCAAAACCCCTACTTCTTCTCCTCCCATGTCATGTTTTCCAAGAGTGATGACATGTTTCGCATTCCTGGTTCTGGTGGCCACCTCATCGGGTCATGGGATCTCCGAAAACACAAGCACACACCCAAGATTCAAATGTTGCGATATCAAAACATGCCCGAACTGACAAAGACGGAGTGGGAGCTTCTGCATTCGTGTTGCACGACACAATATTTGGTGGAGTCAAGAACCACCGGTGAAACTTTTTTGGTTAAGTGGTACAAGAAGACCGCTGAGATCATCGGCGGTATTGCCAAAATGAAAACAGAAGCTTTAATGGTGTTTATGTTAGACGAACAAGGAAACGCTATTTACACGCAAGACATAGGAGATCTCTGCATTTTCCTCTCAAAGTCTGAACCTTTCTGTGTCCCGGCTAGCTCCTTTCCTGGCTTGAACCCTAATTATGTTTACATCTTCGATGTCGACGAAATTGCCTTTGTCTGTTTGGCTCGTTCGGAAATCATTAGTAAAGTTGGTGGTACAGTCTTGTCCCCTTACTATATTCCACCTCAAGATATAGACTAGTAGGAGTCGGGAATTGAGTTTGAGTCTATGCATCCACCATTAAAAGCTTTTACATCTTCACAAGTAGATCCAACTGTTACGAGTTGGTGTAACAGATTATATCTAGTTAACATGATATTGTTCTTGTTTAAGTTTTGAAGTTGCATCCACGTGAAAAAAGAGAGTGAGTAGTGTAGTATTTTGATATTATATTGCATATGTTCCTTTCTTCACTTTTAAAATGAAAGTCGTCTTGTTAGTATTGAATCTTTTGACTATGAATAAGTTTGACAATCATTTTTTGTTCAAGCCATTGTTGCTTTGAGTGTAAGATTCCAAGAATAAATACATCAAAGTGAATATTTTTAAGCAAGTGTTTTGTAGAGGAGAAGAGATGAGGAAGAATCAGAGAAAGTAACCTTTCTTCGATAGTAATTTGTTGTTTGATTTTTCTTTATATGGTTGACATAGTCTAAGTAGCAATGTCAAAGCTTTAAGATCCACCATCTTATGTTAAAACCTCTATAAATTAGTAATAAATAAATCAATACTTGATAAATTAGTAAACATGATAAAATAATAATGTTAAAATTAACACAATTCACAAGATAATAAGATGATAATTTTAAATTTAAAATTTTTATACAAATATGTGAAACCAAAATTATTATAAATTAATAATTATATGTAATTATGCATATACAACTATGATAATGTACTAAAATTTTGTTTTAACTCAAAGTTAAAATTTTGTTTTAACTCAGTTAAAATTTTGTTGGAGATTATCTCTAATTTTACTTATTCATATGGCATCAAAATATTTATGGGTTTTTCCTTGATATATATATATATATTAAAAGTTAATGTTCTATAATGTAATATATACTACAAAAAATTAGCAAAATGTTTTAATCAAATTTTATAGAAAAATTATTTTAAATAATTGTGACTGATACATAAAAAATTATAGAAAACTTCAATATAGAAAACTAATTTTTTTTTCATTTTGTCAATAACCATCATATATTAAATCAATTGTTACCAGTTAGATGGTTCCCCTGACGGGTAATACCAAACAGATATATATGACTTACATAGCAAAATACATAACCTCGTACTCGAGCTTCGTCGGTCATGACAATACCACTTCGTGGGATATGAATTAAAGTAAAAGATACAAATTGTTGTTTTAACTTAGTGAAATAAAGTATTTTAAATTAAGAAAATTATGTATATAAATTAGAAATACATATGAATAAAATAAAATAGGTAAAAGAATAAGCTAGTAAAACGAATGAAAAAAGAAGAATAAATTTGGTAAATATGTTTCTCTAAATATTTTACAAAATTTGGTAAGCATATATAGTGTTTCCATGTTTATACCACAAATAAATTAGGAAATATTTCATGATACATAAAATCATCAATACAATATCCAAAGTATCGAAAAAGATGTGTGACAGTCAAACAAAAACTTGGTGGACAAGGCCCTGTATTAATGGAGAGTTATAGCTAGAGAAGATGACCAATTCTTCAATTAGGGTTTTTTTCTCTCTTCCTCTCTCTTAAATCTCTTGGCTTTTCTCTTAAGAACACATCAATGTCTCTGCTCCGCCTTGGGAAACCTGCGTTGGTGAGAAGATCCTCTCTTCTTCCTCTTCTTTATCTCTCTAATGGCTTCTCATCGTCTTCCTCACTTCAAACCCCTCCTTGTTTCATCATTGGCCCTGTTGATTTTGGAAAGCTCCTCATTTCCAATGCTAATGAAAGTTGCACCACAGAGTTGTACAAGAAGGTGCCTTTGGAGTTGGTGTTTAATTTTCTGTACGATCCAACGGTAACCATTGGGGTATCTCATGGCTGGGTAGCTACTCTCAAGGTCAATGACGGAATCCTGTGTCTCCAAGACGATCTAAACCCCGTTGCATCGGATACTGATCCAAAACGCATCACGTTGCCTCCTCTTGTAACTCTTCCTCGTTGCCAAACTCGTATGGTCACCAACGTGTCAATGTCCTCTTCTTCCCTTGAGGATGAAGACTGTGTCGTGGCTGTCAAGTTCTTGGGACCTCAACTCAGCTTTTGCGGACCTGCTCAAAGCAACTCTGAGTGGACCAACGTAAGAATCGAAAACCCCTGCTTCTACTCCTCCCGTGTCATGTTTTCCAATAAAGATGACATGTTTCGCATTCCCGGTTCTGGTGGCCACCTCATCGGATCATGGGATCTCCAAAAATACAGCAAGAATCCCAAGATGCATAGGTTGTGTTTTAAAGACTTTCCCGAGCTGAACACGGCCACACCGGAGCTTCTAGATTCGTGTTGCACAAGCGAACACTTGGTAGAGTCACAATCCACTGGTGAAACTTTCTTAATTAAGTGGTACAAGAAGGCCGCCGAGATCACCAAGGGTGTTGCTAAAATGAAAACGGAAGCTTTAATGGTCTTCAAGGTAAATGAAGAAGGGAACGCCGTTTACACGCAAGACATAGGAGATCTTTGCATTTTTCTCTCAAAGTCTGAACCATTCTGTGTCTCTGCTAGCTCCTTTCCTGGCATGCGCGCTAACTATGTTTACATCTTAGATTTCCATGAAGCCACACATTTCGATCTGGCAAGTTTGGACTATCATGTCAACCGCATTAGTGAGATTAGTACATTCTACGCGCCTTACCATATTCCGCCTCAAAATATTTACAAGTAGTAGTTTGGAATTGTGTCTTTCTTTTCCTTCTATTTTGTAGTTTCCATGATTTTGGTTTGAGTCTAAGTCATGTCTTCTCTCTTAAACCTTTACAACATGAAACATATATATATATATATATATATATATATGTGTGTGTTCTCCGTGAGATATGCATATATGCTCTTGGAGAAATTCTGCTATACTCTCTCATTAGTCTCGTAGATAAATTATGTTTAAGCTACATCCACTTGTTACCTACGAATATTAATTACACTTCTTTTATTTATTTAGTTTTATCTTACAGCATGTGATAATCAGGTGACGCATTTTGCATCTAACCTCGTTGTTAGTCCTGCATGTTAGTATGGACAAAGAATCATAAGATGATCATGTTTTGATCTGTTTTCTTACGAGTCTAAGTGATCACACTTGTAAGTACTTTTTTTTATTCCTTTGTCTATAAGAGCTTCTATGAGATTGTTTTAGTACTTGAAAGTTGAAACCACGTGGACTTCACTCTGGTCCGTACCAAAGATCATTCACATGTGAGATTGAGTCAAAATATTTTATGTATTTGTGATAATCCCAAACATAGACTATGAATACATTTATGCATTCCCCAGCTGAAATTTAAATACTACTGTATTATATATATGTCTAACAAAAGTAAACTCAATCCATATATCTAGCGGTGAAGGAATGAACACAAACTACATTGTTAAGGTAGCGTTAATAATTCCGATAAATTAAACATGCATCACTGACCTTAACATCGAAGAATCCCCAACGTCGATTTGAAACATTAAGAAAAAGAAAAATGCAGTTTTTGGTTTTAAATATCTTGGTGGGCAAGGCAAGGCAAAGCCATTCATTTGTATGAAAGGACGGATTTTGGCCATTCATTACCAATTCAAGTTGAGCTTTGTCTTCTTTTAATCTCTTGATTTTCGTCAAGAAAATAAAAAATTTGTTATGAATAAAGAGAGATAGAGAGAATTGTGTTGTATTCCATGAATAATCAAGAGTATATATAGGATACAATAGCTTGGAGAAGAAATAGAGTTTGAAGAATAAGTATAGAATATTCTAGAATATGAGCCTATAATGGGCATCCACCTAATGAGTTTATAATATTCCCCCTTGAATTCCACTATAGTAAAATAATCCTAATGCGAATAAAATGTTGCCTCGTTAAAAACCTTACCAGGAAAACTCAATTGGGACAAAACCATGGTAAAGGGAAAAAGAGTGCAACGCGCTTCTACTCCCTATGATGAGTACATAACTTAATTTTTTATGATATCTTTGTGACGACGCGAACTTGATTCTTGAAAGTAGTAGTTAGAAGTGTTTACAAAAGAAATCCACCAAAGTTTCACTTAAACGAATATGTAAAACATGTAAATCGTCATTCTTCTGATATTCTCTTTATTGCTCTCGATATCATAAATGTATGATATTCTTTTGTGAGTCTGATAGACTTTCATATATCATTATAATGATAACATTCTTTATTAAGTGTTTATCATTTGCATGTTCTTTGATGTCTCGTTAAAACCTTTATTTAGAAAAACCCTATGGGATAAACACCATGATAAGGGAAAAAGAGTACATCCACGCACATCATTATATTTCTCCCCCTTGGAAACATCTTCTCCTGGAGATGACTACTGATCATATATACTATCTTTTTCGGATGATCATAAGCATAGCCTTGTATGATTGTCATATGATATCTCAAATAATTGGACTTCAGGTCCATAACATATTTTTCTTCTTATCATACAAAATATCATCTTTCAATCATGAAAGAGATCAATAAATCCTGCAAGGATCTCTCAATATAACATCACTTTTGTTAGATGTTAAATTTTGGACATCTCAAGATAATCTTATCTTTTCAAAGAATTTTCCCAATCCTTTTTCATATATTATACTGTATATAGATCTATTCAGGAGTTCAAATGTTGTTCTTAGTGCTTCATCTTGTGCTAGCAATGATCACTTGCACCGGTCTTAACTCCATCCGGTGTTTGACTCAATTCTGCACCTTCTTCATCTTCGAGGCAGTTTGACATGTCTTCAGTAATTCAAGTGTATCTTCTTGCTCACAGCTCCAAATGAGATAATTCCAACTCCATTAGAAATCTGACTCAAATACCTTGAATTTACCCAAGTTTCATCAAATTACAAGTTTATTGATCCTCCTTCTATGGTTAAACTTCAGACTCTTCAATTCTGTCAAACTTGGTAAAATGTGATAACTTGAGAAATATTTGGCTTGGACTAAGTCTTTGGCTTATAAAACTTGTTTTGGCCTAGAATACACCTCTTTCCATTCTTTTTGCTTCTTTTTGATGATTTTCCCTGTTAAGACTCTAAAACTACAAATACGAGGAAAATTATCTCTTTTGGCCTAAAAGCTTATTAAAATACTAAGAAATTGCATTGAAATAGATAGTAAATAGATTAAATATGGAATTTATCAGTATTAAACCATTTTGTGTATGAACACGAGCTTATGGATGTTCAACATTGATCCAATTTGGAAGCTGAAGAAGGTAATTATTGGATTTAAGAACAAAGAAGATCATACATGTTTTACTATAGCTTCTTGTCTTATGGACTGCTTGGCTGATTAGGGAATAGAGAAGGTGTTCACCATCATAGTTGATAATGCCAGAGCCAATACAAATGCCATTTCAACGTTCACGGAGTCTTTCAAATCTCTAGGGGATGATGCTTTAGTGTTGAATGGTTCAAACTTGCATTTGAGATGTTGTGCTCACGTTATCAACTTAATTTTCAAAGATGGTCTATATGAGGCTAATAACAGTGTGTGTAGTGTTTGTAACAGTGTTCAGTATATCAGGGCTTCTACAAAGAGACAGAAATCTTTTGGAGATAAGCTTGAGTAAGAAAAGGTTATTACTAGAGGGAATTTGCCATTGGATGTAAGTAGGCCTGCGATTTATAACTGAACCGAAATTTCTGAACCGATCTGAACCAAATTTTGAGCAGTTCGGTTCTGCTTTGGTTAACAATGGTAAACCGATCGGCAGACATCTAAAGTGTATTCGATTCTCTATTCTTTCGGTTCGGTTCGTCCTAACCGAACGGTTAACCGAATCAAACCTTAAAAGTCTATTAATGTTTTAGATCTGATGCTAAATCTAGATGAAGAAGAAAAAACAAGTCAATTTATGTATTAAAATTAAGGTTTATGTGATTTTGAAATAGGCATCCTATATATTATTTGAGGAGCATTTTGGGAGCATTTTACTTAGGTGTCATAACCACAATTTTTCTTCTATTTATTTTATTTATTTATTTAATTATATTATACTCATTACCAAACACATTTATTTCTAAATATATTTATTTTGATTACCATAACTCTAATTGCCAAACACATTTGAATCTTCCTAAACTTGCCAAAATTAAAATATTTGGAAATCAAACTTGCCAAATTAAAATATTTCGAAAATTATAGATTTAAATTATAGAAATAAATTTGAATAAAAATTTAACATATACACCAAAAAAAAATTGATCTAAAATATAAACGAACAATTTATTATCATTTAAAAATATATGAGCATGTAAAACAAATTTTCATATATATATTTTTACATGAGTTTTTTTGTTTGACAAGTAGATGTTTTTAATTTTTCATAAATACACCTTCCCACATGTAAAATAATTATTAATGAAATTTATACATTTGTATACAAAATAATCGCAACTTTCAAATATATAAAATGGGTCTTAGATAATGTATAATAATTCACCATAATGATTTTTTAACTAAAATTATTGATTTTATTCGACAATTATTTTATTCGATAATTATTTTATCCCGCGTATAACGCGAGTAATTTTCTAGTACACAAATGAAGAAGACGACAGTAGTTGCAGAGTGATTGAGAAAGAGAAGAAGCTTTAAAATTAGGGGTTTCACATTATAAAAAAGATATTTTATATTAGTAATGTTATCACTAAATGAGTATTGGGCCTATTCGACATTTATTAAACATGAGCCAGATTTTTGAAATTGTTTATTACAAGAATCCATCAAATTTTCAGAAATAGTTGCGAACCGAAAACCGAATTAACCGAAGAACCAATATTAACTGAAAAATTGACAAATTTCGGTTCAGTTCGGTAATTATATAAAAAAATCTAAATTAACCGAGAAACCGGACCGAACTGAACCGAAAATCAGTTCGGTTCAGTTCGACAATTTTTTTCATACCAAATTATCCGAATAACCGAAATACCCGAACCAAATTACCCGAACTAACCGAAATCGCAGGCCTAGATGTAAGCACAAGATGGAATTCTACATATCTTATGTTAAAGAAAAGAATGGAGAATAAAGGCTTGGACCACCACTTAAAGCAGACTGGGATGAGATAGACATGTTTGTAAAGTTTCTGGTTATCATTTACCACTCGACATTGATTGTTTCAACATCTACAAAGGTGAATGCTCATCTCTGTTACAATGAGATTGTTACCATACAGAGTAACTTGCTTAGATTGAGCAAACATCCAAACGTAGAGTTAAGGGAAAGTGCTAGTAGGATGATAGCTAAGTTTGACAAGTATTGGGGTCGTTTGAGTGAAGTAAATATGCTTCTCATTGTTGCTAGTTTACTTGAACCAAGGAACAAAATGCAGTTTGCAGAAGTGTATTTTACACAATTTTATGGTAAGGACAGTGTGATTGGGAAGAGTCTTCTTCACTCTGTGAAGATTATGATGGAAGGAATGTTTGATGACTATAACCATGCTTTTGCTAGTATATGTGCTACATGCTCTCAATCTCAATCTACAAGTGGTTCTTCTCAGACATCTCAGTCTCAAAGTGGACATCAAGATCAGATTGAAGTTTATATTGTTGATGATTTTAGTGGTTATGAAAGAATGGATAAAGTTTACATGGAGATGATCAATCAAAAGGGACTTCAAGAATCGAGTAATGGGTAACGCCTTTATTTGAAAGAAGAAGTAGAAAATCAAGTGCTGCTAGAGGGTATATCATATGATGTTCTTAGTTGGTGGAGAGTCAATTATCCAAGGTTTCCTGTCTTATCTGAGATTGCTAGAGATGTTCTTGCTATGCAAATCTCTTCTGAGAGTGCTTTTAGCATTTCTCGTCGTATTCTAGACCCTTTCAGAAGTTGTCTTACACATAGTTCAATAGAGGCTTTGATTAGCACTGAGCAGTGGTTGAAATGTGAGGTAGAAGTATGTTGCCTGGAAACGGAAACTGGTACGTGGAAACGAAATGTTTAGAAATGTGGAAATGATTTTTAAAAAAAAGGAAACGGATACGTTTTGGAAATGCATACACATACATACATAAATAAATAAATAAATATATTTATATATCGATTAATGAAAAAACAATATCAAAACAATATTTTAAAAGAATTTGAATAACACTAATAATATACATAAATATTACATAGCTTAACAAAGTTAAAAATTATGATGATTTTATCGTTTTTCACCTACAAACGCAATTTTTCACAATTTTTTTATTTTAACTTATTGAATTTCTAAATATATTTATAATTTCCAAACTATTTAATCATTACATTGAAATAACAAGTTTTTGTCGCATTTTCATAAAGAATTGAATGTTTCTAATGTGTTTCCAAATTAAGATTTCTTGGAAACGAGTTTCCGTTTGAGTTTCCAAATTAAAATTTCTAAGAAACGTGTTTCCAAATATTCTTTTTCTAAGAAATGTGTTTCCATGGAGTTTCCAAGAGTTTCGGTTTCTGAAACGTTTCCGAAACGGGAAACGCACCTCGGACAGAGTTTCCATGCAACCTAGGGTACAACTCACTGAAAAAGTAGCAATCACTATTAATGACTTGATTGCAGACATTGAGTTGCAAGATAAGCTACAAAGAGGTAATAGATCTTCAACTTCTTCATTCATATACTTCTTTCTATTTTACTTTATGTTATATCTATGTAAACTTCACAATTCTGTTTTACTTTATGTTTCATTTGCAGAGTTAGGATTGTGAGGGAAAGAAGCTTTGGAAAAAGATTGTGAGTCTTTGTGTTTTGTGGACTAGTAGTCAATTACTTTGTGGTTCTTTTAAAACTATTTGTTTTGGTTTATGTTTTGGTTTGTGTTTCTTTTAAAACTTTGGTGTTTCATTTGGTGTTTAGTTATGGATTTTAGACTTGAATATGATGTTTTTTTGTGTTTTATTTGTCATTGTACAATTGATTTTTGTAGGTTTTAATTCGGTCATCTAGTTAAGAACCGAAACCGAACCAAAACCGAAGCAATTCGACTCTATTATGGATCTTAAAATGTGAACCGAAACTGAACCGAAACCAAAATGAAACTAAACCGAACCTACCCTTAATTCATTCGGTTTATATATGGACTCATTTCAACTAAAACTGAAAAACCGAACTGAAGAACCGCATGCTCACCCCTAAGTGAAGATATCAAAGATTGGGGCAGACCAGTCAATGTAGTGTGGTCGAAATGATGGTCCTCCTGGGTTATTAGTGCAAAACTGGGAAAACCAGAAGGACACATCTATCAATATGTTTCAAAATTCAATTTCTAATTTAATGTCTTTCATTTGAATTCAATAAGGCTACAACGACACACACACCTACTTCATTATCGAACCTTTGCGATAACTACAATCAAATATTTAATGCACTTTGAAAGTTTTGATGAAATAACTTCATACGAAAATTAGTATATGTTGATCCTTCCTTCATGCTTAAGACGTTATGATGATGTAAACATAAAAACCTTATATTTCACACTTTCAAAAAAACATCTTTTTTTAAAAAAACTTTTTTATATAGATTTGATGTTTTGTGGTGTGTCTAAAGTGCTTACCTATGATTTTATTACTTTATAATAAGGATTAAATTGCTATATAACACTAAAAAAATTATAATCAAGCAACTAACCAATTGCCCTAAATCTAGTGGTTAATATTTTGCCACATAGGGTAAAATTGGTTAGTTACTTGATTATAATTTTTTTAGTGTTATAATTATAAGAAATTACCTTTCTAACATAAAATATACAGTAGGATTATTGTACCTTTTTTAGTTTTTTTTGGTTGATCAAAGGGGACAGAATCCCCTTTGGTTTTTATTAAAAATAAAATGAAATTACATACGGACTTGTCGTGGGATCGTAACCCCATTCCTATCCTTTAAAACAATTGAATCAACAAACTCCGGAGCGGACTCCAACAAAAGAAAACCTAACGGTAAAGTAAACGCATAGTTTGCTAACCCATCCGCAAGACGGTTAGCCTCTCTATACACGTGAGTAACTCGGACTATCCAGTCCCTTGATAAAAAGCCATGGCACAAACGCATTAGGAACGACAGCGAATGAGACTCGCATATCCCTGTCTTAAGAAAACCAACAACTATATCTGAATCCACCTCCAAAATTAATGTTGTAACCCTCTGATCCCAGGCAAATCAAAAATCAAAAATTTAATGTGAAAATATACTTATTACTCATTAGACCGGTGAACCTGCCCACACCCAAAATCTCTTTGATTGACGTTCGTATCATTTACAGTAATTAAATATTGGAAGTGTGATTAGAACTCAATATTCTCTACAAGGTAACTGTGGGAAAAAATATCGTGGGATGTAACTTTAATTTTGGAACCAATATTATTAAAAGAATGAACATACTGATAATAATGCAGGTTCATGAAATAAAGTTATCAGTATATTCATTATTGAAATAATAATGGAAATAGTAATCAGTTTTTAAAAATTTGATTATACCATTTCGTGGTCATTCATAGACATGTGAAGTCTTTTTACACTTATAGATACGCAAAATAGTAAATGAAGGAAACATTATTCTCTCGTGTTATTACATCGGTGAGTTGAGACATTTTAGACCTGCTTTAGATTCATATGCCCGTACATACCTACTTATAAAAACAAAAATAAATGTATTTTGGTTTTATGACCTCTCTCATTTAATAATTCAACTGTATCTTCATAACACCAAAAAAATCAAATTCACTTACCACTTTTGCATCTTCTACCTTTATTATTTCATTTTCATTTATGAAAGAATCGAATTCCGATAAAATCCCCAAAAAATTCAGAAGAAGATATTTCAGAGAGAGAAAAAGAAAGAGAGAGATTGCAACAACAATGGAAGATTCAAGCACAACAAGTCAAAAGAAGAAGAAAGACAAGACCAAGAAGAAGAACATCCCAACTGTTTGGTTCTCACTCAAGAAATCTCTTCACTGTAAATCCGAACCATCTGATGTTCACGACCCAACTAAATCCACAAAACAGCTCTCACAAATCTCCACCAAGAGAATCTCCGGCGCCGGAGCCGTCGGAGGATGCGGCGGTGGCTTATCGGGATGTTCAAGATCGATAGCGAATCTGAAAGACGTAATCCATGGAAGCAAACGTCATTTGGAGAGACCTCCGATAAGTAGTCCCCGTTCTATTGGAAGCAACGAGTTTCTCAATCCCATCACTCACGAGGTCATCCTCAGTAACTCCACTTGCGAGCTTAAAATCACCGGCGTCGGAGATTCGGCTTCACCGGTGATCGGAGCGGCGGATTCCGGCGGCGGTGGAGGAGGAAATGGACGGTCGACGACTTTTGTCGGGATGTTGAGACCAGGAACGCCGATGCATTATCTGAATCATTCGAATTCTTACCGGAGTCAAGCGAGAAAAGGGTCGTTTGCTTCGTCGGAGAGAGAAGGGTTTCACATGAACAGGAGAGTTTCTTTGGAAATGAACAGAGATTCGGCCATTAATGGAGGAAGCAATTCCTCTGTTTCTTGTCATAAATGTGGTGAACAGTTCAGTAAACTCGAAGCTGCAGAAGCTCATCATCTCTCTAAACACGCCGGTACACTTTTCAAATTTCGATTTTTCGCTATTCAATTCATGCAATTAGGGAGCATTTTAACATCGAATTTTCCTAAATTTCGAATTTTATCATCGAATAATAGGCAAAAAGGGTTTAAAAATCTCAACTTTATCCGATTAGTAGTGACAGAACCCATGCAATTAGTGTTTCAAAGCAAAAAGTGTTCAACTTTAGCAAAATTTCGGATTTTGAATTATGCAATTTGGTAAAAAGGATATAATTTCACCATCGAATTCATGCAATTAGTGTTTGAAAGCAGAAAAGTGTCACATTTAGTAAAATTTCCCTCAGAATTATGCAATTAGGGACTAAAAGTTTGCAACTTTATGAATTTGCAGTGACGGAGCTCGTAGAAGGCGATTCATCAAGAAAAATAGTGGAGATAATATGTAGAACGAGCTGGTTAAAAGCAGAGAATCAATGTGGAAGAATCGATCGAGTCTTGAAAGTACACAACACGCAAAAAACACTAGCTCGATTCGAGGAATATAGAGAGGCGGTGAAGATCAGAGCTAGCAAGCTCCAGAAGAAGCATCCTAGATGTCTCGCCGATGGGAACGAGCTTCTTAGATTCCATGGAACCACTGTGGCTTGCGGTTTAGGGATAAATGGGTCGACGAGTGTCTGCACGGCGGAGAAATGCTGCGTTTGCCGGATTATAGGGACCGGGTTTTCGGCAAAACGAGAGAAGAATAACGGGATTGGGGTTTTCACGGCGTCGACGAGCGGGAGAGCGTTTGAGTCGATTAAGATCAATGATGGAGATGTTGATCGGACGGTGAGGAAAGTGTTGATAGTGTGTAGGGTTA
This sequence comes from Draba incana, assembly GCA_963576765.1. Taxonomy (NCBI): domain Eukaryota; kingdom Viridiplantae; phylum Streptophyta; class Magnoliopsida; order Brassicales; family Brassicaceae; genus Draba; species Draba incana. Next base: position 21,709,561 of record OY755203.1, on the reverse strand, counting down.
TCGCTGGAAGAGTTCATCGGCCGGTGGAGAATGTGGAGGAGATGAATGGGTTGATGAGTGGGTTTGATTCTTTGGCAGGGAAAGTTGGTTTGTATACAAATGTGGAAGAGCTTTATTTGCTTAATCCTAGAGCTTTGCTTCCTTGCTTTGTTGTAATTTGCAAATCCTGAAAATGTATTAGCATTTGTTTTGGGGAAAACAAAAGAGATAAATTATTATTTGTTGATAAATTGATACCAATAGATTTGGAAACTAGATTTGATTTATTTTCTTTACTGTTTTTTGTATGATATGATTACGGTTCCATATTACCCTAATTAACTTCGATTTTCTTTATTAAATGATTTTTGCATTTGCTAACAACATGCAATTTACATTCAATAAAATTTAAAATATTATACTCATTTGAAAGGTGAATTAGGAATTTAAACTTCGTGTACCCTTAATTCTTTACCACTTTAGTTTGAGTTTTTGAACTGTCAATTATGTCGAAAGGACAGGAGAACATTTATTATGATTAATTTGTATTTTTAGGTATTAATTTGATGTGAATGTCAATTGTTAGAGATAAAGGTCGTGTTGTCAGGGGATTTAATTTCACGGGTGATCTGTTGGTAAAAGTTAAATGCCAAATTTCAGTAATCAAAAAGGTTTGAAAGAGAGATAGCAAGAGACATTAATATTATTACCATATCACCACTAGTGTATACACTTTTATTTCTGCATCGTGTTAGAAAAAGTTATTTTGTTTGTTCATGTATGTAAGAAAGTTTTGCATAGAAGTGAAGAAGACCAAATTATCTTTCAAAAAAGTGGAACATGACGTGAGAATGTTTCGTTGAATATTTTAACTAGTACATTTTTATTAATGGAATTATGGTCTAACGGTGACAAAAACTATTAATTTGGGTAAAAGATAACAAAAACATATGCAAAACTATTAACACAGACCCAAAATTTAACACGAGCTAAACTAAAATCTAAATCTATATAGTTATAAACCATTTATTTCACTGACCGAAAACATAAAGCTAATCTTTTAAGTCTATGTTCAAAATCTAGTAGTCACAGAATAAAGTATGGTACAATTCGGTTTAATTGCGATGCATAATTGTTTTTCCATGACAAACATTATTATCTGTTAACATTTGCGATGCCCACCTAGTGTTTATCAATGTTCGCCGAATGCTTCTAAGAGCATCATCATCCCCTCCGATGTGAGGATTCTCAAGTTTTCTGGGTTTTTTAAAAACCTTGTAACCTCGACACATTGGCATAGGTATGATTCCCAAAATGCTCAAACCTATCTTTTAATCATTATAGTAATTGGTATAGCTTTTACATATGCTTTAGGACTCATATCTAGAGTTGGATTCATTTGCTTAGTATGGTTTTCTGCGCAACGGAATTGCCTCTGGTTGACTAAATCGTGTGTGTTTTCTTCCTCTATCGAAATAAACTCATACACCCTATTATCCTTTGTATAAGAGGTGATTGGATTCCAGTTTCTGAACCGAGAAATCTCTCCTCCTTAAGGGAGCGAGTCTGTTTAAGCTATATGCTAATGGCCTTTGCCGAGCGAGCTATGGTTGACCATTATATGGTTGTTATGGGTATAAAGATTGTGAATTCCAGGTCTGCCTTTACCAAATTAAAACAAGTCGAAGTCTCGTAGACGGGTATTTAACTAGTGCTAATTTGGTGTTTGGATGTGCATGTTATGAAGTTTCGGACAATATTTCTAGAATCTCGAAGCAGATTTCGGATTTTGCCTCCCCATCTATCGCAAAAGCTTATTCAACCAAACCTTGGATCCCCTTTATCTTTATCACGTTTGTAACCTGCCTATGTTGTAGTGTTATTGTTGTTGTACTTTCATTTTCATCCACTTCAGATCAGAACTTTTGTAACCGATTGATTTGAGTTTAATCCAATTGTTGCACCCAAAAAAAAAAAATGAATTGAAAGAGAGGCCTTTGCAGTAACGAAGAGCTTTTGGAACATGTGCATAGATGTTCCACCAAAGGATTAAAGTGATTTGGGAAAAGGAACAAACTTAGAGTGCAAACTTATTGAAATGATCTAATCAAAAAAGGAAATAATAAATCTGAGGATATTCAAGATGATCGAATCAAGTAAAAAAGGCAACTAAAAAATCTACTTACCTAATGAATATAAAAAGAGTTGATGTAGAGTCTTTCAGGTTTAGCCTTTCAAGAGAGAAAATATTCGTTGGAGCTTTTCTATTGAGAGAGTCGTGAGAACTGTAACGGGGGCAAGAATATGTAAAAGACTTAGGATTTTTCTTTGATCTTGCTTAGAATATGAATTTTGGGTGACAAACTAAGGGTAGGCTTAGGGTTGTGTAAAACCAATCAAGAGAGTTGTAAATTTCTTGTAAGATTTCTAATAAAGTTGCAAACTCGGTGTGTCAAAGTTTTGGACTATACGTTTGTGTTGAACCGCTTTTTCAATTGGTATTAGAGCGGGCATCTTAACCAAGTTGTAGCTTACGACAGGTGGTGATCCTGCAGAAAAGGTGGACTCAAAAGAGTTTATAGCTGTGAAACGGGTTCCTATTTTGGAAAAAGAAAACTACGAACATTGGAAGATAAAGATGAGAGCTCTTATTTGTGGAATCGTTGAGGACGCGTTGCGGTTGAATCTTGATGAAACCCACCGACTACCATAGGAAAAGACAAGGTTGAAGTTTCCAAAATTAAATAAAATCCTGGTGCTTTGCTTCCTTGCTTTGTTGTAATTTGCAAATCATGAAAATGTATTAGCATTTTTTTTTGGGAAAACAAAAGAGTAAATTATTATTTGTTGATAAATTGATACAAATAGATTTGGAAACTTTTTTTTGATACCAATTGAAACAACCAACACCTTTTTTTGTTATTTCTTTTATTTAATAGCCCGAGTTAACATTCCCATAAATGCTAACTCTCAACGGCTAACTAATACTAACAATGCGGAAATGCTCAAACAACAATTCAATAAACCATTAACCAATAATCAAATATCAAATCCCACAAATCATTCCAATTTATTCAATTCTATGTAGCAACCTAAACACCAGGTTCACTAGATAAACTAAAACATATAAAACATCCTATCATCCTCTTCACCGGCCCTGATTCCGCGATCGCACATTTCTTTTACCTGCAACACATGAGAATTAAGAGTTGCGTAAGTATTTAATAAATACTTAGTGAGACGTTTTCTTTTTCTACATGCTAAGTACGCATATACTAAACATCAACAACAATTAATTTAAAACGATAAACGCATGAATAACAGGGGTGTCGATCGACATATCGCACGGTGTCGATCGACGCTTCATCAACACAAATGTCGATCGACACATCGTACGGTGTTGATCGACGCTTCATTAGCATGGGTGTCGATCGATACACCATAAGGTGTCGATCGACACTCTGCTCACACAACAACACGCAGAACGTAAACATGACCAAAATCACAATCAAACGGTTTATCAATGATTCCATCACGAATCAAACACAATCAAACACGATTCCATCACAAAGAAATAGCACAATCACCCACGATTCCATCACGTAATCTCCTAAATCAACCGTTAATCAATCCCTAGCATATACAAGCCTACGGTCGCGCACTCACCTCGATAAAATGAAGAACATAATTGAAATAGCGATGAACACGCGAAAATCAGACTTCTACAAGGCTGGAATTTGTAGCAATCAACAAGAGAACGCTTCTCTTTCAGTAGGAATCCTTTTGACGATCATAGAAACACCAAAAACCCACGATTCTCTAAAGAACTCAAATTCCTCTCTCAAAAATATGTTTTTCTCCTCTCAACTCTAGAAAAACGACTGAGAATTGCAGCTGGGTCCCATTTATACGCAGACCTAAGGTTCCGCACCCAAATTGAGACAAAACCGCAATTAAAATCGAACCAATCTCCGGTTCAGCAATATTGGTGTCGATCGACACCCTTACCAAATTACACTAATTCGGTTCGGGATGTTATACCAATACATATGCCAAATTTCAAACCCTGAAAATGTATTAGCATTTGTTCCGCGTGGAAAAGTAAATTCATTAAAGCTTATATTTTGGTATACACCATATATGTTTTCTACTAAGAATCAACATGCTAACCAAAATAACCGACATTACACTTATATTGGTTATATGTAGTTGGTAGATGTTTTATGATTCTCAATATCTAGTCATGCTTCTCATCTCCGATGGGGTGATAAATAAGTTGAAAAGCATCCTCTTCGACATTCGATGTCTTATGAATTCCATTTATTTTACTATTCACTTTATGTTTGTTCCTGCATGGCAAACGAGCCAGCAAAGACAGCCCTACGATCTTTTAGTAGGTTTGATGTGTAAGAGTTTTAACAAGTTGATGAGGTTATTTGGATAAAGAAAAAAAATTAGTTGGCAGTGTTGTGAATCAAGAGAATGAATGGGGAAGATTGTGTTTATTCATTAATCATAAGATCCTTTATATAGGATTATTACAAGAGAGAAAAGGAAAATTCCTTTTCCTAATGGGAAAAGGAAAGTACATAAAAGGAAAATCCTAATTCAACTAGGATTCATTAAACCGGCCTAAAGACTAAGTGTTAATGGGCCGTAAACGGACCAGAACTAGTTATGACAATCCACTATGATTTATAACACTCCCCCTTGGATGTCATAACTCTAATGGGCTTGTAATACGCTTTGGATGTTGCGTCATTAAAACCTTACCAAGTAAAACCCATTTTGGGACAAAACCGTGGTGAAGGAAAAAGAGTACAACACGTATTACTCCCCCTGTTCTGAACCTCACTGCAAGTCTTTCAAATGACGCATTCCAATCTGATAAGTAAGTTTCTTGAACGTTGAGGTTGGAAGTGACTTGGTGAATAGGTCTGCTGAATTCTCACTTGATCGTACTTGCTGCACTTGAATTTCTCCATCTTTCTGTAGATCGGATGTGAAGAAGAATTTTGGCAGAATGTGCTTCGTCCTATCACCTTTGATGTATCCATCCTTAAGTTGAGCTATACACGCTGCATTGTCCTCGAACAAGACCGTCGATTCCTGCTTACCTTCGGCCATTCCACAATCCACTCTTATGTGCTGGGTCATCAGCCTTAGCCAAACACACTCACGACTAGCCTCATGAATTGCCAATATCTCTGAATGATTAGAAGATGTAGCTGCAATGGCCTGCTTCATTGACCGCCAAGATATTGCAGTTCCTCCATGAGTAAACACATAACCTGTCTGGGACCGTGCATTATGAGGATCTGAAAGATAACCTGCATCAGCAAAACCAACTAAACCGTCCTTAGATTGGTTAGTATAAAATAGACCCAAGTCTTTCGTTCCTTGTAGGTAACGAAGAATATGTTTTATCCCGTCCCAGTGCCTTTGGGTCGGACATGAGCTAAATCTTGATAATAAATTCACGGCAAAACATATATCTGGCCTAGTGTGGCTTGCCAGATACATTAAAGCTCCTATGGCACTGAGATATGGCACTTCGGGACCAAGGACTTCTTCAGAGTCTCTCTTAGGACCAAACGGATCCTTTTCTAGATCAAGAGATCTCACCACCATTGGGCTGGACAATGGGTGACATTGATCCATATTAAAACGCTTGAGTACCTTTTCAGTATATGCCATTTAATGCACAAGGATTCCATCATTTATGTACTCAAGTTGCAATCCCAAACAGAACTTAGTTTTGCCTAGGTCTTTCATCTCAAATTCTTTCTTGAGGCATTCAACTGTTTGGACGATTTCACCAGGGGTTCCAAGGATGTTCAAATCATCCACGTAAACTGCTATGATAACAAACCCTTTGTTTGCAAACTTTTTTTATAAAAATACATGGACTGATGGGATCATTCTTATAGCCTTCTTTGACTAAGTACTCACTCAATCTATTGTACCACATACGCCCACTTTGCTTCAGTCCATAAAGGGATTTGTTCAGCCTTATGCAGTGTTGTTCTCGAGAACCTTTCTTATCTTTGAGCTCAATACCCTCTAGTAATCTCATATAAATCTCATTATCCAGTGGACCATATAAGTATGCAGTTACAACGTCCATTAACCGCATATCCAACTTTTCTCTTATAGCCAGACTTATCAAAAATCTAAAAGTTGTAGCATCCACCACAGGGGAGTATGTCTCCTCATAATCTATTCCTGGTCTCTGTGAGAATCCTTGTGCAACAAGCCGTGCTTTATATCTCACGATTTCACCATGTTCATTTCTTTTCCTCACAAAGACCCATTTATGTCCAACTGGTTTAATCTCATAGGGTGTCCGAATTATTGGACCAAAGACATCCCTTTTCCTTAAAGAATTCAACTCCACGTTTATAGCTTCTTTCCATTTAGTCCAATTTTCACTCTGAGTGCACTCATATATCGACGTGGGTTCTAGATCCTCCATAAGTTCAAGTGCTACCTTAAAAGCAAATATATCATCGATTTCCACACACTTTCTATTCCATTGTATTCCAGACATAACATAATTCATTGAGATCTCATTATTTTCAGGAACGTCAGAACCATGAAACTCGGCGTCCCGAGTCTCATTGCTTGGAACTATCGGTTCAGTTATGTCTGGGGTTCCATCAGATTCCTCAACCACGATTTCAACACCTTTCTTTCTTTTCCGAGGATTCTTATCTTTGGAACCTATTGGCCGGCCACGTTTTGAGTGTGGTTTAGATTCTGTAGCAACTTGATTGTGTCCCTCTTGAACATCAATTCTAATCGGTGCATTAACAGCTGGTATGTAAGACTTAGTTACTCTTTTCGGGTCAGCAAAGGAATCTGGCAATTGATTAGCTAGCTTTTGTAAATGTATAATCTTTTGGACTTCTAATTCATATTCTTGAGTCCGAGGATCTTGCCATTTTAAGGACGTTTGATTCCATATAATTTCCTTTACCAGTCTGTTATCTCCTCCTAATGTTGGATAGACAGATTCGTCAAAATGACAATCTGCGTACCTGGCCTTAAACAAATCACCCGTGGTTGGCTCAAGGTACTTAATGATAGTAGGAGAATCATATCCAACATATATCCCCATCCTCCTTTGAGGTCCCATCTTTGTTCTCTGTGGTGGTGCAATAGGCACATAAACGGAACATCCGAATGTTTTAAGATGGGATATGTCTGGCTCTTGACCCGTTATTAACTGTGATGGAGAATATTTATGTTCACTAGATGGCCTGATACAAATTAGCTCTGCTGCATGTAAAACTGCATGTCCCCAAGCTGAGACCGGGAGTTTTGATCTCATTAGCAACGGTCTAGCAATCAACTGTATGCGTTTAATAAACGATTCAGCCAAACCGTTTTGTGTATGTACATGTGCCACAGAATATTCAACACTTACCCCCATGGACATACAATAATCGTTAAACGCTTGGGACGTAAATTCACCAGCATTGTCAAGACGTATAGTCTGGAAAGTGTGCTCTTAAACGTATGAGCTGGGCAAGCAATCTTGCAAATGCCACATTTCTAGTTGATAATAGGCAGACATGTGACCATCTCGTGGATGCATCAATAAGGACCATAAAATATCTAAACGTCCCACAAGGTGGGTGTATTGGTCCGCATATGTCTCCTTGAATTCTTTCCAGAAAATTTATCGTTTCCTTAGTTACTTTGATTGGTGATGGCCTAGTAATGAGTTTCCCTAGTGAACATGCTTCACACGTGAGATTCTTTGGGATAACTCTCCTTTCTTTCAAGGTGTGCCCATTAGTACTTGCTAATATCTTTCGCATCATGTTAGCACCGGGATGGCCAAGCCGGTTATGCCAAAAAGTGAAATTCTCAGTAAACTCTTTGTTTACCATAGCATTTGCTTCTATCATTCCGATCTTAGCACAATAAAGGCCCACAGAAATGGCAGGTATAGTCTCTAGGACTTTCTTATAGCCATGGACGGTTTCAAAGATTTGAAGGAATTCTTTGTTATTCTCGTCCTTAGTTTCAACATGAAGACCATTCATTCGAATGTCTTTAAAGCTCAATAGACTTCTCTTTGAACTAGGTGAATATAACGCATTAGAAATTTCTAGATGCGTGCCCTTAGGTAATAAAATATGGGCTTGACCGTGGCCTTCAATTAAATTTGCTATACCCGCAATTGTGGTTACATTTGCCTTTTTAAGTGTAAGATCAATGAAGTATCTCTTATCTCTTAATATCGAGTGGCTTGATCCACTATCCACAATGAACACATCCATATCGTTCATACTTCAAAAGAGATAACAATAGATACTTTTAAATAACACTCTTTCATTCCATAAAGTTTAATAGAAAGCAATAACACAAAACCAAAGTATAAAGTGTAAAACGTAAAACAAGCAAAACACAAAACACCAAAACAGAAAATCAAAATCAATCACTTAAGTATATCTGAGGTTTCAAAATTCATCAAGTCATCTTGCTCATGATCGAAATCTCCTTCATTATCATGCTGGATCATATGAGTTTCTGGATTCTTCCCTTTAAGGCTCTCTTGATAGAGTTCAACCAGATGCTTGGGAGTCCTACATGTCTTAGCCCAATGATTACTCATTCCACATCGATGGCAAACTGATTTTGGGTTTGATTCTCGTGGTTGAGAAGTAATACCACGGTTATTACGATCATAGTCAGTTCGGTATCCGCGTCCTTGTCCTCGCCCGCGGTTAGAATGATCGTTATGGAATCCGTGGCCTCGGCCCTGACCTCGGCCGTATGGATTAAAATGGCCACGGCCACGTCCTTGCCATCTACCCCCACGTTCACGACCACGATGTCTATAATCACTTTGGACGTGGTTAATTTCTTTCTTTTCATCTGTGGCCACATTCGCTTCAGGAAGTGGGGCTGATCCAGGAGGTCTCATCTCACTGTTTCTCATTAGCAGTGTATTATTCTCCTCGGCTAGTAATAGACATGCTATAAGCTTTGAGTATGTCTCAAAACCTCTTTCACGGTATTGCTGTTGAAGCAACACGTTATTAGTGTGAAAGGTGGAGAAGGTCTTTTCCAACATGTCTTTCTCAGTTACCTTCTCACCACATAGTCTCAATTGAGAAACTATTCTGAACATAGGCGAGTTATATTCTTCCACGGACTTGAAGTCCTGGAACCTGAGATTCCTCCAATCATAATTGGCCTTTGGTAACAACACCGTTCTATGGTGGTCATATCTTATCTTTAATTCTTTCCAAAGGTCCAAAGGGTTCTCAATGGTTAGGTATTGATCCTTGAGACCCTCAACAAGATGATGACGAATGATCGATATCGTTCTGTATCGATTCCTTTCATTCTCATTATTATCCTCAATGATACATTCGCCAAGTCCTTTGGACTTTAGATTTATCTTAGTATCCAACGCCCACTGTAAGTAATTGTCTCCAGAGAGATTGAGGGCAGCATAATCCAAATTGTTGATTTTCGACATCTGAAAACATTCATCCTATTCTCTAAGAACTATAAGATTTTAAAGTTTATGCATATGATGCAAAATAGGTCATGGGTGCTTATATAAACGGGTACGGATGCATGATGCTTATGAAACCAGATTTTTATGTTTAACAACCTAACATAATGTTTTTATATGCTCATGATGCAAGCCTAGTATTCAAATTCTAAACCGTATGATGATATGACCGGATTTTAATCAAGCATGTTATGTCTATATGATGCAATCAGTTTCAGTTTCATGTTTATCAATCAACGAATCAATCCAAACAAGCAAACAAACAAACGAGTTCAAATAAATATGCAACCAAATTTGGACAGAGTGTTTACTGTCGATCGACGGGTGATTTGTGTCGATCGACACAGTTTAATTCAAACAACAAATTCAGGCAGAAGTTTACGTGTCGATCGACATAAAACTAGTGTCGATCGACACGGGTACAGATCATGCAATCGGTTTGGATTTTAATTGAATTAGGTTAGGGTTTCAAGTGATTACGAATCATGAATCAATAAACACAATCAAGCAAGCAATAACAATAACAAGCATGATTTAGATTAGGGTTTCTAAGATTATCATGAATCTAGGTTCTTTAGATTAGGGTTTCTTATTGTTTACCTTAACCTCCGTGAGTCTTCTAGTTCGCCGTAACCGTTGATAGGCTGTATGAACTTTCTTCTAGTTCGCCGTAACCTTAAAGGCTGTATGAACTATGATTTGAACAGTAACGCCGGATGAACAGTAATCGTCGATGAACAGTAATCGTCGATGAACAGTGCGCGATGAATAGTGCGCGATGAACAGTACGCGATGAACAGTACGATGAATAGTAACGATGAACAGTAATCGCGTTTTTTGTGTTTTTAGGGTTTAGGGAGCAACTCGTGCTGATAACGTGTTGTGAATCAAGAGAACGAATGGGGAAGATTGTGTTTATTCATTAATCATAAGATCCTTTATATAGGATTATTACAAGAGAGAAAAGGAAAATTCCTTTTCCTAATGGGAAAAGGAAAGTACATAAAAGGAAAATCCTAATTCAACTAGGATTCATTAAACCGGCCTAAAGACTAAGTGTTAATGGGCCGTAAACGGACCAGAACTAGTTATGACAATCCACTATGATTTATAACAGGCAGATATTTTATAGTGATGTTTCTTTTTTGGCAAATGATTTTTATTAAACTTATAAACATACATCTATAATTAGGGAAAACGTACCCCCCCCCCCGAAAGTTTCATATACTCTTAGATAGACCCAATACTTTGCCCTCGTACTATTTACCCACCATAGATAACTTTAACAAGCGTTTCACCCTGTTTCTGAGTTTTATACTTGTATATCACCATAACTGAAAGTTAAACTCAATTATTCCCCATAAGACGTTTTAATTCGGTTTTCTGTAGACCAAGTTTTGTTTAATCTTAACAAAACCGTAACTTAACCGTTTAATGACCGTTAAAAAAAAAAAAATTTGTCGACCCGATTAACCCAAAATCTGACCGTTAAAAAAAAAAAAAATTTGTCGACATTTCTCTGTAACCAAAAAACCCCAAATCGCAAAGCTAAGAACCCTAATATTCTCAAACTCCAATTCTAAAAAATTAACCCATAAAACTCACAGATTTTCGTCGATGGAAGATGCATTGGCCCTGGGGCCTCCAATTTCTACAGAAGATGCACCCGAAGATAGAGAGAATCCAGAGGAAAGGTTAGATTTCGACATCGAGCAAGCATTGATAGACTTTGAAGACGAACCTTCGATTAGGCACAACGTCTTTCCTGAAGTTGATAGCGACGACGAAGAAGAAGTTCATAGAAAGCGTAGGAGACAACACGAGGTTAGGAGAGGCGATGGAATTTTGTATGAAGGTCAAGTCTTCATCAATGGAGTTGCTTTTAAAGAGGCTGTCCTTGATTACGCAATGAACACTGCTACGAACATTAGGCAGTACAAGTATGATCCAGTGAAGGCCGGTTTTAGATGTATTGGAGAAGACAAAGAAACTTGCCCGTGGCGTATCTATTGCTCATTTGACAAGAAAATCTGTAAGTGGAGGGTGAAGATCTTCAAGAGTAAGCATTCTTGCATTCCAAACGGTTCGGTTGCGATGTTTAGGACTCCGGTTATAGCACGTTTGTTTCTTGACAAAATTAGATGCGATCCTCATTATTTCAAACCATTGATGATCGAACAAATAATCAAAGAGAGATGGAAGATCAGTGTTTCTAGGGGTCAATGTCAACAAGCAAGGTATAAAGCATTGGACTGGATCGAGAAAGAGTATGCGGAGCAATTTGCTTCTATCCGAAACTACAAAGGTGAGATACTTAAATCAAATCCAAATTCTTCTGTGGAGGTTGAGTGTTTCACAAATGCCGAAGGGGAAGATGTGTTCAACCGGTTTTATGTGTGTTTTGATAGCCTTAGGAGGTCATGGAAAGAATCGTGTAGGCCTCTTTTAGGCTTAGATGGATCATTCATGAGAGCTAACATGAAAGGTCAAGTGTTAGTAGCTTTAGGTCGGGATGCCGATAATGCAATATATCCTGTGGCTTGGGCTGTGGTTCCGGTTGAAAACTTTGATAATTGGGACTGGTTTGTAAAGAAGATCAAGATAGATTTGGACTTAGGAGATGGAGATGGCTTCATCTTTATCTCTTATAGGCAGAAGGGTTTAATCAAGGCTATACATCTTGTGTTACCACAAGCAGAGCATAGAATGTGTGTTAGACACATCTATGGAAATTTGAAGACCAAGTTTGGTAAAAGGCCTGATATGAAATGGATGATATGGCAGCTAGCATGGAGCTATAATGAGCCAGAATACAAGGTTAATTTGGACAGAATCTCTGTGTATGATTCGGCGGTGTTTGCTGAAGTGTTGAAGAGCAAACCAGAGACTTGGGTTAGAGCTTTTCAGAAGATTAGAGGTCATTGTTGTGAGGATGTGGAGAATAACTCGACGGAATCATTTAACAGAACCATTGCTAAAGCTAGAGAGAAACCGCTTGTGCCAATGTTGGAGACAATTGCTAATCTAGCAATGGCTAGGATTGGTAACAGAGATGTCAAAGCATCCATTTGGACTGGTATGTGCACACCATATGTAGGTGAATACCTGGAAGTACTGCATAAGGAAGCAGCTCTATGCAAAGTAACTAGAAGCACAAATAAGACTTATGGTGTTGACCTCCACGGATGTGGATACAGAGTGAGTTTAGGGAGTAGGACTTGTACATGTAAGCGGTTTCAAATCACTGGAATCCCTTGTGAGCATGCATATGGAGTGATTATTGACAAGCAGTTAGTGGCTGAGCACTATGTTGCTGAGTGGTTTACGACAACCAAGTGGAGAAAGACATATGAAGAAGGTATAGTTCCACTTAGAGGCTGCAAATTTTGGCCACATGGAGGTGAACCAAAAGTGGTTCCTAATCCTGACTTAATGGTAGATCAAAAAAGATAAGAAAAGGAAGCCGAGTAGGAATGAGTCTCCTCCAAAGACAACTCCAACAAACGTGAAAAGGGTAATGCATTGTAGGGTTTGTTCGCAACCAGGACACAATTCAAGGTTTCACAAAGAGAAAGAGGTATGTTTCTGAATTTGTTTGCATTCAGGACACAATTTTGTTACGGTTATACCTCTGATGATGTTGACATGTACTTGTAGACTGCAGCTCAAGCTTCTCAAGGAAATCATGCTTCTCAAGGAAATCAAGCTTCTCAAGGCACCCTTACTCAACTTTAAATGATGACTGTTTTTATGCTTTGGTAATGGCTTTTGTGTTTTGGTAATGTACTTTTGTATTAGGAATGCTTGCTTTCGGATTATGAGCTTTGGTAATGACTTTAAAATGATGACTGTTTTCAATCTTTGTTTCAAACTTCAATCTTACCAAATGGTAAAAGATAACAAGCTCTAGAATGAACAAACCAACATTATCTTGTCTTAACACAAATCTTGTCTTTGTCTTAACAAACAACACAAATCTTTGTCTTGACAAACAACACAAACAACTTCAAACTAGCTTCCCAATTACAACAATTATCAAACATCCTAAGCATACAAGAACCATCATCTTCTTTATGTTATATTTGGCTTCAACCAAAGCTTCTTCTACTCTCCCAAAAATCTCTGTTTCTGTCTTAATGGCCATCTTCTCAATCTCCATACTCATTGTCGTACGCAAAGATTCGATCTCTTCCAATGTTGCCTCATCAAACCACTTGAAAATGTGGTTGTCATTAACAAGCTACAAATCGGTACAAATCATGATCAAGACTTAAGGCATGGGAATTTAATAAATTTGAGATGAGAATCAAAACAAAATGAACCACATTACCTTCCGTGATGCAGCAAACGCACACCTATAGTATCTCCGGTACGGATTTGCCTCCGATTTCGATATCTTTGCCACAATTTCAAAACCACACCAACATCTCTTTGGCACGCCTACCACTCTTCCTCTTTGTCTTTCTCCACCACTAAATGAAACACTCGACGCTGAGCCAGATTGCTTGCTCATCTTCTAAACTCGATATGAACAAGAACCAAAAAAAATTTGAAATTCAAATTTCGAAGACCATAATTATGAACCTTCAAATGTAAAATCGAATTCACCACTACACACTATACAATGAAGAACATAACACCTAGTTACAACTAACCTTTAATACTTGAGATTCGAATTCACCAAACCCAGAATTAGGGTTCTTCGATTTTGGGGTTTTCTGATAAAAAATTTGGGATTTTTCAGAAATGGATAAAACCGTGGGTCGGGTATTGTTTTCATACCAATTGGGTTTTCTTGTTCGGTTTACTAACCGATTTATACGGTTCATCATCGGGTTATATTGGTAACCGATAAAACCCAGAACCAGGGTGAAACGCTTGTTAAAGTTATCTATTGTGGGTAAATAGTACGAGGGCAAAGTATTGGGTCTATCTAAGAGTATATGAAACATTCGGGGGGGGGGGGGAATTGATACGTTTTCCCCTATAATTATACAAAAAGAACCAAGAAAATATATAATTAGAGGCTAATGTTTTTGCAGGTTTTGCTAACAATCAACATCCTGAAGGAGCTCTTTTTGAATGATTTGAAATCTTTATCCATTTGTAACTTGTAAGAGCTATTAAGTGTAGGATATTCTCACAGTAGATGGCAATTTGTTGGATCATTCCACTCTAGTACTGTTTCTAATAGCAACCAAGTACATCATATATCATTTGATAACCATATCGTTTAATCGGTACCATGATTTCACGTAGAGAAAATACTTCGTCCCTATTGAAGTTGTTGGTGGATCCTTTCCTTAATTATCTTCGTACCGTTTTGACTAAAAAGCTTCAATCTCATGCTTGCCTTTTGCTTATCACAGATCCTTAAGCCTCTGAATTAAATCTGATCAAGGAAAACAATCAATACCTAACTGAATCAAGAAAAACCTCTTAATAAGGTTTTATTTGCAATTATTTTTCTGCTAGACCAAAATTTGTATGTCAAACACAAATATGAATGAAGAACACACATTTACATCTTTGTCAATAATGTTGATGGCCAAAATTAATGAGATTCAAGAAGAAGCGATGATTCTTGATAATATCAGAAACCAAATGTTACAAAAATAATAAAACGATTTGACCACTACACTTTAGATTGAGAATCTATAACAACATTTATGTTTAGACTGTTGAAAGATGAAAACAAAGTATTGTATAAAACTACATATTTTGGAAACAACATCCCCTATACATTATTAGAGAGGGGATTTCATTTAAAAATGTGACATGAAATCCTTCTAAATGTGACATGTCAATCCCTTTAAATGGGCCAATTAACAAAACATTTTAAAAATTTTGGGCTAATCCATATTCCTTTTCATCTAACCTAATAACCTAACTTCTAAGTTAATCTATATATTCATATATATTAACGTGCCCCAACTTATAACGTGCTTTCAAGCAAAAAAAGAGTTTTCCCTATCAAAAAGTTTGTTACATTTTAATCTCATATTAATATTTTCTTTCATTTATAAAGTTATACTTACATTGTATAATATCATAATTGCAAGATCACAGAAAATAATCATATACACTCGCCTACTTAATGAACACGTATGCCTATGATTTGGTTTTACGTGGCATATTCAAAGTTTACCCTTCATATGTTCTCAACATTTTTTCTTATCATTTTATTGACTTATGGTCACTTATCTATACTATTTTTGTATATATCTTTTTGGCAAATTAGCCATTAACATTGTAGTTACTTTTAAATTTATTGGTTGAAAGAATAGAAAACATGTAAACTATTACACTATCAAGTGAAAGACAAAAATAATTGACTACATATACGCTAACTTATGCATACTCTCAAAACTTAATATAAATTTTCGGATTACATTTTTATTAAAGATAAAAAAAAATTTGGAAAAAAGAAGAAAAGGTAGAGTGCTACTAAATTTATGTTGTATAAATTTTTTTTATTAATTTTCTTTGTTTAAGAATATTTGGTCATATTGATATTTTAATATTTTGATGTCGAATTCAGTTTTTTATTACAAATTATCAATGAGAAAATGAATATTTTCAAATAATATATTAAAACAGAAGATGTTAAGATGTCAATTCTTATAATATTTTTAAGTCCAATTCAGTTTTTATTACAAATACGTTCAAATATAATTTTTAACTTATATATAATATATTTTACACTCCAATGTATTAAATTAGGAATAATATATTTCAGTTTGAATACATGTATACTTATGTGAAATAATAAATGGTAAAATTAAGCTTCTGAAAATTCATATTTAAAAATAAAAACATGATCAACAACATATACTATAATAGTCAAAATCAATACATATTTTCATATTCTTAAACAGTAAAATTAAAAAACAAAATTGTGAATAGATTATCCGCGTCGTACGCGGAAGAGTCACCTAGTCAGGTCCGGCCCAGAGGGCAAGCAAGAGAAGCGACTGCTTAGGGCCTCAAATGTAGAGGGGCCTTTTTTTAATTTAAATCATTGTTATAGATATATTTTTTAAAAAAGTTATTAACGTTTTTTATAATAAAAGTATTTATAAGGCCTTTTTCATTCACTTTTGTAATGTTGGTGGGCCTCCTCTTGAGTTGAGGTTTGAACAATTCGAAAGGTATGAACAAACATTTGGGTTTTTGTTTGATTTAAAGAAGCTAACATCGGCAAGTGATGATACTTTGAAAAATCGTGTGAGAACCTGGAGATTTCTTTGAAGCATGGTATGCATTCTGATATAGTTGCTAGAAGATTTGTTTATGGAATTAAAAGTTCTGCGAGGAGGATTACCAAATGAGGTTCGCAAGCCTATCGAAGTGCTTGATTTTTTAAAAAGAATGGAGGGTTGCTATCCAAATACCGCAATTGATTATCACATTCCGGTATCGGTTGCCACCGCAGAAAGATGTTTTTCGAAGTTGAAGCTAATAAAGAATTATTTATGGTGTACCATATCACAAGAGAGGTTGAATGGGTTGGCTTTGCTATCGATTGAAACGGAGATGGTGGAAAAACTCGACTACGAGAATTTAATAAATGATTTTGCAAACAAAAATGCAAGGAGGGCAATCTTTCAAAAATAAAGTTTTACTTTATTGTTGTTCTTATTTTCTTACAAACTATTTGGATTTATGAACATTTTTATGATGTTTTAAAGTGTTTTTTACTTATGTTGCTATTTTTATAATATACGAAAATGACACTTTTTAAAAAACTTGCATAGGACACCTACAAACATTAGAACGGCACTGCACCTAGTATATATTATTTGAGGTGTAAAACCACAAAGACGTTTGAAAAGAAGGTGATTCACTTGGGAAGGAAGAGGCCCATTTATACCATTAATTGATCGTTGCTCATCATGATATTCTGAATAGAGGATGTATTTATTTATTTCTTTTATTTAAATATATATTTTTTCCAATGAAAGTGGAATATATTTGCTCCAATGAAACTGAGAAAAAAGCCAGAAACTTAGGCTAACAAAAATAGTAAACCGTTGGATTGATTTTTTCCTACAAAAAATAACTAATGTGAATAGTTTTTAGAAGTAATGTAGCAAGTATAATGCCCACATGGAATGGTACAGTAAGCATGGGTATATTTAAATCAATCATCGGCATGCCTAAAAAAAGCACTTCGTACAGTAACAAATCATAATAATAAATTAAAAAATTCCGCCAAAATTTCCATGGCAACACAAAAACTGGGTATGTGATCACTTGATACCCGACACTAAAAGATTCAAGTAAAGCAATACAATCTATCAAATAAACAAAAGAATTCATCAAAGGTGTAACACAAAAATAAAATCTCACCATATAAACTAAATCATGCAACGAGATTTTTATACCAATATATTTACCATGAAGAAAGCAAAATCATAAAGAAATCAGACATAGGAGAAATAACAAGATCATAAAATTGGAGTACAACCAATCTTAAAATTGTGAAAATATTTTATATAATTTTACTAGATTTAAAATCAGCCATGCATGGAACGATCTGTTTCGCGCAAAATTAACCTAAAAAGATAAGATATATGATTATTACTAAATAGATACCATTATTACTAAGAGTTTGGTACCTAGGATTTCATATGTTTGAAAGTAACATATACCAATTTATATGGATTAAACGACCATAATTATAGACACAACACAAATGATGAGTACATAATGAAATTGTATTATTACTGAATTTCATATTCAAATTATATAGAAATTTGAAAAATAGATAGATAACCATAATTGTTAAATAATAATTGTATTAACGCAATGAAAATAACAAAAGAAAATATTGATTAGAACATAATTATAGTTGTAGGAGGATCTCTATCTTCATTGGCTTCATGGAGTGAAGTTAAGCCGTTGATAACAACACAACCGGTAATGGTGCTATCCTATCAAACCCAAGTCCTTCCATTATGTGTTAGGGGACTCTAGATGCCTAATCTGACACTCCACATCAAGTTGCTCATATTCGAGGTGTTGTTGTTCGGCCGAATTATTTATTTTTTATGAACCATGCATGCTTTCCGCTACTTTTCAAGAAACTAAAACGAACCAAAATGTGATGATATGAAAAGTAAACACCATAAATTATAGTATGAATATTTGTGGTATGAATACATTAAAATAACTAATATATACCTTAGTTAAAAACTCATTGGAGCATCTGCAAGGTTTGTTGGCTGTGGTTAAAAGTCTCGGTATTTTTAAACTTGTTGGTCTAAAATCAACAAACGAAGTCCCTGAAATGTTAGAGCTTTGAGACATTCTAAATTCAAAAGGATGAGCAAAAAATGTAGAACGACTCGATTATAAAACAATAAAATAAAGATGAGTCTCTATTTTTAAACGATAAAATTGATTTTTAAGTGGGTAAAATGAGTATGTCGACAATCCAATCAAACGACAACAACTTGACTCGTGAAATACAACACACACTGTCACGAAAGTAAAATCCAATGTATATAGGGACAAAACAAATAGACAAAACTATCACCTACACTAATGCATGCGAAGCTATATTGATTACTAGTTTTTTTTTTTTTTTTTGGAACTACATTAATTTTTTTAATTACAAAATTTTTTTGAACTAAACTTAATCATGCACTTTAAATTATGGAGAATATTAGAACAGAAGAAGTAAATTCATTGCTCGTATATTTACGCCATAATAACAAAGTAGATTATAATACTTTCCCATAAGAAGAACATGATTATGTGCTCATATTACTCTAAATAACAAAGATTAACATTTATTTATAATATGTTGAGAGGTAGTAAACAATGAAACTGGTTTTGAAAAGACATTTATGTTTATATTGACTTTCAATGAAAAAACATCCAAATAGGCAATAATCCGATCCATGAATTACAAACATTTTCAATTTTGGGGAAAAAACAAATTAAACCTCAAGGAATCTTTACGAAAAAACCTCAACAAAAAAGGTAGTGATAATTAAAACCCAACTTTTAAATTTATTGCAAATTAAACCCTAACTTTTTAATGTAATGCAAATTAAACCCCAACCTTTTAATATAAACAAATTAAATCTTAAAAAATGTTTTTAGAAAGCTGACCCAACCCCAACAACAATCTATATATAATAGCAAACCACTTTTTTTTGTCTATGATGATATAGGGAAAAAAAATTACATCCGATGGTTGATATCAATTTTTAATTTTAATTGAGGGTCAAGATTTATCTGAGAAAAATTGGTTACCTTTAACCAAGGTTTTTAAAACCGGACTAGACCGGCCGGTTGGACCGGTCCGACCGTGACTCCTTCTTTTAGCCGATTCCGGAATGGTCTAAAACCCGGATTTGAGTTGGGCCGGTACAACCGGCCGAAAACCGGTGATCCGGTTCCATGTCAAAACCCGGTTCACAAAAGTTAAGTCTAAATTTTGAGCTTTTTGGTCAAAAAATCAAATTATGATTTATAGTTACTATTTATTTACTTTTAAATTTATTTTTGTTTTTTACTTTAAACAAAAAAAACTAAACTTTTATACAAAATAGATTAAAATCTTGTTATGTAGGTGTGTTTATGACAATTACTACATGATCAAACCATATTGCATATTATTATTTCTACATTTAAATGATATATTATCTTATTTTGTTATAATTTATTTTGTTAAAAGATAAAATGATATAAGAAAAATAAAGTTTAAGTATGTTTTGTCTTTTCTTTAAAAATTTACATAATCTATTGTTCTTACTCTTATATATATAATTGAAAATATAGATATTTAAAAACCCGGTTGAACCGGTCAGACCAACTATCCAACAACGATGCCGAGTCGGTGTCCGGTCCGGTTTTCAAAACATTGCTTTTAACGAATGGGTGTATATTGAGAAAGGTACTTTTACAAATTATAAAATCCTTTCACGAACCGTGATTGATGAATGCGTAAAGTGACCTTAGCCTAGTGGCCGGCGGTAAGTCCACAAAAGGCAGGCATCATCACACCCGGGATCGAATTCCTCCGCCTACTTAATGTAGGTATTAGGCTAATAGGCCGGCCAGTTGTGACCTAGTATTGAAAAAAAAAAAAAAAATCCTTCCACGAAGAGTTGTGACTGTCTGTTATTAATGATTTAAGAAATCCCTAAACCATTTCACAAAAAGAAAAGAAAAAGTTGTGTCATCGTTGTTCTGATGTAATCGGGTTTGATAGGTTTAATTATTCTCTTAACACAAATCGATTTCAGAGATTGTTGATTTGTAAAGATTTTCTCCGATTGATCGATTCATGATTGTAGTTTAATTAATTACGGATTGGATTTTTTTATTGAAGCGTTTTTCTTCACAAGCGCATTACAGAGTATTATAGACGATGATGATGGAGGGATAACGTTTTGGTAATGATGATTGTTGTTCATGCTACTAAATCGATCAATTTGTAAAGAATAATGACTTGAAATGTGTCGGTTTGTTTCTACCTTTCTCTTTTATTTATCTCCATTTTTTTTAACAACAACTATCTTCTTTATTAATAAGCTATAACGTGGTCTTCATGTAGAAGATGGGCAATACAATTAGGAGCATAGTAATAATAAACATAGTCGGAATCAACATCTGATTCTTTTGATAAACGATCCGCTACTTGATTGCTTTGTCGAGACACCCATGATAATTCCACTCTTTCAAATTTGTTGTGCCAATGACGAATTTCGCAATTCCAATTGTATAAACCGAAATGTGATTTCAATCCTTGAATCAATGGAGCAACACCAATATTGTCTCCTTCAAAAATGACCCTTTTGTATCCTTTACTCCAAACAATTTGTGATGCCATTAAGATTGCTTGAAATTCTGCTTATAGAGGTGTTGTACACACTCTTCCTCGACTATGACCAGATCCAAGGTAGAAACCTCGTTCATCTCTAATAATCCATCCCATGCCTGATGGGGATCCATCTTGATGAAAGCGACAGTCATAGTTACATTTAATGTAGCTCGGTTTTGGTTTCGTCCAGCTTGATCTATTTGACGTTTGTTGCTTGCTCTGTGGATTAGCGCCGACATTAGCAATCCATTCATTAGTTTCTCTTCTTGCATCATTAACATCTTGTATCCAAGTCCGAGCTTGTCTTTGATAGATTAATATATTTCTACTCTTCCAAATCCTCCATAGTATCCAGAGTGGAGAATGTTTCTTGTAATCCGATAAGTTCTTGTTATACAAGTTGTCTAGAATAGCTTGAATTTTGGATGCAAAGGACATAGGAGAAACAAATCTGTTGAAGAGATTGGAGTGCGTGCTTCTCCAAATGGCCTAAGCATATCGGCACTGAAAAAACATATGGTCAAATGTTTCTTCGTCATCACAACATCGTTTACAACCAACATCTCTTATGATTCCTCGTTTATAATTTTATACTAACTCTTGTTTTTTTGTACTTCTTTTTTATTGAAATCGACTTTTTTTTTGGTATAAAATATTTGCCTCCGCTACTGTTTTGTTATGGTTTCACTACTTTCTCTGATTTTTTGCTATTAGAAATTGGATTAAGTTTTAAAACTAAAAAGCAAGATTGATTAGTGTATATTGTGTTGTTTGGCCTCCTCTAAAGTCATCGAAAGTAAGTTTGTTCTCACTTTTCAATTTTTGTAACTTCAATTTTAGTTTGTTCTCACTTAGAATAACTCACAATTCATTTCTCAAATGCTTCTGTTCTTCTTGTTATGCTAGTGTAAGAAATTGGATTTAGAATGGTTTATTGAGTACGATGGAGTTGATTTCTGAAAAGACATGAAGTCGTCGGAAGTTTTATTGAAGAGGAAAACATCTCTCGTCTGCTATTAATCTAGATATGGTGTTCTAGATTAAATCTCACCACTGTCTCTAGAATTCATCATTGTTAACGTAGTTAAATTATACCCATCATCTCCTCCATACATTTCAACTTGGTTTGTCTCTACATGAATAAACACGACAATATTTGACGACCATTTGAATGAGTTTTCTTATTCCTCTATATTTGACGACCATTTGAATGAGTTTACGTTATCGACCAAAATTATATATCTAAAAGACAAGTAACATCTTGGGTATCAATGTCGGTTAAGCTAGAAATTTTTGGATTTTGATTTGACTTATTCTTCTCCATATTTTTATGCTAATCTCATTTTGAACCTGTTGAATAAGGTACCTAAAAAAATGTTACGGTTCTAAACCAACTATTTCTTTAATTATTAAATTTTTGTTTTGGTATCCATGTTATTAGTAGTATATGTTGAAATTTTCCATTGTATGTCTTCTGTTTTTATTCGTCCCAGTTTTTCTCTCAAGATTCTAAACGTTGTGCTCGCATGTTCCGATTTCTATAGGGCTTTCTCTTCCTTCCCATGTTTTGTTTGATTGGCCGATTAACCTCTTAGAGTATTGTTTAACCTATCATCGAATGACTTCAATATGTCTTGTTGTTTTGACCATTTTGCGAGGAGTATGATACTGAGCCAATATCATCGTTGTTGGTCGTTTTAACAAGCAAATATCACTCTATTTTAGAGACGGATCTTCCTTCTCTGGCTATTTTCTACTACTTTCTTCTGACATGAAGATGATAAATTATTTGATTTGTAACGGAGGCATTGGTCCCAATGAGAAACACAATCATATGCTTGACTTTATGAGAGATAAAGATTAATTTCAAGCAATCATTCATAAACTTTTTTAACGTTGGCTATCAAGATATAGAAGGAAATTTCTTCAAGAAAGAAAATATAGAAAGATAAAAACAAATTATTTGTTCCATCTTCATTCTCAAGCCAAACTAAGTTTCAAGATTTGCTGCAATGAAGAGATCTTTAGGACTTTTAACATTTTTGCAACAACTGGATCGCTTAGTCATTAAGTGCCCTCTCTATTTTTATGAAATGCAAAAGTGAGGTTTGTAGTTTCTTCCGACTGCTAAAATTTGCAATTGTGACCTCGATTCGTATTTTAACCACTTGACTAAAATTCATGTAACAGATTGTAACCTCTTTTGGTAAAGAAAGTGATGTGCAGAAGGATAAGTAAGAAGGATTTGATCTCTAATATACAAGAATGACATATACTTCATATCTATTCCTAATCATTTGGGACAAACTCTATCAAAAAAAAGGAAAGAAATTCATCTATTCACACCGAATAATTGGTTTTTTGTAATTCGGTTCAACTATAGCATCTTCTATATAAAGGAAAGTTGATAGCATTAGAGACATGATTTGGTAAGATGGTGATAGGATCCGGAAGGCTTACGTATGCAAGAAGAATGCTCAAAGGAGAGACTCTGATGCTAAGGTAGTTGTAAATGATTACGAGGTGAAAGTTAAAAATGAGTCTGAAAAGTAAGACAAAAAAGAAAAGGGTTACAAATGAGAGAAGAGAGACTAAGTATATAAACAAAAAAAGAATTGTAAGGGAATGATCAAGCATGTATTGAGGATTTGTGAGGGAAATGGAAGAGTTTGATCTCTGCTATCGGGCAATAGAGTCTCGTAACTCTTTTGAGGAAGCTAAGAAAGGAAGAACCACTCTTTGATCTTATCAAATAGTTTTGGAGGTAATAGGACCCTCGTGAGAAACAAAGCATGGAGTTGTATCACAGATTTCCAGGATTTGACAAGAGAAATGATTAGGGCGAATCATGTCGATTAAGTTTTAGATCTATGGTGGATTATTCCCAGTAACATGTCTATATATATTCAACGTACTAGAGGTAGATGAGAGACGACCTTGATAAGGAGTGTGCAACTTCTAATTACATACATTAAAAAAGCATAAGCTCTTAGAACACACCCACAATCCGTGAAATTGAAAAACCATACATGCGAAAGGATGGTATATAGGTGTTATTCTTCCAGTAGATCAATTTTATATATTATTTTCGTCATTATCTCATCTTGGTGCTTTCATTATTATTTGTGTAAGTTTATGTTCTTATAGTTTAAGTTATCATTCAACAAAAAGTCTACATATAAGTCAAAACAATGACGCATATTGAAGAGTAATAATATATTGGCAAAGCCGGACTGTGTCCTAAGCTAAGATCCACGCGCCTTTCATATTTTTGTATTGGAAATATTGATTGGGGGGCCATCAAAGTTAAGCTCCCCGTTCATTAAACAAAGAAAAAGAGTCAAAGTTCAAGACCAACATGTATATAGATGTGGAAAGCAATGGTTAAATACATTTTTTCTTCAAATTGGACCTGAAATTTGGTTACTTATTTCAAAAAATACATTTTATTAGCCATACAGCTTCTATATGTGGATTACACATCAATGTTCAAGACAAGATAAATTTAAAATTTCTTTTTCAGATTTTCAAATAAATCTGTTAATTCTTAATTAGTGAGTGTTTGCATAAATTATAGTTAGTTGATTTCTGATATTTTTTGCATAGTAAAACAAAACATGCATTATTGAGAATAGAACACGACCACAGTTCCATGCCAAATTGTTCGTATGTTTGTAAGGATTGGTAAGAAAATTATGTTTGGGTTAATTAAAAATTGCAAAATTTTGGGGAACCAAATCAAAGATAAAACATTCTTATTAAATGATAAATGATGTGCTTATCTATAGTATTTTTAGTTTCAAGTCATTTATCACCCTCTATATTCCACTTTTTTCGTTTTACATTGATCAGTGACCACACTCTATCTTTTATAATGACATTCACGTCTTTTTTTTTTTAACTTAAAAACAACAAAAGATATTTTTATACTCATACAATAAAACTAAAAAAACACTTCTATTCTAAAGATTAAGTTATATAAATTAACTCAACTTATTAACTCCCCAAATTCTAGGACCGTTCAAACCCCACTTTCTTAAACGATCACGCGTTGGCTGTATGTCTTCGTTGTCACTTGTTAACATAAGAATTGATTCATTGAATATTGTGCACTACTTATTCGCCAACAACAACCTATTGGCTGTTTATTTCAAGTGAGCCACGGATTGTCTTTGGTAAAGCGTTTTAGGAAGATATCAATCTTGATTTAATGAATTTTAACTTACTTTGTTTGCTTTCCATTAATGAATTCTATAAGTTTCTTTTAATTTGTGGCATGTAATATTTCAATCCGGTGTCGGTTATTCACTATTGACCGTGCTTGTTGTAAACATGATTGTATTACAAAAAAATTAATGAAGTTTTAACCAAGGGATTTCATAGTTATTTCTTCTGGTTGTTTAGTTTCATTACATCTAATTATCGATATACCAGTAATGGTGTTTAGATTGTCCATATATTTCAGTGTGATGTTCTCTTGGCTCAGCCAACGTATAGGAAATTGGAATGCTGATTTTAAATAACACAAAACCTTGAGTTGAAAATTTTCAATTATCGCGTTTGATCCTCTTTGGTTTTTGTTCTCTGGTTCTTCTCATACAAAACCTTTTTTCTTAAGATTTAGTCGTGTTTCAAATAATTTATAACTAAAATTTGATGTCACTAAAAAACTGATTACAGTCTATGTAACAATTTATTCATAGGATAACGACTCTTATCATCTATTATTTGGTTATGGTTATTGAAATTCATTTAACCACGCGGCAACGCGCAGATTTGTTTCCTAATAATAATAACTAAAAAGTTACCCGCGTTATACGCGGGATAAAATAATTATCGAATAAAATAATTATCGAATAAAATAAATAATTTTAGTTAAAAATCATTATGCTGAATTATTATACATAATCTAAGACCCATTTTATATATTTGAAAGTTGCGATTATTTTGTATACAAATGTGTTTCTCCCGTAAAATAATTAAATTAACAAATTTCATTAATAATTATTTTACTTGTGGGAATGTTTATTTATGAAAAATTAAAACATCTACTTGTCAAACAAAACAACACGTGTAAAATATATATATGAAAATTTGTTTTACATGCTCATATATTTTTAAAAGATAATAAATTGTTCGTTTCTATTTTAAATCAAAACGTTTTAGGTGTATATGTTAAATTTTTATTCACATTTATTTATATAATTTAAATCTATAATTTTTGAAATACTTTAATTTGGCAAGTTTGATTTCCAAATATTTTAATTTTGGCAAGTTTAGGAAGATTCAAATGTGTTTGACAATTAGAGTTATAGTAATCAAAATAATGTATTTGGAAATAAATGTGTTTGGTAATGAGAATAAGATAAATAAATAAAAATTAAGAGAAGAAAAATTGTAAGCAAAGTGCTCTCAATGTTCCTCAAATAATATATAGGATAATAATAATAATAATAATATGTTTTGGACAAAACAAAATCGATTGCAATAGTAATAATAAATAAGTCGATGCATTAAAAGTAGGATAATAATACATCTTTGAAATCGTTTAAGAGGCCACCACGTAAGCATAATGACCTTTCAAATATATAAGGTAAGATAGAACAATTTGATATTCGAATTGTTTTACTCAATTATTATGTATTCTTGAAAAATAATTTGGTAAACAAAATCTTTTGTTTTAATTTTTTTCGAATTATTATTTTTTTTCTTATGGCAAGATTGGAATGTCATATTAACATCAAAATCAGTAATAATGGTTATATATTCTGTTTATTTTGATTATTATATATTGTCGGCCCATATGATGAATATAAATAATGATCGATGTCTTACTAAAAGATGATGTTAGGGTTTGGAGGAACTCATGGAATCAAAAAACATGTTAACGCAGACGGTGGTCTGGTGGGACATCAACAGCTGCCCGGTTCCCGATTGCTATAATGCTAGTGAGGTCGGTCTGAGGATAGAACATGCGTTGTATGAGTCAGGCTACTATCCTGCGACCATCACGGCCATTGGCAACCTAAAACACACCTCAAAACAGCGCCCAGATGTTCTTCGAGACCTCTCTTCCTGCGGAGTCCGTCTTAAACACGTCCTCGACGGTTAACTATCTTATCCCTTCATGTAATTCATATCATGGTTTAAATTCAACAAGGTGTTTTTTACTTTAATAATTCTTATTTGTTTGTTTATTAGGGTTTGATTTAGATTGTCTCTCAATCATCTTGGAGGATATGCTGGCTTGGCGACGGGAGAATCCACCTCCGGCTGCTATAATGCTCATATCCGGTGGTGTAGAAGACTTGGCGCTTAC
This sequence comes from Draba incana, assembly GCA_963576765.1. NCBI lineage: Eukaryota > Viridiplantae > Streptophyta > Magnoliopsida > Brassicales > Brassicaceae > Draba > Draba incana. The sequence goes on along the minus strand of OY755203.1, from coordinate 21,681,886 downwards.
ATTTCACCGGCTAGGTGGTCCTGGATACACCCTTCTTCGGTCGTATCCTGAAAGACCTACCTCCCAGACATATCCTCGAAAAGAACATAGCCGGGTTTGGCACTGGGAAAGCTTGCTGAACTCTCGTCATAAAAAGGTATCTTTTCCTTCGGAGCGTTGTAAATCTGGCTGGGTTTGCGCACTATGTGAACCTTAAAGCGAAATATGCTTTTCTGGCCATAAATGTGAAGAGTTCACCACGCATCTCAAGAGTAGAGACCATGCACTGAGTGTAAGCGTCCTTGCCTCCATCTAAATTATTGTATCTTGATATCTATACATCTGATTGTATCTTATCTTTGCCATTTCAAAGAAAATATATCTGGATACCATGTTATCTTTTTAACCTGGATGTGTGCATTTGATTTGTTAAGCAGGAGCTCGGGAGGCAAGAAAATAAGCGCATCAAGTATTCTGATTCTGGTTCAAACAAAAAGGAGGACCGAATGAGCATCGACACCATGCCACTGCCGAAGGAGGATGATGCTAAAGTGACTGTGTGGTGGGACATCAACAGCTGCCCGGTTCCCTGTGGTTATGATCCTCGTCACGTCTGTCCAAGTATAGAATCAGCATTGAAAAAGTCAGGCTACTCTTGTCCTCCCACGATCACCGCCGTTGGCAACCTAAGAATCCCCTTAAGAGAGGACCCTGATGTTCTTCCAGCCATCTATTCCACTGGAATCCTTCTTAAACACATCCTCGGCAGTTAGTCTTCTTATCTCTTTCTATAATCTCTTGTTTTGTTTTCTTCTTCTACTGAGTTGCTCTCCCCTTTACAGATCCAGGTTTTATAAACATTAGGTCTAAATTGGTGACATGGAGAATGGAAAATCCACCTCCGGCTACTTTAATGCTCATATCATCGGGTAGCGTGGAAAATATCTTTGGTCCGGAATACACCATCCTTCGGGCAGTTCCTCTACAAGCTTCCTCCCTGCCCACTTCTAAACATCATTGGGTCTGGGAAAGCTTACTAAAAGGTGTTTGTCTTCTCTCTCTCACACTTGAAACCTCCACCAAAAGCTGTTTCTCAACTTTTTCTTTTTTATTCCCCACACATTCAGAGTCTCAGGTTTTACAAGAGAACCACAGTGAATCTCTATGGGACTGCACAATATGCTATAGAAGAGAAGGCTCTTCTGGCCAAACCTTTGAATAATTCACCACGCATCTCAAAAGTAGAGATCATGCACTCTGTGTAAGCATCCTCGCCTTGTCTAAATATTGTATTATATCAATACGTGTGTCATTTTCATTGTCGAACTCTGTTTGAGCACAAGTTTCCCTTTCTCACTTGTAGTTTATCTTTGCCTTCCAAAGAAAATATCTCAGATATCAAATTTGACCTCAAGTTACCTATGTGCATTTGGTTTGTAAACAGGAGTTGGAAAATGTTGTGAGGCCTCTGAGCAGGAAGAAGATCGATTTTACAGACTTGGAGCCATCAAAGGCAAGTTTTAAATATCTCAAGTTGATTTTTAGAGTTAATTTCAACAGAGAAGGAAAAAACAAAATCTGATTTCTCAGAAACAAATTAGTTCAACTATACTTCAAATTTGATTTACTGACTTTGGTTGATGATGCTTAAAAATTGAAGAAGAAGAGCAGAGAAGGAGAAAGAGAAGGAGAAGGAGAAGGAGAAGAAGGAGAAGAAGAAGAAGAAGAAGAAGAAAACGAGGAAGAGGAAGAAGACAAGGAAGACGAATGGGAAAGGAGTAGCCTCGACGGCATACTGTTTAGAATGACCTATCCAAAAGATGAAGAAGATGAATGGGACCGACAAAGCATCTAGAGTAAGTCGTGAACAAGAAGACCCAACCCAATGCTAGTCTCGTTTAAGTTCAAGTTAATTTAATACCATGTATCAATGCTTTTAGATAGACTCTATCCGGACTGATTACCTTCCGGGTCTGCAGATTATCAAACTTCTTGAACTTGTATAATATCTTCTCTGTGGCAAAGAAGGTTGGGATAACGCATTTTGTTTTCTCCTTTTTTATTTATACATAGTTCAATGGATTAAACTCCTACAACACGTAAATATCAGAGAAACATTTAGAAAGGAAGTTGAAAACATGAGAATCCATACAAAAAAAAAAAAAAAAAATGAATATAAGGAGTACTAAACGTCATATCCTTAAATCTAACTTTCAAAAGTATGAAGAGCATCTTATTGTAATTCACAAGATTAGACACGTATCTTCAGGGGTGTCAAAATGGGTTCTTACCCATGGGTTACCAGAATCCGCCCGCACTTTTAATGGGTAAGGGTTATATTTTTTTACCCATATAAATAAATAGGTTTCATTGGGTTACCCTATTGGGTTCACGGGTTTAATGGGTAAACCCATTAGGGTTATGGGTTACCCATGGGTTAAACACAAAATATAAAAAATATATATATATATATATATATATAATTATATATATATATATTCTTTTAATAGATTTATGTAAATTAGCCTAGGGTTTTCCGGTTTAAAATAATTAACTATTCTTATAGCTAACATGTATGAGTTTCTTATAATATAGGATTTGTTTGATTTAGATGATGCTCCTGATGCTGCGGATGAAGGAAAGTTGGAGTTGGTAATGTATTGGGAAGAACCAAAGTTAAAGATGAGAGACCATCATGACATGTCTGTTTTGCAGTATTGGAAAGATAACAAACATCGTTTTGGTGCTCTAGCCTATATGGCATATAATGTGCTAAGCATTCCTATAACTACTGTAGCTTCATAATCATCTTTCAGTATTGGTTCTCGTGTTCTAAACAAATATCGGAGTCCACTTCTTCTGAAACATGTCCAAGCTCTACTTTGTACGAGATCATGATTATTTGGTTTTCCAAGTGATGAAAAAGGTAAATCATTTATATTTACTATATTAATACTAATTGCTAAATTATCCAAGTTAGTAATATACTTTTCTTATTATTTGTAGACATTGAAAGTGATGATGAGAACAATGAACCAGATGGATCTAAGGAAGGAGATGAACCGAAGAAAGATTGAAGTGCTTTTTAAAAATACTTTTATTGGTTTTATGGTTTTTGTGTTTTATTGGTTTTATGATTTTACTAGTTTATTTTAAGATACATTGGTTTTATGGTTTTTCTATTTTATTGGTTTTATGGTTTTTTCTTGTTTAAGTTAAAAACTTTTGTTGGATTTATAATAAATTATGAATTATGTTGAGTTTTTATAAGTTTATTGTGTGATTCCATATATATATGGGTACCCATTTAACCCATTAAGCCAACGGGTTTCATATAAATGGGCATGGGTATGAAAATTATACCCATATAATAAATGGGTTGGGTTAAACTCGCCCACGAAAATCTCAAACCCATGCGGTTTTGGGTAGGGTTGGGTCGGGTTACCCATTTTGACACCCCTACGTATCTTATACTAGATGATTAGATGTGTCAATATACTAATATGTAAAACTAATTTTGATTTAGATAAGAGTCCAAAACTATTTTTGATTTAGATAAATGTCTTGGGGATTATCTTCTTCTTATGTACGCCTTAGTTATTTCTTTGTTTTATTTGTATATTAAAAAGATTTCCAAGGCAGGTTGACATGTTTTTAGTAAATCCAGTGTATCTTCTTTCTCACAACTCCAAATGAGATATTTTTAACTCCGTTGGAAAGATTACTCAAAGACCATGATCTTAGCTAAGTTTCATACAATTCCATGTTTTTTTAATCTCATTCTGTAGCTAAACTTCATATGCTTCAATTATGTCTAACTTGATATAATGTGATCAATGGTTAATTCATTCGCTTGATTTGAGTCTTTGACTTGAGGAAGTTTTTGTAGCTTGAATTACACCTCTTTTGGTCCTATTTGTTCCATTACTTTTTTAGGGGGAAACTTAGTAAAATGCAAAGAAAAGATATTACAATAGATAGTAAAATAGGTAAAATATAAAGTATATAAACTAATCCTATTGGTAATTTTTTATGAATCTTATTTTACAGAAAATTTAAATATTATCACACAATTATAATTAAAATAACGATTTATTGTTTTAAAATTTTCATTAGCCGTCGTTCTTGGCGCCATTGTTCATATATAAGTTTATGAAGGGGGAGATGGATGCAATATGCCTTTCTATCCTCTTTGGTCTCGAAGTGTTATTACTTTTTGTGATTCTTTGTGACGAGCCTACTACGGAAGAATGGAGGAGAATAACAGCGACTCTAGGGTTTACAGGGAGGATGGTCAAGATGCGATGATGGAGGAGACTGGGGAGAAGGATAGACCTCCGGGGAAGCCGCCGGAGGTGACGGGGTCATGGGTGAAGAAAGTTTTGGGTACGAGTATGGGAGGTATGCCGGTGCTGCAAAATGTTCTTGATGATGTGTTTGTTTCGTCTCAATTAAATCTGGATTTTCCAGATGGGGAGGATGGGGAGCCAGTCATCACTATAGGAAGTGAGGTGTTGGATGCGATTAATGGACTATGGAAGAATGGTATGACTGTCAAAGTGTTAGGTCGAAACGTCTTAATTCCGGTCTTAAGTCGGAGGTTAAAAGAGATAAGGAAACCTAGTGGGGCAATTTATGTGATGAATTTACCTCGCCATTTTTTTATGGTTCGTTTTGAATCGGAGACGGGGTACATGGTTGCGTTGACCGGGGGTCCATGGAAGGTTTTTGGTAGTTATTTCTTGGTGCAAGCATGGTCACCGGATTTTGATCCGGCAAAAGATGAGATTACAACGACACCAGTTTGGGTTCGTATTGAGAATATTCCGGAGAATTTTTACCATAGAGCAATTTTAATGGGTATTGCAAAAGGGCTAGGAAAGCCTATACGAGTTGATCTAACGACATCTAACTTGGAGAGGGCACGTTTTGCTCGGGTTTGTGTGGAGGTTAACCTTAAGAAACCTCTTAAGGGCACACTATTGATCAATGGTGAGAGATATTATGTTGCTTATGAGGGGTTAAATTCAATTTGTTTGACATGTGGATTATATGGCCATATGGTTCATACTTGCCCCAAAAGAGCTAGAGAGACGGTGCTTGTTTCCTAGGGGAATCCGGTGGAGGAGAACGGGATAACAAGAGATGCAGGATTGGTGGAGGAAGGGTTCATTGCGGTGAGGAATGGTAGACGAAGGCCGGAGAATTTCCGTAATAGGCAAGTTTTAGGGGACGGGGGAGATAAAGCAAAGTCAGGAGTTAATGTCCGGGCATTGAGGAATCGTAATCCTCGGGAAATTCCAATCTCCAACAGTTTTGGGAGGTTAGAACAAGACTTGGAAACTCTGGAAAGTCATGAGCAAAATAAGGAAAATGTATCGAATTTAAATATTCCAATTATGGAGAAGAGTGGTGCGCAAGACAAAGTTGTGGTTTTTGGATCGAGAGAGAAGAATGCAGAAAGTGGCAAGCCACCTAGCCTAAATGTGTCTCGTAATGGGCCTGGTAAGAATTTTAATAGAGCTAAGCCTAGACCTAATAATTTAGCAAAGCCTATGCGAGGATTGGTGTTTGGCCCACCACGTGAAGAAGTGGAGCTTTCATCGAATGATAAAAGACTAAGGAGAGAAGATGGGACAGTGGGGAGGTCGAGTAATAGTGAGGGACATAACATCATAAGGATTGCAGACGATGGTAGTGAGATGCAAATAGAGTCTGTTAGTAAGGTCGGGCACGGCTCGCAAGAAGTGATGGGATATTCAGAGGAAAGTCCACATCAAGGAGAGGTGGCAAAGGCCAAGGAGTTTCAGGTTGATTGACAGTATTATCATCAATGAATATTATATATCATCAATGAATTGTTTGATGTGGAATTGCCGGGGGGCGAATAAACTCAACTTTCAAAGATCTATTTGATACATCTTGAAGAGGTTTAACACGGATGTACTTGCTATTTTTGAGAGTGATGCGGGTGGTGAGAGAGCCGCAATGATATGTAGAGGACTTGGGTTTGAACACTCTTACAAAATTGGTGCTATAGGACAAAGTGGCGGGTTGTGGTTACTATGGCGGACAGGGATTGGTGATGTGGAGATTGTTAGTTCTTCGGAGCAATATATCTATGCAAGAGTTGTTAGAGATATGGAGGTGATCAATCTAATTCCAGTTTACGCAGCCCCTACGAGTAGTAGACGGCATGGTTTGTGGGAGCAGTTAAAGATGGTAATTAGAGATTACAGGCCCGATAGTTATCGGAGGCGATTTTAATACGATTGTTTGTATTGATGAACGTATAGGCGGTAATGGGAGACTTTCTCAGGATTCGCTGGAGTTTAGTGATTCGATTAATGAGATGTCATTAATTAACATGGGTTTTGAAGGAAATCAATATACGTGGAGAAGAGGAAGACAAGGGAGTTCTTTCGTTACGAAGCGCTTAGACATGATATTATGTTGTGCTCAAACCCGGCTGCAATGGCAAGAGGCTAAAGTTAAACATCTCCCGTTTTTAGCTTCGGATCACGCCCCATTATTGATATAATGCATTTTTGGCACATTCTAACCTTTGTTTTGTAGGATTTTATCGAGTCTTTTTCTCTTATTTTGAGTCATTTTAGGTTTAAAAGAGACTTGGGAACATGGATTTGAGCATTCGGGGGTCATTGAAGCAAACGGGACAAATCCGGAGAAAAGATGGCGTTTTGAAGAACGGAGCACCTGCTCGGTTTGGTGCGAGCACCTGCTCGCCCGTGGACTCGAAGACTTGGAGCCCTCTGGAAACTAGACCGGTCGGTCTGACCTCAGGACCGACCGGTCCACGCTCGAAGACCATCCACACCCGAAGACCGGACCGACCGGTCCAAGACCAGACCGACCGGTCGGTCACCCAGATCCGATTTAACCTATTTTTGTTTATAAATAAGGAGTAGCCGCCTCTGAAAAGATCATCACGATTCATTTCATTTTCACTCATTACTTTTTGGAGATTCTCTTGGCTACTCTTTGCTTTTGTTCTTTTGCTTTTGGATTCAAGATTGGAGATTCATTTTCACAACATCTATTGAGAAGAATTCTAAACCCTCATCTATTCCAATTCCATCATGAATTCTCTTTGTTGTTTTGATGTGTTTTTCTCCTCCATGATTGAGTAGTCCTCTAGCTAGATCGAGGTTTTCGATGGTGATTTAGGATTGTTAGTGACTGAGCCAAATAGGATTGTATTATTCATACGTCTTCATCAATAGGGGTTCTTCATGCTTAGATTAATATTGATCACTTAATCTATGATTTCAAGTTTAACTTATTCACGACAGTGCTCTAGGTTGCTAGATAACCCATTGATGAGCAATTGGTGTGTAACCAACGACTGTTGATTGTTACCATCAATTGTGAACGAATTGAACCAACTCTTAATGATTGTCTGCATCATTACTAAATCCAAACGACAGTTTAGGCATTTAGGTTGCTGGATAAAGATATTGATACATCACGACAGTGGGGCAATATTATCTTCATGTTTGAGTTCTAGACCGAATTGCTTTAATTCCTGAATAGTAGCTCAGTCCTTAGTCCGAGATAACCAGAGAATAACCTTGATCTAGTGCTTTTCCTTATTGAATTTCATATCATTTAAATTGCAGCTTTCACTATTTCGTTACAACCAAAAACCATATTTTATCTTAGCTTTAAGTTAAAATCCATAATTTCATAGTGTAACCTTGGTCTCTGTGGATTCGATACCCTTTATACTACTGCGATTGTCTGTGCACTTGCAGAATTATTTTGGGATTAAAACTTAGACATCAAGTTTTTGGCGCCGTTGCCGGGGACCAATTGCGTTACCTTTGAAATTCGATTTTATTTATAGTCTAAGAATTTTGCTAATCTTGTTTTTATTTTCTTTTGCGTGTGTTTCAGGTGTAACCAAAGTTCTCAAAAACTTTTGAATCTAGCCAACATGGGCGATGACACCGACAATCGAGCTGGAAATGGTCATGTAGCTGCTGCTATTCAGAGGATGGAACAACAAATAGCGCAATTGCATCAGCAGCAACAACCACAGCAACGTCGTACAATTGGGGATATGGACAATCCCCATACTTCCTATTAGAACCGAGCGACAATTATTCCACCTGCTTTTGAGGGGCAAGACTATGAGATTAAGCCTCAGCTGATATCACTGGTTAAGTAGAACATGTTTCATGGACTTCCCGCTGAAATTCCGGTAGATCATATAGAGAACTTCGAGGAGATTTGCTCCACAGCAAGCTCTAATGGAGTGAACCAGGATTTCATGAAATGCAAGCTTTTCCCTTTTTCACTCACGGACAAAGCCTTCTGCTGGCTCAAGTCGCTACCGGCCGGATCCATCACAACTTGGCCGCAATGTATAGCAGCATTCTTGGGTCATTTCTACACCAAAGCCATGACTGCGCGCCTAAGAAATAAGATCTCTACATTCCAAAAACGTGCAGGAGAGTCTTTTAGTGAGGCATGGGAACGGTTCAAGGAATACAAAAGGAAGTGTCCACACCATGGATTCGCCGATGAGAAATTGCTTAGTATCTTCTACGATGGTGTTGATCGTGATGCTAGGAACACTTTGGATGCTGCGAGTAATGGTGATTTTATGACCAGGACCAAGGAAGAAGCGATTAGATTGATAGAGAACTTGGCTGCGAGTTCCAGGAATCAATACCATGATCGTGATGAGCCTGTATATACCACCAATGTTGAATCACAGAAGATTGATGAGCTGACAGCGAAAGTAAACCTGCTGTTGAAGAGGAATCAGGAGAGTATTGACTATGAGAACAAGGGAAATGAGCAGCTCATAGAGGTGAACTATGTGGGTGGAGACCATATGTTTCTAAGTGTTCAAACTCATGCACCTACCCCTCAAGACGAGCTGAAATCCCTCCTACAATTGGCTTTACTCAACCAGCAGAATTCTGCTAGAGAAATCATTACCATGATGGACAACATGTATAACGATCTCAATGGTAAGATAGAAGCTATCTGCACTCGTGCGAAGGAGCTCGATAATCGAGTAGTCCAACCCGCCGAAAAAGTCAAGAATGCACAAGGAACACCTGCTCCAGAAAAGAAAAAAGATGAAGAGATTGCTGGATCGTCTTCTACAGTGCTTCGACCGAATGAGCTCGTGAATAAGGTTAGGTCACCTGCTTACACCCCTTACTCATTTCCACCACCATTGAGGGTATTACCTAAGGGTGAGGACCCAGGAAAATTCTTTGTCCCATGCGCCATTGAAAGAGTTGAATTCGGAGAATCTCTTTGCGATTCTGGTTCTTGTGTGAATCTCATGTCAAGGGCTATTGCGAAGAAGTTGAAGATTGCTAAGATAGAACCTAGCCATATGACTCTTAGATTTGCAAACTCATCCACCGCAACATCGTACGACATCATTCGAGACTTGCCAGTCCGAATAGGGGATTGCCTAGCTCTAACGGATTTCCAGGTTGTAGAGATGAAAGAAGGTCACGATACGTCTCTCCTCCTTGGGAGACCATTCATGGCTACGGTGGGTGCAATCATTGATATGCCAAATAAGCGACTCTCTTTTTCCAAGGTCAACGAAAAAGTTTTCTATAGAGCCATTCCCAAAAGAACCACCACTCACGCCTCCTGCATCTCGGCAGTAGAAAGAGAAGAGCTATCGGTCGATGCTGTCAAAGAGCTTGGTGATAGGAGTGAGATCAATGGAACTCTAGATGGAAATAGTTTCATATCGCCAAGATGTCTATGGAAAAGATAACGGTGCAGGAGAACATACAATGCAAAGGAAAAAAGAGTGACCCTAAGATAACTTTAATCCCTCAAGGATATGATGGAAACTCGGTCGAGTACAAGGTGAAGTGTAAAGGTACCCCCAAGCCTTTCTCCAGAGTTAGAACTATTCTTCCGTTAGAGTTTAAAGGAAAGGGTATCAGTCTTATGAATGGGATACCGAGCAATATCCTGCAACTAAACATAAGTGATCAAAGAGAGAATGGACAACGTCTCAACCCACCTCCACCGAGCCCTGATCCGGAAAATAAAATCTCTAATCCTAGAACGGCTTCTGCTCACGCCTAGGCATCATACAACGTCAAGCTAATGACGTTAAACAGACCGCTTAGTGGGAGACAACCCACTTGTAAGTGTATATATGTTCTTTTGTTTTCCATTTCTTTTCTATTTTACCTTTCCTTTCGTTTTTCTCGGTTTTTCCTTAGGATTTTTCGTCATCAAAACTGTGATTTCTGGACTCTGGAAAGTGGATTGGTCGATCCACTAATGGACCGGTCGATTCTGGTGCATTACAAAAATAGGCATTTGTCTCGGGAAAGTGGACCGGTCGGTCTCAATATAGGACCGGTCGGTCCTCACCACCACAGAAAAAGGAAATTGTCTCGGGAAAGTAGACCGGTCGATCGCAACATAGGACTGGTCAATCCTCCTCTGCCCGCGGGTCAGGTAAGTGTCTGGAAATCAGACCGACCGGTCCAGTATCTGGACCGGTCGGTCCGACTACCCGGGTAAGTGAAATTTTCATCAATTTTTCGGTTTAGACCGGTTATTTCACTTAAACTGAACCGGTTTGCCCCCTATAAACAAAAACCCCACGATCCAAACCTCTCATTACCGATCAAAACACCAAAAACTCTTCTCCCCCAAGTGTTCTTGGTGAATTTCTCCAAAAACTTCAACAAACCCTAAGTTCTTCAATTCTTACCCGAATCAAACGATTTTTGGCACTAAATCGCTTTGTTTTTCAAGCTCTTTCTGATTATCAAATCAATTTATTCGATCTCCAAGGTATGAGCTTTATATTTGCATGTCAAATTTTGGGTTTTTGGGTTTGTTCTTTGTCCTTGAATTTTGTCGTTTAATTCGCTTGTCTCTTACTCTCCTTGGTTCGTTTTTGTAGCTATGGGTCGAACGAGACGTCCACAAGCACCAAATTTGCCACCCGAGGTTGATTCGAATAAAGAACATGAAAATCGGACCAATCACTCTCACGACAAACCGAAGAGAGCATCGAGAAAGGACAAGAGCAAGGGAATAACGAGTTCTAGCCAACCGGATCCTCCTCGTCCATCTCAAAGCACGAGTATTCAATGGCCACGACCGAACGGTATCCCTTTCCCTGGAATTGATATTCACCCTAAGATAGACCGGAAGGATTTAGTTAGGGAACCATCTTACAAGAACAAACGGAAAGGAGACGGTTGGGTTAGGTACAATAGCATTTGCTATAATGGTTTGCTCAATGTTAAGATGTTGCCTACTCGTGTTTTATGCCCTCAGATGCTGGATAGATTGGGTATAACTGATGAAGTATTAGCTGTTCTACATCGTATGGGTTTTGGAACGATGGCTACGTACCAGTATCCGCTGTATCCTGATTTGGTATGACAGTTTTTGGCATCCTGCGAGGTGTATTATAAGGACCCAGCTCACATGATAGCTGATTAAGGATCACTCTCGTATGTGATCCAAGGGACCGAGTATGAGATATCCCTTCGAGACCTGTGCACTCTATATGGTTTTGACGAGGGTCATCAAGGTCCAGAGCTCCCCGATCGTCATGTCTTTCCTCACAGTGACCGATTGTGGAACTTGATCGGTATGGGTCCTGCGGAGTCGCGTAGCATGAAGCTTACTCTTATCAGGAATCCGATTATCTGCCTTATTGCTAAGGCTCTGAGTACTACTATGTTCTGCAAGGAGGAGCCGGGAGCTTTGCGTCTCGGTGAGCTGTTTCTATTGCATTTAGGGATGCCGGAGTTTGTGTCCACAATTTACAGGGAGCCTCCACGCGAAAATCGCACTAACTTAGGAGCGGTGTTTGCACAGTTCCTAGCAGATAGGAAATTCAGGGGTCTATCTGGACCAGGCCAGAAGAAGCAAGAAGTGTGTGGAAGTCTCCTCACACCCATCTTCATATTCCATCAGATTGATACAAGAGACACCGAGACTATCTTTACTCCTTCACTCTTAGACATGCAGCATTTGACGCAAAGCAAATGGATAGTTGGGGGTAAGTGGACATACTTCGATTTGGATGGGGGTCAGTGCTCTATTCCATTACCTAGTGATAACGCACTACTCACCTTCCTGGACAACATTCGGTTTTTGCCACCTGCCTCACCTGAGAGCACATATGCAGATGTCCCTCTCCAGTGCAGAAAGCGTCGCCATGTTAGCCATGGTCTTGATATTGCAGGCACTAGCAGAGGTTCTGCCCCGCCACTTCCACCTTACGCCAACCAGTTTTCCATCTCACCGATTCACGACGAATGGACTACACATGAGCACAGGCATTGGCAACACAAGAGTTTTCAGAAGCTCCATAGTATGATGTCTGCCATTTGGGGTGCCATTTCTTATTCCCGAGGCACAGATGCAGCGGGAGGATCAGGCTTTGCTGGAAGCCGCATGCCCACGCCTGCTGGTCTTTCTACCGCATTCAGATCAGACGATGACGCTATGGTGGAAGACTCCGAGGACACAGCGGATTCTGACGAATCTCCACCTTTTTGATGACGTTAGACCTTCTAACTTTTCTTTTTCATTTTTTGCATTATTTTCTTTCTTTTTAATAGTTCTTTCCTTTCGATTTATTCTCACACCGGGTCGGTGTGAAGTAAGTCTGGGGGGAGTGCTATTGATACTAATCATGTTTTCTATTTTCTTACTTTCTTTTTTTTCTTATTTCCTATTTTCGATTTTTATTGAGTCTGTTTTTGAGTTTGTTTTCGGACTAAGGATTACTTGCATGACTCACAGCGTGGCCAAAGTTCTGTTTCGGAAAGGTCATGGGTGGTTGAAACATTCCCACACTTATCGAAATTAGGTTGATCCAATGTCATCTCAAATTTATTTGGTACCTAATCTTGATCTTTAATTTCTCTCTCAGGGGTTTGATGTTCATTGGGCAAGACTTTTTCGAACCATGTAAGACACCGCAACTCTCCATCTAGTATACTCTTTAACTCTCCTCTCTTTATTCAAAGCAACATGCTCAAGTGACCCTGAGGACTATGCGTAAACCCGTATATCTTTAGTGACCTCAGGAGAGCATGTTGTAAGGGAAACTAAAAGGATCGAAGTGACCCAAGGGACTATGCGTAAACCCGTGTATCCTTTGTGATCTCATGGAGATTCACCCATAAATAGATGTTGGAGATTCATTTTCACAACATCTATTGAGAAGAATTCTAAACCCTCATCTATTTCAATTCCATCATGAATTCTCTTTGTTGTTTTGATGTGTTTGTCTCCTCCATGATTGAGTAGTCCTCTAGCTAGATCGAGGTTTTCGATGGTGATTTAGGATTGTTAGTGACTAAGCCAAATAGGATTGTATTATTCATACGTCTTCATCAATAGGAGTTCTTCATGCTTAGATTAATATTGATCACTTAATCTATGATTTCAAGTTTAACTTATTCACGACAGTGCTCTAGGTTGCTAGATAACCCATTGATGAGCAATTGGTGTGTAACCAACGACAGTTGATTGTTACCATCAATTGTGAACGAATTGAACCAACTCTTAATGCTTGTCTGCATCATTACTAAATCCAAACGACAGTTTAGGCATTTAGGTTGCTGGATAAAGATATTGATACATCACGATAGTGGGGCAATATTATCTTCATGTTTGAGTTCTAGACCGAATTGCTTTAATTCCTGAATAGTAGCTCAGTCCTTAGTCCGAGATAACCAGAGAATAACCTTGATCTAGTGCTTTTCCTTATTGAATTTCATATCATTTAAATTGCAGCTTTCACTATTTCGTTACAACCAAAAACCATATTTTATCTTAGCTTTAAGTTAAAATCCATAATTTCATAGTGTAACCTTGGTCTCTGTGGATTCGATACCCTTTATACTACTGCGATTGTCTGTGCACTTGCAGAATTATTTTGGGATTAAAACTTAGACATCAATTATACTTGCAGCTCTCGCCAGAGGCTGGTGGATCTTCTGGACGACGCTCGTTCCGTTTCGAGGCAGCATGGCTGAGTCACTCGGGTTACAAGGAATTGTTAGCTAATTCTTGGAACCGGTCTATTAGCACACAGAAAGCGCTAGGGAAGCTACAAATTATTCTTAAAAAAATGGAATAAAGAAGTCTTTGGGGACGTTCAACAATGCAAAGAGAAATTAATGAAGGAGATTATGGAGGTTCAGGGATTAATAGATCAAAATCCATCGGACCATTTCCTTGTTAAAGAAGAGGAGCTGTTGAGAGAAATTGAGGTGGTTCTAGAGCAGGTGGAGACGGTGCGGTTTGAGAAGCCTCGAGAAAAATGGGTAGCACATAGGGATAGAAACACGAAATGTTTCCATTTGTCTACGGTTATAAGGAGGAGAAGAAACCGTATTAAAATGTCAAAAAGAGATGACGATACTTTGGTCTCGGATGGGGCAGATTTGAAGAATATGGCGGTGAGTTACTTTGATAAACTTTATTCTCTCCAAGACGTGCCTGGGTTGGTGAATAATCTACCATGGCAAGGTTTTGTTAGCCTTTCCAATGCCGATAAGATGGAGTTGAGTATGCCTTTTATGGCAGCAGAGATTGAGAGATCAATAAGGAGTATGGGAAGCTTCGAAGCGCCAGGACCGGATGGGTTCCAACCTGTGTTTTATCAAAAAGGCTGGGAAGTCGTAGGCGAATCAGTGATACACTGTGTTTTGAAGTTCTTTGAAACAGGGGTATTACCGAAGGAGCTGAATGATGCGCTTGTTGTTCTTATCCCGAAAATTGCTAAGACTCAACGGATCACACAATTCAGGCCTATTACTCTGTGTAATGTATTGTTTAATATCATTACTAAGACCATGGTTGGGCGTTTGAAGAATGTGATGACAAAATTGATTGGGCCGGCCCAGTCAAGTTTTATCCCGGGTAGACTAATCACAGATAATATTGTAATCGTTCAAGAGGCGGTGCATTCAATACGTCGTAAGAAAGGAAGTAAAGGTTGGATGTTACTTAAGTTGGACTTAGAGAATGCATACGAAAAAATTCGATGGGATTTTCTAAAGAACACTCTTGAGACAGTCGGCTTTTCAAATTCCTAGGTCCGTTGGATTATGCAATGTGTTAGAGGACCTTCAATGAGTTTTTTTTGGAATGGCAAAAAGATGGAAGCCTTTAAACCATTGAGAGGATTACGTCAAGGGGATCCTTTATCACCATATTTATTTGTATTATGCATGGAGAAATTTTGTGATCTTGTGGATGTTGCGGTTATGGAGAGGAGATGGTAGCCGATTACACTTTCCCGTGGTGATCCTCAACTATCTCATATATGTTTTGCTGATGATTTAATTTTGTTTGCCGAAGCTTCGGTGGCACAAGTACAGATTATTCGAGGGGTTTTGGAGAGGTTTTGCGAAGCATCGGGGCAAAAAGTGAGCTTAGACAAGTCAAAGATTTTCTTCTCGAAATATGAGACGGGAAATCAGTGACGCAAGTGGCATTAAGGCTACAGTTGACTTGGGGAAGTATTTGGGAATGCCCGTTTTGCATAAAAGGATCAATAAGGAAACGTTCGGGTCGGTTGTTGAGAAGGTTTCCATAAAGCTTGCTGGGTGGAAGAGTTGTATGCTTAGCTTTGCGGGAAGAGTTACGTTGACTAAGGCAGTTTTAGAATCGATTCCGGTATACTCGATGAACATAATAATGCTCCTGGCATCTACTCTAGCTAAGTTAGATAAGATCTCCTGTAATTTTCTATGGGGTAGTACAGTGGAGAAGTGAAGGCAACATTTAGTAGCGTGGAACAGAGTATGTGAGCCAAGAAAAATGGGTGGTTTGGGTATTAGGAGAGCAAGAGAGATGAACAAAGCACTTGTGGCCAAGCTGGGATGTCGCTTATTGAATGAGGAAAATAGCTTGTGGACCAAAGTGGTAAGGAAGAAGTATAAGATGGGAGGTTTGAATGATCAGACCAGGTTAGAAGTCAAGAGCTATTGGTCATCTACTTGGAGGAGTATTGCGATTGGTTTTAGAGAAGTGATAGCAAAGGGCCTAAGTTGGGTTTTCGGCAATGGAAGTAGTGTGAGGTTTTGGGATGATAAGTGGATGTCTAATGAACCACTTGGCACAGTGGGGAGGAGTAGAATACCCGAGAACTTGCATAATGCTACAGTCGAGGAATTATGGTTAGATAGAGTAGGCTGGGATTTTTAGAGGATTTCACCACATATAACTGAGTTCCAGAGGTTAGAGCTATTGGCGGTGGTGGTTGATAGTATTACTGGGGCAGTGGATCATCTGTAATGGTGAGTTCACCGTGAGCTCTGCCTACATGTTAATAACCAAAGACGAGACACCAAAGCAGAACATGGAGGCCTTCTATAATCGTTTATGGAAGGTGAGAATCCCAGAAAGGGCAAGAATTTTTATTTGGTTAGTTGCCCAACAAGCAATCATGACAAACCAGGAGCGCTTCCGAAGACACTAGTATATGTCAAATATGCAAAGGCGATGAAGATTCAATCATGCATATTATTAGAGATTGTCCTTCCATTAAAGGAATATGGACCCGGTTAGTGCCTCTGAGACAGCAAAGTGAGTTCTTTTCTAGTGAGTTACTTGGGTGGTTATATAGAAATCTCAGTGATAGTGGCAAGATTGGAGACTGTTCATGGGCCACGTTATTTGCGGTTGGCATCTGGTGGAGTTGGAAATGGCGATGTGGCAATATTTTTGATTCTAATCGACCTTGCAAGGATTGGGTGAGGCTTGTGAAGGGGTTGGCTAAGGAGTTTGAGTTAGCTAATGTAGGAGAGGGTGGTCAAAGTGGGACAGTGGATAGAGTTGAGAAGATGATATTGTCGGTTGCTCCGATGGTTGGCTGGTATAGATTGAATACCGATGGAGCATCACATGGGAAACCAGGGGCAGCGACGGCAGGAGGAGTCGTAAGGAATAGTGCTGGAGAGTGGTGCAGAGGATTTGCATTGAATATAGGGAGATGCTCCGCCCCGATGGCGGAGTTATGGGGCGTTTACAATGGTCTTTGCATTGCTTGGGAGCTTCGTATACCATGTTTGGAACTTTAAGTGGATTCAGAGATGGTGGTTAGTTTTCTTCAGACAGAGATTGGGGAGTCACATCTACTGTCTTTTCTGGTATGGTTGTGCCATGGCTTTCTGTCAAAGGACTGGTTGGTCCGTATTTTTCATGTGTATAGGGAAGCTAATCGTCTTGCCGATGGATTAGCTAACTATGCGTTTTCTTTACCCTTTGGTTTTCATAGTTTTCATTCTGTTCCTTTGGATGTTGTTTCGATCTTGCAAGAGGATGTCGTTGGACACTCTTTGCAAAGACAAGTTTGTTTGTAATTTTTCTGCTTTTAATAAAATTCCGGGAGACTAGTCTCCCGATGATTCACCCAAAAAAAAAAAAAAACGTCATATCCTTAAATCTAACTTTCAAAAGTATGCAGAGCATCTTATTGTAATTCACAAGATCAGACGCATATCTTATACTAGATGATTAGATGTGTCAATATACTAATATGTAAAACTAATTTTGATTTAAATAGCAGTCCAAAACTATTTTTGATTTAGATAATTGTCCTGGGGATTATCTTCTTCTCATGTACGCCTTAGTTCTTTCTTTGTATATTAAAAGGATTTACAAGGCAGGTTGACATGTCTTTAGTAAATCCAGTGTATCTTCTTTCTCACAACTCCAAATGAGATATTTTTAACTCCGTTGGAAATATTACTCAAAGACCTTGATCTTAGCTAAGTTTCATACAATTCCATGTTTTTAAAATCTCATTCTGTAGCTAAGCTTCATATGCTTCAATTATGTCTAACTTGATTTAATGTGATCAATGGTTAATTCATTCGCTTGATCTGAGTCTTTGATTTGTGGAAGTTTTTGTAGCTTGAATTACACCTCTTTTGGTCCTTTTTGCTCCATTACTTTTTTTGGGGTAAAAACTTATTAAAATGCAAAGAAAAGATATTAAAATTGATAGTAAAATAGGTAAAATATGAAGTATATAAACTGTTCCTGTTGGTAATTTTTTGTGAATCTTATTTTACAGAAAATTTAAATATTCGATCACACAATTATAATTTAAATAACGATTTATTGTTTTAAAATTTTCATTAGCCGTCGTTCTTGGCGCCATTGTTCATATAGAAGTTTATGAAGTGGGAGATGGATGCAATATGCCTTTCTATCCACTTTGGTCTCGAAGTGTTATTACTTTTTGTGGGAGCCAAAACCAACACAATTAGATTTGTTCAAAGGTTTCCAAGAACAAGATTTCTAGGTTAAAAATATTAAACAAAACTTAAGAATCATAAATTGTAAAAGAACTGTTTGCGTAAGCTATTGTGTGATGATTTTTGGATCCCTCTTTCTCGTTTTGGGAATAGTCATAAATCAACCTAAACTTGAATATATATATATATTCAAGTTTAGGTTGATTTATGACTATTCCCAAAACGAGAAAGGACATTTTCCTAAGCCGTGAGGACTTTCATTTACAGAAGTCGACGACCCTGTAGGCTTCTTCTTCAAGATTTACATCGTACTGGACTCATTAATTCAGCCCAAATCCATATCGCCAAACTTATCTCGTCGTTAGTCCATCTCGGCGAAGACTAGTACAATGATATTGTTCAACTCGACATTGTTACATTAGCAAGAACATCCTTGCATGATTTCGCGTACGAAGCAGTTTGAATTTAGACTGCGGACAAGAGTAACTGGCCAAGTCGGCAAAGCCAAGTCGGCATGCAGTGAACTTAGCAGGACTGGTCCAAATCGGCACAATGAATTTGGCATAACAGTTTGCGGTAAGTTATGATTCGTCCTGTGATTAGGAATACATAAACAGTTCCAAATAGCGATTAATTAATAACTATAGTTTGTAAGGTAATCCTTGTTAAGAGATTTTGACTTGGAACTTTGAAACAAATAGCGATTAGTAAATCAAAGTTTGGTCATTATTTCTGACCAGATGCGTAGCCAAACATATATCTTTAAATCTGCTCTCATCTTGATTGATACCATTTCACATTAGCACTATTTTTTTCATAAATAGTTGGGTATAATTTGAAAATCATCTTAGTTGTAGTTATTTGATTCACAATGTTCTATGTCATATGTATAGAATTTTGAACTTGTGTCAAGTAGAAAATCAATGTTTTTAAACCGACCCAGATATCGAACCAGACTACCTATCGGATGACCTGGTCACTGGTCCAACCGTGGATCAACCGCGGGTCAACAGGTTATTAAACTTTTTTTTATATATATATATATATATATATATATATATCTTTGTTTTGTAAATATATAAATAAAATATATCCTCAATAACAAATAAGGTTAATTTAGTATATAGCAAAGAAAAAAATTATATCTAGTAACTAGCCAAAAGTGATATATGTGGCCAAATGAAAACCATTAATTTTAGGATTTTTGCCAGTTTTTAAGTTTTCAGTTTTTTCTTTGTTATACATTAAATTATCACTATAAAATACAACAAAATTTATAACTTTTTTCATCTTTGATTTAAAAACCAAAAATAAAAAACTTCTAAAAATAAAAGTAGTTCAAAACTAAAAAACCCTATATCAACTAGTCAAAACACACCTTCTAATTTAAGTATTAAGATTACTTCAAAACCCAAACCGGCGGTTCGACCAATCGGTTCACGGGTTAATAGCGGATTTTTCCGGGTTTTTACTAGATTTTAAGTAGCCGGTTTTACCATCAAACCGAAACCGTAATATTATCGGGTTGCGGTTCAACCGGGCGAACCGGACGGTCCGGTCCGGGCCTGAAAACATTGTAGAAAATCATTCATCTGTAAATTCATGCGGCTTCAAAAATAATTTTTTTAAATTCTACTACTTAAAAAAAAAACATCTGGGGAATTTTATTGAAAAGCCATGACAAGAATTTAAATTCTACATTTTTAACCCATAAAATAAGTGAAATATTACATTATTATTGGAAAAAAATTAAAAGTATAATTCTATCTCTAGACAATCACAATCTTGTAATTCCTTAAAGAGTAGTCTTAACAGTCACTTCTTTACTCTATTCCTCGTTATTAATTTGAACCAACTTTATATGTTTCTCGCAGCTGCAACTTAGCTCCCTACCACAAGTAAAATAATTTATGGCCGAACATATCGTTATCTTGAAGTCTCTACCAACTTTGATCATCGTTCCTTTATTCTCCGTAGTAGATTACATCTTTTTTTTTAGATACTTAGCTCCAGATTCATGATCGCTATCTTTGTTGCACACTTTCAACACTCTGCAAGAGAAATCAACTTTTAGATTATCTTCATATCCGTATGACAACTAATGTGAGCATAATAACATAAATCTATCAATATCTCCTCAATGAGAGAAATAAAAACAAGCACAATAGCTTATATACAGTGCTTCTATTTCCCTGATCTTCGAAAATTGAATCATGCTAATTACAGTTTTACACTTATAAATATGGTTAACTGATTATTTACTGAATTCCGAAAACATGTAACAGAGCTGCTATATGAAAATACTGAAGCACAAAACTCCAAGGGAAATAATATCACATCTCAGGAAGGCTCGAAAGTCATGTTTACTGACCCTGCAAATCACCACGCGATCTTTTTTCGTGTTTTGACCTCACTCACACGATACTGGAAATGACTTCCCAGTAGGTCACCCATCTTGAAACTACTCCAGCTCAAGCACGCTTAACTCTGAAGTTCTCTCAAGACTTGTGACCGAAAAGATAAGTGCACTTTGGTGATATATGTAGCCAAATCAATTCTTTTAAGCCTCCTCGCATATACCGCATATACCATATATGCCCTGAAACTGGAATGTCACAATCACCCCCACTAACAGATCGCAACATCCTTGTTGCGCATACCAATATCGTTACCCCGACAAACTGACTTATACAGTTGTCAGCTCGCTCTGATACCACTTATAACGCCCCCGACCACCCATCCATGGGCTCCTCGTCTACTCTTGACCCGTGGGCCTACACTCCCCGACGGTCAGTGCGTTAGTCAGGGAGGCTCGAAAGTCATGTTTTACTGACCCTGCAAATCACCACGCGATCTTTTCCCGTGTTTTGACCTCATTCACACGATGCTAGAAATGACTTCTCAGTAGTTCAACCATCCTGAAACTACTCCAGCTCAAGCACGCTTAACTCTGGAGTTCTCTTAAGACTTGTGACCGAAAAGATAATTGCACTTTGGTGATATAGGTAGCTAAATCAATACTTTTAAGCCTTTCCGCATATACCGTATATATCAAATATGCCCTGAAACTGGGGTGTCACAAAGTTAGTCGCTAATAGCTTGGGCTGTGTCAATATACTAATATGGATATCATTTGAAAACCCTGAGTGTTGGCTCTCCAGAAACACTGAATGCGTTTTGATCTGAGGTACGCGTAAGAAGATATAGCCGAACCGAATAAACGTTTTAGGAAGTTTGATAATAAAATGTCCAATTCAGGAATGCAACCTATACAACCGGTTCGCTAGACTAAACAATAAAACACTAGACCCTATCATCCTCTTCTCTCGGCCTTGATTCCACGATCACACTTTTCCTTTACCTGCAACTCAAAGGGAAAAACAGAATTACGTGAGTATTATAATAAATACTCAGTGGAGCGGTCATCCCGCTAACAGGAAATACATAAAAATGAATATCAATATGTAACACGCTTTTTAGCCTTTAAATTAGATTTCCAGTTAAATAAATTAAACCAATTTTCAGATTAATCAATTAACCACAATTCCGGTTCAAAATTAACTTATCGAACAATTCAACATTTATAAAAACTGGTGTCGATCGACACACCACCGTGGTGTCGATCGACATTCGACAAAACCGAGTATCATCATCTCTTCAGAGTGTCGATCGACACAGCCTCTAGGCGTCGATCGACACCCTGTTCCTGAAACCGAGAACAAGCTTGTCTTCACTCAGCTCATCTCAATCCAATCACGAACGGAACGAACACATGATATAGCACAATTCACACAGAGAACAGAAACAATATGATCAATACAACAACACAATCATCAACCAATCACACACGCAATCAATCCTAATACTCAATTCCAGAATTTCCCGAACGATCACGCACTCACCTTAGCGTTTGAAGATCGAACAGTGACAAACACGAAGAACACAGACTCCCCGAGGCTGGAACGTCTCTAACTCTCCCTAGGATCGCAAAGGAACACACCACGAACGAGCTCTGAGAATGAACGAGCGATAAAGCTTTGGAAAACCTAACGAATCACGGCTCGGGATCCTAGGCTACCAAGACACGCTCCTAGAGTTTTTCGATAACCATACGCATGAAAATCGCAGTTTTAACAAACCGACCCGCGATTAATGAATTGGTGTCGATCGACACTAGCCTATGGTATCGATCGACACCTCCAAAAAATCTCGATTTTGGATTGCGGTCGTTACAATTTCCCCCCACTAATAATGGATTCGTCATCGAATCCTCTTAAAACGGTCTACCCAAGACTCATACCTGACCCAAAACCGGTCAAATCTATCCGAGATCATAACACTCGATCTCCGAGGCTTTCGTTCAGTCTCATGTTTATACGCCCGTTTCCAAACATCTATTACTCTTAACTCATTCCACACCCCTCCCACTCGCAAGACGCATCCCTTGAGCTATCGATGTCACACCATTCCCACTCGCAGGACGCATCCTTTGAGCTATCGGTGTCTTGTGTCCCTTCCACTCTCAGGACGCATCCTTTGAGCTCTAGGTACACATGGAAGACTAATCATCCCCTCGAGAGAATGCATCCTCTCAAAAACAAAATGAATGATTTGCTCGGGACCGCATCCCCTAGAGTAATAAATTATAAACGTCTATTAACATCTATCGACTAAACTACCTCTCGTGGTCAACTCGATACTCCATAACCCAGAATATCACCACAAAACACATATAAGAATAACCATCTTATAAAACAGATAAATAAGAAACGACTCCATCCTATAAATCTCAAAAATGTATAATCGTTACAACAAAAACGAAAATACAAAATAATTAAACATGCTAAACAACGAGACTAGAACCAAAAAGAGAAATAAAGCTCAAACAGCGACCTGCTTGTCGAACCATTTCCTGAACTTTAACTTCATCTTTGCCTCAGGCTCCCAAGTCTCCTCCTCGCAACCAGCGCAATCCCATAAAATCTGCAACAAAGGAATCTTCTTCCGACGCAGCTCCTTGACTCTCGTCTCTAGAATCCTCACAGGAACCGCCAGAACTGACAAATCCGGCTGAAGATCCAAAGGAATCTCAGGCACTAACTCCTCCGACTCATGCAGGCACTTCCTCAACATCGACACATGGAAAACCTTATGAAATGCCTTCATGATCGGTGGTAACTTAAGCCGATACGCCACCGGTCTAACTCGCTCCACTACAGGAAACGAACCCATAAAACGCGGACTCAGCTTGTTCTCTTGAGATATGGCCATCTTGAGATTCACGCGATCTCCTATGAACTCAAGCTCTCGCCTCTGCTTATCAGCGTAACTCCTCTGACGATCCTGAGCTTTCTTCAAGTTCAGCCTCACAACACGAACCTTCTCCGTCGTCTCCTGAACATAAGTAGCTCCATGAATACTGCGCTCCCCTACTTGGGTCCAGCATAAAGGCATCCTACATGGCCTCCCATACAGAGCCTCAAAAGGAGCCATCAATCTTCAGATGATATGTCGTACTCATGTGCACCTTAGTGCCCATCTCTGCCTGAAACGCTCTCCAGAACTCCGTTGCAAACCGAGGATCCCGATCAGAAACAATACTGGCTGGCACTCTATGTAGCCTCACAATCTCCTGCACAAAACTCTTAGCCAACTTAGCCGCTCTGTCGGTCTTTTTAATGGCCAAAAAGTGTGCTGACCTGGTCAACCGATCCACGATCACCTAGATAGCATCATACATCAGCAAAATATGTAATCCCACTACGAAATCCATCGTGATCATATCCCACTTCCACTCCGAAATGGGTAAACTCTGCAGAAGACCACTCAGAACCTTATGCTCCTCTTTAACCAACAAACACGTATTGCACTTAGAGACATAAGCCGCCACATCTCTCTTCATCCCGACCCAGTGATAGTAATGTTTGAGATCACAATACATCTTGGTCGCTCTCGGATGAATCGAGAACTTACTCGCATGAGCCTCTCGCAGAATCTCCTGCCTCAGCTCCTCAACCTTGGGTACACAAACCCGACCGCGAATAAGAATTGCCCCATTCGATGAGACCTGATACTCGGAACCCGCTGCGGTCGACGCACTCACCAAACCTGAATCGCTTGCCTGAGCTGTAAAAATCCTACTCCAAAGATCCGCCTGATCCACCGCCTCTAATCCCAACGGTTCTTCTAAAATAGCACATAACCGCAGAGTGCTAACCTCGCTGACCAGCGACTCAATATCCAGCTCTCGAGACGAATCCACTCGCCGACGACTCAGAGCATCTGCTACCTGGTTTGCCGTACCAGGATGGTAGATAATATCCAACTCGTAATCTGCCAACAGCTTAATCCAGCGCCTCTGTCTCACATTCACTACGGCTGAGTGAAAATGTGCTGCAGATTCTTATGATCTGTGAAAATCTGAACTTTCCCACCATACAGATAGGATCTCCAAATCTTCAAAGCAAACACCATTGCACCCAACTCTAAATCATGCGTGGGGTAATTACGCTCTGTGCCCCTCAGCTGCCCCGAAGCATACACAATCACTCTACCCTCCTGCATCAACACGCAACCCAGACCAATCCCATAAGCATCCGTGTACACTACGTAAGGCTTACCCGGCTCAGGCAACACTGGTGTACTCATCAATATCTCCTTAAGCCTCGAAAAGCTATCCTCGCACTCTTGAGACCAAACAAACGGGACATCCTTCCCGGTCAATTTTGTCATCGACTGAGCCATACTTGCAAAACCTTTGACGAACCTCCAATAATACCATGCTAAACCCAGAAAACTCCTGATCTCGGTAGCATTAGTTGGTCTAGGCCAATCTTGAATAGACTCTATCTTAGCCGGCTCCACAGAAACTCTCTCTGCATAAACAATGTGACCAAGGAATCCCATCTCTCTCTGCCAGAAACTGCACTTGCTCAACTTAGCATAAAGCTTCTCCTCCCGAAGCTTCTCCAGAACTAACCGCAAATGTACCTCGTGCTCCTCTGCACTCTTCGAGTGAACCAGAATATCATCAATAAAGATAATCACGAAAACATCCAGATACTCTTGGAATACGCCGTTCATCAACCGCATGAACGCTGCTGGCGCATTAGTCAATCCGAAAGACATAACTACGAACTCAAAGTGACCATACCTGGTCCTGAAAGCAGTCTTCCGAACATCCACCTCGTCGATCGGAATCTGATGGTATCCTGAAGCCATGTCAATCTTGGAGAGCCAAGTAGCACCCCCTAACTGATCTAGCAACTCATCAATCTTCGGGAAAGGGTACTAGTTCTTCATAGTGACCCGGTTAAGTCCCCGGTAATCGATACACAACCGAAAATTACCATCTTTCTTCTTTACGAACAACACCAGCGCTCCCCACGGTGAAGTACTAGGACGGATAAAACCCTTACCAGTCAAATCCCCTAACTGACTCTTCAGCTCTGCTAACTCAGCTGGAGCCATCCTGTAAGGTGCCTTGGAGATAGGCTCTGTCCCGGGCTCTAACTCAATCGTAAACGGATCGGACCGAGACGAAAGTAATCCCTGCAATGATTGAAAAACATCCTCAAAATCTTGGACAACCTCAATCTCGCTCACTGCAACCTTACCCATGGACTCTGGCATAGAGATCGTCGCCAAATAAGCCTCGCATCCTCGCTCCAAATCTGCACTGCCTGAACCGCAGAAATCATGAGGCTCCCTGAAGTCAGTCTCACTCCCTGAAACATCAACTTCTCTGCCTCCCACTTGAAGGTCACTCTGCCTCGATAACAATCCAGATGGACTCTGTAATAAGATAACCAATCTATCCCTAGGATAACATCATACAACTCCACCGGACTGATCACCAAGTCTGCTGGCATTGACTGCCCCGCAATCTGAACATCAACTGCTCTAGCACGGCCCGAAGTAGCCAGGAATCTACCTCCCATCATTTTGACCAAATCCGAATACTCACCAGCGCTGCTCCGGATGCCACTTCTCTCGGCATGCTCCGGGGTAATAGAGCAGTTCGATGCTCCAGAATCGAAAAGCACATGGGACTCAAAACCTCCCACTAACAAGGTCCCTACACAATTCATATGCGTTGAGAACCCTACTAGACTATCACAAGTAAAATAACAGAAACAGACAATAATTCACTAACTAAAGAATTTACGAAGTGTGAGTCAAAATTTTACCTATGATCGAAGCGCCGCTATGTTGCCCCAGACCCACCTCTCCTGGGGTATAGATTCGCGGTGCTGGCCCAATCTGACCTAACGGGTGCACTGCCGCCAACTGCTCCACTGGCTGGACTGTAGCGAAAACCATTTACTTCGGTTTAGGACACATGGGCCTAATATACCCAGGCTCTCAGCAGTTATAACAGACCCTTGTGTCTGACTGCCGCGGCTGCTCTGCTGTTGCTGCATCCATAACATACTCCGCCCCTCTTACTCTGACTGGGCCTGGAAGTGCCAACCCATTTCTGTTTCTATCCCTATGCAGGCTTGCCGCCCTTGCGAGAACCAGAAACGAAACCACTCTGCGACTGCTGCTGTCTCTGCTGAACAGCTAGGACAACTGACTCTTGCACTATCGCGGCTGCCTGCCCTCTCAGATCGTCCTCGATCCTGGCCGCTACCTCTACTAGCTTTGCCCTCGAGGCGTACTCTGTCACTCTTCATCTGGTCCGCAAGTCCGGCTGCAGCCCCCTAAGGAGCCGCATAGACCAGCAGCCTACTGAACTTTGTGTCATACTTTCGAACAGTACGATCACCCTGCACTAGCTCCACAAACCTCGTCCCGAGACAATCTAGAGCCTCCTGAGGAAAGTACTGAGCGTTGAACTCGGCCACAAACTCTCCCCAGGTCCATGCTGCACCAGGACACCTGGCCTCTATAGCTATCCACCAGGAATAAGCATCACCACTCAGATAGTGGACTGCCAACTCTACCCTGTTCTCCTCAGGGAAACGAACCGAGCGGAAATTACGCTCCTCGGGGCTAACACCACCCAAAAAGAAAGCAGTACTCATCTGCCGCATCTGACTCACCATATCCAGGTAAGACGGACGCACCTCTGCAACCGCAGCCCTTGACTGCACCTCCGCCACTGGAGGCAACACTGGAGCCAGAACCGGAACCGCCTCCGGAAACCGCTCCAACAACTGCGCCATAAAGCTCTCCATACGCTTCCATCGATCCTGAGCTGGAACGGCACCCGCACCTGGGCCCGCTCCTCTTCCAGCCATACTGGCGCCTCTCCCAGCACCCACAACACTCACACTAGCACTACTAGCCTCGCCCACGGATCCCTCATAATGCGTAGGAGTCTCAGACGTATGCGTAGCACTCAAAGATGACTCGATAACTGAGCCACGACCTCGCAGGCCTCTGCCATGACCTCTACCTCGTCCATGACCTCCAGCTCTGGCGGCCATCTTTCTGCACTCATACAGAACAAGACAATAAGCTACCAGATGTCACAATCAATCACAAAACATACCGTGGAATCATTTTAAAAGGCCGAAGAGGATGATACTAAATCTCTATTAAATTGACTAAACACACAAAAATCAATTTAAACAATTAGTCTCAGGCATCCAAATTTTATTGTCCTAAAACCATCTAGGCTTTGATACCAAAATGAAACAAACAGATTTTTTATTTTTTTAAACTAACATTTCTACTGCGGAACATAAAAATTTAAACCAATTTAATACTCCAATAAATCCATAAATAAATAAATCCCTTAAACCAATTAAATTTAAATATCCAATTCAGGAATGAAACAATGCTAGCAACCTCAACAACCGGTTCGCTAGACTAAAGAATAAAACACTAGACCCTATCATCCTCTTCTCTCGGCCTCGATTCCACGATCACACTTTTCCTTTACCTGCAACTCAAAGGGAAAAACAGAATTGCGTGAGTATTATCATAAATACCTAGTGGAGCGGTAATCCCGCTAACAAGAAATACGTAAAAACGAATATCAATATGTAACACGCTTTTTAGCCTTTAAATTAGATTTCTAGTTAAATAAATTAAACCAATTTTCAGATTAATCAATTAACCACAATTCCGGTTCAAAATTAACTTATCAAACAATTCAACATTTATAAAAACTGGTGCATATCATCATCTCTATAGAGTGTCGATCGACACAGCCTCTAGGCGTCGATCGACACCCTGTTCCTGAAACCGAGAACAAGCTTGTCCTCACTCAGCTCGTCTCAATCCAACCACTAACGGAACGAACACATGATATAGCACAATTCACACAGAGAAAAGAAACAATATGATCAATACAACAGCACAATCATCAACCAATCACACACGCAATCAATCCTAATAATCGATTCTAGAATTTCCCGAACGATCACGCACTCACCTTAGCGTTTGAAGATCGAACAGCGACGAACACGAAGAACACACACTCCCCGAGGCTAGAACGTCTCTAACTCTCCCTAGGATCGAAGAGGAACACACCACGAACGAGCGATAAAGCTTTGAAAAAGCTAACGAATCACGATCGAAACTCTCTTTTCTCTCCTTTGCTCAAAAACTCTCTCTGATTTCTTCTTCTCTGCGGACGGCTCGCGATCCTAGGCTAAAAGGAAACGCTCCTAGGGTTTTTCGATAACCGAATCGCGTGAAAATCGCGGTTTTAACAAACCGACCCGCGAATAATGAATTGATGTCGATCGACACTAGCCTATGGTGTCGATCGACACCTCCAAAAATTCCCGATTTTGGATTGCGGTCGTTACACTTAAAATGCTTTAAGACTAAGGTGAGGCTTGGAATTTTTGGATACATGTTATGAAATGATATGATTTAGTGAGCATATATGCTTTGTCTAGGAATAGTGATTGATGTGATGAATGAAATGTTAAGCTGAGATTTTGTTATGTTATAAGTTAATACTCCCTCCATCTCACAAAGATAATTTTTTTGAGTTTTTCACACATATTAAGAAAAAAAATTAATCCTCCCTAATAAATGTATTGATTTCAATTATAAACAATTTTCAATAAACTTCAACCAATAGGATTTGATTTTTTTTTTTTTTTGAAACTACAATCTCTTATCAATAAACGATAAAAATCTATCTTCATGAAACAAATTAAAAAACTGAAAAAATTTATCTTCGTGAAAAGGGAGTATGTAATATATGATATATAATGTGTTAGGATGTTTGTAGCCAAAATTAGAGCTTGTGACATGACGATTCCGTTGAAGCCCATTAACGGCTGACGAGCTATTAAGGGTGGCATACAACCTTTCGAAATGACGGCCAACCCCATGTTCTTTTATGGACTTGGGTCAAGATATATGATATGTGCTTCGACATTGTAGGAATCATAACTCGCACAATTAAATTTGTAAGGGTTGTAAGAGAAATGCGAGACTTCGGAGTGAACCACAATGGAGAAAAGTAGAGAGACTGTTGCTGTAGCTGTTAAGAAAGCTTTATTACTGATGTTGTGAGAAATTGTAGATCCCCTTTCTGAGTAAATACAATGAGCTATATATAGCTAAATAATTCTAGGTCTAAGTGCTAGATTTGGGCTTAGCCCGTTAAGCCATAAAATAGCTTTTAGGCCCATATTTTAATTAAACTCATTTTAAATATGGATATAATTCTATTATGGGCGTAATTACAAATTGGGCTCTTGTAAGACTGTTTAGGATTTCTTCTGGACTATTGCAGAATCGTTCTTGTCGTTGCATCGATCTCGCAGGGGTGGAATCTGACCCCTACAGTTAGCCCCCCAACTTGGTAGTATCGAGCTAGATGATGCCAAGGTATAAGCTGTTAAAGTTTGAGATCGATGCGATGGACCATGAAGCAGCCAGGCGTTTGACGTCTTATCATCGAATTCTGAAAGTTGCAGTAATTCCATGTTGAATTGATGCTACCGTATTTTCCTGGACTTGCTTGCGTTGTTAAAAATGATCATTGTTGGTGCGACTTGAATTGGAACAGTGAAGCACGCAGTTGTTAACGCTCTTGTCACCGAACTCGGGAAGTTTCAGTTATTCCATGTTGAGTTGATGCCTCCGTATTTTCCAGGGCTTACTTCTTTTGTTAAAAATGTGTTTGGCAGGCTGAAAAGACTGTCAGACTTTGCATTAATGAACTCTGAGGCCCGTTAGGAAAATTACTGGAATTTTTCCTGAAAAATCCTAGGGATTTTAGGAAATCCTATTAGTATAAATAGGATTCTTTCTGAGTGTATTTTTTCACCAAGTCGCCTTTTCTGCTGTAACACAAGTAAAATTTTAGGAACTAACTCTGAATTTTTTTTTTGTCTTATAGTGAATCAGGGTTTTTGAAGAAAACCATAATTTTGTTCATCTTCAACCTCTCCGGCCTGCCACCACCGGAATCACTAGCCAGAGTTCAATCTTCACTGTCGCAGCTCAGCCGTCGTCGACTTAATCCAACCACTGTCGTTGTCGACTGAATCCAACCACTGTCGTCGTCACTGCGGCAGACCGTCACCACGACCGATCTTCACAGTCGTAGAACCAGCCGTCGTTGACGGAACCCAGCCCCCGCCGCGGTCACTGCTGTAGATCGTCACCGCCTCCGCCACTGCGGTATTCTTCGTCGCCGTCTGTTTACGCCGTTGCTTCAACGGAGCAGCTTCGAGTTACCGCTGGAGGAACTGATGTGTCTTCGTTGCCGTTGATCCGCCTCTATCGCTGGTTTGCTATTGTTACGGAGCTACGAGCCATCACAACTGCGGAAACTTCACGTCGCAGGAGGTCGTCACAGGAGCTCAGTCGCAGGAGCTTCGTTCGCCACAGATCATGACGGAGCCAGCCGCAGATCACGACGGAGCCAGCCGCAGATCTCAGGAGCTTGCTTTCACCACACGGAGGGAGGAAACATCACCGTTGATCGACAGCGGAGCCTTCGTCTTCTCCGTAGCTCTGCAGCTTCATTGTGGCTAGATGACTCGTCGTCACTGCCTTGGAGATCACAGAGCCTTCGTCATCGTCGTCATAGCTTTGTCGTCACGGCCATGAAAAAAGCTTGTCGATTGTGACAGCCGGAGCTTTAGGCGGTTGCAGATCGGAAGACGGAGCGGTGGTGAAGCTTCAGACGGTCATCTCGACGAGCGGGGCAAACGTGATCTGCGGCGAAACGCTAATTTGGCGGCCGAAGCACGATTTTGATAGGAAACGCTACAGTGAGGCAGCGGCGATCTGTACCAAAAATGCGTTTGGGAAACCCTAGTTTTTTGGTCAACGAGTCAACAGTCTACGGTTAACTTGTCAACCGGTCAACTGGTCAACAGAAGTCAACAAGTCAACTTTTTTGGCTGATTTTGAATTTTGAGTTTTGACTCAGCGTAATTTGTCGAGAATGACTTCCAGAGGTTTAGGCGTTGGTCGTTATCAGACTTTAGATGATTCGAGAGAGTTGTTTGTTGATCTAAAGCACCATTTTTCCTTTGGATGCTTATTTTTGACTTTAGCGAGATTTTCTACAGAATCTATGACTTAGTTAAATTCCAACTATCAACCTTTTGCGTGTTGTCTTGTAGTTTCGAAAGTGTAGCGGAAATGTCGAGTAGCGGGACGAAATTGTCTGCGCGAAAAGAGAGCTGTTGAGTAGAGAGCTGACACCAGCGCAAGGGTGCCGCAACGAGCTAGAATATCGTTGTCCATCTCTAGACCTGATACTATTATTACTGGTGTACCCAAATCACGTCATCCTGAGCTAGAGCGAAACGTTACTGTTACTACTAATTGTCATCCAGAGTCTTCACCAAGACGTTGCGCTGATGCAAGGAAGAAGGATGACGACGCAAAGTCAAGGCGCAAGCGTTCCCGAGAAGATAGTTGGGAGAATGCTAATTCAAGAGACATGTTTGGTAGCCGTGGTATGTCAGCGTCGCACTTGTCGAAAATTATTTTCCCGGGAGCCAAGTTTCCCTCTGCGAAAGATATGTTGCAAAAAGACGCTTATGTGGACATGGCCCAGCATTGCATGAAGGTATTAATTTTAGTCGACTTCTACAACAACAAATATTTTTTTGTTGCGGATCTGCTGAGTTCCTTGCTTTAGTGAACCGTCTCACCATTGAGTATGAGGACACTGCCCTTTCGCAAGGCCATAAACTTACTAAGGCTGCTTTGGAAGCTAATGTGAAGGAGACTGAGAATATGCGTTGAGAGACAAATGGCATGTTTTCGGAGTCTGAATCTGAGAGGAAGCACTTGAAGCAAGAAGTCTCTGATCTAAATGTCCGTTTAAACGATGCGTCTAAGCTTCGAGATGCAGCCATTCCGCGAGATGTTGATCAAGCAAGGAGCAAGCTGGTTGCAGAATATGAGGCAAAACTTGATCGAGCTAGAGAGAAGCTTAAGGTGCTTAACGATCAATCGAGGATCAATATTATTGATCTTGTCCAAGTTCAAAGTAATATTGAGTTCGTGAAGTTGCTTCAGAGTGACAAGGTGGCTGATCTTGGTGAAGAGCTTAGTGCTCTTAAAGAGCAGGAGGCATGCTTATTACTTTCAGATGAAAAATTTGCTGAGCATGTGCGCCAGCTCGAGAAGATTCTTGGGAGTATAAAATCCAATAAAAGAACTCCTAACGAGCTCTTCTAGTTCGTCTAGTGATGAGGATTTGTCAGCAACTGAGACCGAGACTGAAGCTTGACAGGTTGTGAGGACTGTTGATGGAGCATGAGGAGCTAATGCCTTAGTTTATTTTCTTTGTTTACTGTTTTATTCAGCTTTGGGTGGTGTTTACCCTTTTGATGCTTTATTTTGTTTTGTTCTGAACCTTCGTTAGAGGTGTTATGATATACTATGCAGTTTTCGTCGTATCAAACTTGTCTGTTCTAGAAATGAATTATTTTCTTTACGACTACTTTAGTTTACAGAAGTGTTATCATCAACAATTCTGCTCCATCAGCAAGTATGTTTCTTTGTTAAGACCAACGTTTCAGATAGTTGGATTTTATAATAAACACTGCAGTTTACAGCTATGTTACTTTCAACATGTTTGCTCCAGAAGTGAATACTGTTCATAGAAGGTACCAACGCTTATGTTAGTTGGGTTTTAACATGAACATTTGGGTTTACAGATGTATTTTCCTCTAACATACCCACTCCTGTAATGAACATGTTATCGGGTTACGACCAACGATTCAGTGAGTTGGGTTTAGAGTGAACATTTGGGTTATAGATGTCTTCCCGAGAACACGTCCACTCCTATAGTGATCACTTTTAGCGATGAAACCAACGTTTTTTGTCTGTTGGGTTTCAAAATGAACATTTAGGTTTACGCATACGTTTTCCTCTAACGCACAAGCTCCTATAATGAACATTATACATTTGTATAGCGAGTTGTTTAATCCTGCTAAGGATGTAATAGTCAGATCTGAAGCTTATAAAGTAGACCGTCGCAGTGGCCAGCAGCGAGGTGTTATGTCTGTTTTTGGTAAGACTTTTGTTATCCACGGGGGAAGTAAATGCAAATTATTTTGGAAGAAGTGTGCTTTTGTTAAGACTTAGGTGTTATAAGCCAAACTGTTTCAGATAAGTTTGCTTTATTTGATTTTTGCGAGAAAATCAAGTAAAGGAGATGGGAGTATACGAGTATACGTCCCCCACTCTCCTCTTTTTTAAGGAGGGGGGTAGCTGAACCCATCTGAAGATGAGCTGCCTACGTACCCTTTGGAGGGATCAATCCGCCTCGTAGTTTACGTGAAAATGTCTTAGTGTTTGTTAGATAGTGCATCCTTGTCTTGCTGGTTTAGCTTTGATGGCTTATCAAAAGTTTTGCCGACTTCAGCTCTTTGCTGGTATGCTTTGATGGAAGCCGTAGTATCTGAGCAGTAGTGAGATCCTCCCATTATCATAAGTATCTCGGGACGAGTGTCGTCTGCTGCTTGCTCGTCGTTTTACCTTCTGGGTGTAGGGAGTTCGTCTTGCGCATGTTGTTGCACATTGGCATCCATCTCGAAATCTTTTATGTCTATGTTTCCCTTGAGCTTTCCAGCAGCTAGTGCAGCAAAAAGTTTCAAGCCAAGGGTATGGTACTCGCAGTATGCTTCTTCATCGTAGTTGTTCTCATCTCTTGTCCATGTGTTTGACCAGCTACCGCGGACACGACCACGGCCGCGGCCACGACCATGGCTGCGGCCTCGACCTCTACTTATGCTGTAACCTTGGGATTCCACTTGGTAATTGTGAGCGCCTTTAAACTCTTCGTGCATGAATCCTTGTGATTTGGTACTCTTCTTAGCGTGTGGTTGATTATGAGTAGGAGGAGGGTGAGGTGTGAACTTTTTCTTTCCTTGAGCTAGAGCAAAAATGGCTTTCTCGTCTTCGATTGTTGTGAAGTCCGTTGCTCGATGCAAAGCGTCTTGAATTGTTGAGGGTTTATTCAAGATCATCTCTCTCCAACACTCAGAGTCATGCCGTAATGACTTCTTGAGTGCCTCGAGCGCATTTTTGTTACTTATGCCTTCCACCTTAGATAGTACTGTCTTGAAACGCTCCATGAAACTCCTTAAATTTTCGTTCGGACCTTGCTGTAGATTCCAGAGATCCGCGTCCGATGTTTCAGGCTCAATGAAGATGGTGTAGTGCTTCAGGAATGCTGTAGATAACTGCTTGAAGTTATCAATTGAGTTCCTCTCCAGCTTAGAAAACCATTGAAGAGCTGCACCCTTAAGATGCTCCAGGAAGAGAAGACAGCGCCCAGCGTCTTCTTCGCCTTCCTTGAAGTAAGCTCGTCTTAGCGTAATCGTGAATGTCGTTAAGTGTTCTGATGGATCCGTCTTGCCTTCGTAGAGAGGCTCTTTGAGTCGTCCCGGATCGGAGAACTTGACTTGCCTGATGTGATTTGTGAAAGGGGTGTTCTGGACCTCCGCGAGTACTCGATCAAGTTCAGGTGCCTTGCTGACTGCCTTGTGTAGCTCGGACCGAACGTCTCTCATTTCAGCAGCCGCTCGCTCTATGCTACGTCGCATCTCATCCAACTCAGCCTTCTGAGCCTGGAAGGCTGCATGTCGCTCCTCTTCGAACTCGGACCGCTCCGACTAGGTCATGTCATCTTCTTCATCATTGAAGCCTTGCTCTTGCTCTTCGTTGGCGTTGCTTCGCTCAGTGTTTGTTGTCGTTCTTCAAGTAGCGATGTTCCTTGTGTTATGTTCAGTTCTCAGATTCTCCGAATTATTTGTCGCAGTTGCTGTGACATTCGGCCGCTCAGTTTCAGTTTGGGCAGTCGCGCCTTGCTCGCGTTGCGTTGTTGACTATTATCCTGCTAGCATTCCCTCATTATAAATAATTCAAGACATCTATAATGTCTAGGGTCTTACACAAGAATAAGGATAAATAAAGACATTTATACTTCTTCTCGGAATTGACGTTCCGTTGCTTTAGTCTTTAGAGACTTGGCTCGGAAGTTGTTTTCAATGAAAGGCATGGGAGAAGCCGCGTGAATTCTTGGAATAAGAATCTATAGAGATAGATTGGGTAGGCTAATTAGATCGTGTCAAGATGCTTATGGTGATAAGGTCTTGGACAGGTTCAGTATGCATGATTCCAAGAAGGGCCTCATACCAATGTCTCATGGCATTAATCTTAGCAAGATGCAATGTCTCTAGACACTGGCTAAGCAAGAACGTTTGAGTAGGATTCCCAGGCGTATGCAGTGGAATCTATCATGAATGCCATGACCTGCACTCGTCCAGATATTGCTTGTGTTTTTAAGCATGACGAGTTGATACCAATATGATCCATGTGAAAGTCACTGGACAGTTACCAAGAATATTCTCAAGTATTTGAGGAATACTAAGGATAGGAGCTTGGTAAACTGAGGAAGTAATGGTTTTTGTTGAGAGTGGTTAGACGGACAAAGACGATTTCCGGTCGGAACCTGGTTATGTTTTGTGTCTATATGGTGGTGCGGTTTGTTGGAAAGGGTTCCAAGCAGAGCACCGCAGCCTGCGGTTTGTTGGAAAGGGTTCCAAGCAGAGCGCCGCAGCCTCTCCCACGACCTAAGCATGAGTTCCACCCTCCTGTGGTAGGTATTGGATATATTAAGATGTGATCTTGATTCTAGTGGGAGTTGTAATGGATTTAGTTTTATGATGATGTTCATATAGACATACTTTGGTTATGTCATGATGAAATTGTTTCATGTATTATTTGATTATTGGATAATTAAATAATAGTCCCAAAGTAATTTATGGAATTTTATAGGTCATCAAGTTGAGGACTTGATCATGAAACCCTATAAGTGATAAATGACATAGATTATATTTGTCCCTAGTCAAAGTTGTTAAAGTGGGACAATGACAACCGCGTGAGACTGGTATGTGAGGTGACTGATGACTAAGTTTCATGGAGTCATTAATAAGAGTATTAAAGTCAATCACATAAATATATGTTAGAGAACATATGATCGGATTTGACCCGATAATGAGAACTATACAGGATAGTATATAAGTGTCATAAGAGGTTCTCATTAGGACTATAGAGTATAGTCCTTAGACCTGAGTTCATCATGATTTCTTGCATATGAATTGGTCCGCTTTGACTTTGTCAAACGTCAGCCGTAACAGGTGACTATAAAGGCATTGATTGGGTGTATCATGAAGTGTGTGAAGTAACACGGATGGAACAAGATGGAATTTGTCCCTCCTATATAACAGGAGATAAATATCTCGGGGCCCATCGAAGATTTGATACTGAGGAATGCGTGGCCGCGCTCAAACGAGGTGATTGTCAGTCGTTTGTTTTTAATCAGTATAAATCGGAGTTCGATGAACGTGATATTGGCTATAATAAGGATGACACGGTTCTTGCCTTATACCATATCGAGATATAGAGACGAAGGGATTATGGGAATAGTTGATTCCAGTACAAGTGGGAGATTGTTGGGAATGTCCTGAAATCACACTTGTATTTACTCTAGTGATAGTTGTACTGTCAAGATCAGACATTCATATGATACTAGGTGGTCATGACGTTTTGCTAGAAGTCGCTGATGATCTATGAGTTATGAACTCATTACTTGTATTATATGATCCTACATGGTCACACACCTAAGCAAACTGGATTTACTTTATATGGGAATGATCATTAATGTAATGATCAAATGATGTGTATTTGATACACATAAGAATCATGTTTTAGAGAAGGTGTCGATCGACACTACATTAGTGTGTCGATCGACACGGGCTAAAAACCGAGATACAGATATCGGTTTAATGACTTAATTTGAACCAGTTTAATTGCTGGACAATTAGGTTTTCTCACATGCCTATATATATGATATGAGGCACGAAATTGAGAGCAGACTTAGTTGATAGCCACCTCTGAAAACGTAGGATTCCCTGAGAGATTTGATTCCAGATACTAGCAACCCTGCGGGTTCCAGTTTGTGTGTGTGTGGACTATCAGTAGAGGCGTAGCACTTGAGGCGCTAGTTGATCTCGAATCCCTGATCTTCTTCCGCTACTAATCTCCAGGTATATTCGAGATCTATTCTAGATTCATTGTTTACAAACCCTAGATCCTAGGCTAATTGAATTCTCACTAGGTTGTTTAATAGAGATTAAACCTGTAAAACCTGTGCAAATTCCTTCATGAATATCCGACAGTTACTGTTGAGGAGGATCAGGTCCCTGCCAACATCGATTCTTAGCCTGGCTAGGTTATTGCCTCAATTGCCGGGACATCATCTCCTCTTCCTTTTTCGTTGGGAGGTGCAGATCTGATTTCCTGGCTTCGAAGTTTTGAGTCGGCGAACTGCATGCTACCCGTGGTTGAACATCTTTCCCTTCAGGACAATTATGCATGGCTGGCTGCTGCCTTTGGCGATGTGAGTTATTCCTTCCTTCTAAACTAGTTCCTTTTTTTTTCCTTATGCTTTTGATCTTGGTGATCTGTTTTGGTGACGAGGGATCTGTTTTGACAGGTCACCAATGCCCTCCTTTCTTTTATGGCAGAGGCAGATCTGTTTTGATCCGGTTCTGCCGCTCGTCAATCCGAATTGGATGCCTTGACTTCTCTATCCGATAAGTAGAGGGTTTACATTGCTGAGCTAGAAGCAGTTCGTCGGGAAGAAGCTACAATGATGCGCATTCTGGAGGCCACGAGTAAGATGTAGGAGGAGCGTTTTGTGAATTTTGCCAAGGCGTTGAAGGAGTTGGTGGATAGCTTAAGGAAGGAGAATGTGCTGCTGATGGCCAACAGGGAGAGGATGGTTACGCATGCGGTGTCCGCCGTACTATATGTGGGGGTTATGCAGGAAGACGTGACTGAGCTAGAATCGAGCTGGAATTGCTCGAAAGGTTATCAGCTGGGGAGACGTCGATCGAGGTAGAGCTCGCGAATAGTTGGGAGCGTGAGGAACTTCGTTCGACCCTTTTGGCAGAGGCCATGGCTAGGAGGGCTACTGCGAATGTTGAGGAAACTTTATTTGTACCGGATGGGGGATCAGCTCCTCGGCGGGCGGACAGTTGTCCTTAGAAAACCTTCATCTCTAATTTTCTTAAGTTTTAATTTTCGTTTTGTAAAGATTCTTAATGTTGTCCAAGTGGGTCTTTTTATGTTAAGTAATTTCTTTACGTTGAGTAAGCATTGTCGTGGTTGAGGTGGCGATGTCGCCGGGACCCCATCCAATCTAATCTAAAAGGCATTTGAGGCGTTAGGCTGACTCGCTTAATTGTTCCCTAAAGTGGTGAAATATAATCGCTAGAATCGTAGATTTGAGATTCGTTGTAGGGATGCAAAGTGTTTGTAGGTCGGCCGACGCTAGATCGTATTGGAGTTTGGGCCCTAAGATTTTCTAAGTCCCAAGTGTTTGTTGATCCGACTTGGGATTGACTCCGATTGTAACGATTTGATTTCACCGTGGGGAATTTCAGCTCAGATGGTGGTTAGGTCCATCATATGGTTACTAGACCAAGTTAACGTAATTTGTTTGAGGTGGCTGTACTCGAGGGGCGCGCTGCCTACGTACTCGGTAAGGGGATCAAGCCGTTATGTAGTTCGATTATTGGAAGGGGGAGTTAGTGATGAAATTTTTTGAGGTTCATGGCGTTCCATGCCCTCCTCACTGGTTTTCCATTCTGGAGGTTTGCTAGCTTGTAGACACCGGGGCGTACTATGGTAGTGACGCGGTAGGGGCCTTCCCAATTGATCCCTAATTTTCCGGCACCAAGCTTCATTGTGATTTACTGTACTTTCCAAAGAACTAGTTCGCCTTCTGTGAACCGTCGGGTTTAGGCTCATGATTTATAATATCTAGCTGGTGCTTGGTAGTAATTCTGTATCCTCGCTAAGGTGAGGTCGCGGCATTTTTCTATTACGTCTATGGCATCTCAGAGCATTCTTTCGTTCAGCTCCTCGTTCGAGGGGCAACATACCTCCGAAGGCTTGGTATCGCTGTTTCAGCCGGGACCACCATTGCTTCCGTTCCGTAGACTAGAGAGAAAGGTATTTCAGAAGTAGGTTTTTTGGGAGTGGTGCACAGTGCCCAGAGCACTGCCTGTAGCTCCTCGCTCCATCTCTCTTTTTTGGAGTTGAGGCATTTCTTGAGGATGTCTAGCAGGGTTTTGTTGGAGGCTTCGGCTTGGCCGTTCCCTTGAGGATATCTGGGATCTAATATGTCAACCGGATATGCAATTTGGGGCAGAATTCTCTAAATATAGCTGAAGTGAACTAGGTGCCGTTGTCAGTTACTATTTCGTATGGCCGTCCGTGGCAGCAGATGACGTTCTTCCATATGAAATCCCTGACTTGTTTGAATGGATTTGCTGGTAGGCTGCCGCTTCTATCCATTTAGTGAAGTAATCTGTTCGGACCAGCACGCATTCGAGTCATTTTGGTCCTGATTTGACCACGGGGCTGATTATGTCCATCGACCACCGTATGAACGGGTACGGGCTAGATATGGAGGAGAGCAGCTCTGTTGGCTGATGTAAGATTGGTGCGTGTTTTTGACATTTTTCGTATTTGGCCGCAAACGTCGCGCAGTCTCGTAACATTGTTGGAAAGAAGTATCCCTGTTTGCTGATTTTGAGAGCCAGTGCTCATGCTCCGAAATGGCTGCCGCAAGACCCACTGTGGAGCTTTATAATGACCTGGTGGACTTCGTTTTCGTGGCTGGAGGTCAAATAGGGTCTAGAGGTGCTGCGTTTATATAGTTTCCCGTCGATGATGTAAAAACGGGCGCTCTTCGCTTTGAGTTTTCTTGCTTCGCTTCTCCGAGGTGGGATTGTCCTGTATATGATGTATTCTAAGATTGGGATTCTCTAATCAGGGCATTCCGGCATGCGGTGGACCTCATCGAGCTGTTCCACTTCTTGAGAATTGCTCAGTTCTTCGGGATCGAGCTCGTCGTGCGATTTCTCATCTGGTTCGTCCGTGTCCATTGGTTGCTCGGCTTGTGGCTGGCTTGATTCATCTTGTGAGCCGGACCCGAGCTGCGAGTCCCAAGTCATTTGTCTCGTTATGACGGTATTTACTCCTACTGCTGCCTTCGGAGCTAAGTGAATGCTTGGCGCTAGTCTTTGTGCGATACTCGATGTCATACTCGCTGAGCTTGATAGCCCATTTCGCGAGTCTTCCCAACTGGCTGGGGCTGTGAAGGAATGTCCTTATGGGATGGGATGTCATCACCACAATCGCGTGAGATTTGAAATATGGTGTGAGCTTCCTAGGTGAGATGACTACTGCCAACGCTAGCTTTTCCATCGTCGGATATCTGGTTTCTGCATCCACCAATGATTTACTTACGTAAAATATTGGCTTATGCTCGTTTTGCTCTTTTTGGACTAGTACTCCGCTTACGGCAGTTGGCGAGACTGCGATGTAGAGGTATAAGGGTTCTCCTTCTACTAGCTTGCCAATATCGGAGGTTGGCTGAGTTATGCCTTTAATTGCTTAAAAGCTTCCTCGCAGCTAGCGTCCCAGTTGAATCTCTTGTTGCCTTTGAGCAACTGGTAAAATGGGAGGTACTTATCTGTGGATATGGATATGAAGCAATTAAACACAGCTATCCGTCCTGTGAGTCGCTGCACTTCCCTGGTTGACTTGGGAGATGCCATTTCTAGAAATGCCATAATTTGTTTGGGATTAGTTTCTATCCCTCGCTCTGTGACAAAGTAGCCCAAAAATTCTCTTGATGGGACTCCGAAAGAACACTTAGCAGGGTTGAGCTTCATTCCGTATTGGTTGAGGATTACGAAGCAATCTTTTAGCTGGTCTACATGTTCGTTTTAGTCTACTGATTTGACCAGCATATCTTCGATGTAAACTTCCATGCTTTTGCCGAGCTGGGCAAATATTCTGTTGACCAGTCGTTGGTAGGTAGCTCCTGCGTTCTTTAGTCCAAAGGGCATAACCTTGTAACAATAGGTTCCTCAATCTGTTATGAACGTCGTCTTCTCTTGGTCGTCGAGGTTCATCAGAATCTGATTATAACCGGAAAAGGCGTCCATGAATGAGATCAGCTGGTGTCCAGCTATGGCTTCGAGTAGATGGTCGATGTGCAGAAGTGGGAAGCTGTCCTTCCGGCGTGATTTATTTAAATCTGTGAAGTCGATACATACCCTGCACTTTCCATTTTTCTTCTAGACTGCGATGGGATTGGCCAACAAGTCAGGGTATTTGACCTCTCTGATTGATCTAACCTTGAGTAGGTGCCCTACCTCGTCGTTGATAGCTTTAGCTCGCTCGGGACCTAATTTGCATCTTTTTGCTTGACTGGTTTGAAGGTGGGATCGACGTTCAACTCGTGAGAGAGAGGTGACTTCGATGCTGATTCCTTTCATATCGGAGGTGCTCCAGGAAAAGGAGTTGATATTCTTTTTGAGGAATTTAATTAGCTCTTTCTTGGTTGGCTCTCGGAGGTCAGCTCCAATACCAACACATTTCTCGGGGTGAGCTTCGTCAAGGCAGGTTTGGATGACTAACTCTTGTTGGGGTTTTGTCATCTGGGGGTTACCGTGCTCAGCGAGTTGACGAAGGTTTTACTCCTCCCGTTTCTGTAATTGCTATTTGGTGGATTTTTCTAGCTGCTTGTGCCCGTTGAGGTAGCAGATCCTTGTTATCTTCTGATTTCCTTTGATGGATGTTATTCTCGTAGGAGTGGGGAATTTAACGTATTGGTAATATGTTGAAGGTACGACTTTCATGGCGTATATCTACGGCCGCCCAAGTATTACGTTCAATGGAGTTAGGCGGTCTACCAAAACAAAGTCTAAGAACTTGTGGATACCTTCCGCCACCATCGGGAGTCGAACCATTCCCATGGAATAAGTTGTTTCTCCCCCGAATCCGGTTAGCGGTGTGCCTTCACCTTGTAGGTCTGAGTTGTTTAGACCCATTTTCTTGTATGCGTCGTAGAATAGCAGATCAACTGAACTTCCAGTGTCTATCATTACTCTGGTGACTAGGCAGCCATATATGTCTAGTTGGATGACTCGCGCGTCGTCATGTGGCTTGTTTAGGTGGGATGTTTCAGTTTCCGCGAAGGCGATCTGATGGTCTACTCCCTTAAATGCAGTTGGGGGCCGTGAGATGCGCTAGCCCTGCTTTGGTGTGCTCTGATTGAGTTTATTAAATCTCTGTACAGTTTTGATCCTCCTAGGATGAAATCGACTTGTTTGGCTGGAGCTGGATTGCTAAGGCTTTTTTTGGTGCATGGTATTTTCATCCATGGGCTGGTCAACTTCTTCGGAGCTGGTGGTGGGGTGAGGACTGACCTCATTGATCTGCCACATATGTTAAGCTCTCCAATGATTAGGTCTATACGCTTTCTTGATGACGGTGGGGTCTGGGCTGGGTTTATCTCCTCGACGGGTCTCTTCTACGAGAATGGCAAAGAAGGTTGCTTTGTGCAGCGCGTCTTTAAGTGGTATGAAGGGGTTGACGGTGAGTTCCTCTCAGAATTCGGATTTGTGCCATAAGCCATTCTTCAGCGCTTCTAATGCTACTTCTTCGTTCAGGTTGGCAATTGTGGATTTAATCTTCTTGAACTTTGATATGTAGTCTCTAAGGGGCTCCTCAGGTCCCTGGGTTAGCTTCCATAGATTGGCCTTGGAAGCTCTTGATTCGATGAATGCGGAGTATTATCTGAGAAACAACGCTATTAGGGCGTCTAAGCTGTCGATTGAGCAGCTGTCTAGCCCTGTGAACCACTCCAGGGCGAGACTTGTCAGGCTTTCGACGAATAGCCTACAATGCCCTGCTTCTTTCTCGTAATCGGCCTGGTGAGCTCTTGCTACGCCAAGCTTGAATGCTCTAACGTGGGCCTTGGGATCGCTGCTCCCTGAGAATTCTGGGAGTCTGATTTTTCCAATATCTCTGATGGATGCATTAGCTATCCTATCAGTGAATGGTATCTGACGAGTGTCTTCGATCGCTCGATCGATATCAGGAGCTGAATTGGTAGCTCTGTGGATGCATGTTCGCATACACTGCAGCTCCGCCTGGGTTTGCTCGGCATACATGTAAAAGGCATCTTGGTTGAAGGCATTTTCTCCAGTTGCGAGGTTAGTATTTTCAGTTGTCTCGATCTTATCAGCTGGGTTTCCCTGGGGATCCCCCACGAGCGATGTTTGTGCTGTCCATACTGTCGGACTTGGCTATATCCCGCTCTGTGGGGGCAGAGGTGGTAAGGTTCCTTCGTTCACCCGCGTGATGATAATGTGTGTGTTGGGGCCTGCTATGTCTACTAACCATGAGTTAGCCCTTGGGTTGGGGTTGAGTGTCGGATTACCGGTGGCGTTTGCGGGGTCACATGGATCCCTGCGAAGTCTTGCTGCCGCCTCGGGGTTGTGCTTCTGGAAGGAGTCACTTCGTTATTGGGCGTTCTGCGAGGTTAGATCCCTTGTCTAATGATTGAGACATCTCATGGAGCTAAGCCATGAATGTTCTCTCCTGCTAGTCGAGGCGGGCCACCACTGTTCGGACGGTTAGATCTTTCCCTTGCGTTTGCTCTACTAGAGTCGACAGCATTCGGCGCATTTCCGATAAATCGTATTGGGAGCGTTCCCTACGTTCCGTGGAGAGCCGCAAGATACCTCCTGTCAAGCTGTTCCACTAGCAGTTGAGTTTCGTAGCTATACGCTTCTTGCCATTAGAGGCGCAGGCACGACGGTGGTGTTTGTCGCGGATCCGGGTTGGGCGTTTGGATCTGTAGTTTTCGCACTCGCGGGGCTATTGTTAACCGCGAGCGCCTGGTTCTGGTTTGTTTCGGGCTGGTCATTGACCACAAGCTGGTTCTGATCGGATCCGGGGTGGTTGTCAGTCATGACTTTGGATACATCTCTTGTTTCCAGATCAACGATCTGAGAATTGGTGATCTGGGCTAAC
This sequence comes from Draba incana, assembly GCA_963576765.1. Taxonomy (NCBI): domain Eukaryota; kingdom Viridiplantae; phylum Streptophyta; class Magnoliopsida; order Brassicales; family Brassicaceae; genus Draba; species Draba incana. The sequence goes on along the minus strand of OY755203.1, from coordinate 21,637,274 downwards.
TCTTGAGCGTTGATGGTATCCATTCTCGCTGCGGTGGGTTCGAGGTTAGATCTCTGTGTATGACGATTGTATTTCCTCCCCTTAGTCGGCGCCAAATGTGGAAGCTTGATTCCGCACTAAGAATTTATATATGAATTCGGGAAAGAAACTTTAGTCCTAGGAAATGTCTATAGATCTAATGAGGGTCGAGACCAAAGTAATGGAAAATGGATTAATATTGATATTTGGTGCAAGTATACAAAGAACTTTAGCTAAGACAAGAGTTGATGAGCTAAATTGTGATTGAGTGTAAACGTATGGAGAAAGCTAGCCATTTCGGCTCTAGAACTAGCTATTTATATTTCCTCGAGCTGAACGGTTCAGCTCCGCGAATCCCTCCTCGTCACCGGAGATCTCGGACATTTGAGGGGCTAAGGTTTTGTTTTGAAAGTTTAAAGTATAGTTTTTTTGTGATATATTTGAAAACCTAAAACTTTTATTGAAATTTTTGGGTTCTAAAACTTTTGATAGTAAGTTTGGAAACAAAACTTTAAAATGTGGCATTTTTTTAAATTACCCAAAAAAAAAGTTGGAAATGAAATATAATTACTATTATTATATTAATAAACTTTTGAAGTCTAAAATATGTGCCCTTGTATTTACGTAAATGTCTAAATATAGAGTTTCCACAAGTTAGAGCCTCACTGGTGTAGCCACAGCGGTTGCGGTTGCGGTTGTGGGAGTTTGTGGAAGCGGGAGGTTACGGTTGCAAGCGTTTCTGAGCGATTTGAATGACTGGTGCAGCGGTTAAAAATTGGTGCGTTTGAAAGATATTTACGATTGGTTGTCAGCGAGTGCAGTACGGTTAAAAAGATAATTATCAAAATAAATAATTACTGAAAATAATTAAAACACCAAAAAATCATATTATTATGATAAAAAAATATAAAAAAAGACTACTTCAACATGATTAATAATGAAAAAAAAAATTAAATAAAGCACCAAATAATTGTTGAAAAAATAAGTTATTGTCACATTCTAACTACTTTATGCATTGGGTTCATCACCAAAAATTGGAAAATCCTTTCTCCATAATCTTGTTCCAATTTAGGATCAACAATGGAAATTATTTTTTAATTTCCGTGATAATGTTATTCTTCCCTGCTCAGTCAAAATTTTGCCTTTGGAATTCCTAGCTTGTTTTTCCAGTGTTATCAATTCTTATAATAAACAGTTCATCTCGTCGGACCATTGGAGTTTCTAATCGAAATCAGTAGAAACATATCCAATTACAAAAACAAATACATATGAAACCTAAACCCTAGATTCAAAACTCATAATAGAGAAATAACATAAACTCAAGACGTGAACTAATAAACCCTAAAATCACTTACGTTTAACATGCAATGGAAAAAACAACAATAAAGAAAGTGACTTACGTCTTCTATGACCATGACTTTAATGGAGAAAACACAACATTTGAGGGTGAAAGTTAACGTAATATATATAGGATTGATAATAGAAGGGATTTTTTTGTATGGGTATATCCTGGGCTCCTGTTAAATATTGTGTTTTTTTTTTAACCACCTGCAACCGCAAACGCTTGTAGGAAGTAATTTTGATTTCCAGCGGCATGAAGCGATACAGAGCGGTTTAAAACGGTTTAAATGATTGGTAGGAAACGCAGCCAACTGCGTTTGCGGGCTGTAGCGGGAGTACCAATCAAGCTCTTAATAAGAAAATCACATAATACGCATGGTGTTTGTTTTTATGTATACAACTCTACTTTCTTCATCTAGAACACGTTTTGATGTTACGAGGCCAAATATTGAAAGTAAGATAATTCACTTATTTTCATCTCTTTCGTCAACACATAGCATAAGAAAATGAAGATATCATCGACTCGATGCTTCTTTCTCCTTATATTCATCTTTGTTGCCACCATTGTTTTAAGTGCTCCAGCACGTGCACCACCACGTCCACCAGCAATTCCACCGGCACGTGCACCACCAAGTCCACCAGCGCGTGCTCCACCACGTCCACCACCAACTCCACCAGCACATGCACCACCAGGGGGAGAAGTTGGTAAGCTATAATATTTTATTAAAAACCCATAATTTATAAGTTTTATAACAGACCATTTTATTAATTGTAAATCAATATTGAATTATAACCCAATGAACATGTACATATCACCTAACATGACTTATAAATTAAAACTACGCTTATTCAAACAAATTTTTATCATTCGAACCTAACAATAATACAATTGTATCGGGTTCGAATAGAGGACGAAACGGAGTTTAGCTACGAGACGAAAGGTAAGAAAGGACCAGCGAAATGGGGAACACTAAAGGAAGAGTGGAAAATGTGTGGAATAGGCAAAATGCAATCTCCGATTGATGTTACGGACAAAAAGGTCGTGGTTACTACTAAACTTGGATCTCTTCGTAGCCAGTATTTACCTTCCAATACCACCATTAAGAACAGAGGCCATGATATTATGGTAAATAAACTATTGTCTTTTTCCATATATATTATGTATAAAATCGGAGTAAATCTTGTCTTGAATAATTTCTTAAGCATGTAGAAAGCTGAGTTAAATAGCCAAAAGAAGATTCAAGAATGGAGATCCATAGTTAGTGGGATTCTAGCCATGGCCTAGAGTTCTTGACAATCTGAACGCGTTTTTTTTTTTTTTTTTGTCATAGAGTAATGTCTTTTTTGTTAATGTGGCAGTTGAAATTTAATGGAGGAAATGGAGGAAAAGGCATCATTGTTGGTGGTGTTAGATATCAACTCCAACAGCTTCATTGGCACTCTCCTTCCATTTAATGGCAAAAGGTATCTCTACTCGTACATTTATATTGTATTATACCAAAACTTAATAACGTAAAAATAGTTATTTCACTGTTAAAAACAAAAAACCAGTGGAAGAAAATACTATACCTAGCCTCCTCCGACCCTTGTGACCAAAAAGGGTTTTCGCCTCGTAAACAAGTACATGGACATTCACTTGTTGTCCACCGATTTACGCCTTTTACCCTGAAGTTCATGATCCTAGGCCGTTCGGGATGAGGTGGTTTTCTGGATGTCAAACAAAGATTTCAAAATTTACATATAATGTATATATATAACAAACACAAGCTATGAGGGAATGCTAGCATGTTTATTTATAATGTCTAAGGTCTTAGACATTATTTACATGTTTATAAACTATCCAAGAGAATCTTCTAATCCTTATTCTTTAATTCAAGTTTATTTATCCTGAATTCAATGTCTCTTTGCTATTTTTTTTAAACCATGCTTGAGTAATTCAATTGTCAGGTTTTAGATTTTCAATGAGATTCATAATTCGATAATTGATTGATGATTGTTGGGGATATCAATAAAGTCTTCATCTTTACTTTCACTCAACGCATGACGGCTTTACCGTACATTTAGTGATCTGATCTCACGTTAGCATACTTTCCAAAAGCTTGTATATTGCTTTCTAATCCAAAAACCCTGTCATATTTGTCTTAGCTTAATCTACATCTCATAAATTTGTAGCATATCATCTTTGTAGTTTTCATGTGCACTTACAACTTATCTAGGGTTACAAATTTAAAGCTTGCATAAATAAACCCTATCAAGTTTTTGACACCGTTGTTGGGGCTGATTTATTACATATGAGTTATTAGATAAAAATTTAGTCTAAGATTTGCTTTTTCAGTTTCATCGTTGATTTTGTTTTTCAATTTTTTTTTTCCTGAGTGTTTAAGGGAGCCATCAAATGAACACTACAACCTCTATCCTAAGAGAACGGTGAGCCTTTATTGTTATGAGATCAGTGGAGATTATTCCCCTATGCCTTATGAATTCAATCGATCGCTATACTTCAACAGTATCCGGTACAATATTCAAATGTACCTACAACAACCTTGGGAGGCTTATAAACGTGAGGAGGATCATCAATACCATCGCCTTGAGTACCCACAACCACCACTTCAATCTCAAGATCATGCCCTTTCGGCTATTGAAAAGGATAAAATAGATGCTTTTGCATGTCAAATCTTGAAAGAAGTTAAAAAAATTCGTCGTGAGTTAAACGCAAAGTTCAAGATTTTTCTTTAAGCCCTTTGGGATAAATATGATCCTTTTGCTACTCAAGTTTAAGGAATTGAGATAAGATTAGTTCATTTTGGAAAGCGGCACAACAATTATAAACACAAGATCTCCAAAAAGACAAAACGAGTATCATGAGTCTAAAATCCGAGGAGATATGCGATCCAAGAGAGGAACTTAGAACAAGCTCCCACGTTTCGGAAAAAACAAAAAAAAACAAATAAAACAACAAACATATCTTAATTGACTTGAGATTCACCTCATCACCAAATCTCTTATCACGTACACAAGGTGAAAAGGGAGCTAAAGCAAGAGACAGATGAAGTTGGACTTCAATATGGGCTTTGAAAAATGGAATTAAGGCCAAAATTAATTTCAACACATCTTCTTGAAGCATCGACCTCACTTACGACTTCTTCTACTTTAACACTATCATACCAGATACTGCTAAGCTGGGGGGCTAACTGTATGGGTCAGATTCCACTCACATGTGATTGATGCAACGACAAAAACAATTCTGCCAAGTCTAAAAGAAATCCTAAACAGATTTACAAGGGCCCAATTTGTAATTAGGCTCATAATAGAGTTAGATCGATATTTAAAATGGGTTTAATGATAGTATGGGCCTAAACCCTATTTATTGCTAAATGGGCCATGCCCAAATGCATTAGTAACCTTAGTCTAAAAAGCTATATATAGCTCATTGTATTCACCCAGAAAGGGGTTCAGAATTTCTCATAACAAAATAATAAATATTTTTTAACATCTACAAAACAGTCTTCTCAATTTTTCTGCATTGTGATTTATTCAGAAGTCTCGCATTTCCTCTAACAACCCTTAAAAATTCAATTGTGCCAGTTACGACTCCTGCAAACGTTAGGCTCCACATCTATCCCTCTGAAAACTTTATCATTGTGTGCTTTCCAAATATACCATAGGGTCCAAGGAAAAATCTTATCTTAGTGACCGGGAGGCATTCTTCAGAAAATGAAATACATATTAGTCAAGACAAATGACATAGGAAATACAACTGGTGTCGTTGTAGTAGTTGACAGTGCCTAAGTTTGAAAAGATGGAGGGCATTCAAAAAGGGCACAATTGATTCTCTCCTCCAACCCACACCGAGCACATTATGTATCACATCAAATTTCTCGATTTTGTAAGTTAGTAGTCACCTTGAAAAATGAATCTACAATAGATCGCATACTACTACATTCTAATTGATACCCCAATTTAACCGTGTGTTTACCAGATTTTGTATGGTGCCAACCAGCAAAGTCTGACGTAATGATATTCCCTATTGGGATGCTGCGAATAATTTCCACATCTTCAGGTACTATTATTGCATTAAGTAAACCCATATTCCAAGTCCTTGTCAAGGGATCAACCAAATGAGAAACCATGAAAGATGTATAGTAGTTTATTGTCTTACAAGTGGCTGCTCGTGAAACAACCCGATCCGGTATTTTTTTTAAATTAAATTTGAATTAATATATTCTCATAAATCTTAAATTCTTAATCCTCAATTCTCAATCAAACTATCAAATAACCAGTAGAATAACATTAACTAATCAAACGAGCAATTAAACCAACTAATCCTTTAAACAAACCATATAACCAACAATGATTCCAATTGAGCAAATCAAAGAATAACAAGCAATCTAACCAGCAATTCTAAGCAACTAAAAATACAAAGTACAACCAATACTCTACATCATCCTCCTCTTCATTGCCATGATTACACGATCACACTTTGCTTTTACCTGCATCACATGGGAAAAAAAACTGTGTGCGTATTATCATAAATACTTAGTGAGAAGATCATCCCATATACAAGCTATACACATAAACCAGATACAATGCTAAAACATCAAACAAATCAAGCAGCAAGACAAGCCAAATCATTAAACAATCAAACAGTTCTGGTGTCGATCGACACTACTCGCAGCACACCCAAAATTGAACCTCTTCTCTCTCTGTTCGATACTAGGTTACACCAATCGATCCCCTCCATAAATAAAAGTACCAAACACACAAAACTAAAAGGAAAACAGAAGGAATCACAAATCCACTCCTAAAATCAATCCTAAAACATAAAACCAAGCATCATAACATCTTATCAGACGCAAATAAGTCATGGTCACGCCCTAACCTTTGATTTGGATCAAATTATGGACAAATAAATAAGAACTCTACGAATCATAGACCTCTTTTAGCCTCTTAAAATCACTACAAATCAAAACTCTCTTTCTCCTCTCTCTCTTCTAGCCTCTTGAAATCACTAAAAATCAAGTTTCTTTTTCTACGAAGGAAAAGCGGTTGAGTCATGTTGATAGACGACCTCTAGCATATCCCAAACCCAAACCACGGCAAACCGAACGATCTACAATCAACCAGGTCGGTCCAAAACTAATGGTGTCGATCGAGACCAGTGGTGGGTGTCGATCGACGCCCCAACCAAAAACATGATTTTTGGTTCACGGGCGTTACAACCCGTGGCTGTTGAGATGGAATCTAAGGTCCTTCCAAACATAAATGGAGGATCCCGATCCAACTCGTCTTGGTGGTGTGTTGATCGGCACTGGGTGTGCGTCGATCGCCACCAAGTTTTCAAAACCGAACTGGTTTGATTTTAGTAGTACGGTTTAATGGGGTTTGGGTTGGAAACCCTAAGGCTCATGTTTATAAACGAGCAGTCGCATTTTCATAGAGGAAAAAGTATTTTTTGATAGTTTTGAGAGAGTAAAAGAGAGGGATTGAGGTTTTGGTGAATTTTAAGAGAATGAAGTCTCTGATTTTCGTGTTCATCCTTGTTTTTGATCATTCTCAACCCAAAAGCCAAGGTAAGTGTGTGACCATGGCTGATATGGGAGATTTGGAATGTTTTTTATGTGTTGTTTGAATGATTTGAATTAAATAGAGGAATGTGTTGGATAATTATGTGTTGTTCTTGCTGTTTCGTGTGGTTTTCTAGTGTTTTCGATGCAGGTAGTCGATTGTTGAGACTCGGATTCCAGTAAAGAGAGGATAGGCTTGATTATGTGGTTTCTGCGACCTAGTATCGATCAACACCATCGTCTGATGTTGATTATTTTGTCTGTTTCCATGGTTGTTTGGTTCTAACAAATTGCTAGTTGAGTTGTTTGGTATCTTGGCATTTCATTGATCCTGTGTGTATAGTAGGTAGATGGAATTACCGTCTCACTGAGTATTTATGATAATACTCATGCATCTTTTTTATCCATGTGATGCAGGTAAAGAAAACGTGTGATCGTGGAATCATGGCGATGAAGAGGAGGATGATCTAGGGTCCTGTTTTAGAATTGGATTTATTTTTGAAATTTGAACCTTTTTTAGGTTGTTGGTATTCATGGAATTGTTGAATTAGAATATTTGTTGGTTGATTGGAAATTGAAATTGATTTGGTTTAATAATTATGGGTTCAATTGCTGGTTTTGTTGATTTTATGTTTCCGCTGGTTTGTGATTGATTTGCTTGATTTAATGGATATTTGGAATTAATTATTATGAGAATTTTAATTTGAATTTAATATTTTTTTTAAACGGTTTAGGTTGTTTCACGTCTGATTAGACCTTTTCTAATCAGGAGTCTAGCCGAAATAATACTCTTCCACCCATACAATGAAGAGTAAGAGGTACCTGAATCCATTGGGTTAGAATTCCGATAGTACCTTCTTTTGAAAACTTTTGGAAAGAGGGAATCCAGATTTTCCAATACTCGCTAGAGTTGTTTCACTAAAAGTGTCGTGTTAAATTCCTTAATTGTTCAAAATTCGAGGCTCCATCCTGCTTATCTCTGCATAATTTTTTCGATGCGACCCAGTGCATACATCTTTGAATACCATTTGAGCTTCACCAATATTTTGCAACCGCACTCGTCAATTTTGATGTTATGGTTTTTGGCAGTATAAAACTAGACATCACATATGTTGGTAGTGCTACTGTTACTGATTCGATGAGTACCTCTTTGCCTCCTATAGTAAGACATTTTGAGGTCCTTCCATTAATTCGATCATGCAATTGATTCCGAAAAAGGCAAATATTTGTGTCTATGCTCCTCCTAAACTTTGTGGAATACCTTGATAGGTCCCTATTCCCCCTATCGTTGTGATTCATGAGAGCTGTGAATTTGCTCTCCAACTGCTATATCCACTGTGTGACCGAATCGAATTGAAGATTTGGAGACTATAATTTGTTGGTCGGAGGCCTTTTCATATACTTGTAGTATACTCTGAAGCATTTGCCACTCTTCCGGAGTTTCCTTACAGAAAAAAGACTATTATCTGCAAAAGTAGATGGGAGAAAGGAGGGCTCGCGCGTGCTACTTTAAGCCCGATAATTTCTTCTCTTTTTCTTTTTTACGTACATTAGCAATAAGTGTTTCCGTACATAAAATAAATAAATAAGGGGATGGAATATCATGTTGTCTCAGTCCTCAATTTGGACTTATGTGTCCCCTTGCTTGTCCGTTTATAAGAACCTTATACTGAACCGATTGAATACACCAACTTTTTGGAAAAATCCATTTTACGCAGTAAACTTTCAATAAAAGACCATTCCACCCTATCGTAGTCCTGTCATTCACCAAAGTTACAACATCTCCTTTAATTATATCCCATGAATGTTGAAAAGTAACGCTGTCATCCCATCGGGTCCAGGCGCCTTTTGAGGATGCATACGAAACAACGCCTGCCGAACCTCTTCTTCAGTTGCCATCCCCATTAATAAATCATTTATTTGAGGTGTAATCGTTGTATGTACCTCTTGAGCACCTCCGTAAATTTGGTAGGTGACGTAGTTTGAAACAAATCATCAAAATAAACCACTTCCACTTTTTGAACCTCTTCATCAGAAGTAACCCAGTTACCTGTTAAATTGAAACAACCAACACTCTTTTTTTCTAACAAATTAACCAGAATTAATAATCCCATGATTATTAATTCTCAACGGCCAATTCAACAATTATCAACAATCAACAGAAAATCAAATAATAAAATCCAATAAAAATAATTCCAATAAATCAACCAATTCAAATTCAATTCATAAATTCCAAACAAAAAATCTAGCAACCTAAACACCAGGTTCACCAGACCTAACAATAACAATAAAATCTTGTCATCCTCTTCCTACTGCCTTGATTCCGCGATCACAATTTCTCTTCACCTGCAACACATGGAAATAAGAGTTGCGTAATTATTCAACAAATACTTAGTGAGCTGGTCATACCACCAACTAGCTTAACAACCAGGCTCAGGTAACAACCAATATTAACATAACACAATACCAAGATGCCACACATAACAAACACAAGATAATTCATACCACTAAGGATCGTCAGAACCTCGTGTAAAGCGACACCAGCAAGGTGTCGAGCGACATAAGACTGTGTCCATCGACACGCAACCATCACTCGTGTCACTCGACACCCACCTGGTGTCGATCGACACGCCTTTGTGTTACACCAGAATCGAGCTTCTACTCTCTCAGCCCGATTCTTGGCAACATGAGTTGCAAACCTGCACAAAAACACAAGGAAAACAACGCATACAATCCACAGCAAACACCACACGAGTTCACAAACAAACCATTCACAAAAACACTCAAAATTACCTTCATTGCCTAGAAACAGCGGTCACAACTCACATAGGCTTAAGGATGAAAGGATTTTGGAAAACAGAAAAAAAACACACCAATCAGACCCTCCACAATCCAATCTTCCCTGATCAACATGAGTTCTACGAAGAACACGACGATAAACGATTCCTACGGCTCAAAAACTCGACGAGAACGGTTCCTAAAGGATTTCTTTGCAAGAATCCTCAAGAACAATGAATTCTCTCACTCAATTCTCTACTTTTCTCACTAGACCTGACGGCCACAAACAGAGAAGATTTTATATTTGTGAGCCCTAGGGTTCAATTCCCTAGATCGAGCCAAACCGCGATAAAAGATCTAATTAACCTGATTTTGCAACCCTTGTGTCGATCGACACGACCACCAAAAATTGACTTTTTGGTTCACGGATGTTATAATTCTCCCCCACTACTCTGGATTCATCCTCGAATCCCGACAAACCGTCTATCAAAGACCTAATAACCTGACCCAAACTAGTCAATACCACTGGAGATCATCACACTCGATCTTTGAGGCTCTTGTCTAGTCTCATGTTTATATGCCCGTTTCCAGATATCTATTGCTCTTAACTCATTCCACACTCCTCCCACTCACAGGAACACATCCTTTGAGCTATCGGTGTCTCGTGCCCCATCCACTCTCAGAAACAAATCTTTTGAGCTCCGGGTACACAGGGGAACTAATCATCTCCTAGACAGAACTAATAATCCCTCGATACTCAGAATGAAAACTAATCATCCCAAATGAGCATAAAGGATAACTAATCATTTCTTTTGGGGAACTAATCATCCTCACTGGAGAACTAATCATCTCTAAAACAATAACGAATGAGTTATTCGGGACTGCAGCCCCTAGAGTAATAAATTCTAAAACGTCTAAAACATCTATCGACTAGAATCACCTCATGTGGCTAAACTCGTTATTCCCAAACCCGGAACATCACAACAAACAACACATATAAGAACTACTCATCTTATATAACTAGATAAATACGGAAAAACTCCATCTTATAAATCTCCAAAAGGTACAATCGTTACAACGAAAAAGAAAATACATAAACAAAAGCAATAACATGCTAAACATCTTAAACTAGAATCACAAAGACAAGTAAAGCTCACTCCGCGACCTGCTTGTCAAACCACTTCCCGAACTTTAACTTCATCTTTGCCTCTGGCTCCCAAGTTTCCTCCTCCATACTGACACAGTCCGACACAACTCTCAGCAACGGTATCTTCTTACGATGCAGAATCTTGACTCTCCTCTCGAGAATCCTCACAGGTCTCGCTGCGACATATAAATCAGGCTAAAGATCCTCTAGAACCGTAGCCACCAACTCATCCAAAACAGGCAAGCACTTTCTCAACATCGACACATAAAACACGTTATGAAATGTCTTTATTATCAGAGGTAACTCTAACCGGTACGCCACCAGTCCAACTGCAGACTCAGCTTATTCTCTAAAATAGATTTGTTGGGGCTTCGCAACATGGCCATTTTGAGATACACCCTATCTTCGACCGCGAACTCCAAAACTCTCCGCCTCTTATTGGCATAACTTCTCTGTCGATCCTGAGCCTCCTACATGTTCAGCTTCAAGACACAGATCTTCTCCGTCGTTTCTTAAACAAAACTCGCACCATAAATGCTCCTCTCCGCCCCCCACTTGGATCCAGCATAAAGGTGTCTTGCACCTCATATAATGCCTCATATGGAGCCATCCCAATACTCGCCTAAAAACTACTATTATATGCAAACTCAGTTAGGCACAAGTGATCATACCAATGACCACCCCAATCCAGCACACATATCCTCAGCAAATCCTCCAATGTTTGAATAGTTCTCTCTGACTGACCATCAGTCTGCAGATGATAACCTGTACTCATATGTACCTTAGTACCCATCTCAGCCTGAAATTCTCTCCAAAACTCAGACGCAAACTTTGGATCCCGATCTGACACTATACTGGCTGGCATTCCGTGCAACCTCACAATCTCTATCACAAATATTTTAGCTAAAACAGCTGCTCCATCGGTCTTCTTAATGGCCAAAAAATGTGCAAACTTAGTAACTCGCTGGCTCACTAGCATCGCTCCGAATGCACTATTATCGGTCCACTCCAGAGTAATAAAGCAATTAGATAAGTCGGATGCACCTCTGCAACCGCAACCCTCAGCTGCACCTCTGCCACTAGGGGCACCACTTGGTCCTGAACCGGAGCCACCGCCGGAAACCGCTCCATCAATTGTGCCATAATACCCTCCATACGATCCAAATGATCATGAGCTGGAGCAGCACCCACACTTGGGCCCACTCTGCCACCAGCTAACCCGGCACCCACTGCACTAGCACTAGTCTCGCTCACGGATCCCGAATAATGCTTTGGAGTCTCTGACACCTGCGCCGCACTACTCGATAACTCAATCACTGGCCCACGGCCACCAACTCGGCCTCTACCTCGCCTACCACGACCTCTCACTCCGGTATCCATTTCTCTGCACATATATAGAATAGGAACAGTGAGCCACAAGAAGTCACAAACAACAGATAAACCTACCCCAGAGTTTTATTAAAGGTCCGAAGAGGATGATCTAAGCCAACTAAATTGACTAACTATTCATAATCAATTTAAATTACATAGTCTAAGTTCACACAACCTACTGCCTTAAAACCGTAAGGGCTCTGATACCAAAATAAAACAACCAACACTCTTTTTTTTTTTTTAATTAAACGACCCGAATTAGTAATCCAATAATAATTAATTCTCAACGGTCAATTCAATAATTATCAACAATCAACGGAAAACCAAATAATAAAATCCAATAAAAATAATTCCAATAAATCAACCAATTCAAATTCAATTCCAAAATTCCAAACAAATAAATCTAGCAACCTAAACACTAGGTTCACTAGACCTAACAATAACAATAAAACCCTACATATCTCTTCCTACTGTCTTGATTCCGCGATCACATTTTCTCTTTATACGTAACACATGGAAATAAGAGTTGGGTAAGTATTTAACAAATACTTAGTGAGTTGGTTATACCGCCAACTTGTGTAACAAGCAAGCTTAGGTAACAACCAATAACAACATACCATAATACCAAAATGCCACACATAACAAACACAAGAAATTTCAGACCACTAAGGATGGTCAGAACCTCGTGTCGAGCGACTGATATAACGTGAATTTGAAGTTTCCTAACCATGTTCTTAACGCGTTTTCGGAGCCTTTGGAGTTGTTTTGAGTTGATATTCAGGCCATACTTCAAGAATTTGAACCACATGAGAGCGGAAAGGAACTTTGAGCAATTTGAGGCGAAAATGGAGAATTCTGAAGTATGGACCGACCGGTCCTCCTAATGGACCGACCGGTCCCATGGTGGAACGAGTTCAAGACCGATCCGAGAGAAGACCGATCAATCCGAGACCGGACCGGTCGATCCACTTACGGACCGACCAGTCAATCTGACGGCAATTTGAAGACCGAGGCAATGGCACATAGACCGACTGGTCTGCTCGGTCGGTCTAGCCACTGGAAGACTCAGACCGACCGGTCCCCTTACCAGACCGGTCGGTCCAGACGCTCCGACTTAAAGGGAGACTGACCGGTCCAATCCTGGACCGACCGGTCCACTTGCAGATTTTTTAGGGATTTTTCTTTTTTCCGTTTTATCCTATAAATACCTGTTAGGTTTCAGACTTTTTACACACTTTCTATTCTGCACGTTTTTGGAGACCTTTTGAGAGATTGAGAGTTGTAATTGGGAGAAGAGATCATCATCTTTCGGAGAAGATTTCTGAACCCTTTTGTTTTCTTATTTATATTATGCAATTCTTATCCATGATTTCTGCTTCGTTCTTTATCATGTCTGAGTAGAACCCTAGTTAGGTTTTAGGGTTTTTCGATGGATTTCACCGATTGAATCAAACACAAATAGGTTGCTTATCCTTTATCATCTTCATCACTGTTAGGCATAATGCTAGGATTGAATTGGCCATTTAATCACTAGATCTTAGGTTGATATGCATTCCAAAAGTTTGCATATAGCTAGAACTACTGTTGATGAGTAATACATTATAACCATCGAAAGTTTAGTTATAAAGTATTATGAACTGATCAAACCTGAACGTATAATGCTTGTCTAGGATAGCCGTGACCATGCGAAAGTATAGGCTCTCGGATCTCTAGGGAAAGTAACTGTTATCACGAAAGTGGAATAGTTTATAAAAGTGTTTGTGTTTAAGATGCATGCATACTTAGAATCTGAATAGTTGTCTGGTTCATGATTGTGATTTCCTGAGAATTCCCTATTGCCTAACGTTTTTAATTATCTGAATTTAAACCGTTTAAATTTGCTTTCTTGTCTTTAATTTTGATTACAATCACCCATCTTGTTTCCTGCTTAGCTTAGTTTTAAAATCTAAAATCTGTTGTGTAAGCCATTGGTCCTTGTGGATTCGATCCCGTTATTTACTACTGCGTGCCTGTGCACTTGCAGTGATTTATTTCGGGTAAAACTCGATAGTATCAAGTTTTTGGCGCCGTTGACGGGGACCAATTGTGTTTGCCTTCAGATTTGATTTGCGAATTTAGTCTAAGCAATTTGCTAATTTATTTTTGTTTTTGTTTTGTTCTTTGGTGTTGTTTCTAGGTACCAATCATGGAAGTAGTGGATCAAGCTGGTAATGAGGATCTTCGAGCTGCTTTGCTCAACCAGATAGAGCAGATTCGTGATGCAAGTCATGCGAACGCGCAGCAGGCGCAACAACAGATGCAGAACATGCAGCAAGAGTTTGCTAGGATCTTGGCACAACAGGTGCCACCACAAGGACATAATCCTCCGCCGCAGAGAGGAATTGGAGAAGAGGATAATGTTCATTCTTACTACCAGAATAGATCAGCTATTCGTGTTCTTGAGATTCAGAGGAACGATTTCGAGATCAAGGCTCAGCTGATTAATCTGGTGGAGAGACACGTGTTCCATGGGTTGGCTTCAGAGAACCCTATGGATCACATAGAGACCTTTGAAGAGGTATGCGAGACGACAAAGGCTAATGGGGTACCTTCTGATTACCTCAAGTGCAAGCTATTCAAGCACTCTCTCGCTGACAAGGCTCTGAGATGGCTCAAGTCACTTCCTCCACACTCTCTGAACGGCTGGAATGAAGCTAGAGCTGCTTTTCTGGATCACTTCTACACGAAGACTAAGACAGCTCAGCTCAGGAGCAGGATCACTAACTTTTCGCAGAAAGGCGGAGAGTCATTTGCTGAAGCCTGGGAAAGGTTCAAGGAATATCTTAGGGAGTGCCCTCACCACGGATTTACAGAGAAACAGATACTCAGGACATTCTATGATGGAGTCACCTGGGACTACAGGACCAATCTCAACTCGGCTAGCAATGGTAACTTCATGACTCAGAGCATTGAAGGCGCTTACAGATTGATTGAGAATATGGCGCAGAGCTCCAGTGATCAATGTGCCGAGTATGATCGGTCAAAGAGGGTATGCAGTATTGAGGCACCATCTGCAGCAGAGATAGCAGAGCTGACAGCTGCTAAGATCAGGGACTTTATGCAGGGTAGCCATCAGGGCGCGAGTATGGCTGGAAACGCTTCAGATGCAATCTGCTATTCAGAGCCAGCTGCATTGGTTTCAGGAGGCACTCATGAGGTGAACTATGTAGGTGGTCAAGGATTTTCAGGCTACAATACAGGATTTCAGAGGCAGTACAATCAGAATTCAGGCTCCGGATACCAAAATCAGAACCAGTACCAGCCTAGACAACAAGCTCCTCCATCTCCAGCTCTTAACCCCAATGACGAGCTGAAAGCTATGATGCAAATGATGCTAGCCAATCAGCAGAGGACTTCCACTGACATTACAAACATCAATGGGCGTTTAGAAGCTGTCAATACTCACCTGAAGATGCTGGATACTCAAGTGGCACAGCAGGGAGAAATTGTTAAGCGTCAGCAAGGAACTCCTCCGGCTAAAGGAGAGCAGAATTCGAGAAAAGAATGTCATGCCGTTTCTGTCATGGAAGATGAGTCTCCGGTGAACAGTACTCTGCTAGATGATCATGTTCCCAAACATTTCAGGGACCCCATATCTCCGAAGCAGCTGCTTGGATTTCAGAAGATGGTACGAAGGATTCCCCATGCACTATCCTTTGAACAAGCTCTAGAGTACCGTCCTATGCTGAGTCACTTCCGAGATTGCAGAGAGAGTATAGAAGAGATCGAGGTTCTGTTTCTCGAAGCAAGACATACGCCACCGCTGAGGAAATCGAAGAAGACGGCAGTGAAGGAAAAGGTCGATTCTGCTAGTATGACTGTGGAGGAGGAATATGTGGATGTAACTACAGGTGTTCTCCCTGCTAAGACTGATGTTAACTCCATGAGTGCTTGCAAAGCTGTTCTGGCCATCGAAGAGGATTACTGCGCGGAGTTCGAAGAGATTTTTGGGCCTGCAGAGCCAGTATCGATCAATACTGAGGAGTGCAATGCTGTGGAAAAGAGCAGGACAGTGCCAAAGCTTGGAGATCCTGGTCGTTTTGAACTCTCAGTGCAGATCGACTCTACAGTCTTTCCTCGCTCCCTCTGCAACACAGGCTCCAGTGTCAACCTCATGCCATACTCCACAGCAAAACAACTGGGCTTTAAGGATTTCTCTCTTCCTAACTTTTCTTTAAAGTTTGCTGATTGTTATGTTAAACGTCCTTTAGGCGTTCTTAAGGACATACAGTTTCTAATTGGTGGTGTTTACGTTCCTGCAGATTTCGTGGTGCTTGACCAACCTGAAGATCCAGGAGATCCTCTCATCCTGGGAAGACCATTCCTTTGCACAGCTGGTGCAAAGATTGATCTCAAGCACAGACGCATTGATCTCCAGCTGGGAGATAATGAGATGACATTCAAAATGGGCAAGCTGCTGGAAAAGCCTGAGATCGATGACCCAGGCATTTTGATCCCTCGTGATGTTCCACCTGAGCCACCTTAAAGAGCACACACGTCGAGCTAACGACGTTAAACAAAGCGCTTAGTGGGAGGCAACCCACTTGTAAGTGTATATATATGTTCTTTCTTTTTCATTCTTTTTTTGGTTTTACCTTGGTTTTTGTTTTTCTTTTTTGGTTTTTCCTTAGGATTCTCGTCACAAAAGTTTGGAATCGGAGCCAGCACACTGGACCGGTCGGTCTCCCAGTAGACCGGTCGGTCTTGATCCTTTTCTCATTGCTCGGTCCCAGTAGACCGGTCGGTCTGTTCGATCGGTCTACTCACTGGAGAACCTGGACCGATCGGTCTCACGGTAGGACCGGTCGATCCCTCCTGCAACCGGTCGGTCCTCATCGTTTCGCGTACGGACCATCTCCGAGCATCAAGACCGCGGATCGGGAAGCACCTCTGTCATCCCGACCGACCGGTCCCATACATGGACCGGTCGGTCCACTTGGTCTCAAGCCAAGAACGCGCTTTTTCCCACCCCTGACCCGTGCCCAGAGTTCTGCTGACGAAGTTAGACTTTCTTTTCTTTTTCATTTTTCATTTTATTTTGTTTCTTTTAATAGTCTTTCCTTTGGATCTATTTTCACACCGGGTCGGTGTGAAGTCTGGGGGGGAGTACTATTTGTACTAATTATATTTTCAGTTTTCTTATTTTCAGTTTATTTTAAACTTTTGTGAAATGAATGCGATTCTAGGACCACATGATGTTTGCTAACTCTGTTTTTAGATGAATAGTGACTAACCAATGCAATGGGAAGATTAAAAACCCCATAGGCGGATCAATGTTACCAGAAGGCTCCCGTCTCCTTGAAAGCTAACGCTGATACTAATATGCTATTCTGTTTTTCTTAACTCAGGGAATTCGAAATCGCATAAGAAGTAGCAACAACGTTAGGAGTCCTATCCTTTTTCAAACACTATCCTCTCTTCAGGACTCCTAATGGCCAGGCTCACTTTTAGTCTGGTACCACACCCTTACCTTAACCTTTCTTTCAAACCTCATGCATTCTATTGAAGACATTGACATGCACTCAAGCGCAAAAACTCCGGAGAGATAGTCCGGCCAGCTGATCAATCTAAAGACCTCCCGGTACAATTTATCAAACTTTCTGCTTAGGATTTTGTTAATAATTTCACTTCTTTATTTATTTTTCGTTTTTCTTTTCATCATTATCCTTAGAAAAAGCTATAACTGATCCCCAGCATCTTATCCAAAAAAAAAAAAAGCATTCAAAAAAAAAAAAAAAAAATCTTTAAAATGCTGAAAGGGATGAGAATAAAGCTTAGATTTTAAAAGAATATCTATTAAGCACATTTCTTTTTCTTGTTCTCCGCATTATGTCTTTAGAGAAGCAGAAAGTTAGTTATTATAAAAGAATATGAGGTTTTAAGTCTAGGAAGCTGTGCATCATCCTTGGACTTAGTTTTCTTGGGTTTTTGTGCCATGACTTGCATTCGGCCGCGACTGAGGTTAGCCTAAACACGTTTACACCACCCCTAAATAGCCCAAATCCTTAACCCTTATGCGACGGACATTTTCCCTTTGCTAAAATTTCTGGACCCTGGTATAGAGTCGCTGAGACATAGGAACTTGAGTATGGTAACATTGCTATGTATTTGGCAAAGTACATGAAGTACCATCTTGGTTTTTGATCTGTTTATGAGTTTTCAGGCGGTTAGCATTACATCTGTGGGGTCCTACAGGATTGCATTCAGCTCACAAAGGTTAGTTGGTTTTTATAGCTTCCTTGAACTTATTTCTAGTTTGGCTTCACTTGAGGACAAGCAAAGATCTAAGTCTGGGGGAGTTGATATAACGTGAATTTGGAGTTTCCTAACCATGTTCTTAACGCGTTTTCGGAGCCTTTGGAGTTGTTTTGAGTTGATATTCAGGCCATACTTCAAGAATTTGAACCACATGAGAGCGGAAAGGAACTTTGAGCAATTTGAGGCGAAAATGAAGAATTCAAAAGTATGGACCGACCGGTCCTCCTAATGGACCGACCGGTCCCATGGTGGAACGAGTCCAAGACCGATCCGAGAGAAGACCGATCAATCCGAGACCGGACCGGTCGATCCACTTACGGACCGACCAGTCAATCTGACGGCAATTTGAAGACCGAGGCAATGGCACATAGACCGACCGGTCTGCTCGGTCGGTCTAGCCACTGGAAGACTCAGACCGACCGGTCCCCTTACCAGACCGGTCGGTCCAGACGCTCTGAAGACTTGAAGACGAGACCGACTTAAAGAGAGACCGACCGGTCCAATCCTGGACCGACCGATCCACTTGCAGATTTTTTTAGGGATTTTTCCTTTTTCCGTTTTATCCTATAAATACCTGTTAGGTTTCAGAATTTTTACACACCTTCTATTCTGCACGTTTTTGGAGACCTTTTGAGAGATTGAGAGTTGTAATTGGGAGAAGAGATCATCATCTTTCGGAGAAGATTTCTGAACCCTTTTGTTTTCTTATTTATATTATGCAATTCTTATCCATGATTTCTGCTTCGTTCTTTATCATGTCTGAGTAGAACCCTAGTTAGGTTTTAGGGTTTTTCGATGGATTTCACCGATTGAATCAGACACAAATAGGTTGCTTATCCTTTATCATCTTCATCACTGTTAGGCATAATGCTAGGATTGAATTGGCCATTTAATCACTAGATCTTAGGTTGATATGCATTCCAAAAGTTTGCATATAGCTAGAACTACTGTTGATGAGTAATGCATTATAACAATCGAAAGTTTAGTTATAAAGTATTATGAACTGATCAAACCTGAACGTATAATGCTTGTCTAGGATAGCCGTGACCATGCGAAAGTATAGGCTCTCGGATCTCTAGGGAAAGTAACTGTTATCACGAAAGTGGAGTAGTTTATAAAAGTGTTTGAGTTTAAGATGCATGCATACTTAGAATCTGAATAGTTGTCTGGTTCATGATTGTGATTTCCTGATAATTCCCTATTGCCTAACGTTTTTAATTATCTGAATTTAAACCGTTTTAATTTGCTTTCTTGTCTTTAATTTTGATTACAATCACCCATCTTGTTTCCTGCTTAGCTTAGTTTTAAAATCTAAAATCTGTTGTGTAAGCCATTGGTCCTTGTGGATTCGATCCCGTTATTTACTACTGCGTGCCTGTGCACTTGCAGTGATTTATTTCGGGTAAAACTCGATAGTATCAGCGACACAAGACACTGTCGAGCGACACAAGACTCTGTCGATCGACACACAACTAGCACTCATGTCGCTCAACACCCTCCTGCTGTCGATCGACACGCCTCTATGTTACATCAGAATCGAGCTTCTCCTCTCTCAGCCCGATTCTAGGCAACATGAGTCGCAAACCTGCACAAAAACACAAGGAAAACAACGCATATAATCCACAGCAAACAACCTAACCATCATCACACAAGTTCACACACAAATAATTCAAAAAACTCATCGAAATTACCTTCATTGCCTAGAAATCGCGGTCACAACTCACATTGGCT
Source organism: Draba incana (assembly GCA_963576765.1). Taxonomy (NCBI): domain Eukaryota; kingdom Viridiplantae; phylum Streptophyta; class Magnoliopsida; order Brassicales; family Brassicaceae; genus Draba; species Draba incana. The sequence goes on along the minus strand of OY755203.1, from coordinate 21,617,027 downwards.
TTAGGATGAAAGGATTTTAGAAAAGAGACACGAAAACACACCAATCAGACCCTCCATGATCCAATCTTCGCTGATCAACATGAGTTCTACGAAGAGCACGACGATAAACGATGCCTACGGCTCAAAAACACGACGAGAACGGTTCCTAAAGATTTTTTTGCAACAATACTCAAGAACCACGAATTTTCTCACTCAATTCTCTGTTTTTCTCCCTAATCCTAACAGTCATGAACAGAGAAGAGTTTATATTTGTGAGCCCTAGAGTTCGATTCCCTAAACCGAGCCAAACTGCGTTTAATAATCTAATTAACCTTATTCTGCAACCCTGGTGTCGATCGTCACACCTCCATCCTTCGTGTCGATCGACAGACTCCCTGTATCGCTCAACACGACCACCAAAAATCGACTTTTTGGTTTGCAGATGTTACATGAATTATGAAGGCCTATGATCCGATTATGTTGTTTTAGTCAGGGCGTGGAAAATTTTGGAATTTGCATCCCCTTCCTTGTACATCGTCGTACGACTTTTTTGCTGCCAATAGTCCCCTTCATCCTTATATGCTTCTCTTAATTTTTGTGTAAGATCACATAACTCCCCAGGAGTTCTCAATCCATCATTTTGACAATCATCCACTGGTTTTATAAGCTCGTGAATCTATTCTTTTCCATAAGGAATATTTTGCTCTCGCCATATTTGTATCTTGTGTCGACACTCAATAATTTTATCCACAAAATTACCGTCTTGGCGCCCCCCAATATCTCGCCATCCTGTTTCTTTCGAATCCATTAACCCATCTTGTCTAATCTTGCGTTTATTAAACCGTAATTGTCGCCTCCCTCTCGAGATCTTATTGTCTATGGTGGCTTGGATAGGCCAGTGATTTGATCAAATCATAGCTAAATATTCTACCAAATAATTTGTGAAAATTGCATGTCTGTGTTCATTAGCTAAGGCTTTGTCCATACGGCACCAAATAGTCTCTAAGCGATTTTGACCCTGCCATCGACGACGACGACCTCACCATGACATTTGATTTCCTAAACATGGAAATTGTAACATTCCACAATTTAAAAGCATAGTATTAAAACCCTGAAATGTGATAGCACTCCTTATAATTCCACCTTTTTCTCATGATTTCATGTTAGGTCGTTTAAATCCCCGATAATCATCAATGGATCAAACCTAGGGATTGCTATCCTTGTTAACCCGTTCTCATACATATTCTCTTCGTTTTGGAACATGATCGCCGTATACAAAGGATATGAATATTTTATTCTCATTAATAGTTACCTCAACATCAGTGATTCAATTGTTTGCAAATGAAATTAAAAATTAAAATTATTATTATAAAATAATGAAAGTCCACCGCTTGCACCGCGCGGATCATAATTAAAAAAAAAAAAAACAATAAAATTGAATTTTATTTTCAAAATATTGCAAAATCACCCAATGTCGAAGGTCGTTTGGTAGCCGACTTATCTTAGTCATAGAATCACCAACTCAAATATTAGATATTTACATAATTACAGTTTAAAATATGTAGGCAAAGGAAAATCATTTTTTGAACGTCGTTTAGGGTTCAAACTTTTTTTTAAAATTAGAATTTTAACTAATAAAGAGATTCTTTCAATAACAATTAATTAACATGTTGTTAAATAAAAGCCCACCAACATTCAAAAATGTCTTACAAATATTAGTTTGGTTAAAAAAAAAACTTAATAAATAGAAAGCTTTAAAAGGTCGACTAAAAAAAGCCTCCTAAATTTCGGGGTCTTAATTGATGGTTCTACTTCTTTGTGCTAAAGGTACGGCTCGAGGCTTATATGGACTTGATATCACTAATAAAAATCACCTTCAGGCGCATTATATTCTTATACAATCAAAATAGTGAATAGTTTATAATGCTTTTACGAAAAATGAAATATTTGCCCGAACTTATTATTTATTTATTTTGGTTTGTACAAGTGCACCATGCGGTTATTGGTTGGTTGAAGCGGCCTCGCATTTGTATTTGAAGCCTGTCAAATATTATTTTAAACATTATTTAATTAATTGGATGATAAAATATTATCGTCCTACCTTGAACATTCCATGGACCAGCATTCTGAGAAATATGTAATTGAGATATTCATATGAGTATATTGTAATATAATATTCTGATATGATAGCTTAAATTATGCTAACGATATCATGTTATTCTGTAGATAAATTAAAAATTAATTAATAATAAAAAATTGGGTAAAAATGCTTTCTCTTTAAAAAAAAAAAGAAGATAAATTAATAATACATGTGTATATGTGTACAAAAATTGAAGAGAAAACTTAACCAAGAAAAAGCTTACATCGTGTACTGCCACACGGAGAAGATTCACTTGTTGACTTGTTACGGTCTTTAACTAAAATTTAATTGAAGAATAAGTGTCATAAGGCATTGCTGAATAGGCAATTAGAGAAAATAACGTAATGATAAGATGAAATGACGATTAGGATTGGAAAAATTATCCGGTAGTTCTACTTCGATTCGGTTGATTCATTCTTAAAATTCGGATATCAATTATGATTCAAAGCAAAGCAAATAGTAAAATATAGTATCCGTATAAAACAAAGCAAATCACAAATACCAATTTTATAATTCGAATATCTGATTTGATCCGTATATTACTTATATATTCATTTAATATGATAAATTTATAACACATATTTTCATTTTAAAATTATATCATATGCAAGATTTATAACACATTTTTTTCAATTTAAGAATTGCTAAATACATTTGGAAAAGAATATGTATATACTAGCGTTTTAATTAAAAATATAATTGATTTGTTTTTTGTTTGTTCTTAAAGAAAAAGTTCATGTTTCTGTTCCACCATTTTTATATAGGGTTAATTAGGTGTATAATAGTTGGGGGCCTTAATTAGTTGTATAACATGCCCTAATTAGAAATTAGGTGTCTAACACCCAATAAATAAAATATGACTAAAATATCATTAATGAGCTATTTAATAAAAATTAGATAAATTCCCTTAGAATTTGAAATACCTTATGTCAGCACAGTAAAAGATTTTCTATTGATATCATGAAATAAGATTTTTTTGATTGATCTCAATTTGATACTAATTAATCATGAAACAAGATTCTATATAGTAAGCTATTCACAAAATAAGAATGTATGTAGTCGGCTATTCAAAATTTCAAATGTATATAGTCAACTATTCTTGTAACCTATTTTGTACATAATGATAGTGAAATATATAGGAGATTATGTGCGTATATTTATAGTGAACTACTATTATGTACATATAGTTTATTATAATAGTTCACTATAAGTATATGTGGCAATGGTTGTTACATAGTGATAGTGAAATATACATAAGATACAACAAGAAATTTACCATACAAGTGTTAGTGAACTATATAAGAGATTATGTACATATAGTTTATTATATTAGTGAACTATAAGTATGTGGTAATGGTAGTTGATAAACTTACTTCTCATCGCATCGAGTGTATCCTTGTCATATGTTTAACAAAGGAGTAGAAAGAAGAAGAATATTGCCGTGGATATGTTTTGATGGAGAATCAATACCATCTTAATTCAAAATTAGTGATTTTGATCAATGACAACGAGTTAAGAAAAATTAATTGAGAGAGGAAATAAGTGAATTTTCAAATTGAATATAAAGAATAAGAGGATAAGAAGAACGCAGAAGAAGAAGAATAATTGCCTTATTACGTTACATGACCAATTGGAAAAAAAATATAAAGATTTTTTAGTTGTTTGTTTTAATTTAATGTAAAAACTAAAAAAAAAAATTTCTTTTTAAAGTTAAAAACTGATTAATTGGTTAAGGCTAAAATAGTCAATTTAGGTATTGTAAATGTTAGTTACCTAATTATAATTTAGGGTATGTTATAGATTTAATTTTTGGTGTAAAGAGTATTATACATGCTAATTACCCTTTTATATTCCACTTTCATTTTTTCTATTATATCAAATAAACTTAGGTAATTTAATATATTTATTCACAAGTTAGTTTATATATTATATTAAAATAACTTCTTTGAAAAGAAAATATGGGGTTTTAATATATTTTTGGTAGAAAAATAATATCTGCAAATATCCTTAAAAATTTTGGATATCCGCAACTTCTAAAGAAAAAAGAAATAGTAAAGTTAGATATACGACATAAACATAGCGATCACAAATGTTGTATGTTTTTTGAATGTTTACTCCGTGCCCAACATTAAAAACAAATAAACTTGTTTTTCATATGATGCATCCCCATTCTCCAATTTTATTTTTTGTTAATTTTTTTTGGAAATAATTAAAAACCTAATCGAAATAGGAATATATAGATAGAACAATGTTCACCTTGTGTAAAAAAAAAAAGCAAGTGTTTTGGACCCCATATTTTTATGCAAATTAAAATGGGCCCAATTTTATTTTTTACAAGTTACTTTTCAAAACTGCTAAATTTTTAAATCTTTTCAAAATGCCACTAATTGTCTACTTCTTTTGTTTCAAATTCGTTGTCACTTTAGATTTTTTTTTTGTTTCATATTGTAACGAGCGCAGACCAGAATTAGGGTTTTTTTAAGTGGTGTTAATCGACACCATGGAGGTGTGTCGATCGACAAAAAATTTCATGAACCTGAATTGGTGATATTCAGGTGGTGTCGATTGACACCAGAGGTGGGTGTCGATCGAGACAGTCTTTGGTCAGTTCATTCGGTTCGTTTTAATTAACCGGTTTTGGGAGCGGTTTAGGGTTAGAAACCCTAGAGCATTCGTATATAAACCCTTTTCTCATGGGCAGCCGTGTTTTGAGGGAGAAAACACATGAGTTAGAGAGAAAAGGTGATTGAGAGTGTTCTTGAGGGTGATTGGTGCGTTGAGATTGAAAGGAAGGAGAGGACAAAGATGATTGTTCGGTGGAGACGAGAAACATACGATCAAAACAAATATGCTCGGTTTAAAACTTTGTAATTTGGTCCTCCACTCTCTTATCTAGCTATAAGAGAAAGTGGATTGTTGTTCTTATATGTATCTTATGAGTTATAGATGTTTTCCCGTGAGTGATATGTGTAGTTTCAGGTTTCGATCAGTCCATCTGGGATGCGATTTCCCCGTGAGTCAGGAGTCAGGATATGATCTATATATGTTAGAAAGATCTTTGTGTTCATTTTGGGTTTTCTATCTTGATTCTGAGGTAAGCTCTGATCTCAGTGTTCTTTCGAAGTAAGCGTGTCAGTTCTGTTTTTCAGAAAATCTAGTTTGGTTTAGGAGAAATCCTAGTTGTGAGTTCTAGGTGATAAAGAAGGAGAACCAGTAGCTTCTAGGCTTCAGAGAGGATCTATGTTCGTGTCTTGTGTTATTGCTTTCATTTCCTTTCCCGTTTTGTCAAGGTGAGTGTGTGACCATGGCTTATGGGTGATTTAGGATGATATAGATGTGAATTCTATGGATTGATTGATTGGAACTTGTTCTATGTGTAATTGTGACAATTCGGAATCTGTAGGTTGACGCTTTGATGCAGGGTTTGTGAATTGTTGCTGATCGGATTCGGACTAGAGAGGAGAAAATTTGAGTCCAATGTTCTGCAGCCAAGTGTCGATCGACACCGAGTTTTGTTGGTCGTGTCGATCGACTTTGTGAGTGTGTCGATCGACACAAGTGGATTTTCGCTATTTGTGTTGATTGGTTATTGTGTGATATTTTGTATCATATCATTCTCATTGAGCCTGAGTGATAGGCCGTAGATGGTATGACCGTCTTACTGAATATTTGTGATAATACTCACGCAACTTATTTTTGTATGTGTTGCAGGTAAAGATTGTGATCGTCGAATCATGGCTATGAAGAGGAGGATGATCTAGGGAATCAGTTATGTGTTTATTTCCTTTGTATTTAGAACATGGTTTAGGTTGCTAGAACTATTGGAATTAGTTGAATGCTTGGTTTAAATGGTTTTGTTTTCCGCTGGTTTATGTTGATTTGTATGGGTGATGTGTAATTGGTTTAATTTGGCTTTGAGAATTATTATATATGAGAATAATAATCCGAGCTAATTAATTATTACTTTTTTTTAAGTCTGGGTGTTTTATTTTGGTATTAAGAGCCCTTACGGTTTTAGAACGGTTAGGTTTGATGGTTTGAGACTATGTGATTGAATTGACTATGAGTAGTTAGTTAATTTTGTGAGTTGTAGAGTCTTAGATCATCCTTTTCGAGTTTTTAATGAGATTCCAGATTAAGTGTTGTGTGACTTCTAGTTATGAACTCTAGTATCTTAGTATGTGCTTTTGGAAAGTGTGGTGTGTGATGGCTAGAGTTTCGAGAGGCCGAGGTCGAGACTGAGGTAGATGTTGTGGTCGTGGTGGTCGAGGACGTGGTCGTGGTGGTCGAGGACGTGGTCAGGGACGTGTGAGAAAGTCTTTCGAGTGGGTGGCACAAAGTGTGTCGCATGAGCAGGTGGCTGATTCGCAGACCTATCAGGAGGGATAAGTGGGAAATGTTAGTGTGACGGTGAGTGTTTCCGGTGCCAGTGGTGGTGCGGGAGAGCTTGTGCCGCAGGAGACCCAGGTGGGGGTCTACTGTAGGAAGAGCCCAAGATCCTGGGGGTTCTGCTGTAGGTGGAGCCCAAGATCTAGATGATCATTTGGCAAAGATGTTAGCCTTGATTTTAGAATGGTTACTGGGCGCGGTACCAGTGCAGGTTCCAGTAGTGATTCCGTTGGCAGAGGAGCATCCGGCTTATCTGGTGATGTTGAACCAGATGGTGAGCATCATCACCTTGTTCTTCTCGGGCAGAGGGGGACCTGAGGTAGCTGATGAGTGGAGGATGAGGGTGAAGCGTAGATTTTTCTATATCAGGTGCCCTGATGAGTACCAGGTGGATCTAGCGGTACATTTCTTGGATGGTGATACTCATCTCTGGTGGAGACGTCTTGAGGCCAGGAGGAGGCGGTCAGTGTAGACTTGGGGAGAATTCTTGGTTGAGTTTAATGCGAGGTATGTTCCTCAGGAGACAGTGGATCAGTTGGAGACGCAGTTCTTTGAGCTAGTTTAGGGAGATCGGTCGGTGCGCGACTACCATGTTGAGTTTGGCAAGCTCGTTGTCTATGCAGGTAGAAGCATGGCGAATAAGCAGGCGCATGTGCAGAGGTCCTTGGGAGGACTGAAGCTGGGGTTGAGGATGTCGTGCAGAGTTTCCAAGTTTGCCTCGAGGGCTGAATTTGTTAAGGATGCGGTATCAATCGAGGAGGATCAGAGAGAGAAAATCGAGGATTGAGTTGAGTTCCTTTTATGTTTTCAGTTTCAGAGTTTTAGCTTTTGCTATGATGTTTTTGGATTTTGTATTTTCGTTTGGTGTTGGAACGATTATTACAATTTGAAATTTATAAGATGAATATTTCTTATATCTTTGGCTTCTGGTGTGATGGTGTTTCAATTTGGTGTCGATCGACACCTATGATGGTGTTGAGTGTTGTGGAGAGTCTTGAATGGAAGTTTTATGAGGAGTTAGATTTGTCTATTTTTGAATGACTCTAGTGGAACACCCTGTGTGATTGGGTTGTTCAAGAAGATTGGTCATGAGGTGATGATATTTCGGGTTAGGGAATATCAATTTTGGAACCACACGAGGTAGTTCTAGTCGATAGATGTTTATAGACGTTTCAAAAATTATTACTCTATGGGATGAGGATTTCCCCGGATAACTCATTGGAAGATGATGATTTCTCTAGAGGGATGAGGATTTCTCTGTATACTTATTTGGGATGAGGATTTCCTAATATAAGTAGTGAGAGATGAGGATTTCTCTCGAGGGGATGAGTATTTCCCTGTATACCGATAGCTCAAAGGATGTGTTCCTGCGAGTGTGAGGGTTAAGGAAATGAGTTAAGAGTAATTAATGTCTGAACGTGGTTATAAGCATGAAACTGGATGTGAGCCTCAGAGATCAGGAGAGATGATCTCGAGTGGTGCTGTATAGATTAGGTCAGGAGTTGGTTTATGGTAGACGGGTTTGAAGTATTTAAGTTGAGCTCGAGTGGTGTTGGCCGTGTTAGGTTAGAAGTTGACCTGTAGTAGATAATTTTGAGGGAATCAAAGGACTCTAGTGGACACTGTAGGTATTTAGGTTGTTAGAGGTGACCGGTGGTTTGGTCATGTTTGAGATGATATTCTGGCTTGGGAATATAAGGTTTGGATCGCAGGAGGCAGTTCTAATCGTTGATGTTTATAGGCGTTTAGAACTTATTGCTCTAGGGGCCATTGTGTCCCCGAATAACTTATTTAGTTTTGAGATGACGAGTTCTCCAGAGGGATGAGAATTCCCCCGTATACTTATTTGGGATGAGGATTTCTCAGTATAAGTAGTAAGAGATAAGGATTTCTCTCGAGGGGGGTGAGTATTTCCATGTGTACCGATAGCTCAAAAGATGTGTTCCTGAGAGTGTGAGGGTTGAGAAAATGAATTAAGAGTAATAAACGTTCGTATAAACATAGGGTTAGAGATGAGTTTTAGAGGTCAAGAGAGGATCTCGAGAAGTGTTGGTTGTGTTGGCCAGGTGTTTGGTCAGAGTGGAGATGATATTCCAGAGTATGGAATCGCAAGATAGTATCACGAGAGGTAGTTCTAGTCAACAGGTGTTTATAAGCATATGAATTGATTACTCTAAGGGAAGTGTTTTTCCCTATATATCCAGAGCTTAAGAGAGACGTCCCGAGAGTGGAGTGGTACCGGCATCGATAACTCAAGGGATTTGTTCCCGAGAGTATGAGAATTGTCGGGATAAGTATGGGTAATCAATGTCTGATCATGGCATAAGCATGAGACTAGATATAGACCTCGAAGGGCAGAGGTGTGATCCTAAGTGACACGGCGGTGGGTCGTGATTTTGGGTCTTAGTGACCAGTAAGTGAGGATTCGAGGACGAATCCATTGTTAGTGGGGGAGAATTGCAACGACCGCAAAACAGAATTAGGGATTTTTAGTGGTGTTGATCGACACCATGGGTGTGTGTTGATCAACACAAGGTTTCCTGAACTTGGATTGGTGATATTTTGGTTTTGGAGAAAGTGGATAGTCATTTTGATATGTGTCTTATGAGTTATGGCAGTTTTCTCGTGAGTGATATGTGCATTTCCGTGTTTTGATCAATCCACTTGGGAAGCATTTACCCGGCGATTCAAAAGGGTTTAAGAGATGATCTATATATCGTTGGAAAAATCTTGCTATCTAGATTTCAGATTGGGTTTCCATGTGAAATATCTTGCTGTCTAGATTTCCGATTGGATTTCAGATTCAAAAGTCAGCGAGTCGGTTCTGTTTTTTCAGGGAATCTAATTTGGTTTAGTGGAAACCCTAGTTATGAGTTCTAGGTGATAGAGAAGGCGAACCAGTAGGTTCTAGGCTTGAGAGAGGCTCTGTGTTCGTGTCTCGTGTTATTCATTTCGTTGTGATTTTTTATAGGACCCATATTATATTGTTAAATCATATTTAGCAATGTTCTGCAAAAATAAAAAAATGAACGGATAATATTAAAACATTATCCATTTATAATGTATATATCTTTGTAACATTTTCAGAATACCATAAATTGAGAGTTTTTTAAGGGTGAAACCTTCAAATTCTAAACTTTAAAAAGAGTTTTGACTCTAACAAACCTTAAATCCTAAAAAATAAACCATAACATAACATAGTTAACCCAAATATAAATGATATAGCGAATCAATAATACTCTCTATGTTTCAAACTAATTTTTGTTTAAAGTTTTTACACACAAATTCAGAAAACAATTGAAAATGTTTTTTATCTCTAATTATTATATTTGTTTATTTGATATAAGTAACTAATAAGGTATAAAAGATAAAGACAAAAACAGAAAATTAATACTAAAAATATAAAACGACAACTGATATGTGACGCACCCATACTTTTTTTAAAACTAATTAATTATCTCGGATTATTATTCCCATAAATTATAATTCTCAAAGCCAAATTAAACCAATTACACTACACCAAACAAATCAACATAAACCAGCGGAAACAAAACCGTTGAAACCAAGCATTTAACCAATTCCATTAGTTCTAGCAACCTAAACCATGTTCTAAACACAAAGAAAATAAACACATAACCAAATCCCTAGATCATTCTCCTCTTCATAGCAATGATTCCATGATCACAATATTTACCTACAATACATGGAAAAACGAGTTGCGTGAGTATTATCACAAATACTCACGGAGACCTATCACTCAGACTCAATAAAACTAATAATATACAAAACAGCACACAATAACCAATCACACAAACAACAAAAATCCACTTGTGTAGATCAACGAAACGTGTGTCGATCAACACTCGGCTGCAGAACATTGGACTCGAACTTTCTCATCTTTAGTCCGAATCCGATCAGCCACAATTCACAAACCCTGCATCATAACGTCAACATACACATTCCAAATCTCAATAACACATAGAACAACAAGTTCAAATCAATCAATCCATAGAATTCGCATCTATATCATCCTAAATCACCCAGAAGCCATGGTCACACACTCACCTTGACAAAACGGGAAAGGTGACTCGCAGCATGGTTTACCAATAATGTAGTGTCGATCGACACCTTCTCTAAAACATGATTCTTATGTGTATCAAATACACATCATTTGATCATTACATTAATGATCATTCCCATATAAAGTAAATCCAGTTTGCTTAGGTGTGTGACCCTGTAGGATCATATAATACTAGTAATGAGTTCATAACTCATAGATCATCAGCGGCTTCTAGCAAAACGTCATGACCACCTAGTATCATATGAATGTCTGATCTCGACAGTACAACTATCACTAGAGTAAATACAAGTGTTATTTCAGGACATTCCCAACAATTCAGACTTATTTGCTCAAGGATATTCAGACTTATTTGCGAAATTGTCAAGTATGTCAGCGTTGTAAATATGAAACGGCTGCTTCTCCAGGTCTGTTACAACCCCTCCTAAGACCCAAATCCATTTGGACTTAATTATCTGTGGATTTTATTGATGGATTACCCTCTTCATTCGGCTATACGGTTATCTTGGTTGTTGTGGATCGACTCAGTAAAGCTGCTCATTTTGTTGCCTTAGCTCATTCTTATACGGCTTTAACGGTGGCTCAAGCTTTTATGGATCATATATTCAGGTTACATGGATGTCTGAAATCGATTGTGAGTGACAGAGACGTGGTATTCCTGAGTGATTTTTGGCTGGAGCTCTTCGCATTGCAAGGAGTGTCTCTCAAGTTCTCCAGTGCTTACCACCCAGAAACGGACGGCCAAACAAAGGTGGTTAATCGATGCTTGGAAACTTACCTTAGATGCATGTGTAGTGATCGACCGAAAGTTTGGAGTAAGTGGTTGCCAATGGCGGAGTATTGGTACAACACCACTTTCCATTCTACTACTCAAAGTACACCATTTGAAGTGGTGTATGGTCAGGCACCGCCTATTCACTTACCTTATTTACCAGGTGAATCAAAGGTGGCAGTAGTGGCTCGTTGTCTTCAAGAAAGGGAAATCATGTTATTGATTCTCAAATTTCATCTCTTAAGGGCACAACATAAAAAAAATGGCTAAGTATGAAAACGACCGCAAGGTCAACATGTTAAATGAAGTCAATCCAGTTAACAGAGGGGTGCACGAGGTCAAAATAGAATATGGCAACGACGTCAGAAAGCTTAAGTTTTGGCGCAGCGACGAGGTCGACAAAGCAAAGTCTTAACTGAAAAGGGTGCTCAACGAGTTCAAGAATACAAAAAGCTCACCGACGTCAGGCCCAAAAGTATTGGCGAGGTGGGCCAAATCCAAAAAGCCTTCAAGGTACTTGATCGAACTTGCCAGCGAGGCCCACGACGTGAGATTGACCTAGTCGCCAGACAAATAAGGGAAAATCCCAAGAGATTGGGGAGTTTTCATTATCTCTTTAAAGGTTGACCTAGCCAACCTAGCCGACCTTGCATACTATATATACTTGTACAAAAACCCTTGAAAGGGGATCTGCAACTTGTTACACAAAAATCAATAAAAGCTTTCTTTACAACAATTGCAACTTACGTTCCTGAGCTTTAACCTAGAGATCTATTTCCCTTCATAAACCCTTGGCAAATCTAGTTGTGTTAGTTTTGACTCCCACAACCATCTATTGTGCAAGATGTTTTGATCAAAGAACTAGAGATTATCTTGGAGAGGATGATGGTTCAACGTCAAGGCAAAGCCGCTACTAAGCTTTTGGTGAAATGGTCCCATTTACCTGTCGAAGAAGCTACTTTGGAAGTTTCCTCAGTTTGAACCTTGAGGTCAAGGTCTTTGGAAAAGGGGAGATGTGTTGCAGTAAAAGGAGTATGGGGTAGAAAATGTGAAGAGTGAAGAAGTAAAGGACCAGAAGTATAAAGACCGAAGAATTAAGGACTTAAATAGAAAATAATGAAAAGAGAAAGAAGATAAAGATCAATACGAGCAATTGTTTTTAGCTTATTCATATCTGTAACAAACTTTGTTGTTTCTTCTTAGTTTGTGGATATTTTCTCTCAGAATCTGTAAATCTTGCTTAGCTAATTCGTTCTCAGGTTGAGGAATTAGCGAAGTAAGTATCAATTCTTTGTTTCATGAACATTGGGTTGGTTAGTGATTGAATTTGTTGTTTGATTCGTGATTTGCGTTATTACAGTGGCGACAACGGTAGAAGACGGAGCTCCATCAATGATAGAAGGAGAAGCCAGGGCGGTGTCGATGTTGGTCGCAGCACTCGCCGGAGTTTCAACGGCGGTAGAAGTAGATCACAATCTCCTCCGCTTGTGTGGTTGGAAGAGATTGGGCCAAAACAACATGATTGTCTATGGGCCCAGTATTGTTTATTAATTCCAAATCCAAAAGCTTAGAGTTCTCTGAATGAGAAGCCCAAAGATTTAACATTTCATGATCATCTTCTTCATCGCTTCCTACGTGTTGCTTGTAAGGAAACTCTGTTTCCATAAATTTGACATCACGGGAGACAAAAAATTCATGCTTTTCTAAGTCATAAAGCCGCCACCCCTTTTGACCGTGTGGATAACCAACAAAAATGCATCGTCTTGCTCTTGAATCAAATTTATCCCCTTTTGATTGTGAGCATAGCACAAAGAACCAAAGACGCGCAAGTGATTTAACGGAGGCGAAGCTTGATATAGTTTCTCATATGGCGTCTTGCCATTTAAAACTGACGAGGGCGTACGGTTAATCAAATAACCGGCAGTTAAGATGCATTCTCCCCAAAACAAGATCGGTAAATGAGCTTGAAAGCGGAGAGCTCGAGCAACATTGAGGATGTGACGATGCTTCCTTTCCACTCTACCATTCTGATTAGGAGTCCCAACACATGAGGTCTCGTGATAAATTCCTTTTTTGACGAAAGAAAGAAGCAAGACACATGAATTCGAAATTTGTTTAGCGCGGAAACATGTATCACAAGCCTTATTCGAAATCGGAAGCCAAAGCTCGTATGACTCGACGCGAGTTGAGACAGCCGCAAGAGACTCTATACCGCGAAAGTAAAATGTTCCATCTTCCCGTTTACCAGTCACCATCCTCGTAATGCGGTCTTGTATCACCAGAAACTGATCAGCAAGCTGAACAACGCATCTAATCTCATCCATTAACTGACCCATTGAGATTAAATCGGATTTCATTTCCTCAACATAAAAAACTGACTTCAAAACCAGATGTGAACCAAGGGAAACTGTACCCTCCTTGACTGATATTCGTTCTGTACCATCAACTAATATAACCAAAACCGGAGGCATATCACGCAATTCAAACAGAGAATCAAGTTTTCCTGTCATATGATGCGAAGCACCCGTATCCAAAATCCAAGAAGGTTTAGAGGTCATACCCGTTAGATTTTCTATTGCACCAATACGACCCGCGTTGAGAAGATAAAGGACAGTTTGCCATTGTTCATCAGTGAGTCCAGCTACAGCATCACGATCACGGTCTGTGATGACACGGTTCACATGCGCTGTTGAAGATGATGAAGCTGAGGAGACTGCATTTGCATATACCGGTAAACAATTACGGTCAAGTGGTGCTGATGATGAATTTTTTCCACGTCCTCTTCCTTGTGAAAGTCCTTGTGAAGTACGAGATCGAGTTCGATCTCCCCACTACTCAGGATAACCGAAAATCTCAAAACATGAATCGGAAGGGTGACCAGTGCGATTAGAATGTTTGCACACAATGGAGGTGTAATCTTTCTTTTCATTAGGACGAAATCGTGGTTTGGATTGAACCACAAACGCCACATCTTCTACTTTTTCTTCTTTGATTCTGCTATTTTGTTGTAAATCCTCTTCTTGCCTGACAAGATTGAAGGCTTCTTCTAGAAGCTAGAGCGAATATTTTGAAAACAACGTGCATCTAAGCCGAAGAGGAACTGCTGCAACATATCGTCTTCTTTGTCCCTCTCTTGAAGGGTTGTTAAATTACACTCACATTTCCCACACTTGCAGGTTCGGAGTGGACGGTAATTATAGACTCTGCCCAAATCTGATTTAACCGTCCATAATAAGCTTCGACAGACATCCCTTGTTGTCTACAATTCGCAAGATCAGATTTGATCTGTTGGTTTCGTGGACCACTGGTTACTGCATACTGACGCTTGATGTGGTCCCACAAATCCTTCGCAACATCACGATGCGAAATGTTTGATTTGATGCTTGGATCAATCGTCATCGTTATCCAAGAGACGAGAAGAGCATTCACTGTAAGCCAATCTTCAAAATCAGAAGAAGCTCAGTTGGTTTTGGAATTGTTCCATCTAGGAACCCAAATTTCTCTCGGGAGATGAGAGCTGTTTTGATTCCACATGCCCACTCATCATAGTTCGATCCTCGTAATAAAGGATTGGAGATCACTGCTCCTGGATTATCTGCCGCCGTAAGGTCGTACGGTGAGATGGTACGGCGAACTTTGACTGGATGCGTTGTTGGCGTCGTTGTAGCCATTGATGGTGGTTAAAGATCTGCTTCGATTTAAGAGATTGATTTATGGAAAAAATTGAGAGCTTGTCTCTTATACCATGATACAAGCAACAAAGGCGCAAAAGAATGTTTAGGAATTTTCTGGGTATTCTCAAAAAGTTCGTACAAGGGATTAACCTAGTTTCCTAAGTTACAAAAATCTGAGAAATATATTCAGGAATTACAATTTAATGAGAATCATTCATATAAATGGGAAAGATATCCCAATAATTATCATCTTCACCTTCCTCCAAACCGGTCGTTCATCTTCTTCTCTCCCTCTAAACCCTAACCCAATTCCCTAAACCTAGATTTTCAAGAGAGAGAGGCACTACATTCTTCCTACAATCCAAGAAGAGTGACGATTCAGTGGACGCATCAGATCGGATATTCTCAGCCTTTATCCGTTCTTCGATGGGATTGAGTACTGTAAATTCATCATCACGCAATACCAACCTTTCCAGATTCTCATCCAACCTTTGTTTCCAGCAATCAAGGCCTTCAAGAGCTTCCTTTTCAGTGGCTGTCTCATCTTCCTCACTCTCTACTTCGTCGTCGTCAGAAGCCCTAACTTCAGCAGGTACGTCAGGTTCAAGTGTTCAGCACGATGCAGGCGATTGTGCTCGATGTTCTCTTGATCTTCCCGGATTTTCTTGAGAGGAGCATCAATCCCAGTGATGGCTCTGGTTTAGATGTGGTCATGAGTTTGGACATCACAGTCTTCGTTTTCTTGCTCGTCTCTTCGATCTATGGATTCTCTGCTTGCTTGTTTGGTTTTGTCCCAAGGTTGCCTCTTGTTGCTGATGCTGTTGATAGGCAGCGGCTCTGATTGTGTATGTATGTCCTGTGATTGGATTTTCTCTGTATTCCTGATAATCGAAAAAATAATGTTATTTTTTTATCCATTGAAAGGTTTCTCTGCAGTCTTCCATGGAACTTGAAAGAAGGAGAGTTACGAATATGAAAAACATATCATATAACAATTTTGATTTGATTACTATCCTCATCACATATCTGAAAAAGCAATATGGTGAGGGAAGATCAATTCTGTAACAAACACACACACCAATGTCTAGGCTGCTGTTTACACATCTGCACTCATCTGTCTAATGAAGGGGACAAAGTTGTTCCTCTTATCGACCCTAAAGATCTTCTCGTTCATTCAGAAAAATGTAAAATATCGTACATTGTCCCCATCTGTAGGACATTTCATATATTAAACGGTTAATAATCACCACCACTTTGACCTCACCGGATAAGATACAAGAATGCGCAAATCTCTCACTCATCAAATCGTTCACTTGTCTTTTATCTTGTCGTTCGGATAAGATAAAAGTATTGTCCTCTTCTTAGATAGAAAGCTTAGGAAAGAAAGTACCTGTCTGAGCAGTCCTTCACTGTCTGCCATATCCAGACAGCTGGAATAGAGATGAAAGATTCATTTTGGCTAGTAATAGCAACAGTGAACTCTTCAAGTTTCAGTGGATTACATACATGTTAAAAGAAAACTTCATACGAAGTCTCTTACGGGATATGTAGAGCAGCACTATGGCAAGATAAGACAGAAGCGATGGGATCATTCATAACCATCCATTAGGGCGGTATTATAATAACCTGCAGTTAGTTCAGCAGGTTGTGAAGATGTCTTATACCACCAACTAGATTTTAACCCACGCCAAGCGTGATAATATAAATTTCAGTTTATTGTATAGTAAAAATATATTGTTTTGAATCATACATGCCAAAAAGATATTAGATAAATGATTATGTCCACTAAAAAAATTAATCGGGCGATTTTTGATTCTTGAATGTCTTAATATGATAGGTTTTACGTTTTAAGTGTATACAAAATATAAAAAATAAAAGAAATTGATTTACAATAACAAAACCAAAAAGCGAACATTGTCTTATAATGTATGATAAAAAATGTAATTGAGTTATATATATCTTATATTTACAAAAAAAATATTTTTTTAATAATTCTATAAAATGTTTTTAAACCCAACTTTATCATTGACCAAAATACTATTATATAAATGAGTTAAATCGGTTTGAATTTCTCAATATGGTAATGGATTTGGTAAGTATATATTTTTGTCATCAATGCTCCGCATATATTAAAGATATTGAAAATATGTAAAGATTTCCACCATGACAAATTGAAATTTTTTGATTGGTTGATTTAATTAATGTATTCCTTAAGTTCCTCTTTGAGTGACACCTATGATTAATGTTACTTAAAACTCTCTTTGAATGACACATAAGATTTTTAACTTTTAGTGTCTCCTCAATTAATATATATAGGATTCTTGCAATCAACATTACATAGCTTTTCTCTTCTTCCTGCAAGAATAGCAGCATGACAAATCAACTTCCCACTATACCATTCCTATAATCCGAACCTAATAGCCACTTCCAAAACACAGCTCAAAATCATAATAATGCGAATAGTATATTAGAATCACCATAGATGCTATGATGGGAGAACATACGAGAAAGAAGCGACGGTTATCAGAGAGAAAGCTATCATTGCCCTCCTCAAAGCTATTGTAGCAGCCAGCATCCGGAGGGTCTCTACCTCCCCATTGAGGTCTGCCCTCCTTGGGATGCTACTGCCATCAAGTTTTCCATCCTAAACCAAGTAATATAGTTCACAATCTGGAAAAAAAAACTTTTAATTAACAATCACTCACATGTACTTGTCATGGCATTGAAATTCACTGATTCCAGGAAATTTCCATCTCCCATACTTATGTCTTCAATTACATTCCCAAAATATGGTTCAAAGTTTGAAGAAAAACTGAGCATAAAATCTTCATAGCATTGGACAGCAGTTCGACCCCTGAACAAAGGAGTGGGGGATAGTCATTGTTGGAGAATCCATTCTTATCTCTATAGTATATACCCTTATTCACGTACCCAATCTGGAAATTACAAATGAAAAGGCTGCTGAGCAAACAAATCATCACATAAAGACCCACAAAAAATATAACCTAGTAAGTGTTTGTGCAAAATTTAACCGGATCGAAAGTAAACAGTACTGCGGAATGACGAGAAGAGATTAGCTTTATTGATCAATGATTTTCGATATGAATTACAAAGAATCAATAGGGAAGTCGTAAAGGGAAGATCGTGTCGATCGTTTGTTCCTCGTCGTAGGCAGAGATAGAGCTTGTCACTCTTCGTTGCAGAGACAGAGCTTGTAGCTTGTCGTAGGCAGAGACAGAGCTTGTTACTCATCGTTCCAGAGACGGAGCTTGTAGCTTGTCGTAAAAGGAAGATCGTGTCGATCGTTTGTCCCTCGTTGTAGGAAAAGACGGTACTTGTCTCTTTTATGTGTTTGCAATTGCGCCTTTATAAGGCTACCTACGTACCCAAGGAGGGATCAAATCGCTCGTAGTTCATAGGTGTTTTCGAAGGTCTGATTAGCATGAATCAGAGCTTCGTAGGTGTTGTTGAAAGGATAGAGTTTGTCGCTCGTCGTAGGCACAAACGGTGCTCTTGTCAAGATCAATTAAGAGATCGGAAGGAGATGATCTTGTTGATCGTCGTAGGCACGAACAGAACTTCGCTCTCGTCGTAGGGAACGGCAAGAGTTTTTATATCTAGGGTTTTTGCATGTATCTTGTGAACCCTCGTCCTTGCCTTGGGGCTTCCAATATATAGACTTCGTAAATCCTAATCTTTCGTAGACTGGGCTTGTCGCTGGTCCTACTTATTTTAGGAGAGGGACGTCATGTCGGTCCTTTACGCGTTTCCCTTAGGAACAAGAACCAGACAGGTCTGTGACCTTGCTAAACCGGTGTTTGTTAATGAACCGATGTTAGGGTCATCGGTTGGTCAATAAACCGGACCTCGACATTGGAATACTGTTGGGAAGTGTCAACATTTGTGACCTTTATGACTGCAGTGACATGCTCAGTTCCATGAACTGTGACATGGTCAATGCCATGACATGTGACTTCATAGTCAATCCTAGAGACTGCCTAATTCTTCTTATAGCAGGGAATGAGCAGGGTCCTATTGAGCAGGTCATTAACCTGCCTAACGTAGGCACTTCCAAAACCTCTTTGAAGCATATAATTAGTAGCGACATACGATCCAGGTCATGAACCTGCCTAATTCTTAACCCATGAACTAGGTTATAGTGATGACGTGCAGATGAATTTATTTTACCCAACAATTTGCCCCCTACTCTGCAATTTATAAATTATAATATGTAGAATATTAAACGTTGTTGAATGTACCTGTGTAGAGTCGTAACCTCTGCAATTTTTATTCTGTCGACATTCGAACGAATAGCGAAGGTCGTAACCTTGCCAATTCTTATTCTGTCGACATTTGAACGTTACTTTGCGAAAAGTGAAGGTCGTAACCTTGCTAATTCTTATTCCGTTGACATTTGAACGTTACTTTGCGAATAGCAAAGGTTGTAACCTCGCTAATTCTTATTCCGTTGACATTCGAACGTTACTTTGCGAATAGCGAAGGTCGTAACCTCGCCAATTCTTTTTATTTTTTGGTTTAGTAGATATAATGTAGTAATACAAATATTTTATCTTTTTCTTCTTGTGGCAGGTCCATGATGTGCCTTGTCATATTTTAGATAAAATGACATACATAGACCAGAGGCAGGTGATTTACCTGGTCGACTTGATGTACCAAAGACAGGAAATTTACTTGGTCGACGTGATATTCCAAAGACATGTAATTTACCTGGTCGACGTAATGTACGAAAGGCAGGTAATTTACCTGGTCGATGTGATGTATTAGGCGATGACAAACATTATATATTGGTCATGAGAAATCATGTGGTCTTCTCTTTCTCTTCTGAAACATTATTTTCTCTTTTTATCTGTGGTATATAAATGAGCAACGAATGTTATGGTAGTTCCAACAAAAGAATCGGCACGTCATGACTTTTCCCCTCTCTCTCCTCCGTGTCATGGCCACGTTTTTGAGACACAGAAGGTAGGTTCCACTTGCTTATATTCTTTTCACTTTATTGCACTTGGTAATGTGCCTTCTCTTTTAATCTTCATTCTTTATTATTTTGCCTCTTGCTATTTAGTTGCGAGGACCCAATTGCAAAGAAAAAATATTATTTTTCTTTTTACCACATGTTCGTGACTTGCTTTTTATGTTGAAATCTTTTTTATTGATTTTTAAATCCATATGATTTGATTTTGAAATCAATGGATTTGCTAATTCTACATGAATTTCAAAATCCATCAAAATACCAAAACCAATAAACCCCCCTTAAATAGCCCAGGCCAGCCCTGCCTATGTGCATCACACAACTATGTGATCAAAGATGTAAGTTTTTATTTGCCAACAAAAAATTGGGTTTGTTGCAGCACATAAATAATATAATAATAAATAATTTTATTTTAAATTACTTACTAATAAATGATATAAAATATGTGGTTTAGCATCATTTATATTAATTGGTGTCGTTGTTGGCTTGTTTTATGTAAGATATTTAGTTGAAAACGATTTTTAATAAAGAAAACATATAAAATAAAGCAAAATTTAGGAAAAGAAAAATAGCAAACTATGTAATTAAAAATAGAAACGGCCATAATTCTATCATTATATATAGGTAGAGGTTTATCATATGTATATATATGGAGAACATAAATAATTGACCATTGATAAAAGGAGAACTATATCAAAATTAGGAAAAAAATAAAGAGCAAACTCTTCTTTTTTCAAATTATATATGAATCTATAATTTTAATTACTATATTATCTAAGTTATGATTTGAAATAAAAAATATAGCATGCTTTTCTCAAAAATATTTTTTAAACATAACTATTTTCTATAAATCAAATAATTCTCTCATCGCGAGAGTTTTAATCTAGTAATTATATATTCTTCAAACAATTAGATTTCATGAATTTTGGATCCATACTTAGAAACAAAGAAAATTAATTCCAAGGACCAATTCAAGCATTGTCGTTACTTAAATTATAGGGAATATAATTACAAAAACACAAAAAAAAAATTGACTATTGAGTATAGACTTAATAATCACCACCAATTAAATTGGCCAATAGCGAGGTTGGCTAGAAAGAAAAACATAAGGACTTGATTTCCACAAGTCTAAATGAACCGGTCTTTTATTACCAACTAGAATAAGACCGTCGCGATGCGAAGAGTATTTTATATATAGTTAATAGTTATGTTTAAAGAATGTTTGGAGAAGAAGTATTGTGACACCCCGGTTTCAGAGCATATGTGGTATATGCGGATTTATGTAGAGAGACTTAAAAAAATTGATTTGGCTACCTATATCACCAAAGTGCGCTTATCTTTTCGGTCACAGGTCTTGATAGAACTCCATAATTAAGCGTGCTTGAGCTGAAGTAGTTTCAAGATGGGTGACCTACTGGGAAGTCATTTCCAGTATCGTGTGAGTGAGGACAAAACACGGGGAGAGATCGCGTGATGATTTGCAGGATTAGTAAACAAGACTTCTGAGCCTCCCGGACTAACGTACCGACCCTTGAACATGGTGGGCCCATGGGCATGAGAGTAAACGGGGGCCCATGGGAGGGGCGGTCGGGGCGGTACAAGTTGTATCACAGCGAACCCTGATATTTGTGAAGAGTCAGACTGCCGGGGGTAACGATCTTCGTATATGCAACGAGGACGTTGCGATTTGTTATTGGAGGTGATTGTGACACCCCGGTTTTAGAGCATATGTGGTATATGCGGAGAAACTTAAAAGAATTGATTTGGCTACCTATGTCACCAAAGTGCACTTATCTTTTCGGTCAGAGGTCTTGAGAGAACTCTAGAATTAAGCGTGCTTGAGCTGGAG
Source organism: Draba incana (assembly GCA_963576765.1). Lineage (NCBI taxonomy): Eukaryota > Viridiplantae > Streptophyta > Magnoliopsida > Brassicales > Brassicaceae > Draba > Draba incana. The sequence goes on along the minus strand of OY755203.1, from coordinate 21,595,156 downwards.
TAGTTTCAAGATGGGTGACCTATTGGGAAGTCATTTCCAATATCGTGTGAGTGAGGACAAAGCACGGGGAGAGGTCGCGTGGCAATTTGCAGGGTTAGTAAACAAGACTTCCGAGCCTCCCGGACTAACGCACCGACCCTCGGACATGGTGGGCCCACGGGCCTGAGAGTGGACGAGGGCCCATGGGAGGGGCGGTCGGGGCATTATATGGAATATCCTGTGTGGACCACATGAGGTAGTCTAATCTTAGATATTTATAGGCGTTCTAGAATTTATTGCTAGTAACTCATTATTGGAGACAGAGGTTTTCCTGAGTATTTACCTGGGAAGGTGGTTTCCAGTGTAAGTACAGAGAGACGGTGGTACTCTCTAGGGGACGGTGGTTTCTCTGTGTACTTATTTGGGATGGTGGTTTCAAGTATAAGTGCTGAGAGACGGTGGTACTCTCTAGGGGACGGTGGTTTCCCTGTGTGCTTATTTGGGACGGTGGTTCCCGTATAAGTACTAAAATATGGTGGTTCTCTTGAGGGGACGGTGGTTTCCCTGGTTGGTATGAGCTTAAAGGATGTGTTCCTGAGAGTAAGTGTACGTGGTAATGAGTTATGGGTAATAAATGTCTAGGAACGTGCGTATAAATATGAGATTAGGGGTGAGCCTTTGAGATTAAGTGAGAATCTCTAGTGGTATTGGCCGGTTGGGTCATGAGTTTTGGCCTATGATAAACGTTTTATGTGGGATTCGAGGTCGAATCCAAAGTGGTGGGAGAGAATTGTAACATCCCAAAACCGAAATAGTGTATTTTGGTTAATGTGTCGATCGACACAAGGGGGTGTGTCGATCGACACCAATGTCACATAATCAGTTTTGGTTCGATTTTAATTGTGGTTGTGACTCAGTTTAGCATGGTTAAACCTAGATTATTGTATAAATGCGTTAGACTTAGGGTTGGCCGTGTTTCAGAGCTAGATAATTAATTTTTATGAGGTTTTGTGAGCGAGATTTGGGTGGTTCTTGAGGATTGTTGCAAAGAAGCCCGTTAGGAACCGTTCTCTTCGAGTTTTAGAGGCGTAGGATCATAGTTTATCGTGCTGTTGATCTTTCCAACGTTTTCTAGCCCTGTGAAAGTCTGATTTTTCGTGTTCATCGCTGTCTCGATCCTAGTTTTCGTTTATAGGAAAGATGAGTGTGCGATCGTAGGCTCATCGAAGCCATTAGTTAGTTTTTGATGATGGTTTGTGGTGATTTGTGATGATTGTGTGGAGTTGTGATGATTTTAGTGGTTAAATCGTGTTTCTTATGTCTTGTGAATGTGATATTTTGTGCAGGTTCGGTTCTGGGAATTTTATGAACGAGCCATGAGAGGAGAGACTTGTTCTGCGATTTCTACGACCAAAATTTGGAGCAACCCCTAGTGATAGTGTTGATTAACACCTCAGTGTTGTTGGTTTCGATTGACATAGAGAGGAGCGTTGATCGACACCAGAGTAGAAATTGTGTAGAAATTGTTTGTGTCTGATAATTTCTTACTGGTTGTTGTGTGATCATGATTGATTAATGGTTGAGATGTACTTAGCATGTTGGGGAAATGACCGTCTCACTAAATATTTGTGATAATACTTACACAACTCTTATTTTCATGTGTTGCGGGTAAAAGAAATGTGTGATCGCGAAATCATGGCCAGAGGAGAGGATGATAGGATTGTTTATTGCTTTGTTTAGTTCTAGAGAACCTGGTGTTTAGGTTGCTAGAGTTTCTTTGAATATTGATTTTCTAGATATTGATTTGTTGAATGATTATTGGTTTATTTATTGGATTATTCTTGAGAATTTCCTTAATTGTCAAAATAGCCGTAGAGGGTTAATATTTATGGGAATGTTAACTCAGGTTATTTAATTTTAAAAAAAAGTTTGGTTGTTTTAACCTTAATCTCCTCTATTATGCCCGAAGGATGAACCTTACTCTATTCTGCCTGTAGGTTGAACCTTATACATTTTGACTCCATGAGTCCTTCCAGCAGTTTACTCTACCACTAGGTCTTCATGCCACTTTTTCAGACCAAACACAACCAAGGCAGAACGTATGTCCATACATAAGCCCTATGCAAATATATAATTCTGGTGGCCTTGTGAATTGACTATCTTAACATTTTAATATTCATTCTACTCTATAGTCTTTCTTACAGTTCACAAGCAATATTTCTACTTCCATTTTAACCTATTTTTTAATACCTCTACGTTCTCAAACAATAGCCAAAGTATTTCACACAATACCTTTGCCCCGTATGGTCAGCCCCAGATAAACATGGCTACCCCAATACGTTACCCATGACACATATATGGTCGTACGGAAGCTGTCTGTCGAGAAATACACACATAAGATTATCCGTTAATTGTGGAAGACTCAGATACCAAATTGTATTCCCATTCGATATATGTCCTTCCTCTAACACCGGATTGTAAAAGTCTTAGCTTGAGTTTGCTTGAACCTCTCGAGCGCTTCTCAAACTAATCTTACCAATAGACTTATTGTTGGTTTGACTAAGAAACGATTGAACAACATATACATTTGCTCGTCCCAGTCCTGTCTGGGTAATTTACCCTAATGGTAAAGGAACCTGGCAAACAAGCGAACCACCGAGTTAAGACATTTCTCACGATCAAAGTCCTTATTTTAGTTATACTTATCCATCTAATGAGTGTAACGCCCCCGATCAGAATCTAAACGGAGACGCCACTGAGGAACACCTAAGTGCCCGATCAGAGGTTCACGGAAAACATCCAAATGCCCTAGACTAGACACTTAGGCATCCGTCCCTATAAAACACAACTCAAGGCTTGCTAACCCAAGCTATATTCGATAGTTGGATCGTCCAGACAGAACAAAGTATCATATGAAACCCGAGTTATTTAAAACCATTCTTTTATTATCTATACTTAAGATTTTAAATGGATACAAATCATATATTCGATCCTGAGTCTAACACTCCGATATATTTATATACATAATAAGCATTACTCCTTTACACAAGCAAGAAAATCTATCACTGATTTATCCTAAAGTTCTGTATTGTGCTCCCAAGGGTCTACCCGCTAAAGGTCACTTGAGCACTAGTTGCCTAGTGAGTCTAGGCTCCCCTAACAGTCAATAATATATATTCCCAACCTAAAACCCAAAATAACAATCAACAATCAACAATCAAATGCATGCATAATTAAACATGAACAGTTTATGACATGCATTAACATTTTTCAATTCCACAAAGGCCTTACGTGTTGTCAATTCCCATTAAGTGTATCCATCACATGTAACCCAAGCATCTTTTAGTCCATAGCCACACAGGCTATGACTTAGGATCCTTAAACAATTCCTGTGGCCATACTAATACGCTACCACATCGGGAATTCTGCATCGATCACTATGCAGTACACGGCCCCAGGCTGCAATCTCGTCTCTCCATGTCTTCGTGACTTTAAATCATCACTCCTTAGTAGTAGGTTAAGTCACGGATAAAGGGATTGATCAACCGTGCACATAACAAGTTTATATAATTTATGAATCTAACATGCATGCGTATAAACTTGTAAACAATTTTGCTTAGGTTCATTTTTAACACTTTGCAATTTTAGCGGATAATTATATGAACCTCTATTACGGTTAAATAAACAAGCAACGTGTGTTCTACTCATCTAACACACGAACAAACATCACCAAGACTGACCTTAGAAAGAGAAGTATGCGAATCTGCTTAAGGCTTTCTACTCTCGGAATTTTGCCTTAGGTTCGGACTTGTTTCCTAGCATATACGAACAACACCTTCCTCACACTAACCTTATCGAGACTCACTCAAATAAAAACTCACAAGAATTATGGAAACCAAAGGCTAATCTCTCGAGATTTTAGTGCAGAAGGGACATAACTCTAAGGAAAAACTCGGACAGAAGGTTGGAATAAGGGGAATTTGGGACCTGTTGTGATGGGAAGAAAAAAATGAGCACAAGGGAGAGCCTATTTATAGCTGGTGATCAGAACAAGAGGCGGCATGTGTGCTTGACACCTGTCGGCACACGTGTCATGCTACAATAATGCTCTTTAGCGCTGACATGTGTTAGACACGTGTCAGTTCCAAGCCATGCACCGACTCTGACACATGTCAGGCTTAAAGGAGCTCTGACGTGGCTAAAGGTTAACCACAAAATTGCCCTGGTCGCAGCTCAGTATTTCCCTCGGGTCAGCCTCATGCTGGCCTCGGGCGGTCTCGACTCGCGGTATATACTCTCTTAACCCACGGTACGTACCCACTGTCCCGCGACAATTCCCTCTACCCAACTTATTTTTTTCCTGATTTCTTATGATGGAACTTCCTTTCTATTTCTTAAGTGTCCGTTCCATCACGTTTGGCCTTCGGTCTCGGACCTTTACTCAACTGGCCGGCCATAACCAGTGAACGGGTCATTACAATGAGTCCCCATAGGTAAGCACAATGTTACATAAGTTAATATCTCATTCCACCTTGCGGTAGCATAGTTTCTGCGTAACAAAACCTATGAACAAGTACTTCCACAACTTAGACAATCCTTACTTGATCGTCTATCTTACCATAGCTCTATTTCCATTATTTAGAGATGATCGATCGAGTCATTTACTAAAGACTGCGATCGGGTCAATACTTGGCTCATGGTAGCTCCCTAAAAGGGTATAGCTATGCCTATGCAAGACTCAATACGGAAATGACAGTAAACCATCATTTCACACTTCCTAAACAATCCTGACAATATGAAATGTGATTAGGACTATAGAACTCCCAGAGCTCTTGTCCTTCTCATTAAACAACGAGTCATTCTTGCCTTAGCCTTAACTACGACAAGTTTTCCCGAGCATATGGTTGAGATCCCATGGCGTGTCCTTGGTGCATGTATTCAATCCATAGCCAAAATATCCATAGATCAAGTCTATGTCTAGACCATATACCATGAACACCTACAAGTCCTTAGTTGAATCACCATATATTCAACCGGATGCTCTGTCATTGTGCCTATGGCTAAGCTTAAGCTTATCCTTACAGCATTATGCTGGTTTCGGATAGAGATCGTTATTGATCCCAGACCAAAACCTTACCAATCCATGGACAGGTGCTTTCTAGGTTAACATTGATGCGATCTCTGCTTCTACACTGCCCGTACTGACCTTTGACAAGATGAACCGAGGCAACTCCGAGGCCTTAGCGGTATCATCTCCAGATCCTTATATTATACCAACATAACCAATACTTGAACCCTTCATATACCGGACCATCTTTCGTTCTATCGTACCGCGTACGTACGGATCCCATCCATTTCTTCATACCACGGACCACCTGAATTGTCAATCATCATCCCATCGTGTACGTATGAATCACGGTTCGTCGTGATCCATCATCATACCGCGGCCGTATGAATGACCCTCCATCCCTTCGTAAACATACATATGGATCTCGTATCCGTACGCACTAGTTACAGATCTCAGATCTATACGCACTACTTACGTACATAGATCAAGCCCTTGGCTGGTTTCCATAACCATGCCGAGTTTTTCTCGAGCCATATCTACTCTACCCTTAACCCATACTACATGAAAATTAAAATGGAGAAAAGAAGAAAGAAATATATTAAGTACGGATCGCGCCTTACCTTGGCTCTGAACCGCTCTCCTAGGAACTTGGGGCGTTGAGTTTCTTCTCAAGCTCCTTCTTATTCTTTAGCTCCTAAGCGTTTCTCTTTGGCTCTGGAGTTTAAAATATTTTTGGTGGTGTAGAATAATGAGCACTTCTTGCTCTCTATTTATACACCACCTAATGCCCTAGGAGAATATTCACTTTCCTTATTTTTCTCCACCTCCTTACTATATGGGCCAAGCCCGCATGATTCTTTCCTTTTCTCCTCTTTAAGTCGTCTGCCACCTCCTTTACTTAGTCACCTAGTTTTTGCCTCTTCTTCCAGGGAATTCTAGGTTTTCCTTTTTCTTAAAATTCTTACGGGCCTCATAATTTCCCCTATGGCCCAACCCATTAACTCTCCATCACTTTCTCCCAATTTTTACCTCTTTTTAGGCCCATTTACCTTTCATGGGCCAATTATTAGATTTCTATTCTCTAATAATCCACCCACCAACTATTCCTAAGTGCCGAAAAGCTCCTATGTTTTCCTGAACACGGGATTTTACAACATGCCCATTGAAAAAGGAGAAAAAAGGTGAGCAATTTTGGGCATAATTACTCAGTGAGGGAGATCAATCCTGTCCACATGATCCATTTATATAAAAAAAAAAAAATTTAATGAAACATATATACTAAGCTTACAAAAAGTCAAGCAACATTCAACCTAATAACTATCGAGATATCAACATAGCATACATCAGATACTCATTATCACACATCACATTTTATATGTCTGTAGGGGTCGGATTCCACCCCTGCGAGATCGATACAACGACAAGAACGATTCTGCAAAAGTCCAGAAGAAATCCTAAACAGGCTTACAAGGGCCCAATTTGTAATTAGGCCCATAATAGAATTATATCCATATTTAAAATGAGTTTAATTAAAATATGGGCCTAAAAGCTATTTTATGGCTTAACGGGCCAAGACCAAATCTAGCACTTAGACCTAGAATTATTTAGCTATATATAGCTCATTGTATTCACCCATAAAGGGGATCTGCAATTTCTCACAACATCAGTAATAAAGATTTCTTAACAGCTACAACAACGGTCTCTCTACTTTTCTCCATTGTGGTTCACTCAGAAGTCTCGCATTTCTTCTACAACCCTTACAAATTCAATTGTGCGAGTTACGACTCCTACAATTTGGCGCCGACTAAGGGGACTCGCAAGACATTCTTACTCAATAGAATCATGGTGCAATCTACGTAAGCAACATTGCCCGGAGACGACAATAACCAACTCACCGTCGAGCAGCAACGCATCGTTGATGAACAACGCATCACCGAGAAACAACGCATCGCTGAAGAGCAAAGCGTTGCTGAACATAGACACATTGCCAATCAACAGCATCGCGACAACAGAAGCGACGGATCTGGAGACGACAACACTGGAACTGGGGAAACAAAAAACAACACACTGATTGTTCCTGACACTCCAGCAACAGCAGTCACAACAGTGACGTCTGAGTTCCCACTGGTATGAAGACAATGCAAGAGATGCTACTCAAGAAGACATAGGAGCAAGAAAAGACCAATCACGATTCACGCGTTCTCGCAATAGTGAATCGGCTCGGCAACAGAAGAGCAGGTATGTTCAGACAACCCGCAGCATGCATAATTCTGACGTCTCTGGATTTCGCAACTCCAATCAGGCCACCAAGAGGACAATGTCAACCTCTTCCTCCGCCAAGTCAACGTCAAAATTATTTATTAACATAACATATGTGTCGATCGACATGGGCTAAAAACCGAGATAGGGATTTCGGTTTAATAACTTAATTTGAACCGGTTTAATTGCTGGACAATTAGGTTTTCTCACATGCCTATATATATGATATGAGGCACGAAATTGAGAGCAGACTTAGTTGATAGTCACCTCTGAAAACGTAGGATTCCCTAAGAGATCCGATCCAAGGTACTAGCAACCCTGCGGGTTTCAGTTTGTGTGCTTGTGGACTATCAGTAGAGGCATAGCACTTGAGGCGCTAATTGATCTCGAATCCCTGATCTTCTTCCTTTGCTAATCTCCAGGTATATTCGAGATCTGTTCTAGATTCATTGTTTACAAACCTTAGATCCTAGGCTAATTGAATTCTCACTAGGTTGTTTAATAGAGATTAAACCTGTAAAACCTGTGCAAATTCCTTCAGTGGTATCAGAGCCTTAGGGTTTAACTAATGAATCTAAAAGCATATAATTGAATTAGAGAATTCAGATTGAAACATGTGATGTTTAGGATGCTTGCTAGATCAAAATTTTCACTGAAAATCGTTTTGTTAAAAGTTTTCCCGAGACGATCGTGTCGATCGACACAATGGTTGTGTCGATCGACACGGCCTTGCGAAAGGTTAATCGGTTCAATTGGATTAAATCTGTTATCGCCGAGTTTCAGATCCGATCGTGTCGATCGACACAATGGTTGTGTCGATCGACACGGCCTTGTGAGTGGTTAACCGGTTCAATTGGATTGAATCGGTTATCGCGCTTGGTTAGAAATCGATTGAAACTGGTTTATTACGGTTAATTCGATTGGTTGGCGTCGATCAACACAAATGTTATATCGATCGACACCGACCAGTTATCGATTCGGTTCAATTGGATTGACCGGTTATCGCAAATCGAAATTGGTTTGGTCGGTTATCAAAATTGGTTCAATTGGATTGATCGGTTGTCGAAATCAGGTATAGTAGGGTGAGTGTCGATCGACACTAATGTAGTGTCGATCGACACACCACTCAGATTTTGGGTTAGTGAACCTAAGATCTCATAACCGAACAAAATTTCACCCCACTTCTTAGAATTTTTAAAAAAACTTAATTGAAATTAGTCGTTTTAAATAAGATTCTAAACCTTCCTGAATGCATGTATGATATGTGTTAGGATTAAAAGTTCTGTTCCTCAACTAAATATCAAGTATTCTAGATGTCTTCCCGATCTTGTCAGCTGTCAAGACTCGTTTCATTGCGTGATAGGCTTGCAGTGCAAGGTATCTGCAGTTACATGAGTAAGGCAGTAGGTAATTGTGTTGATGGGCTTGCAGTGCATGGCATCAGCTATTACATGACTGAAGAGATTGGTTTACTTGAGTGGGCTATCAGAAGTTCTGGGCCCATAGACATCAGGTGGATAAAACATAAGATGTCTGATCCACAACCAAGAGTTATATTGGATATAATTAGCAAAGTGTTGCTTACCTAGATAGCTAAGATTTGAGTGACAGCCAGTGGCTCACTCAAGTTTTGGTGAAGTGTGGGTCTTGGATCATTATATTCATTTGAGGAAACATTGTTTTGAATATAATGCGAGTCTTCTTATCCTTATTCTCGGAAATCTTCTAATCCTTATAAATATAACAAACACAAGTATATATATGTCTAGGGTCTTCTAGGGATTAGTTTTAGGCAAAATTGCACCTGACATTGGACAAAATTATGTGTCTCGTGATAGACTCCAAAGTGCCTTGTTCAATAATGGCAACAGTCAAGGACAACGGTCCACGAGTATGTTTGGTGTCAGACTTAATTATGTACTTCCTTCATCTCCGAGGCAGTTTGACATATCTTCCAAAGTACAACTCCAAATAATGTTGTGACTCAAAGGGCTATCTTTATGTCTAGTTGCATCAGATTCTAGGTTTATTGGATCCTTCATTCATCTGAAAATTTCTGACGTTTATCTTTTGTCTAAGCTAAGAATAAGCTTTGTCTTGAATATTAAGGACTTGGATTGGCTCCTTTAACTTGGATAAGTTGATGTAGATTGTAAAATAATCATTTTGCTTCTCTTGATAGCTCTTTTGATGATTTAACATGTTAGACCCTTGAAACTACAAATACGAGGAAAAGTTCATTTGTCGGTGTAAAATCTTATTAAATACTTAGAAAATATATTGAAGTAGATAACAAAATTGTTAAAATATGGAGTATATCAATAATCCGAGGAGGGTGTATGCAAAACTATTTAGAAAATGTTGCTTTTTCATTTTTCAAAAAATCTGTTAAGAAAGGTGGGAGTATATGAATAGACTCCAAAGTGTCTTGTTCAGTGCTGGCAACGGTCAGGGAAAATGACCCATGAGTTTGTCTGGTGTCAGACTCAATTATGTACTTGCTTCATCTCCGAGGCAGTTTGACATATCTTCTAAACTACAACTCCAAATAATGTTGTGACTCAAACAGCTATCTTTAAGTCAAGTTTCATATGATTCTAGGTTTATTAGATCCTTCGTTCATTTGAAAATTTCGGACGTATATCTTTTGTCTAAGTTAAGAATAACCTTTGTCTTGAATATTAAAGACTTGGATTGGCTCCTTTGATTTGGATAAGTTGATGTAGAATGTAAAATAATCATTTTACTCATTTACGCAGCCTTTTTGATGATTTAACATGTTAGATCCTTGAAACTACAAATAAGAGGAAAACTTTGTTTTTTGGTGTAAAATCTTATTAAATGCTTTGAAAATATATTGAAGTAGATAACAAAAATTTTATAATATAGAGTATATCAATAATGCGTGGAGGTTGTAAGCAAAACTGTTTAGAGAAGATTGCTTTTTGATTTTTTGAAAAATCAGTTAAGAAATGTGGGAGTAAATGAATAGACTCCAGAGTGCCTTGTTTAGTGCTGGCCACTATCAGGGACAACAATCCATGAGTTTGTCTTAGACTCAATAATGTACTTGCTTCATCTCCGAGGTAGTTTGACATATTTTCCAATCTACAACTCCAAATAACGTTGTGACTCAAAGGGCTATCTTTGTGTCTGGTTGCATATGATTCTAGGTTTATTAGATCCTTCGTTCATCAGTAAATTTTTAACGTATACCATTTGTCTAAGTTAAGAATAAGCTTTGTCTTGAATATTAAAGACTTTGATTGGCTCTTTTGACTTGAATAAGTTGTTGTAGAATGTAAAATAATCATTTTGCTCATATTCTCAGCTTTTTTGATGATTTAATATGTTAGACCCTAGAAACTACAAATATGAGGAAAAATTCCTTTGGTGGTGTAAAATCTTATTAAATGCTTAGAAAACATACTAAAGTAGATAACAAAATTGTTATAATATAGAGTATATCAATAATCCGTGGAGGATGTAAGCAAAACTGTTTAGAGAAGATTGCTTTTTGATTTTTCAAAATATCAGTTAAGAAAGGTGGGAGTACCTTAGTGATAGTTAAATAGTTAGTTCTCAAGTTGTTGGTTCATCAACGTTTATGTCCATCACGAAGTCTTTAATGTTGATGTCACTTTTGAGTTTTACAGCGGTCAGCTTTGCAACGAGTTTTAAGCCCATGACGCGATACTTCGGAATACAGTGCGAAAAAGACTTGAGATGCTTGTAGTAAGCCTCTTCGGCATCGTTCCCTTATAGGATGCTCGGTGTAGAGCAACTTGAATTGTCGCGGGTTTATTCAAGACATCTCTGTTTGAAACTCAGAGCCATACCATAATGATTTCTTCAGCGCCTTGACATACTCTATATTTTACCTATTTTACTATCCATTTCATTATGTTTTATAAGTGTTTTAATAAGGTTTTACACTAAAGAGGTAGTTTTTTCTCGTATTTGTAGTTTTAGAGTCTTAACAAGGAAATTCATCAAAAAAGAGCAGAAAGAGCTTAAAGAGGTGTAGTCTAAGCTACAACAAGTTTCACAAGCCAAAGACTTAGGAGATGTTATTGGATTGGTGATTTTAGTGTATTTTGTTGTAATTGTGTTTAGAATTATTATGATGGGGATTTTTGATGTATTTCACTTGAAAGTATTATGGTAGATTTTGTTGAATAAGTCATGATCCACGTTTGATTATAACCAAAACATAATCAATTAACACAAAATTATTCCGTTTACCCATATTAGATGCTCAAAATACTCTCTATCCAGACGTAGAACACTCTTAAAAATTGCAGAAAACTCAACCAAAAATAAAAAGAGGAATAATTGGAGAAGACTCAAAATCACTAATCCAATAATAAGACTCAAAGAAGAAGGACAATTATCTCTTGGAGAAGATAATAGATTTTTGGAAATAAAAGAACACCTAAAAGTCACGTATTTGGTTTGATCACATTTTACACAAAATAATACATTATAATCTATTATAATCAAAATCCCCTAAAATAAAAGGTAAATTGAATCATTGTTGTTAATCGTTGATCGTGTGTTTTAATCTATTTCCGATTTCTTGAATAGTTCTGTGTTGTGAGCATCGATCGACACCGTGCGACGTGTCGATTGACACCCTTGTTAATGTAGGATGGAGGATAAGCGGACTCTTATGCAGAGGTTCTTGCAACGGCACCGTTTGAGCATTAGGACGCAGTGTCGCGGGTCTATATACGCCTCGAGGGTGGAGTTGGTGGAGCTTGCGGCTTCTATTGAGGAGGATTAGCGTGAGCATACTGATCCTGTGGTTGCCTCATCTGTGGCTATTCCACCAGTGGTTGCTCCTGCAATTCAGCCGAGGAGACAGCAGCAGCAGCAGCATTCTCGGAGTTTTCGGTCTGGCAAAGGCGGCAAGCCTACGCAGAGTCAGAAGAGGAGATTTGATGATGTTTCAGGAGGCGGCCAGAGTGGTCGGAGTTGCTATGGTTGCGAGAGCACTAAGCATCGTGTGGCGAGCTGTCCCAAGAGGGAGGCATCTCGGGATGCCAAGGTGTGTTTTCACTACAGAGAGACAGGGCATATCCGGCCGATGTGTCCCAAGCTACAGTATGGCGGTGGCAGCGGTTCAGCCAGTGGGAGCACAACATGTGGGTCAGTTGGCAGCAGTACAGCCTTTGGGTCAGATTGGACCTGCACCGCGGGTTTATGCACCAACAGAGGTTGGACAGCAGGGATGCGCACAGATCAGAGGTAAAATCTTAGACTCGAACTTCGTAAATTCTTAGTGGTTGAATTATTGTTGTTATGTTCTTTTATTTTGCCTATAATAGTTTTATTAGAGTTTTCAACGTATGTGAATTGTGTAGGGACCTTATTAGTGGGAGGTTTCAAGTCCCACATTCTTTTTAATTCTGAAGCATCGAACTGCTTCATTACATCAGAGCATGCCGAGAGTAGTGGCATCCTGGGCAGTACGGGTGAGCTTTCAGGCTTGGTTAAAGTGACTGGAGCGGGATTCATGGCTACTTTAGGTCGTGCAAGAGCAGTGGATGTTTAGATTGCTATGGAGTCGATGCCAACAAATTTGGTGATTAGTCTGGTGGAGTTGTACGATGTGATTCTGGGAATGGATTGGCTATCATATTACAGAGTATATCTCGACTGTTTTCGAGGCAGAGTCATTTTCGAGCGTGACATAGGGAAGTTAGTGTTTCAGAGTGTGAGACCTACTTCAAGGAGTCTTGTAATCTCGGCTATTCAGGCGGAGCAAATGATAGCGCGGGGTTACGTGGCGTATCTGGCAACTATTTCAATGCTGGAGTCTAGTGGTGAGGTTGCTATTGGGGAGATCTGAGTTGTTCATGATTTTGTGGATGTATTTCAGTCATTGCAGGGATTACCGCGGTCTTGGTCCGATTCTTTCACGATTGAGTTAGAGCCCAGGACAGCTCCGATTTCTAAGGCTCCTTACAGGATGGCTCCAGCAGAGTTATTGAGTAAGGGTTTTGTTCGGCTCAATGTTTCACTATTGGGTGCGCCAATTTCATTTGTGAAGAAGAAGGACGATAGTTTTTGATTGTGTATCAATTTCCGAGGTCTGAACCAAGTTACTATGAAGAACAAGTACCATCTCTCGATGATTGATGAGTTATTGGATCAGTTGAGGGGTGCTACTTGGTTCTCCATGATAAACGTGGCGTCGGGTTATCATCAGATCCCTATAGATGAGGCAAATGTTTGTTAGACAACGTTCAGAATGAGATACGAACATTTCAAGTTTGTAGTCATGCCTTTCGGTTTGAATAATGCGGGGGCGACTTTTATGAGATTGATGAACGACGTGTTTGTTATAATCTTTATTGATGAGATTTTGGTATCAGAGCATATCTTTTCTCAACCATTTGTGAATATCAGACAGAGACGCTGGGTGGAGTTGTTGGCGGATTACGATCTAGAGATTATTTACCATCTGGGTAAGTCCTAACAGAATCATAGTAGAGAACAAGCTGAGGGTGTTTCATGTGTGTATGCTGAGGAAGTGCTTGCATGAGTCAGAAGAGTTAGTGGCTAAGATTCCGGAGGATCTACAACCTGATTTGATGGTTCCGGCATTTCTTGTGAGGATTCTCGAGAGGAGAGAGAAGTACCTGCGCTGGAAGAGGATACCGTTGCTGAGAGTCTTGTGGGACTGTAGCAGTACAGAGGATAAGACTTGGCAGCCCGAGGTAAAGATGAAGTTGAAGTTCAGGATGTGGCTCAACAAGCAGGTCGCAGCTTGAGCTTACTTTTATCTTTGTGGTTCCGGATTTTTGTATTAACATGTTTGCTATTATCTTTTGGTTTCATGTATTTTTCGTTTTGTTGTAGCGATATACATTTTTGGATATTTATAAGATGAAGTTCCTTATTTATTTTCTTGTGTTTTTATAAGATGGGTGGGTCTTATAAGTATTGTGGTATGTTGATCAGTGTGGGTCATGTTTTGGATGATATTTTGGGTGTGGAGTTTAGCCGCGTGGGGCAGATCTAGTCTTAGATGTTTATAGACATTTTAGAATTATTATTCTAGGGACGGTAACGTTCCCGAATAACTCATTACCGTTTTGGGGAGACGCATGGGTCTCTAATGGATCTACGTGTGACGGGTGGATCTCAGTGTAGTATCGCGGTTATACTTATTGATGACGGGTGGGTCTCGGTGTAGTATGGTTAGATGCTTACTTATCTGTAACGTGTGGGTCTTAGTAAAGTATCAAGAGTCGGGTGGGTCTCTTGAGGGGAATGTGTTTCCCGTGTATTTCTTTTGGAGAGCGTGGTTCTTCAGAGACTTATTTGAGATGGGTGGGTCTCAGTATAAGTCTAGAGGGAAAGTGTTTCCCGGTATACCATTGGTGGGAGGTACACTGGTTGCTAAAGGATTTGCCCTAAGAGCAAGATAGTGTGATAATGAGTTTAGAGTAGTTAATGTATGGAAACGTGTGTATAAACATAGGACTAGATAAGAGTTCAGGGCTCGGGTGAGGATCTCCAGTGGTTTTGGCTAAGTGGGGTCAAATTTTTGGTCTTTTGATAAGACGGTTTACGAGATTCGAAGTCGAATCTATATTAGTGGGGGAGAATTGTAACATCTCGAAACTAAATTGTGCGTTCAGGTAAAGGGTCTCGATCGACACCAGGTTTTGGGTGTCGATCGACACCAGTGTTTCGGATAAATTTCGGTTTGCATTAAATTATCTAGTTTGTTGCACGGTTTGGGTGCGCAGCCCTAGATCGAGTTATATAATGTCCCAGCCCCAGTTAGCACGAGTTTTTTAGGGAATCTAGAGAGAAAAATCGTGATTTCAGTGTTCGAGTGAGAATCGAGAAGATTTGTGATCCGTTCTTCATCGTTCTTGTTTGAAGGACTCGTGTGATCATTGGGAGCAGTGAACTCGAGCGTTTGAGGCGTGTGAGATTGTCTCTGTTCGTCGCTGTTCCATTCTCGTTTGCGTTCGATTTTCCTTTTTAATCCGTTTAATCAAGGTGAATGCACGATCGTAGGCTTGTATATGCTAGGATTGATTAACGGTTGATTTAGAAGAATTACGTTAGGTAATTCGTGGTGATTGTACGGTAGAATTGTGTGTGGAAATCGTTGATAATCGTTGATCGTGAGTTTTGATCTGTTTCCGATTTCGTGAAAAGTTCGGTGTTGTGAGCGTCAATCGACACCGTGCGACGTGTCGATCGATACCCTTGTTAATGTAGCGTCGATCGACACCGTGCGATGTGTCGATCGACACTTGTGTTTGTGAAGCGTGGATTGACACCGTGCGATGTGTTGATCGACACCCATGTATTTCATGCGATGATTGTTTTGAATTAATTGTTGTATGCGTACTTAGCCTGTTGATAGGAAGAGTGTTTCACTAAGTATTTATGAAATATTTACGCAACTCTTACTTCCATGTGTTGCAGGTAATAGAAATGTGTGATCGCGGAATCAAGAATAGAAGAGAAGGATGATTAGGGTGTTGTTAGTTTATTTGTCTAAGTCTAGTGAACCTGGTGTTTAGGTTGCTAGTGTTTCTTTTAAAAGTTTGATTATAGAATTGATTTGGTTGCGGATAATTGGTTTAATTATTTTATTGAATCGTTTTATGAGAATTTCTGCAATTGTCTGTGTGACACCCTAGTTTCAGAGCATATATGGTATATGCGGAGAGGCTTTAAAAGAATTGATTTTACTACCTTTATCACCAAAATGCACTTATATTTTTGGTCACAGGTCTTGAAAGAACTCCAGAGTTAAGCATGCTTGAGATGGAATAGTTTCAAGATGGGTGACCTACTGGGAAGTCATTTCCAGCACTGCGTGGTGATTTGCAGGGTCAGTAAACAAGACTTCCGAGTCTCCCGGACTAACGCACCGACAGTCGAACAGGGTGGGCCCACGGGCCAAGAATGGACGTGGAGCCCATGGGTAGGGGCGGTTGGGGCGTTACAAGTGGAATCAGAGAAAACCCTGACAACTATGTGAGTCAGACTGTCAGGGGTTACGATCTTGGTATGCACAACGAGGACGTTGCGATCTGTTAGTGAGGGTGATTGTGACACCCCAGTTTCAGAGCGTATATGGTATATGCGGTATATGCAGAGAGGCTTAAAAAGAATTGATTTTGCTATCTATATCATGAAAGTGCACTTATCTTTTCGGTCACGGGTCTTGAGAGAACTCCAGGGTTAAGCGTGCTTGAGCTGGAATAGTTTCAAGATGGGTGACCTACTGGGAAGTCATTTCCAACAGAGTGTGAGTGAGGTCAAAAACATGAGGAAAGATCGCGTGGTGATTTGGAAGGTCAGTAAACAAGACTTCCGAGACTCCTGGACTAACGCACCGACCGTCTGACAGGGTGGGCCCACGGGCCAAGAATGGACGTGGAGCCCATGGGTAGGGACGGTCAAGGCGTTACAGTCTGATTAGCCGTAGAGAGTTAGTATTTATGGAAATATTAACTCGGGTAATTTAATTAAAAAAAAGTGTTGGTTGTTTCAGCTATATTTTATAATACGTCAAACAAATGACTAATCTAATAACAAAGGATTTTAATGTACTTCTGTGGAATAGACAATTCAATAACAGGGATTTTACTCTGATTTTATAATACATTAAAATCATGACACCAAGACAAAGAATTCTCAAGATATTACATTTTACCAAGTTGGACAGCATTAAAGAGTCTGAAGTTTTGCTATAGACGGTACTTTAAATCAACTTGGGATTTAGTGAGACTTAGCTACAATTCAAGCACTTTGAGTCAGCTTTTTAATGGAGTTGGAATTAAATTATTTGGAGATATGAGGATTTTAAAGTACTTCTGTGGAATACACAATTCAATAACAGGGATTTTACTCTGATTTTATAATACATTAAAATCATGACACCAAGACAAAGAATTCTCAAGATATTACATTTTACCAAGTTGGACAGCATTAAAGAGTCTGAAGTTTTGCTATAGACGGTACTTTAAATCAACTTGGGATTTTATGAGACTTAGCTACAATTCAAGTACTTTGAGTCAGCTTTCTAATGGAGTTGGAATTAAATTATTTGGAGCTGTGAGTAGGAAGATACACTTGAATTACAGAAGACATGTCAAACTGCCTCGATGATGAAGAATGTGCAGAATTGAGTTAAACACCGATTGGACTTAGGAACAGTGCTCGTGACCATTTCTAGCACAAGATGGAGTGTTTTTTAAGCCCATACACTAGGCCAAATCCGTGTCCAATGGGATGATCCATATTTACGCAGTTTTGATAAAAAAGACGTTTTCGCCCAAGTGAAGCCCTAGACCCTAGACCTATATACACTTATTTTTAGCCTCTTGTTTTCGGGTGTACCGAAATAATATAGAGTGTTTAGAGTTTGGGGACAGCCTCCACGATCCCCATTGGGGTTCATCATGGAACTGAGTTTTTAAGAGCTTCCGGTGGAGGATCTCGCTTTGTACTTCGATATAAAGAAGAATCTTCTAATCCTTACTCTTTAATTCAAGTTATTTATCATGATTTCAATGTCTCTTTGCTTTTCTCGTGCACCATGCTTGAGTAATTCAGTTGTTAGGTTTTAGATTTTCAATGAGTTTCAAAATTCGATAATTGATTGATGATTGTTTAGGCATGATTGCTTTATGGTATACCTCGTATTTTACCACTTTTACTATTTATTTTTACTTATATGCTATTTAATAAGCTTTTCTATTAAAAGAGGTAGTTTTCTCGTATATTTTATTTTTAAGAGTCATATAGGTCAAATCATCAAAAGGGTGTAAAAAGAAGAAAAATGAATACTCGTCATCCTACAACAACTTATCAAAGCCAAAAGAGCCAATCCAAGTTCTCAAAGTTCAAAACTTCACAATTTCCCAAGTTAGACAGAAGTTACCCGTCGAAAAGATCAACTCGGACGGAGGATCAAACCTACTTGGACGGAAATGAAATTTCATATAGAGATAGACCTTTGAGTTAACTTTCCACTGGAGTTAGAATTATGTCATTTGGAATTGTTGTTTGGAAGATATTCAAGTTCTACCGAAGACATGTCAATCTGCTTCGAAGATGAATCAATTGCAAAACGATTCAATGCACCTGATCAAGGAGTTCGACCGGTGCAAGTGACCATAGTCAATCACGAGAGGAGCACTGATAAGATCGACACTTTGATAGGTTATGCACAGATCCAGATTCGAGATTCAGCAAGGAACCAACGGATCAATGATGGAATGAAGGGTCACACAAGAGTTGCGGAAGGACTCTTGATTTACCGATGGATCGAATGGTCACACAAAATTTATGGAAAAAACTTTGAGTTACCTTTGATCTAATCTTAAAAGGGTTTTTTATTAAAAAGATAGATAGTTACTCCTAAGAGAATTACAGAACTTATAAAGAAGAAAAGAAGGGAAGAAGGAGAGACAAGTCTTGGAACAAGCTCCAAGGCTGTCTTGAAAATAACAGAAAATTAAAACTGAGTTTGGAACTTAAAAAGTCAGACCCTTACACTTCTAAAAACGTTTTTATCTTTAAATTGGGCATTGACTCAACAAATAGATGATTTGAAGTGATACATAAAGCCTCATTAAAAACCTCCTTTGAAAAACCCATTGGGACAAAACCAAATAGAGGGAAAAAGAGTGCAAATGCATCACATGTCCATTTATTGAGGTTCTTGAGCTTGTATCAAAACCATAATGGTTTGATAAGACTTATCTTCATGATGTTGCATTTGATTAAGTAACACTCCCATAGCTTGCTTAAGTGCCTTAGTTCTGGACCAAGTCATTGGACCTCTCAAAGTCTCCTCTACTACAAGCTCAGCTTCAAGCTCCGGTTTCAGCTCCTCCTCTGCTACAAGCTCCTCCTCCTTAGAGCCATCCATGATCATATCAAGCATATGGCCCAGAACCCGGACATGTTCTCTTGTCCGGTGCTACTGTCCGGTGTAGTGGCCACTTTTGGACAGTTTTTCGACAAAAAGAAGTTTTCGCCCAAAGTGAAACCTTAAGGATTCCACCGACTTAAACCCTCTTCAAGCCCCTATATATACTTACTTTTAGCCTCTTGAGAGAAGGAGAGCAGCCCTAGGCACCACAAATCAATAATAAACATGTATTTTCGTTATTCTCTTTAGTTTTTCATCTTATGTCTTGTTAAAGAGCGTTGAAGGCCATGATGTTCTTCTCAAGATTTGTTCTTTGAGATCAAATCTATGTCGAAAACTTATCCATCACGAATCTACTATTTTATCATCTACTCTAGTTGCTCCATGTTTCATAACATGTAGAGTAGTGATACGTTTGACATAAAGTTATTCTAAAAGTTCCTTTGTTGCATATTTTACATCATTATTGAGCTTTTTTCTAGATTGATTCTCTATCTTTATTCATACTCAAAGTGTGATCTAGCTTAGCTAACTAGTGACCGATTTTAGGTTGGTATAGATTTCAAATGCTTTTATACCGCCGGATCTAATATTTGATAAGTTAGACGTCTTAACAATTCGAAAAGTTAGTTAACGAGTTTAATGAACAATCGAATCTCAATCTTGGTGCCCGATTTTACCTTGTAATAACCATCAAAAGTTGAGTCTATTAGGGTAGAAGTTGTAGGTTTTGGTGCCACGAACGTGGAAAGAATCTACCTTAGTGATTTGAGTTTTAGAACACTAGTTTCATCTCTTTAAAAAGCAGTGTTGAGCATGTTGCATAAAAATTTTTTGATTTCTTTTATCTTTCGTGTTTTGATTTATCTATCCCCTTTATTTTATTGCTTTTGTTTCTTGCATCACAAAACCCCAATACCAAATATATATATTTTTTAGCTTATTCTCTATCATATAGATTTGTAGCGTAACAACATAGTCTCCTCTGGATCAACCCCTAAGTACTACAATTGTCAACTGTGCACTTGCAGATTAGTGTTTATAAATTTTAAAACTCTTTTGCATTCCTATTTAGGATACATCACTTTACCAGCCATTTAGCAATCTGATCTTAGGTTAATATAGATTCCAAAAGATTTCATATTGCATGAATAGTATTTGATGAGCCAAACGTCTTACCAATTCAAAAGGTTAGTTAAGGAGTTTGGTGAACTTTATCAGAACTTGATATTTTCCTGCGTGTTTTTACTTTGTAATAACCATTGAAAGTTGAGTTTATTAGGGTGATTAAACATAGTTGTTGGGAGCCACGAAAGTGAAAAAATCATACCTTGTGTTTTGAGTTCTAGACGTTCCGAAATATCTAAAATCCCTAGATTAAATCAATAATTATTGTTGCATGATTCTCTGCAAATTACATAAGTCCTAACGCTTTTCTCTTATTGATTTACTTTTGATTTTACTTTCTTTGCTTTCTAATCCAAAAACCAAATCATTTAATTTGCATCTCATAAATTCGTAGTGTATCATCTTTGCAGTCCTCAGTGGTTCAACCCTTAAATACTATTGCGTTTGCATGTGCACTTGCAGCTTATCTAGGCAAGTGCAAACTATGTCCTCAGTGGTTTGACCCTATCACGCCTCAAGCGCAAACTTGTTGCTTATCACTTCGACGTTGGATAACACCGTTTAAAAGCGCTCAATTAAACGTCTTAAACTTTCATTTTGACGCTGGTGAGAGTCCACATATCCACTTCAGATGTTGGGCGTTCGATGAAAATAGAATAATGTTTTACTAACGTGGTAGACAATTGCTTGAAGTTGTCGATGGAATTTCTATCTAGCTTGGAAAACTATTGAAGAGTTGGTCCTTTAAGACGTTCATTGAACATGAGGCAGCGACCGGTGTCTTCCTCTCCTTCTTTGAAATTAGGACGTCCTAGCGCAATAGTGAACGATGGCAAGTGTGCCAACAGATCAGACATACCATCATGTAGCAGTAATTTAATTCTTCTTGGATCGTAGACACTTGATGCAAGTTATGAAAGGGGTATGTTGGACCTCTTCAAGTACTTGATCGAGTTTAGGTGCTTTGCGAACAGCTTTGTTTAACTCACATGAAACTTCTCTCATGTAAGCAGCTGTTGTTCTATACTAGCTTGTATCTCAGCCAATTCAGCCTTCTAAGCCAAGAAGGCCACTTGTCGTTCCTCCTTGAGTTTTGATCGCTCTAACCAGAGGGGAATCTCTTCTTCATCTTTGAAGTCTTGCACTTCCCCCGCGTCGGCATTGCTTTGCTCAGCTTTGGTCGCCCCACTTCCGGTAAGCGCATTCTCTGGATTTCGCAAAAACTCTAAGAATTTCCAAATCGGTTGTCGTAGTTGCTCTGATATCAGGTTGTGCAGTCGCACCTCTAATAGCCGCATCTTGCTCACCGCACGGGGTAACTGGAAGAAGAGGAGGCAAACCTTGGATCCTTGGTGCGCTGATCGGAGTTAGGAAGTTCAAGGCTGTAGGGTTTATTTTCCCATGTCTAATCAAGCATGCTCCCCTTCCGTGAACTCGGTTTGCCGTTGCTAGGACTCAGAGCACTTTGTTTACCTTTTCCTCCTCTGTCATTTTTTGAAGGTACCTCTCTAGCATCAAACTCATGCGGGTCAAAAACTTCGAGGATACCATTGTGAGAGTTGATGTTGGAGTGTCTGGGATGACATACATGTTGCGATTTATATTTCCTTTTTCAGCTTCTTTGTTTCCAGATCCATCGTTGGTGTTGTCTGGGTTACGTTGTTGATCGCCGAATCCAAACATCATTGTTCTAGTTGCTTGCACAGTGGTTTTTCTAAATAATTAAGAAAGTCTCACAGCTCCCCTTAGACGGTGCCAAATTTGAAACCGCCACAATTAGATTTGTAAGAGTTTTAGAGGAGATATGAAAATCTAGGTTAAACAACAATGCAAAGAGTAAGATATTTTTTAATTGTTGTTTAGAAAATCTCTTAGTGTTTTGCTCTTAGAGATTTTGAATCATTTTCTCAAGGAATATGTACAAGTATATACAGTCCGCTAAGTCGACTAAGTAGACTTCTAAAAGGATAAGGAAAATTTCCTACTTTTGTGGGATTTCCCTTTATCTTGTGGCGGGTCCGGTGTTCTTTTCTTTTAGGATTAGGAGAACTTTATTTTCCATGGAATAGAATATTCTTTGTAGATGACTTCATCTCATGGGCTTTGTCAACGAAGTCGGTCCAGCATCTTCGAGACTTTTGGTCCTAGTCCACCTCATATTTAGTGTTGGCATTGACTCTGGTGGATTCGGCGTCTTCTTGTTTCATTCTTTGATGCAGACATGAACTCCCTGGCTCCGCCGCTTCGCTGAAAATTCACCTCATAGACTTTTTCTGTTTTGACTAAACTTGCTTGGTCCACCACTTCGCTGAAAATCCATCTTGCGGATTGCAAGACTCACTGTGCTCACCTAGTCGACATGGTGGCAGTTTCCATACTTACACATTTTCATACATTAATTTTGGCGAGGTGAAAACTGACCCCAACAATCCCTAAAACTTACTCAGAGATTAGTCAAATATAATCAATGAAATCATGGAAAGAGATGTAGAAGAAATCATGATTAAACTTAATAAGAGGTAAGAGGGTTCATAAATCTCTTTTATAAGAGATATAGAGTTGACATATTTTCCATTGAAACTAAAGAACAAAAATAATATAAAAGTATAGAATAATTTGCGTATCTTTTAGATTTGAAGTGGCTAGAAACATGTATAAATATGTTTAATAATTTGTGTTTTTCAGCATGTGATATTGACCCTTATAAGAGGGATAGTCGGTATCTCTGAAAGTTCTAGAAGAGGTTTGAAGGCGTTATATTCGTTTTTAGGTCAGTCTAGTAGAGGACATATTGTAAAACACTCAAGCTTTTTTTTTTAATAATTAGTCCAGATTGATATTCCAATAAATATTAATCCTCAACAACTAATTCCAGATAAACAATATGCGCAAATTCTCATAAACCATTTCAACCAATTAATCCATAACCCTTATTAAACCAATATCAATTCCATAGAAACTCAACAATCAACTTATCAATTCTAGCAACCTAAACACAAGGTTCTACTAAAAATGAAAACTCGAAACATCCTAATCATCCTCTTTCTACGCCATGATTCCGCGATCACACAATCCTTATACCTGCAACATATGGAACAAAGAGTTGCGTAAGTATTTCATAAATACTTATTGAGACGGTCATACAATCTACGATGTATCACATTGGCTAGCGAATTGATTTAATACCAACAACTCACAAAACACATAACATAAAACAAATAAAATAACAAGTCTTATAAACATTCAGATCCTCGTGTTGATCGACACAACCTCACAGTTCATCGGAAATGAGCCTCTCCTCTCATGGCTCGAATCCAATGAACTCGAGTTACTTTCCTGCATCAAAACAACAATACAATCCAACCAGACACACAACAACACCAAATTCGCAATACCACAAAAAAAACTACCACATAAACGCATCAGATCAACCCGTTTCGCCTAGAAGCCATGGTCGCGCATTCACCTTAGGATAAGAATGATTGAAAATGGATTAAGACAGGAAGAACACAAAGAATGCAGCCTCTACAAGGTCTCACACGATTTGATTCGAGACTCTACCATGACAAACACGAGGAAAACACGAGTTCTACACCACAAAATACTAGAACTCTAGAACACTCAATCTCTTCTCAAAACTCTCTTTTCTGCCTTTTTTCTTCCCCAAAACTCGGCCACAAATGCACTGCACGAGTTAACATATGAAGCCCTAGGGTTTCTGTCCTTAAACCAAACCAAAAACCGCGACTAAAACACAAATCGGTTCGGCTCAGAATTGCTCATGTCAAGCGACACCCAAGCAATGTCAATCGACACACCACGATCAATCGTGTCAATCGGCACACTCACTGGGTCGCTCTACATGAGTACCAAAAATCCCTTTTTTGGTTTGTGAATGTTACAATTCTCTTCCACTACTCTGGATTCGTCCTCGAATTCAGCACAAAGTGATAACCAAAGACCGATAATCCTGACCCAACCTGGCCAGCACCACTCAAAATTATGACACTCGAACTCTAAATCCCGTAAAAACTGTCTACCACTGACCACAATCTCCTGTCCCACCGGCCAGCACTACTCGAGACCACACAATGATCCCAGAGGTTCATATCCAGTAATATACTTATGATTACGTCTCTAGACATTTATCACTCTTAACTCATTTACACCCTTCTCACTCGTAGGAACACAATCCTTTGAGCAATCGGTAGCACAGGGACCACCATCCCAACACTCATGCTAGGTAACACCATCCCAGCGAGTATACTGGAGAACACAATCTCCTCAATGGTATATTCAAGGATACCACACCCCTAGTGTAGTAAATTCTGAGACGCTCATAAACATCTTTTGACTAGAACTACCTCTAGTGGCCTAAACACGATAATCCTAACCTAGAATATCATCACAAAATGACCAACCACTGGTCCACACTAACTAACAATAAGAATCACACATTTTATAACACATAAATATAAAGAACACCATCTTATAAATCGTAAAAATGTATAATCATTACAACAGAAACGAGAATACTCAAACCGAAACATAAAACAGCGCCCCACGCCCAAATAACCAAACTAGAACCACAAAGAAAGTGAAGCTCAAACTGCGACATGCTTGTCGAACCACTTCTTGAACGCCAACTTCATCCTTATCTCAGGTTCCCAAAACTCCTCCTCCAAAACCACATAAACACGCAAACCTCTCAACAGTGCAAACTTCTTTCGACGCAGCACTTTAACTCTCCTCTCGAGAATCCTCAAAGGTCTCATCGCCACAGGCAAAACTGGCTGACGATGCCTGAAAATATAGCCACTAACTCCTCCGAAGTGCGCATGCACTTCCTCAACCTCAGTACTAAAAACACCATATGACCAGCTGTCATAATTGGGTAACTCTACCCGGTAACCACTGGTCCAACTCGCTCTACCACCGAGAACAGACCCATAAATCCCAGGCTCACCTGAGTCTTCGAAATTAATCTGCTACGACCTCGTAACATGACCATCTTGAGTTACACATAGTCTCCAACCGCGAACTCTAACTCCTTTTTCTTCTTATCGGAATGAATCCTTTGTCAATCCTGATCCTCATTCACTTCAACCTCGAAACACAGATCTTCTCCGTCAATTCCTGAACAAAACTCTCACCAACATACTCCCCCACTTGGGTCCAACATATAGATGTCTGACACGGCCTCCCATACCATGCTTCATATGGAACCATCTCGATACTCGCCTGAGAGTTGTTATTCAAAGCAAGTTTGGCAAGCACAAGTGATCCACCTAGTAATCACTCCACCCGAACACACGTTTCCAGCAAGACCTTCGACGATGGAATTTCCCTCTCTAATGTTTTATGTAACCTAGGATCTTGGTCTGAACCATATGGGTGGCAAGGGCGGTAAACCTATGCAGGGCCAGATGAGGAGGTGGGATGATGCTTCTAGGACATGACATAATGGTCGTGGTTGCTATGGTTGCGGTAGTATAGATCACAAGTTGTCGAGTTGTCCCAAGAAGAGCGATTCCAGTACACCTTGAGTGTGTTATCATTGTCGAGAGTCGGGGTATTTCAGGTTGATGTGTCCCAAGGTGCAGGAGCCGGTGGTAGCAGCGATTCAGCTAGCTGGATAGCAGCCTATGGCTCAGATTGCGGCAGTAAAGTAACAATTGGGTCAGACTGGCCCTGCACCGTGCATGTATTCTCCAGCGGACTTTGGTCAGCACAGTGGCGCCAGGCAGATCACAGGTAAAAATTATAGACTCAACTTCATAAATTCCTGGTGGTTGAATTATCGTTGTCTTGTTGTTATTCTTATTTTTTTTTGCTTGTTGTTTTGTATCAGGGTTCTCAACACATGTCAATTGTGTAGGGACCTTGTTAGTGGGCATTTTTTAGTCCCACGTGCTATATGATTCTGGAGCATTGAACTGCTATATTACTCCAGGGCATGCCGAGAGCAGTGGCATCCGGAGCAGCGCTGGTGAGCGTGTGGGCATGGTTAAGGTGGCTGGTGGAGGATTCCTGGCTACTTCGGGCCGTGCTAGAGCAGTGGATTTCAGATTACTGGGCAGTCGATGCCAGCAGATTTGGT
Organism: Draba incana; assembly: GCA_963576765.1. NCBI lineage: Eukaryota > Viridiplantae > Streptophyta > Magnoliopsida > Brassicales > Brassicaceae > Draba > Draba incana. Next base: position 21,568,699 of record OY755203.1, on the reverse strand, counting down.
GATCAGTCGAGTCGAGCTGTATGATGTGATTCTAGGTATGGATTGGTTGGCGTTCTACAGAGTTCATCTGGATAGTTACCGAGGAAGAGTAGTTTTTGAGCGCGATGGAGGGAGGTTAGATTTCAGGGAATAAGACCGACTGATGATCTCGACTATTTAGGCAGAGCAGATGATAGAGCAAGGTTGCGAGGCTTATTTGGCTACGATTGTGATGTCTGAGTCTAGTGGTAAAGTTGCTTTTGAAGATATCCGAGTTGTACAGGAGTTCGAGGATGTTTTTCGATCGCTAAAGGGATTACCACCATCTCGGTCTGATCTTTTCACGATTGAGCTAGAGCCTGGGACAGCTCTGATATCTAAGGCTCCTTACAGGATGGCTCTAGCTGAGATGGCAGAGCTGAAGAATAAGCTTGAGGATCTTTTGAGTAAGGGTTTCATTCGTTTGAGTGTGTCACCGTGGGGAACGCCGGTTTTGTTTGTGAAGAAGAAGGATGGGAATTCAGGTTGTGCATCGATTAACGGGGACTTAGCCGAGTCACTGTAAAGAACAGGTACCCCCTCCCGAGAATTAATAAGTTGCTGGATCAGTTAAGAGGTGCTACCTGGTTCTCCAAGATAGACTTGGCTTTGGGTTATCATCAGATCCCGATAGACGAGGCTGGCGTTCGTAAGACGGCTTTGAGGGCGAGGTATGGGCACTTTGAGTTTGTGGTTATGTCCTTCGGTTTGACGAATGCGCCTGCGGTATTCATGAGATTGATGAAAGACGTGTTCAAGGAGTATTTGGACGTGTTTGTTATAATTTTATTGATGATATTTTGGTTTACTCGAGGAGTCCGGAGGAGCACGAGGTTTATATGAGATTGGTTCTGGAGAAGCTTCGAGAACAGAAGCTATATGCGAAGTTGAGTAAGTGTAGTTTTTGGCAGCGTGAGATGGGATTCTTGGGTCATATCGTGTCTACAGAGGGAGTTTTTGTAGACCCAGCCAAGATTGAGGCGATTCAAGATTGGCCGAGACCGAGTAGTGCTACCGACATCAGGAGTTTCCAGGGGTTAGCAAGATATTATTGGAGGTTCGTCTAGGGCTTTGCGAGTATGGCGTAGCCTATGATGAAGTCGACCGGTAAGGATGTTCCATTTCTGTGGTCGCCCGAGTGCGAGGATAGCTTTGCAAAGCTCAAGGAGATGTTGACTAGTACGCCTGTTTTGGCATTACCCGAGCCGGGGAAGCCATACACAGTGTATATGGATGCTTCTGGAGTGGGTTTGGGTTGTGTGTTGATGCAGGAGGGTCGTGTTATCGCATATGCTTCGAGGCAATTGTAGGGTAGCGAGCGTAATCGGCCTACGCATGACCTTGAGTTGGGAGCAGTTGTGCTTGCTTTGAAGATCTGGAGGTCTTATCTCTATGGCGGGAGAGTGAAGATTTTTACGGATCACAAGAATCTGCAGCATATCTTCACTCAGCCACTGCTGAATATGAGGCAGAGGCGTTGGGTTGAGTTGCTAGCGGATTATGATCTGGAGATCGTTTATCACCCGGGCAAGGCTAATCAGGTAGCAGATGCTTTGAGTCGACGTAGGTTCCATTCAGCTTGGGAGCATGATATTGAGGCTTTAGTGGGCGAGATTAGCATGTTGCATCTTTGTGCGGTTTCTCATGCAGATCAGGCAGATCTTCTCAGTAGGATCAGAGTAGCTCAGCAGAGTGATCAAAATTTGATTGATGCAACGCGAGCAGTTGGTTCTGAGTATCTAGTCTCTCTGAATGGGACGATTCTGGTTTGTGGTCAAGTTTGTGTGCCTCGAGATGAGTCGTTGAGGCAGGAGATTCTGAGTGAGGCTCATGCGAGCAAGTTTTTGATTCATCCAGGTGCAACTAAGATGTATCATAATCTGAAACGGTATTATCACTGGGTCGGGTTGAAGAGAGATGTAGCAGATTGGGTCGCGAAGTGCGACACGTGTTCATTAGTGAAGGCAGAGCATCGAGTTCCGAGAGTTTTATTGCAGAGTCTATCTATTCCTGAGTGGAAGTGGGATATGATCACAATGGATTTCATAGTAGGATTGCCTAACTCGAGGACTTTTGATGCTATCTGGGTGATTGTGGATTGATTGACTAAGACAGCACAATTTATGGCCATTAAAAAGACCGATGGAGCTGAGGTTTTGGCTAAGAAATTTGTGAAAGACATAGTGAGGCTGCATGGAGTGCCAACGAGTATTGTGTCAAACCGGAATCCCAAGTTTACTTTAGAGTTTTGGAGAGCCTTTCAGGCAGAGATGGGCACTAAGGTGCACATGAGTACGGCTTATCACCCGCAGACTGATGGGCAGTCAGAGAGGACTATTCAGACTTTGGAGGATTTGCTGAGGATGTGTGTGTTGGACTGGGGTGATCATTGGGTTGATCACTTGAGCCTGGCTGAGTGTGAATATAATGACAGTTTCCAGGCGAGTATCGGTACAGCTCCTTACGAGGCTTTGTATGGGAGGCCGTGTCGGACACCTCTATGTTGGACCCAAGTGGGGGAGATGAGCATTTATGGTGCTACGTTTGTTCAGGAAACGACGGGAAAGATTCGTGTGTTAAGGCTGAACATGAAAGAAGCTCAGGATCGGTAGAAGAGTTATGTAGATCGGAGAAGGAAAGAACTTGAGTTTGCCATGGGAGCTCGAGTGTATCTCAAGATGGCTATGTTGAGGGTTCATAATAGATCCATAGCAGAGAATAAGCTGAGTCTGCGGTTTATGGGTCCGTTTCCGGTAGTGAAGCGAGTTGAACCGGTTGCTTATCGGCTTGAGTTACCTCCGATCATGAAGGTATTTCATAAGATGTTTCATGTCTCGTTGTTAAGGAAGTGTCTGCATGAATCAGAGGAGCTAGTGGCTAAGATTCCCGAGGATATGAGGCCATATTTGACTGTTTCGGCGGTTCCTGTGAGGATTCTTGAGAGGAGTATCAAGGTTCTGCGTCGGAAGAGGATTCTGTTGTTGAGGATTTTATTGGATTTTGGCGGTTGCCAGGACGAGACTTGGGAGCCAGAGGCAAGGATGAAGCTGAAGTTCAGGAAGTGGTTCGACAAGCAGGTCACCGTTTGAGCTTAGCTTTCTTTGCGGTTATAGTTTGAGTTGGCCTTTGTGTCGATATTCTTGTTAGAATTCTTGTATTTCGTTTTTTTGTAATGATTATACGTTGTTCTTTTGGAAATTTATAAGATGGAGTTTTCTTTATTTGTTTTCCATGTTGAATAAGATGTGTGGTTTTTATTTTTGTAATATATCGGTTTTGGAAATATCGTGTCGTGGACCATGAGAGGTAGTTCTAGTTAATAGGTGCTCTGAGACGTTTAAGAATCGATTACTTAGGGACTTCGGTCCCAAATAGCTCATTTAGTACGATTGCTTTGTGTCTTTTCGCGGGGGTGCAAGTCCTCTAGATAGCGCGATTACTTTGTGTCCTTTTGCGGGGGTGCGAGTCCTCCAGGTACAACGATTGCTTTGTGTTCTTTCACGGGGGTGCGAGTCCTCCAGATAGTGCTATGTATGTGAGTTTCCTTCGCGGGGATGCGAGTTCCCCAGATATTGTTGACTCAACGGATGAGTTTCGAGAGTGTGAGCGGTATGATATGAGCTAAAAGTAATCAATGTCTGATAACGTGAGTAAGCATGATACTGGATACGGGCCTCGAAGATCATGTAGGGATCTCGGATCGTGTTTGACAAGGTAGGGTCAGTGTGATGGTCGTATTGGGCTGTTGTATTGGGATTCGAGATCGAATCCAGAGTAGTGGGGGAGAGTTCTAACATCCCGAAAATAAATTGTCGAGTTTGGATAGGGGCGTCGATCGACACTAGGCTTGGTGTCGATTGACACCCTGTTCGGATTAATGTTCAGTTTACGTTTTAAACGTTCGGGTTACGAGTCGGTTTAGGGAGAAACCTAGGGCTCTCGTATAAATACGTTCTTGCAGTATTTTGGCCGTATTCAGAGAAGAAAAAGGGAGTTTGAGAGTTTGAGAAAGGATTTGAGAGTTTTCGAAGGATTGTTGCAAAGTAATCCCTCGGAAACATTCTCGTTCGTTTCTAGTGGCTTAGGGTCCTTTGTGCCTCGTATATGTGGTGTTAGAGACTCGTTCCAGCGAGTTTTTGGGTCCGGTTTGTCGTTGTTTAGTCACTCCTGTTTCTCGTTCCGCGTTCTTTTTGAAATCGAGGTGAGTGCGCGACCGTAGGCTCGGATTTATTAGGTTTCGGTCCATGATTGATTTAGGAATTTATGTGAGGATTTCATGGTTGTTTGTGTTCTGTTCAGTGATGATATCATGTGTTGTTTGGAGTGAATCGTTGATAAATCGCGTGTTTACGTCTGTTTCAATTCTGTATTTGGTTCTAAGATGGTTTCGTCGATCGACACCGTGCGACGGTGATCGACACCTTTGTTATTGTTGCGTCGATCGACAGCATGCGACGTGTCGATCGACACCTTTGTTATGGTAGCGTCGATCGACACCGTGCGACGTGTCGATCGACACCCGTGTTTTTGCACTCGTGAATTTTTTAAGTTAATTGTTGACTGTTTCCTAATAAATTCGTACTTAGCCTGTTGACGGGAAGACCGTCTCACTAAGTAATTATTAATTACTTACGCATCTCTTATTTCCATGTGATGCAGGTAAAGAGAAAAAGTGATCGCGGAATCAGGGCCCTAGAAGAGGATGATTAGGGATTTATTTTATTGTTAGTTCTAGCGAACCATAGTTAGGTTGCTAGTTATTTATTCCTGAATTTAGTTTTGTGAGTTGAATTATGGTTGAAATTGATATTTATTTATTATTTGGAATTTTATTATTTTCTGAATTATTTCCTGAGAACTTCCGCGTAGTAACTGATATGCATCTAATTTTTGAGGATTAATATTTATGGAATATTAATCTGGACTAGTTAAAAAAGAAAATAAGGTTGTCTCATGAAGTCTACGACATTTTGGAAATTTTGTGTAGACTGCAAATGAAGTCTACTTTGAACAGCGAAAATATTTAGGCAAATACAAAAGTAACCTGCACAATTATGTAGACTGCAAATGAAGTCTACACCAAAAAGTCAACATTTTGGTCAAATGCAAAAGTAACTTTTGTAGACTGCAAATGAAGTCTACAACACTTGTAGACTTTATTTGCATTCTACATACCGTTTTGCCTTGATTGCAAAAGTAACCCATTTTGTAGACTGCATTTGAAGTCTACTCTGAGTAGACTACAATTGAAGTTTACAAATGTGATAGTTTTTTAAAATGCATATTTTGACATATTAACAATGTATTTATTCATTTTTTTTTGCTCTCACATGTTTGTTAGTTGTTTTCTTACCCTATGTAAGAGTTGGTCATGTTTTAAACAAATATTTATGGGGCAATTCTATTTTCTTGATTTGGTGACTAGTTAGCTCATATTCCGTAGACTGCATTTGAAATCTACTTAGAATAGACTGCATTTGAAGTTTACAAATGTGATTGTTTTTTAAAATGCATTTTTTGTCATATTTACAATGTATTAATTCAATTTTTTTGTTCTCACATGTTTGTTAGTTGTTTTCCTACCCTTTGTAAGAATTGGTCATGTTTTAGATAAATATTTATAGGGTAAATCTATTTTCTTGATTTGGTGACTAGTTAGCTCATATTCCGTGTAGATTGCATTTGAAGTCTACTTAGAATAGACTGCATTTGAAGTCTACAAATGTGATTGTTTTTTAAAATGCATTTTTTGTCATATTTACTATGTATTAATTCAATTTTTTTGTTCTCACATGTTTTTTAGTTGTTTTCCTATCCTCTGTAAGAGTTGATCATGTTTAAGACAAATATTTATGGGGTAAATCTTTTTTTATTTTATTTGGTGACTAGTTAGCTCATATTCCGTAGACTGCATTTGAAGTCTGGTGAACGTTTTTGGATTTGTACTAATGCATATCTTTGTTTGTATTTTACAGATGATTGTCCAGCTACATGTTGTTTGATGAGGACATAGAACCACCAAGTCAAATCATTCAAGCACCAATTGTACCAAGCGGACCAATGACAACGAGTAGGAGTAAGAAAACAAGTTCAACATGTTTGTGAAGCAGCTGGATCATGAAGGACTGATCATGCTTGATCAGTTTGAAGGATTGCAACTAACACCATCGGAGAGCTCGTATTTGACGGATATATTCAACAAGGTGTCGCTTCCTGACCCCAACGATTCAGGAAGTTGTCTATATATCGATGGAAAGCCCTTTGAATCTAGTTTCCAGAACACTGAAGATTATTTCGATTGGACTTACCAATCCTCCGTAAAAGGCCCCGCAGTGAAGACATGTCTGGTAGATCCTTTAATAGCCAACAACACCGAATGGACTCTATTCAAACCCAGACTTGAGGCCCATCTTGCCACGGTCACTACAAGAAAACAGCTTTTTCGCGACTACATAAACAGTTGCTAGTTAGTCGCAAAACTGGGTTTTGCGACTAATTAGCGACTAAAAATGGCAGTATCTAATGTTTTGTCGCTAATTTTTTTAGTCGCAACTTAGTCGCTAATTTGCGACTAATTAGCGACCACTTATATTTAGAATAAATTAGTAGCAATTTAGTCGCCAAATTTAGCGACCAAATAGCGACTACTAATGCACTTATACTGTAGTAGCTAAATAAATTTAGCGACTCATTAACGACTACTAGTTATTATTATTTTTTAAAAAAATTATACAAATTTTGTAATACTTAAATATTAATTAATTAATATTAATAATATTAATTAATAATAAAAAAATATACTAATTTTGTAATACTTAAATATTAAATTCAATTCATAAATTCAATACTAAAATTACATAAATTCACATAAAAATACAAATGGGAAAAAAAATCGTCGATTTCTCTCCATTGGAGCTCGCCGGATCGGAGCTCGCCCCTTCTCCGTTCACCCATCTCGCCGCCCCTTCTCCGTTCACCCATCTCGCCGGATTCGCCCCTTCCCCGGCTCTGCTCCTATTGAGTCGACGGAGACCTCGCCGGATCTGCACCTCGTCGAGTATTCTGGCGGTGGTCGAGCTCGCGGATGTCGAGTTCCCGGATGTCGAATCGCCGGATCGGAGGTGTTGAAGAAGAAGAAGAAGAGAAAGAAGAGAAAGAAGAGAGAAGAATATTGTAGATAGGAGAAATAAGAAGAGGAGGAAGATCTATCGTGAAGGAGAAAAAGAAAAATAAGAAGAAGAAAAGATTTATTTTTTGGTAAGAATAAGAAGGAGAGATTCATCGTGAAAAGAAGAAGAAAGAAAAATGTTAAGATTAAAAAAAATAAGGGAAAATAAAGGGTTTTAGATCACAACCGTAGGACTCAATTTAATCAAGGGTGATGGGAGTTGATCCACGTGATGGTTTCTTAACCAATCACAATTTGTTTTTTGTTTTTTATAAAAGATACGCATAACCCACTCCGGTTCTGGTTTTCCCGTATCCTCGATCTCCGAAAAATTTCCGTTTTGTCACGAAATGATCTTTTTCATTTCTGGTTGCTCCAACATTTAATTTCATCTTTGTTGGACAAAATAAAAAGTACGTCTATTTCTGATGCGGTTTTCGTTTCGTTCATCTTCTTGCTTGCATCGTCTTCTGAAAAATATTCTCAAAAAAATCCCAATAATATTTTTGAAAATAACTATAAATATAGTTATTTTCTCGCTCATCCGCCATCCCGAATTACTTATTATTTGTTTTTAATAAATAATTTCGTCATGTGATGTGTTAATAATGATTTTCTCGCTCAACCCTAAATCTACTCTAAATCCACCCTAAACCCTGAATCCAAAACTCTTAATAAGGATTTTGTCATGAGGATAAAATCGAGATTACAAAAGGGTCCAACAAAGGCGACCATCAAATCATCTACTCTTAACCCTAAACCCTATCTACTCTAAATATACACTTTAAACCCTGAATCCTAAACCCTTAATAAGATTTTTGTCACGAGGATAAAATTGGGATTGCAAAAGGGTCTTACAAAGGCGACCATCAAATCATCTACTATAACACGTGACTTTGTAGGGTTTAGGGTATAAGGTTTAGTGTATAGGGTTTAGGGTTTAGGGTATAGGTGTAGGAATTCACACAGGATTTACCGGATTAATCTCTATTAATCAACCTAACAGAATTCCGATTGACCTAGGATCTAGGGTTTGTAAACTATGAATCTTACAAGAACGGATCTCGAATATACCTGGAGTTTATGCAGCGGAATTGAATCAGGGATTCGAGATCTATAGTGCCCCAAGTGTTGCGCCTCTACCGTTAGTCCACACGCACACAAACTGGAATCCGCCGGGATGCTAGTACCGGTAATCGGATCTCCTGGGGAATCACCGAGTTCTAAAGAAGTGGCTGCGACTAACAAGATTAGGTCTCAAGGTCGTGCCTATTATCCTATATATAGGCCCATGAGAAAACCCTATTAATTCTGAACCGAACCAGAATCAATTGTGTCATTAAACCGAAATCACTATTTCGGTTCTGCCTTCGTGTCGATCGACACAACTCTTTGTGTCGATCGACACACCCTCTAAACTCGTATATAATGTGTATCTTATACACATTACCTAGATCATTACTCTTAATGATCATTCCCACATAAAGCTCATCCAGCTTGCTTAGGTGTGTGACCCTGTAGGATCATATAATACTAGCAATGAGTTCATAACTCATAGATCATCAGAGGTTTCTAGCAAAACGTCATGACCACCTAGTATTATATGAATGTCTAATCTCGACAGTACAACTATCACTAGAGTGGATACAAGTGTGATTTCAGGACATTCCCAACAATCTCCCACTTGTACTGGAATCATCTATTCCCATAATCCCTTCGTCTCTATATCTCGATATGGCATAAGGCAAGATCCGTGTCATCCTTATTACAGCCATTATCACGTTCATCGAACTCCGATTTATACTGAACAAAAACAAACGACTGACAATCACCTCGTTTGAGCGCGGCCACGCATTTCTCAGTATCAAATCTTCGATGGGCCCTGAGATATTTATCTCCTGTTATATAGGAGGGACAAATCCCATCTTGTTCCATCCCTGTTCCTTCACACACTTCATGATACGCCCAATCAATGCCTTTATAGTCACCTGTTACGGATAACGTTTGACAAAGTCAAAGCGGACCAATTCATATGTAAGAAATCATGATGAACTCAGGTCTAAGGACTATACTCTATAGTCGTAATGGGAAACTCTTATGACACTTATATAACTATCCTGTAGAGTTCCCATTAGCGGGTCATGCCCGATCATATGTTCTCCAACATATATCTATGTGATTGACTTTAATACTCTTATTAATGACTCCATGAAACTTAGTCATCAGTCACCTCACATGCCAGTCTCACGCGGTTGTCAGTGTCCCACTTTAACAACCTCGACCAGGGACAAATATAATCTATGTCATTTATCACTTATAGGGTTTCATGATCAAGTCCTCAACTTGATGACCTATAAAATGCCATAAATTACTTTGGGACTATTATTCAATTATCCAATAATCAAATAATACATGAAACAATTTCATTATGACATAACCAAAGTATGTCAACATGAATATCATAACATAACTAAATACTTTATAACTCCCACTAGAATTAAGATCACATCTTAATATATCCAATACCTACAGCAGGAGAGTGAAACTCATGCTTAGGTCGTGGGAGAGGCTGCGGTGATATGCTTGGAACCCTTTCCAACAAACCGCAGGCTGTGGTGCTTTGCTTGGAACTCTTTCCAACAAACCGCACCGCAGTATGGACACAAGACATAATCAGGTTCCTACCAGAAATTGTCTTTGTCTGTCTAACCACTCTCATCAGAAACCATTACTTCCTCAGTTCACCAAGCTCCTATCCTCAGTATTCCTCAAATACTAGAGAATATTCTTGGTAACTGTCCAGTGACTTTCACTTGAGTCATATTGGTACCTACTCGTCCTGCTCAAAATACAAGCAAAATCTGGACGAGTGCAGGTCATGGCATTTATGATAGGTTCCACTGCATACGCCTGGAAATCCTACTCAAACACTTTCTTGCTCAGCCAGTGTCCAGGGACACTGCGTCTTGCCAAGATTAATGCCATTAGACATTGGTATGAAGCCCTTCTTGGAATCATGCATATTGAATCTGTCCAAGACCTTATCACCATAAGAATCTTGACACGATCCAATTAGCCTACCCAATCTATCTCTATAGATTTATATTCCAAGAATTCACACGGCTTCTCCCATGTCTTTCTTTGAAAAATAACTTTCCAAGCCAAGTCTCAAAAAGGCTAAAGCAACGGAACGTTATTTCCGAGAATAAGTATGTCATCTACATACATAATGAGAAATGCAACTACGCTCCCACTAGTCTTCTTGTAAACACACAGTTCCTCTTCGTTCCTGATGAAGTCAAACATTTTGACATCTTTATCAAAACGAAGATTCCAACTCCGTCATGCTTGCTTCATTCCATACATGGATCGATGAAGCTTGCATTCTTTCCCAGCATGATTTGGATCTGTGAAACCTTAGGTTGTGTCATGTACACATCCTTTTCCAGAATTCCATTAAGGAAAAACTGTTTTTCACATCCATCTGCCAAATCTCATCACCATGATCAATGGCAGTTGCTAGTATAATCCGAATGGCTTTAAGCATAGCGAATGGGAACAGGTTTCATCATAGTCAATACCATGATTTGCTTGAAACCTTTAGCCACCAGCTAAGCTTTGAATATCTGGATATTCCCATCTCGGATCTAGCGGCTCCTAGCCACTTTTCGGAGTCCGGGCCCAACACTGCTTCTTCTTCAAAATTCGTAGGGTCTTCATTGTCAATGATCAACAAGTCATGACAATCGGTCACAAGAAATCCATATCTCTCGTGATCGTTACGAATCCTTTCGGATCTACGAACTTCAGGCACCACAGGTGCAAGTTCTACAACCCTTTGCAGACCCAGCTACTACTCTTCCTTAACAGGTCGAGCAGTCTCCTGTGATTCTCGAACATTTTCGAGATACACTTTACTCCCACTGTTTTTCTTGGAAAGACAATCTCTCGCAAGAAAACATAGTTCTTAGCAACAAACATTTTGTTATCAGAACAGTTGTAGAAGTAATAAGCCTTGGTTTCCTTAGGATAACCATTTAAAGTAGCATTTATCAAATTTGGATGCGAGCTTGTTAAATTTTTTACACAAGCCTCATCACCCCAAATTTTAGTAAAGACAAACTTGGAACATTTTCAATCCACATCTCATATGGAGTCTTTGCAATTGATTTTGTTGGAACCCTATTTAGTGTAAACTCAGACATTTTCTAGAGCCTATCCCTAAAAGAGATAATGGAAGATTTTTGTGACTCATCATTGATCGAACCATATCCAATAAGGTCCGGTGAGCTGTGAAACAATTCCACACTCTCTCATATGATCACTTAACTCTTGACTTAAGTATTCTCCTCCGCGATCTGATCGAAGAAGTATCCTCCTCCGCGATCTGATCGAAGAGTTCTAATACTTTTGTCAATTTGATTCTGTACTTCATTCTGGAATTCCTTGAAATTTTTTCAAAAGGGGATTCCTACTTGTGACTCATTAGATAGACATCGCCATGCCCACTCTAGTCACCAGTATAGGTAATGAAGTCTTGAATCTTAATTTTCTCTAGCATTGTTGCCTATCGGGCCGCACACATCTGTATGTATAAAGCCCAATAAGTCATTGGCCCATTCTCTCAGTTTGATAAAATGGGCCTTAATCGTTTTGCCCAATGAGCAGGATTCACATATCTCACATGATTCACAACCATGTAAGCCCAAAAGCCCATCACTATGGAACTTCTGAATCCTCTGTGGCCCAAACGATAATGCTGGAGAACCGATTTGTGTTTATGTCATAGACAGATATATATATTGGTTTAAGACATAAAACCCATTCTCTAATGGGATGCTACCATATAAAATATCATTTAGATCAAAAGAGCAACATTTGTCTTTTATCAAAATAAAATCATTCAAAATCTTACAAGAAAATGAAATGACATTTTTGCTCATAGCAATTACATAATAGCAATTATTTAGTTTCTAAAACCAAGTCTGAAGGCGACAACAAGTGGAAACTTCCTACAGCTAATGCAGCAACCCTTGCTTCATTCTTGTTGAGTTTCTCCATTCGTCCCTTCTTCAACGTTCTACTGTTGCTCAGGCCCTGCACATTTAAACAAATATGAGCACCACAACCGGTATCTAATACCCACAAGGTAGAACTTGAAATAACACAAATACCTGAATGAGGAGTGTCATACATCTCCTTTATTTCCTTGGAATCTTCCATGTATTTCTTGCATTTTCTCCTCCAATGCCTTGGTTCCCCACAGTAGCTGCAAGCATCATCATCAGATGGGCCAGACTTGGGTTTAGTGAGAAACTCAGGCTTATCCTGATTCACAATCTGGGCGGCCTTTCTCTCACCCTTGTCTTTACCAGGTTTCACAAACCTTTTGCCCTTCTTGATATTGAGCTCAGCTGTCTTGAGCATATCATGCAGTTCAGTCAACGTCTTCGTCAAGACATTCTTGATGTAGTACTTGATGAACTCATCATAGCTCGTCGGCAGGGACTGCAAAATGATGTCAGTAGCCAACTCTTGGCTAATAGGACAATCCAGTCTCCTCAGGTTATCAATATAACCCATCATCTTCATGACATGAAGACTTACTAGAGCTTCCTTTGGTAGCTTGCACTCAAACAGAGATTTAACCGACTGGTATCTCTCAGTTTGAGTCTGCTCCTGAAACATAGCTTTCAGGCTAGTGACTATCTCGATAGGCGATTCCACGTTCTCATATTGCCCCTGCAATTCAGAGTTCATGGTATCCCTCATCAGACGGCTCACATCGACCACATCATAATAATGCTTATTCCAAGCATCATATACTGCATGTGAGGCATTGGACCTTAGTTTCTCGGGGAGAGCTTTCACAAGGACATAGTCCTTTCTCTCTTGCTTGAGAACAATTCTCAAGTTCCGATACCAATCTAGGAAGTTGGATCCATTTAACTTGTCCTTCTCAAGGACGGATCTCAACGAGAAAGAGTTCTGATTAGACATAACTGTAATAAGAAAAGGAAAAATCAGTTATGATATTCAGAAAATGAGAAATCTTAACAATTAAGAAAACTCGCATTATATTCAAAACAATGATTCCTCAAATGAATATAATGATCCAAGATCCATGTTTCACCAAAACCCGAGCGAGCCACTGGCTGTCACTCAAATCTTAGCTATATAGGTAAGCAACACTTTGCTAATCATATCCAATATGACTCTTGGTTGTGGATAAGACATCTTATGTTTTATCCACCTGATGTCTATGGGCCCAGAACTTCTGATAGCCCATTCAAGCAAACCAATCTCTTCAGTCATGTAATAGTTGATGTCATGCACTGCAAGCCCATCAACACAATTACCTACTGCCTTACTCATGTCACTGCGGACACCTTGCACTGCAAGCCCATCACGCAATGAAACAAGTCTTGACAGCTGACAAGATCGGGAAGACATTCATAACACTTGATATTTAGTTGAGGAAATGAACTTTTAATCCTTAACACACATCATATATGCATTTAGGAATCCAATTTCATTAAATCTGGTTCGGTTATTAGATTTTAGGTTCACTATCTAAAATACCTACTGCCTCACTCATGTAACTGCAGACACCTTGCACTGCAAGCCTGTCACGCAATGAAATGAGCCTTGACAGTTGACAAGATAGGGAATCAATCGACACTACCTTAGTGTCGATCGACACTTACCTGTCTGTCACAGTTCTTCGAAAACCGATCAATCCAATTGAACCGATTTCGATAACCGACAGAACCAATACAATAACCGATCAGTGTCGATCGACACTACATTAGCATCGATCGACATTGATCAAACCAGATCCAATTCTCGATAACCGGTCAATCCAATTGAACCGGATCGATAACCGGTCAATCTAATTGAACCGGGTCGATTACCGGTCGGTGTCGATCGATACTACATTAGTGTCGATCGATGCCAACCAAACCGCATTAAACCGACATTTGGTTTAATCGATCTGTTAACCGAGCACGATAACCGATTCAATCCAATTGAACTGGTTAACCAATCGCCTGGTCGTGTCGATCGACGCAACTTTTGTGTCGATCGACACCAACTTGATATCGATTAATATATCAAACTGACGGCAATTGAAAGAGCGTGTCGATCGACACAGCACAACAGTGTCGATCGACACCAACCTCTCTGGAAAAATTTTAAATCACGAGTTTAGCCCGTGTCGATCGACACTACCATAGTGTCGATCGACGCTGGCCGAAAACCCTAATATTTCAATTTTGCAAAACGTTTTTGAAGCAGATTTTGATCTATCAAGCATCCTCTAATCAATTCAACTAATTCGATTATATGCTTTAGATTCAGATTAGTTAAACCCTAAGGCTCTGATACCACTGTAGGAATTCACACAGGATTTACCGGATTAATCTCTATTAATCAACCTAACAGAATTCCGATTGACCTAGGATCTAGGGTTTGTAAACTATGAATCTTACAAGAACGAATCTCGAATATACCTGGAGTTTATGCAGCGGAATTGAATCAGGGATTCGAGATCTATAGCGCCCCAAGTGTTGCGCCTCTACCGTTAGTCCACACGCACACAAACTGGAATCCGCCGGGATGCTAGTACCGGTAATCGGATCTCCTGGGGAATCACCGAGTTCTAAAGAGGTGGCTGCGACTAACAAGATTAGGTCTCAAGGTCGTGCCTATTATCCTATATATAGGCCCTTGAGAAAACCCTATTAATTCTGAACCGAACCAGAATCAATTGTGTCATTAAACCGAAATCACTATTTCAGTTCTGCCTTCGTGTAGATCGACACAACTCTTTGTGTCGATCGACACACCCTCTAAACTCGTATATAATGTGTATCTTATACACATTACCTAGATCATTACTCTTAATGATCATTCCCACATAAAGCTCATCCAGCTTGCTTAGGTGTGTGACCCTGTAGGATCATATAATACTAGCAATGAGTTCATAACTCATAGATCATCAGAGGTTTCTAGCAAAACGTCATGACCACCTAGTATTATATGAATGTCTAATCTCGAAAGTACAACTATCAATAGAGTGGATACAAGTGTGATTTCAGGACATTCCCAACAATAGGGTATAGGGTTTAGGGTTAGGGGTTAGGATTCGTCTTCTGGTTCATATTTATTGTACCATCTTGATGAAACACGTGACATTGTACCAGTTTTTTGCGACTAAAACGCGATTATTTAGCAATCTACCAAATTTGGTCGCTAATTAGTCGCTAATTTGTAGCTAATTTTGCGACTAAATTGCGACAAACGTTTGTAGTCGCAAAAATTCGATACATTTAACCCAAATAGTAAAACACGTGTCTTTGTACCAGTTTTTTGCGACTAAAACTCGATTTAGTCGCTAGTTGGTTGCTAAATTTGCGACTAAATTGCGACAAATAGTGCTAGTCGCAATTTTGCGACTGATTTGAGACTAATTATTATTAGTCGCAATTTAGTCGCTAATTGGTCGCTAAATTTAGCGACCAATTATTTAGTCGCAAAATTGAGTAGCAAAAAATCTGTTTTCTTGTAGTGGGTTTCTTTGGCCTTAGAAGAAGCTTAGAAAGCCCTCTTATCAGCTGGAGGATCTCAAGAGAAGACTTGATCAAGTTGAAGATCAAAAGATATCATGTTACCATTTTTAGACGATTTCGTGTTTAAAGCCTAACGGCTCTTTCTTGTTTTAGTTTATTTCGTTTTCCTTTTATTTCCTGCAGGTTTATTTTGTTTTTTCTTTTATTATGTTTGAAAACCTGGCTATATAATGCCTTGCATTGTAGTTCGAGTTTTTCACCTTTTAATCAATAAAGATAATCGTTTCTTCGAAACTTGTTCGTTATTCTCTTTGTCTCGTGAGCTAAGTCCGAGTCTTGAGAAACCCGTGAAGTATCAGTAAGCTTTCACACCTATTGTGGTTCGCATCAATCCACCCTCGCTTCCACCTTATCCTTGATTTAGACAAAGAACGACCTTTGTCCAATTGTCTAAATCGAACCGGTTTGTCTCAAGTCCTTCAAGCTTACATCATTTTTTGGTATCAGAGCTAAAGGTTCTTGACAATCAGGTTTTATACTTCAATTCTCATTTCTTTTGAATTTTGTTTTGATTAATTTTGCATTTGTTTCAGTTTCGTTAATTAATTTCTTTAAAAATAAAAATAAAAAAATTGCAAGTTTCTTTGTTTCTAATTTTTTTTGCATTTAAACGAAAACCTATATTAAAAAAAAAAAAGTTTAGCTCATCTTCTTACTGTTTCGATTGCCTATATTAATATATTAAAAAAAAAAGTTAATTATTACTCTTGATTTTGTTGGTCGTTTGTTTTTTTTTATAAAAAAAAGGGTTTGTTCGACATTTTGTTTCAACATAGTTACAATTCTCGTTAGTTTTATATTTATCTATTTAATTATTTATTTTAGAACTTTGCTTAAATTTGATTTGATTTGGTTATGTAAAAAATCTTGTTGACGATAATTGTTTATTTCATTACTTAATACTTTGTTATTTTAAAAGGGATTTGATATTTTCTGATCGTTCTTTTAAGGTACCATGGTAGAAAATAAAGAAGAGCAAGTAAATCCTAATACCACCATGATGGAAATGTTGGTTGCGATTCAACAACAACTCCAAACTATGGGACAAAGACTCGATCAAGTGGAACAACCGCGAGCTAATAATCAAGTACGACACCATCAACGAGATCATAACCAAGAGCAAGGTCTAGAGGTTTATTATGACCCCGAGGAAGACCAGCAACAACAAAGGAGAAGAAAAGGGCCGCGAAACAATGATCGAGATGAGATCGAAGAAGACCTTCCAAGATGTAACCCCACAGACATGAAGCTTAAGGCGCCCACCTTTGATGGTCGAGTTGATCCAGAGGCATACTTGGAATGGGAGCAAAGAATGGAGCACATCTTTGCTTATTATGATTACAATAAGCAAAAGAGGCTAGCTTTAGCCGTAGCTCAACTCACTGATCATGCTCTTTCTTGGTGGGATCGTGAGGTTTCTGATCGAAGAAGAAGTCACTCACCTCAAATAAGTACTTGGAGAGAGATGAAGCAACTCATGAAGAAGAGATATGTTCCTGCCTACTATCACCGCGACCTACAAAAAAAGTTTCGAAAGCTTACTCAAGGAACTAGGAGTGTGGAGGAATACTTTGAAGAATTTGAACACCTAAGGAACCGTCTAGAGATTGACGAGGACGCCGAGACTATCATGGCTCAGTTCTTAGATGGTATGAATGAGAAACTTAGCATTAAGGTTGAGAGACTTCCGTATCACGACTTGAAAGACATATTGCATCACGCTGTTCAAGCCGAACAATACCTCAAGAAGAAGTCTTTGGTTACCAACAAGGCTAAGAGCACTCAACCATGGGATCAAAGTCATTCTAAGCAACAAAACTACGAGTCCTTTCAACGTAAACCCCCGGAGAAAAGCAAGGCGGTGGCTATCGATTCACGATTCAAGTCTAAGGCACCCGAACCTATTCAAGGTAATTTTTCTAGTCCAAACACTTCAAGATCACGTGACATTACTTGTTTTAAGTGTAAGGGCAGGGGACACATATCTAGAGAATGTCCAAACCAACGAGTGATGATTCTCACTGATGCGGGTGAGTACGAGTCTCAAGATGAAGGCGAGCTTGAGATGAACGAAGTAGACTATGAAGAAGTTGATTGTAAGCCTGAGTATGGAGAGTCTCTTGTTATAAGACGTGTCTTGAACCTTACGGTTCATCCCGATGAGATAGCTCAAAGAGAGAACATATTTAATACTAGATGTTCCATCAACAACAAGGTATGTAATCTCATTATTGATGGCGGTTCATGTACTAATGTTGCGAGTGATTATATGGTCACTAAACTCAGTCTTGAAAGGACTAAACATCCTCATCTATATAAATTAAGATGGCTTAATGACAAGGCTGAGTTGAAGATCACTGATCAAGTGCTAGTACCATTCAATGTGGGAAAGTACTCGGATCAAGTCTTGTGTGATGTGGTTCCTATGAAAGCTAGCCACCTTCTTCTTGGTATACCTTGGCAGTTTGATAAGTATACCATTCACCATGGGCGTAGCAACATGTATTCTTTTGTTCATGACAAGAAGAAGTACAGCTTAACACCTCTTACGTCATCACAAGTACATGATATTCAAATGAAAATGCTCAAAGAGAAGGATACTTCATCCAAGAGAAACTTTTTAATCAAGCCTAGTTTTATCACTAAGGCAATGATTTGTAAAGAACAGGTATTACTAATGATCTTTAAGGAAGCTTTAAGTGCAGGTTCTAGCGTGTCGGAGCAACAACTTCCCACCGAAGTCATGGACCTTTTAGAAAGGTTTGCTGCGACATTTCCAGAAGAGATACCACCTGGTTTACCTCCCATTAGAGGAATTGAGCCTCAAATTGACTTTGTACCCGGTGCATCTTTACCTAACCGAGCCGCTTACCGAGTAAACCCGGAGGAAGCTAAGGAGTTAGAGAAGCAAGTGAAAGAACTTTTGGACAAAGGCTATGTGCGTGAAAGCTTAAGTCCATGTGTTGTACTCGTTTTATTAGTTCCGAAGAAAGATGAAACTTGGAGGATGTGTGTGGATTGCCGAGCCATAAACAACATAACTATCATATACCGACATCCGATACCAAGGTTAGATGATATGCTTGATGAGTTATCTAGATCTAATGTGTTCTCTAAGATTGATCTTAGGAGTGGTTACCATCAAGTGAGAATCAAGGAAGGTGATGAATGGAAAACATCATTCAAGACCAAACAAGGTCTTTACGAGTGGCTAGTTATGCCGTTTGGACTCACCAATGCACCAAGCACCTTCATGAGGCTTATGAACCAAATTCTAAGGCCTTTTATCAGTAAGTTTGTAGTGGCTTACTTTGATGATATACTCATTTATAGCCACACGTTTATTGATCACATTGCTCACTTGGAGCAAGTCCTTAAAACGCTTCAACGAGAAGGTCTTTACGCCAACTTGAAGAAGTGTACTTTTTGCACTAACGATTTTAGGTTTTATAGTGAGTTCACAAGGCCTTAGAGTGGACCAAGAGAAGGTTAAAGCAATCCAAGAATGGCCCATACCAACAAACATTAGTCAAGTTCAGAGTTTCCACGGATTAACTAGTTTTTACCGACGGTTTGTTAAAGATTTTAGCACCGTTGCTGCACCCCTCACTGCCATAATCGAGAAGGACGTGGGTTTAAAATGGGGAGAGGCTCAAGAAGAGGCTTTCAACGTCCTAAAAGATCGGTTGTCTAATGCTCCCATTTTAACTTTACCCGATTTTACTAAAACGTTTGAAATTGAGTGTGATACGTCAGGTTTAGGGATCGGGGCTGTTCTTACTCAAGGAGGCAAACCCATTGCTTACTTTAGTGAGAAACTTAGTGGAGCAACTCTCAACTTTCCCACGTATGATAAAGAATTGTACGCCTTGGTCCGAGCCATGGAGACTTGGCAACATTATCTACTCGCAAAAGAATGTGTTATACACACGGACCATGAAACTTTGAAACATCTAAGGGGACAAACTAACCTCAAGAGGAGACATGCTAAGTGGCTAGAGTTCATAGAAACCTTCCCTTATGTTATCAAGTACAAGAAAGGCAAAGACAATGTTGTGGCCGATGCCTTATCTCGGAGACATGCGCTTATCACCACTATGTATGCTAAGGTTCTTGGTTTTGAAATGATTATACCTTTGTATGAATGTGATCTTGATTTTACAGAAATCTATAAGAACCATGGAAAAGGAGCTTATGCATCATTCTACATACACAATGACTACCTTTTTAAAGACAAAAGACTATGCATTCCACAATGTTCTTTAAGAGAGCTTATAGTTCGAGAAGCACATGGAGGCGGCCTAATGGGACATTTTGGCGTGGACAAGACTCTTGCCATGCTTAAGGAGAATTTCTTTTGACCACACATAAAGAAATTAGTGGAGACTTTCTGTGCAAGATGTATCACTTGCAAGAAAGCCAAGTCACGGGTTCAACCCCACGGTTTGTATCTTCCTTTACCCGTTCCTACATCACCTTGGATTGATATCTCTATGGATTTTGTGCTAGGTTTACCAAAGATCATGCACAAGGACTCCATCTTTGTTGTGGTAGAACGGTTCTCTAAGATGGCACACTTCATCCCATGTGCCAAGACCAACGATGCAACTCAAATTGCAGATCTCTTCTTTAAAGAAGTAGTTAAGTTACATGGAGTGCCTAGGACGATTTTCTCGGATAGAGATACTAAATTCCTTAGCCACTTTTGGAGGACTCTTTGGAATAAATTAGGCACCAAGCTACTATTCTCCACCATATGTCATCCACAAACTGATGGCCAAACCGAAGTGGTTAACCGTACTCTTGGAACGCTTCTCCAGGCCACCATAAGGAGAAATCTTAAAACTTGACTAGAAGCTTTACCTTTTGTTGAGTTTGCTTATAATAGGGTTGTTCATAGTGCTACTCTTATGTCTCCCTTTCAGGTTGTCTATGGATTCAATCCAACTACGCCCTTGGATCTTATACATCTGCCACAAATGGAGTTCTTGAACTTAGATGGTAAAAGAAGGGCCGAGGAGATTAAGAAGCTTCACTTGAAGGTTAAAGAACACCTAGAGAAGACAAACATACAACGTGCAAAGGCTGCCAACAAGGGAAGAAAGCAAGTCACATTTGAAGTTGGTGAATGGGTGTGGTTGCATATGAGACCGGAGAGATTTCCGCGCCAACGAAGTTCAAAGCTCTCACCTCGAAGAGATGGCCCGTTTAAAGTCTTAGAAAAGATCAATAATAATGCCTACAAGTTGGAGCTTCCATGTGAGTTTCAAGTGTCTCCTACATTTAATGTTTCAGACTTGGCTCGTTTTGATGCAGATGATAATGTTTTGGGGTCAAAACCTCTTGAAGAGGGAGGGAGTGATGAGGACAAAGATCCACCAAGACAAATCATTCAAGCACCACTTGTACCAAGAAGATCAATGACAAGGAGTGGGAGTAAGAGCTTGGAAAACAAGTTTAACATGTTTGTTAAGCAGCTGGATCATGAAGGACTGATCATGCTTGATCAGTTTGAAGGATTGCAACTAACACCATCGGAGAGCTCGTATTTTACGGATATATTCAATAAGGTATCGCTTCCTCACCCCAACAATTCAGGAAGTGATCTATATACGGCTGGAAATCTCTTTGAGTCTAGTTTTTAGAACATTAAAGATTATTCCGATCGGACTTACCAATCGTCCGTAAAGGACCCCGAAGTGAAGACATGTCTGGTAGATCCTTTAATAGCCAACTGCACCAAATGGACTTTATTCAAACCCAGACTTGAGGCTCATCTTGACACGGTTTCTTTGGCCTTAGAAGAAGCTTAGAAAGCCCTCTTATCAGCTGGAGGATCTCAAGAGAAGACTTGATCAAGGTGAAGATCAAAAGATATCATGTTACCATTTTTAGACGATTTCGTGCTTAAAGCCTAACGGCTCTTTCTTGTTTTAGTTTATTTTGTTTTCCTTTTATTTCTTGCAGGTTTATTGTGTTTTTCCTTTTATTATGTTTGAGAACCTGGCTATATAATGCCTTGCATTGTAGTTCGAGTTTTTCACCTTTTAATCAATAAAGATAATCGTTTCTTCGAAACTTGTTCGTTATTCTCTTTGTCTCGTGAGCTAAGTCCGAGTCTTGAGAAACCCGTGAAGTATCAGTAGGCTTTCACACCTATTGTGGTTCACATTAATCCACCCTCGCTTCCACCTTATCCTTGATTTAGACAAAGAGCGACCTTTGTCCAATTGTCTAAATCGAACCAGTTTGTCTCAAGTCCTTCAAGCTTACATCATTTTTTATGGAGGTTGGATTATGGAAGATGGTATTTGGCATTTTGTGGTTGATAATCGAAAAGGCGAAAGAATATTTTTTTTGAGTGATGGGTTTAAACATGAGGAACTTGTAGAAATGGCACATGATGATTATGACATTGATAAAAAATCAGAGGTGGTGGAGCTCACTTATTCACTTCCTCTATCAATGTTGCAACAGATGGCTCGATATACGCCTGCTATGTACGTCAAAAATGATAGACAAGTCCTAAGTTTGATTGAGCTAAGTAGAACACATGGATTACGTCTTTGTGTGTTGAGTCGACCCGTGGTGGATAGTAGAGTTGCCGATGCTGATTGTGAGGATGATGGTAGTGATGAAGATGTGTTAGAATCTGAGGATGGGGATGAGGATAATGATGTTAGAGATAAGATTGAAGATGAGGTTGGAGATGATGTTGAAGACGAGGTATTTGGTGGTCTGGATGGTGTTAAAGAAGAAGATGAACCCGATAGTGACGACGACTACAGTGAATATGGAAAAGTGAAAGACGAGGATGAAGAAGATACATCTTTTGGTGTCAATGCAAATAATTTTGGCGTTAGAGGTAGTTCAAATCCGACATGGTCCGATAACATATTTGTGAAACAGAGTTTTAGTACGAAGGATGAGCTAGTTAAGGAATTACGATTGACGGCTTTGATGCTAATATTTAGTTTCAAGGTGTATAGGTCTACGACAATGCTTTTTGTGGCGAAATATCGTGTGAAATGGTGCAAGTGGAAGGTAATAGAGAGTGTAAAGAACTAAGCAAACCAATTTTGTATGACAAAGTATGTGAACGTTCATACATGTTCTACGACAGATCGAGTGGCTCACCGTAAACACTCCATTCCGAAATACATTGGTGATCTATTTATAGAGTGAGTTGGAATCATTAACATAATTACCCCTGACCACATCAAGGATTCAATGAAAACAATGTTTGGGATGACTTTAGATTATATCAATGCATATAGAGCTCTTAAATATGTAAAATATTGGTTAGGGGTCACCGGAAGATACATATCAGCTTCTTCCATCATACTTGCATCACATCTCGAAAGCCAATCCGGGAACAGTGATCGGTCTTGTCTTGAAGTTGATGCTACAAATAGATTTAAATATCTATTCAAAGCGTTCAGAGCTTCAATAGCTGGATTTAAGCATCTACGACGAGTACTTGTTGTTGATGGGACACATTTGAGCGGGGAATACGAAAAGACTTTGTTAGTGGCAGCTGCACAAGACGCTAATTTCCAAATATTTCCTTTGGACTTTGGTGTTGTCGATAGTGAGAATAATGAGTCGTGGGAATGGTTTTTCAACAAATTGCGTTTATGCATATCGGATGGATACCCGTTGATCATAGTTTCAAATAGGCATTCGTCTATTATCAATGCATGCACAAAGGTTTTCCCATGAGCAACACGTGGCATATGTTATTGCCATCTCCTTTGTATCATTGCCCAGATTGATGGTGATAAAGACCTAATGTACTTGGTCAAAGGTGTTGCGTATGCATATACGGAAGAAGCTTATGATCAATACATGGTCGCGCTACGCACAGCATCATCGGCCATTACAAAATACATGGAAGGCGCGAATCCAAAACTTTGGTCACGAGTACACTGTGAGGGACTTAGGTACAACATCAAGACTAGCAACATTGCCGAATCGATCAATGCAGCGCTTAAGGTAGCACGAGGATTTCCCGTAGCATTCCTTCTTGAATTTATGAGAATTAAGCTTGGAAGAAGGTTTTATTAAAAACGAGACGATGCTTCTAAGCTAACCACACGCTTTAGCCGGGATGTTGAATACTTGTTGGCAATTTGTGACCATTACGCGGGTCCAATGATAATGGAACGAATAGACAGTTGCCAGTTCATTGTGAAGGGAGGAAAATGAAATTATCTTGTTGACTTACTTCACAAGAAATGTTCTTGTGGTATCTCTCAAATCGAAAGGATACCTTGCTCACATGCTATTGCGGCTATGATAATGAGTGGTACAGATGTGGCTACGGCGCTTTCCATCATACGGTAGGAAGTATTTGTATTCGGCATACTACCAAAACAATTTCCCCAAAAACGACGCATTACCGTTTCTTGAGGTACCATGTTTACCTCCTGAGGTGTAGCCAAGAAAAGGTAGGAAGAAGAAGTCTAGATGGCAATCTTACCTAGAACTGTCAAGGAGAAAATGAACAAAACCTCGCAAGCTTCACAACCCCTACAAGCATTCAAACTGCCATCAAACGGGTGATACGCGTCCGTATTTCCTAAATTAAGGTACTTTTTATGTTGTTCAATTGTGTAATTCAAACAAGACTATGTTCACTACTTATTCAATGTTTTACATCATTAATTCGGTTGTAGTAGACTTCAGGTATAGAATTCTGTAGTAGACGTCTTTAATAGACACCTTATCTACTAAACTTATGTGTTTGTTACTACCATCTTTACTTGTTGTGAAGCTGAAGTTATTACATTTTTAAATTAAACTTCTAATCATGCTCAACTGTGTGTCCAATTTTTTTTAAAAAAAAAAAAAATTACAACTTGTGCCCGAATCTATGCTCAACCTAGGTGATATAAAGTAGTTCAAAATTTGTGTTCAAAAAAAATTTGTTAGTTGTTTCTGCTTAAATTCGAACCAGGGCCAAATCTAGTAATCTTGTGTGTTTATTTTGAAGATGTTTTTACTAAAAGGCAAGAGATGATCATTATTATTATCAAAAGAAAAACATTCTAAAGTAGAAGTCTACAAGAGAAATCTTCCATAGCAGTCTACAATAGAAGTCTACAATGTTTAACAAAAATTAAATCAGCATTTAATAACCTATCTTTACAAAAGTACTAACTTATCCCGAGAAGCTAAGGATATGAGTTTGTCTTACATCTACAAAAAATATGCAAGAATCTTTAACAGTTTTGAACGGGATAAGGAAGATATGGATTACTGAACTGAAGTACTATCTCGCCTCATAGAGGTCCATGTGATCCCAATTATGATTTTATGTGCCATCTTGCCTTGTCTCGTCATATATCTCGGCCGCAAACTTGTCCCTAGCTGCCTTGATATCAAAGTCTTTCATCACGCTAAATGGAAGATCGAGAGCATGACATTCAATGAACTTAAAAAAAAACACTCCACAACTTGAACCGTCTTTCTGTTGTGGCACTTTCTGATG
Organism: Draba incana; assembly: GCA_963576765.1. Classification (NCBI taxonomy): domain Eukaryota; kingdom Viridiplantae; phylum Streptophyta; class Magnoliopsida; order Brassicales; family Brassicaceae; genus Draba; species Draba incana. The sequence goes on along the minus strand of OY755203.1, from coordinate 21,543,390 downwards.
CTCGATCGTAAAAGGTTTACGATTCCACAAGGGTCTTTCCTCCGCAGGACAAGTCTCCCGAATAAGATAAGGCACCATTACGACTAGAGGCTCCACTAACTCTTTCATTTGTTTAACAGGAGTAAGATTCTCATAACTGTCTCACACAACAATCTTATGCTTTGGAATTGAAATCCATAGAGAAAATCCAATGACTATATTTTATGTTCATTTGCATGTAGATGTCATCCACTTGTTGCTTCCATTTCTTGTTTGATCTACAATATGATGGTTCCTCACATGTGTATTAATCCGCATCTCCACCAGGTAACAACTTACCAGACCCATCAGGATTTGCCTCGAAGAAATTAAAAACTTCATATTTATCGGTCCACAACATGGGTCAGAGTGTATCAATGAAATAGATTTTGTCGCTCCTATACCATTCTGGATGGTTGTGGAAACGTAGCCTAAGTAGTTTTATTGTAGCATCCATGTGCTGAAACAAGAAAAAACAACAAATGTAACAAATTAAGTCTGCGCTATCAAGTGAAGTCTACACAGGATGTCTACGCAGTAGGTCTACAAAGGAAATCTATAGAGAAAGTCTTCCAGGAATTGGAGATACTTACAGACTCCTTGAGACATTCAGTTTGTTTTCTCCACAGATTGAACCAATGGGCACGGGTGTGAGGCACCAGCTCTTCTATTCAGTGTTCTTTCTGAAAAGTTGATGTTTTCTCTAAGTATGTCTCAGTTAACTCGAATGCAATCATTTCTTGGATCTTCTATGAAAAAAGATGATAAATTTCAACAGATGTGAGCGATGACATAGATGAGTTGGTAGAGACAAGTTTTAGAGAAAACATCAACTCAAGTCGTCGGCGCGTCATCGTTGGCAACACCATCATCATCTCCGAACAACATCTCTAAAAATCGAAACCACCACTGCACCACTACCAATAGAATCAAAACCACCACCACTAGAATCACCACCACCACTAGAATCGAAACCACCAACAAACCCCGTCGTCATCGTCTATTGGAACTTCGTCGAATTTTAGTCGAAATTGTGGATTCACCGAATCGTCACTGAAAAAATTGGAAGCATATTTCGATGATTTTTATTTGCCTATAAAGATCTTTAAAAATTAAAATGAAGAAAATATAAAAATCATCTAAGATTGAAGAGATCTTGGCGAGAAGAAAATAAAGAAAGAGAATGGGAAAAAAAACTCAGAAAACAAGAGATAAGAGAGAAGGGAAAGAAAAAATAAATGAAATATTTCGGTATGAGAGAGAGATACGTAGGGACCGAATGGTCTTTTACCCAATGAGAGATGTATAGTTGGCTAATTAAAAATCTGAGATGTATAGTTGGCTAATTAAAGTCTCAAAAGTGTATATTGAGCTAATTGACTCATAAAAAATATAAGAAAAAAAAATTACCGCGAATTGTTTGTACCACCGATCCCGCGTCTCTCCGGGAACAAACTTCCAACTCGAGTGTAGCGTCTTGAAATACTGCTCAATGATCCTTCTAATATCCTAAGCGATAGAATCATTGGAAATCCTGAAAAATATATTAAATACATATTATGTGTAAATATATTAATAACTAATAAAAAAAATTAAATTAAAACTGCATAAATAAATTTAATTACCACACAACGTTGTCGGTCAGGTTAGAATGTAACAGGGTTAGAAGTAGGCATGCGGGACTAACAAGAAGCTGCTCTAGGATCATGTCATCCATGGATGGAACTGCTCTAGGGTCTGCCTCGGGAGGTGGCGTCGGTTGAGGTTTTAGGTTGATTTCTAGAGAAAGAGAAGGTGATTTGAGGTTCTTAGATGTGTGAAGAGTCTTAATTTTCATGCTCAATCATGTTTCCATTCTCAATCAATCCGAAAAGCCAAGGTGAGTGCACGACCATGGCTTATTTGGGTTAAATGGATGTTTTGATGCCTTGCTTGTTTGTGATTGCTAGTTGCTTTGTGATGATTAGTTATATGAGTTATTTTCATTTCGTTGTTGTTCTTGCTGTTTCGTGTGTTGTTTTGGTGTTTCTGATACAGGTGGTTGATTATTGAGACCTGGATTCGAGCCATGAGAGGATATGCTTCATTATGTAGTTTTTGCAACTTAGTGTCGATTGACACCATAGTCTTGCTATTGTCGATCGACACCAGTGTCTGATTTTGGTTATTTTGCATGTTTGTGATTGCTAGTTTCTTTGTGATGATTAGTTATATGAGTTATTTGGTATCTTGGCATTTCATTTATCATGTGTGCATAGCCAGTAGATGGAATGGCTGTCTCATTGAATATTTATGATACTACCCACACATCTCGTTTTTTCATGTGATGCAGGTAAAGGAAAAGTGTGATTGTGGAATCATAGCGATGAAGAGGAGGATGATCTAGGGCTTTGTTTTATATGTTTTATCCACTGAGTTTAAGCATGGGTTAGATTGCTAGTTTATTCATGGAATTGTTGAATTGGATATTTGCCTTGGTTTACTGAATTTAATTGGATTATTTTATTTAATTTTGGTTTATTGGTTTATGAGGATTTCCACTGGTTGATTGATTTAATTGAATTGCTTGAGAATTGAAAGTTGCTATTTATGAGAATATTAATTCATATTGTTTTAGAAAAGAAAAAAAGGGCTAGGTTGTTTCTAGTATCGTCTTTATAAACACTTGACTTTATTCGCAATTAGATTGTTCGTTATAACTAAGAAACCAAAGCTTGTAATAAGAAATTTTCTACCTACTTCATTTTCTTATAAACAAGTTTGTTTTTCGCTGTTCTAAAGAAGTTAGTTTCCCATTCGTGAGAATAAGTTATTTTAAATTTTTTTTACTAATTTAAGAAAACCTCAACGCCTTAGAAAGAGTATACAACAACACAAATAAGACCTCAGTTTCCATTCTCTTGGTTGGCAAAGTTTTGTTAAGGGTCACATTAGAGAAACATGAGTTATTAAGTGTTTTATGTAGACGACAAGATACCACAATCAGATTGTGCGATATATTGTTCGCGTAAAACCCCCGAGAATCGATCACAAAGTAACTCCTAGCTCATATATCCTCATTAGCCCTTTGTTCAAAGTAATCTTCTTTGTCTCAACACTGAAGTTACTTAAGAGTGGAAGCTCCTCACAATGAAGCTAAAAACTAGGGAAAGAAAAGAAGAGCAAAAAGAACAAGACTTGCTTCGCCTCTAAGCTTGATTGCATACCTCCAAGTTTGTCGGTCCATAGACTAGAAGGCCATATCAATAATAATGGACGGCACTGTAACGAGTCTTGGGAATTAATTTTCAGCATGGAGAATTAGTTTTGGTTGTTAAGTCTTAAGCAATTTTTTAATGTCATCTGGTGTTGTTGATAAAACAACCGAACTACAAGGGCCAAAACTCAAAAGCCAGCGAACTAAAAGTTCCTAACATTGAGTCGGAAATGAAAGCAATGCCGATATGGGTCACCATAAGGAATGTGCCACACACGATGTGCTCGTGGAAAGGCTTAGGGTTTTTGGCTATTACAATTGGAAAACTTGTGAGGTTGCATCCGGAAATAGAGCAATGTAAACATTTTGAAGAAGCAAAAGTGCTTGTCGAAGCTGATATATCTAAGAAGCTCCCAAATATATTTGAGTTTAAGATTCGTAAAGATCAGGACGTCAAAATGGAGTTTACATACCTTTTAAAGTGATCAAAGAACAAACTTAGCTTATAAAGAAATCCTTCTCTTTATTAATGTTTAGGAAAATCTTCCTTCTCAAAACCTAAACACAAACTATTGTTCTTCCTTTAAGAACTTCTTCCTTTAGTTCTTATTCTTATGATCATACACAACTTGATGATATTACATATATAGGTTATAGATTTCCTTTTCTAAACCTACTCTATTTCCTTTTAGATTAAAACTAGACAATTTCCTTTTCCTATTAAGATTCCTAATTCCTTTAAGGATATCTTCTTCTAGAATCTTCTTGGAGCTTATCCAACATTCACCCCCTTAAGCTTCAACTCATTCTTGCTCAATGGTTTGGTTAAAATGTCGGCTCTTTGTAAATTCTTCTCACGGGTGGATCTCCTCAAAGTTATGTCGTGTCCTAGATTTTCTTCAAGGGGATCGACCAGTCTGGAGAATGGACCGGTAGGTCCACATTCCAGAGCCTCCGCTCTGTTTCTGGGTCGTTGAGGATCGACCAGTATTGGAGGGGGACCGGTCGGTCCGAATTCCAGAGCCATTCCTCTGCTTCCGGATCCATGAGGATCGACCGTTCCGGGGAAGAGACCGGTCGGTTCGGTTCCCAGGGACTCCCTTCTCCTTGCCGATCTTAGGGGATCGAGCCCTTGACCACGGTCTGCTCCAAGATGACGTGATTTGATCGCATCCCATATCTCCATAGGTGAGTCTTGATAGCCAACTTGCAGTATGAGATGCTCCGGGATAGACTGGAACAAAAGAACGGTTGCTAGGTCATTCTTATTGTCTTCTTTTGATCCAGGTTCAATCGCCTCCCACACCTTATGAACACGAAACAGAACCTTCATCCGCATCGACCATACGGTATAATTTGATGCGCTCAACATCGGACATTGTACCGAGGAGGGTACTGTCTCTCTTGTCTTTGCCGGTGGTTTCGTATCCCCCATAGTTTCGGGTTACACGATGATTCCGAGCTCCTCTTACTCAGGATTTGCTCTGATACCAAATAAAGTTGCTAAGAACAATGTTAAGCATGAATAAAGAGTCCTTCCTTTATTAATGTTTAGGAAAATCTTCCTTTTGTATTCGTTCTTCATAAGCTTTGAGTCTTCCAACAATGTCTTCAAATCCGGTTCGATTTAGATCAAGTACTTGCTCGAGAGAAGCTATGATTTGAATATACTTGCCTCGTGGTAGTCTGTTTAGAAACTTCTTTACCTGTTTTGGTTCTTCTAGGCTTTGACCTAAGGACGCAGATTTTGAAGCTAGCTCTGATATCTTCCCTGCGAAGATATCGATGGTGTCTGATTCCTTCATCCTTAATCGTTCGAATTCAGACATTAGGGTTTGAAGCCGTGCTTCCTTAACTCGTTCTGCACCAAGATGTCTTGATTTAATCGCATCCCATACTCCCTTTGAGGTCTCTTGCTCGCCGACTTGCATAATAAGATCCTCCGGGATGGATTGAAACAATAATCCTATCGCGATATTGTTTTTATCCGCATCTTCCGTTCCAGGTTCGATTGTGTCTCATACTTTGTATATCTTCAACAAAACTTTCATACGCATAGCCCATACCGTGTAGTTTGTTGTGTTGAGAAAAGGACATTGAATCGATGGTGGCGTCAATTCCTTCTGACGTGTTGGAGCTCCTTTGCCGTCGTCTGCCATGACTTGGTCTTGACGATGATCCGATCGTATGATCTTCGTAGTGTCTTCACAGGTTACAGGATCGAAACGCTCTGATACCAAATATCATGTAGAGCATGGGGTCACTTATCAGATAAGTGCATTAACAATTCAACAAGCGTCACCATTCTTAAGAGAAGTGAGAAAGGAAGCTCACCAAGAAATAATTATCACCGGTTCGAGACACAGTGGAGATCATTGAAAACTATAACAAAATGGTCAGTGCAAGGAGCATAACAATTCCATCAGCATCAGACCCAAGAATAATCACGCATCACAAGTTTAAAAAATAGATGAAAACATGGAAAAACAACAAGGAAATACCGGAGAGGAAGTATCGACGGAAGTTTTGCCTAATAAAATAGGAAACCTAGCGGACACACAAAACTGTAACACCGCAATTTGAACTCCGACTTGATACTCTGTTTTAGAGGACACAGAAACAGATTCAAATTCGGTAAAAGAAGAAAAAGAGGTTGAGGATGGTGAAATTCAATTTGAAGAAAACTTGGAAAAAATGAAAGGCAAAACTGTGAAACTTGATGGTACGGTCACACGTATTCCTCTTCCTAGGGCATCAAAGGATTCACATTAGTTCCTTTTAACTAATCAGCCACCCACCATCACCGAGACGTCTTTTGGTACAGTGGGCAAGACGAAACCTCCAAAAAAAAATTAATATGTTGGGTTTTATTTAGAATGTGCACGGCTTAAATAAATCTTCTAAATATTCCGCAATTCGAGAATGGTTACAAAGTAGTTCAATGCAGTTGGGTGGTTTTCTTGAGACAAGAGTTAAAGATTTTAATGCTCTGAGGATTTTCTCTTATGTAGCCAAGGGTGTTCGAATATTTCAAATCATGAATCTCACCATCTCGGTCGTATTTGGGTGGTTTGAAAAGACAATGCGAGGGTCACTCCGGTGTATGAAAGCTCTCAAATGATTATGGTTTTAGTCTTGTTGGATGGAAAAGAAGACGAGTTCTTTTGCTCTTTTATATACGCCTCGAATCAAGTCGAAGAACGAAAAGAGTTATGGGCAGATTTGAGGGATCACCATGATCACCTATGTTTCGTTGTACTCCTTGGATGATTGAAGGTGATTTCAATGAAATTCTTGATATGGAAGAGCATTCTAATTACAATGACTATCCCACTATTACTCCTGGAATGAGGGATTTTCAAGACGTTGTTAGATATTGCTCAATAGTTGATTTGGGCTATAATGGTCCCAAATTTACTTGGTGTAATAAGAGAGAGGAAGGATTAATATGCAAGAAGCCTGATAGGATAATGGTCAATGATCGATGGTTGGATTTATACCCGCAATCTTATGGTGTTTTTGAAGCTAGAGGTTGTTCGGATCACTCCCGCGGGAGGTTTACTATAGAAGCAGAGGGACCGGGGAAGAGACAGCCATTCAAATTTATGAATGTATTAACCACTTTTCCTCAGTTTACTGAGACAGTGGGAGAATCTTGGTCACAAACAGAGGATTTATTTGTGTCAACGTCGGCAATGTTTCGATTCTCAAAGAAACTAAAATCTCTCAAGCCTTTATTGCGTACTTTGGGAAAGGAGAAGTTGGGAGATATACCTAAACGTACACGTGAGGCGTATGATGACTTGTGTCTTAAGCAAGCTGCTACATTATCAAACCAATCTCTGTTATGTATAGAAGAGGAAGGGAGGGCCTATGCAAAATGGGTTTGTCTATCAGAAATAGAAGAAAAGTTTCTTAAGAAGAAAGCTAAACTGCATTGGCTCGAGGTTGGTGATGGAAACAATTCGCTAAATTTGTATGCATAACTCCATACGGGAGGTGGTAAATCCAAATGGAGACGGTTTGACAAAGATCAAGGATATAAAACATGAAGCTGAGCGTTTCTTTAAAGATTTTTTGACACATATACCAACTGATTATGTGGGAATGGAACAACATGAAATTGAAAATTTAATGACATTTTGATGCTCAGAGGTGGATCAAGCTCATCTTGTAAAACATGTTACGGATGAGGAGATTAAGAACGTTCTTTTTGCTATGCCAAAGGAAAAAAGTTTGGATCTTAACGGATTTACGTGTGAATTCTTCACGACAACTTGGCCAATATTGGGTAACGATTTCTTTGTGGCCATTAAATTTTACTTTGACAAGGGTTTTCTCCCAAAGGCCATTAATTCGCAATTCTTGCTCTTATTCCAAAGAAAATTTAAGTTAAAGAGATGAAGGACTATCGACCTATCTCTTGTTGCACCGTTCTTTATAAGGTGATTTCGAAGATTATGACGAATCGTTTAAAAACCTTGCTGCCTATGTTTATTGCACGGAATCAATTGGCTTTTGTGAAAGATCAATTACTCATGGAGAATGTTCTTCTTGCTGCGGAATTGATCAAAGATTATCATAAGGACGGGGTCTCTCCTCGAAGCATGATGAAAATTGATATCTTGAATACGTTGGCTACTCTACATTTTCCTCCTCGCTTTATCATTTGGATCAGACTCTGCATTACAAAAGCCTCTTTCTTCGTTCCAGTTAATGGGGAACTAGCAGGATATTTTCAAAGTGAACGGGACTGCGCCAAGGTTGCTCGCTTTCTCCCTATCTCTTTGTTATATGTATGAACGTATTATAAAGGATGATGGATCAAGCAGGGAAAGACCGTCGTATTGGATATCATCGTAAATGCCTTGGGCTTTAGATAACTCATCTCTGTTTCGCGGACGATCTCATGGTTTTTGTTGATGGTAGAAAAACGTCGATTGAAGAAACCATCAAAATCTTTGATGAATTTAGGGTCAAAGCTGGTTTAAAAACCAATCTTGAGAAATCATCACTCTACTTGGCAGGGATTTCATAGGATACTTGAAAAGACATCCTGGAATGTTTCATGTTGAGTCTAGCTAAGTTTCTGGTATGGTACTTGAGATTACCATTACTCAATAAGAGGATCTCAAAGGCGGATTATGTGGTTTTAATTAAAAAGATTAGATTACCGTTTCACTCTTGGACGGCTCGATATCTTTCTTATGCGGGAAGACTTCAATTGATTGGATCGGTTATTACAGGTATGGTAAATTTTTGGCACTCGGCGTATCGTTTGCCGAACGGATGTCTTGTCGACATTGAAAATTTTTGTGCCGCGTTCCTTTGGTCGGGTCTAGATTTAAATACAAGGAAAGGTAAAGTAGCTTGGAAGGATATTTGCACACCTAAAGAAGAAGGTGGACTTGGATTGAATCACTAATTGATGTCAATAAAGTTAGGGTTCTTAAGCTAATTTGGAGAATACTTTCAAACCAACCGTCTTTATGGGTTCGATGGACTAAGACTACTCTCCTTCGTGAAGGCTTTTTGTAGTCGGTTAAAACAAACACATCAACTGGTTCTTGGATATGGCAAAAACTCTTGAAATATAGAGAAATGACAAAAGATTTTCATCAAGTAAAAATAGAAAATGGGGTTGAAACTTCTTTCTGGTTGGATGTGTGGTAGGGATGTATAGACTTGGGAATATCATCAACTGCTATGGTCAGATGGTTATGAATACACATCGCTTAAGGTGTCATCGCGTTGATTGTTTGAATCAGAGTGAAGGAGAGATTAAGAAAATCAGAATGTGAAGAACTGGTCGTGCAGATAAGGTGTTATGATGTGACTCTAATGGTAGCCTGAAGAAGAAATTTACATTTGAAGGAACATGGCAACAAATCTGGACTCAGAACCCATAAGTGAGTTGGTCGAAAGGTATATGGTTCAAATATGCCACTCCTAAGTTCTTTTTTCTCGCTTGGCTTGCGATTCAGAATCGGCTCTCGATGGCAGACTGAATGCAAGTCTTGAATTCTAACACGTCTGTACTTTGTATGCTTTGCAACCAAGAGAGTGAAACACGAGATCATTTGTTCTTCAAGTGTGATTATGTGGTTGCGATTTGGGACAACCTTGCTCGTCGGCTACTAAATCACATGTATACAACCGATTGGACCCATTTTCTCCACCTATTAACCAATGAAACAATCGACAAACTTACTCTTTTCTTGATAAGGTATCTCTTTCAATCAATGATTTACCATGTTTGGAAAGAACGGAATTGTCGATGTCATTGCGAAAATCTGAACACTTCAGAAGCTATAATCAAAATTGTTGACAAGAGTATAAATAATTGTCTGAGCTCTATTCGGCGTATAGGAGACCGTGCATATGATGAAGGTCTTACTTCATGGTTTGAGACTCGTTGAACAACAAGATACACCGACTAAGCCCAATTTCTAATTCTCTTTAATTTTTTTTATTAATTTCAAAAAACCGATGCATTTGATGTAAAACAAGTTTTTTTGTTTGAATATAATTTACATTCATTTCAAAAAAAAAAAAAGGTTCCTCAAGCTAAATTCCCTTGAGAAACGAGGTAAATCGGGGTACAAAACTCAAACGAGAGGAGCATTAATCAAACACTAAACATAGAGATAAAAAACGCAATCCAAATCAAATACCAAACATATTGCTAGTCGATGATAGCGGAGATTGGAGATAGGATCAACGAAGGCGAGGTATCACGCTCTGCCTTCAAATAAGCAAGTCTTAAGCAATTTTTTTTTCTAACTTGTTACATATAGTTTATTACTATTCAATTTGTTTCCGCACATGTCCATCCCATAATATAGTGTTACTGGTCTTAGTGGATTTAGTATATGTTACCATGATCTAATCCGGAACCGAATTGACCCGGAGCTCTAAAAATAATAAATGAAATGGGTTACAAGGTCATGGAACTACCCTTAGAGAAAATTTAGCCCACTTACTCATCCTCTCACTGACTTAATCGCAGCCGAGAAATGGGGAAATTATCAACTCTAATAATAGAGAATAACTTAAAATTAGGAGATTTTCATATATATTTAGGGTTTATTCGACCGACTCGAATATATATAAGTATAAAATGTATTTTTCTTTAAAAGGGATCCTCAACTTTGATCAATACTAAACTTTTCTTAAAAACCTCGTTCATTGTTTTGAAATTTTTTGAGTTTTTGTGTTTTAAAACCTAAATCCATATTTGTTTGGATTGAACCCGAAAAGATTACGCGATCCGGGGTCACTACTCACTATTCGGAATTTACAATGTTATATCTTTTGAAAAAATATATTAGTTTATGAACATCAAAACACCTTGTAAACAAATTATTTGACGAACAATTCTTTGGTTCACCCCTAGGAGTGGATCTCTTTCATTCACCCCTCTTAATTAATCAATTAAAATTTAGTTATGGGGACCATTAATCTAATTAATTGAATTAAATCATTTATTACATACCTAAAATTGAATTAATTGTGAAAATCACTAATTAAAAATTTAAAATGAAGTTTCAACGTTCAAAAATAAATAATAAACTCCAAATTATACCCTAATTGGGAATAGTTAACCCTAAACCCCAAAACTATATCCTAATTTGAGAATAGTGAACCCAAACCTAAAACTTTAAACTAGAAATCCATTGAAAATCAATTTTTGTAGTTTAAATTTTTGGGCTTGGGTTAACTATTCTCAAATTCGGATATAGTTTTAGGGGGTAGGGTTTAGATTTAGGGTTTAAGGTTTAGTTTTGAATACTAAAATTAGCAAAAAGTGGTATTTTTGAAAATTTTCAAAAAATAATGGTATTTTTGAAACTTTTCAAAAAATGGTGGTATTTTGAGAATCGCCCAAATTGAAACTACAAATCCATTGCAAATCAAATTATGTATTTGTGGTATACGAAAAAATGATATTTTAGGGATTTCTCTAATATTAGTTTTTTTTTTTTTTGGTGAATATTTTTTTTAATTGTTTAATTAGATAATAGATTAGTAATTGTTTTAATTAGTAATTAGATAATAGATCAGCTAACTGATAAATTGCAGATAAACTCCAAAATTCTGTAAGGGAAAAGACTATAATTAACAAAAAAAAGTCTTAATGTTGGTTTATTTATTGGTTCTTGGAATTTAATGGATTTAAAAATTCTTGTGGATTTAGAAATTTTACATGAATCCATTGATTTGAAATGGGCAATTCTCATAGATACTATTTTTTTAAGTTTTTTTTCCTTAGATACCATTAATTTTTAAAAATTTCTATAGATACCACTTTTTCCAAAAATATTACAAAATTAAAATTAGTTTTAAATGATCAAAACTAAACCCTAAACCTACATCCTAAACCTACATCCTACTCCCTAAAACTATACGCTAATTGTAAAATAGTTAATCCAAACAAAAAAATTTATATTCTCACCCTTTAAAAATCAATTTTCCTATCCCTAAAACTATATCCTAATTGTACAATAGTTAACCCAAACCCAAAAATTTATATTCTAACCCTTTAAAATCAATTTTTGTGTTTGTGGTTTTTTTGGAAATTTTGATAAAAGTGGTATCTAAGGAACTTTTAAAAATTAATGGTATCTAAGGAACAAAAACTTTGTTTGGTGGCATCCTAGGGAATTTTTCATTTGAAAATCCAATTAAAAGGATTTAAGTGGATTTCAAAATCTAATGAATAGATTGTTATGAATCAACCAAATGAAATTATATGGATGTAAATGATTTTTCGTATCCATTAACTTTGGTATAATTTTTTTTTTTAGACCAACATATTTTTTCATTAACCTTGGTATAATTTTTTTTTTTAGACCAACACAAATTCAAAGATTATATAGAGATAACATTTTATAAAAAAAAATGGAAAATTATCTAATAATAAAATTTCATTATAGCAAATGGAATATTGTACAAAACGAAAATTGGGAAAATGGATTATTTTATTATTATAAAAGTTATGTTACGTTGTGTGAGGTATTATTGTGAATTTGACATTTTTTATATATATGTGACGTGAAAATGATATAATTAAGAACCTAATAACAAATCCACCCAAATAATAATGTAAACTTCAATATTTATGTCTTCGTATTTTTAGCATCAAAATCCTTCTAAAATCTACTAAAATTTAATATCAAATCAAATTCATAATATCAAATTTAGTATCCGTAGGATTGAATAACACTGGATTTAAAAATGGATTTCAAAGTCATATAACCAATAATACTGGATTTGAACCTAGGTTTTAAATTCATAGAAAGAATAACGCTCTTCTAAGTTAACAAAAGCTGATTAAGAAATAGACAATAAAGTAAGAGGAAACAAGGAACGAGTTGGGTTAGAAGAGGACGTGGTTGGGTTGTTTTGTTTCCTTCCACTCTTTCTTCTTCATTTCCTCTTTTTTCTTCTCTTTTTTTCTTCTTCTTCTCCATTTCTCCAATCCTTCCCAACAGCTACGATCAACAATAAAGAGCTTTTTTGGGTTTAATTAATTTCTCTGGAGGAATCAATCAGAAGAAGGAAGAAGAATAAATTTTAAAATAAAATCTGGGGACATTTGAAGGTATGGGTTTGTTTGTTTTCATTTTTGTGATTTCTCTATCAACATTGAAGAACAGATTTTATTTCACTTCTGTTATTTTTTTTTTTTTCCTTTTCATTTGAGAAGAATTATTACAAAGGAGGAAAAAGAAAAGTAAAGAGATTTGTTTCCTTTTTGGAGGGATTGTTTTTCCTCTTAAAAGATTCTGGGTTCTTTAAGTTTCTTCTCGTGGGTTTTGGATTTTATCCAAATTTGTGTAAGAAGCTTTGGCTTTTCAGATGTTCTTGTCTGATTGTTGTAATTGATTGGTCAAATTACTCCTCATTTGAGATCTAGTGGAAAGTTTGAAACTTTTATGGAAACGATCTTCTTGTCTTAGATCTGAATTAATGGCCTGAACTTGAAGATGGTTGGGAAATAACAGATTTTTCTAGGGTTTGAATTTCATTGTGTAATCTTCTTGTTTTGCAGAATCAAGAGTTTACATGGAGGAAACAATGGCGGCTAGGTATTGGTGTCACATGTGTTCACAAATGGTGAATCCAACAATGGAATCTGAGATCAAATGTCCCTTTTGCCAAAGCGGATTCGTCGAAGAAATGAGCGGAGGCATACAAGACGCTCAAGACCCGGAAACCGATTTTGGGACGGACCGTGCATTGTCTCTATGGGCACCAATCTTGCTAGGTATGATGAGCAGTCCTCGGAGACGAAGAAGGTTTAGAAGAGCAGAGTTTGGTGAAGAGAATGATGATGATAACAATAACGTTGATGGAAATGATAACGCTTATCGTCATCACCGAGCTAGGCGACATGGTGGGGAGATTGAGTTGGATAGAGAGTTTGAGTCTATCTTGAGGAGAAGACGAAGAAGCTCGGGGAATATACTGCAGTTGCTTCAAGGGATTCGTGCAGGGATTGCTTCCGAGTATGAAAGCTCTGATAATAATTGGGATAATCAAGAGAGTGATACAAACAACAATCGAGTTATAATGTTTAATCAATCTCTCGTTCAGAACCATCATCACCCTTCATTGACTTCACTTGGAGATTACTTCATTGGACCAGGTTTAGATCTTTTGCTTCAGCATTTGGCTGAGAATGATCCTAATAGGCAAGGGACTCCACCGGCCTGTAAAGAAGCGGTTGAAGCTTTACCAACGGTTAAGATAATGGACCCGTTGCAATGTTCGGTTTGTTTAGATGATTTTGAGAAAGGAATGGAAGCTAAGGAGATGCCGTGTAAGCATAAGTTTCATATCCCTTGTATCGTCCCGTGGCTTGAGATTCATAGTTCTTGTCCTGTGTGTCGATTCGAGCTTCCTTCTTCTGCTGCTGATGATGAGACTAAGGTTGAATCCGAGAGACCAACGAGGATGAGAAATGTTGAGGAAATCAGTAACAGAAACGTTGTTGAGAATGCTGGAAATGCGGAAAGAGGAAGAGAGAATGATGCGAGGAGCGGAAACGGAAGAAGGTTTTCGTTTCCATGGCCATTCAGTGGATTATTCTCTTCTTCTTCGTCCTCTGGATCTCAATCTGGTGACAACAACTCTGGTTCTTCTCGCTGATATAAAGAATGTCAGAGACCACAAAACATCCAAAAGACTTCCAAATCTTGGTTTTGTTCTTGATTCTTCGTCTTTTGTTGCTTCTCTCAATTTTCTCATTTTCTAGCTCTTGTTATTTCTCTGCATTTCATTGTCTGCTTTTATGTACATAAAATTATCTTCTTTCACTCAGATTGTTGAAAAAACAAAAAAAAAATCCATGGAATCTGTTCTTTAATTCAATCTACTTTCATTGTTGTTGTACAGAGATGATCAAATTTGGTTTTTGTGTGTTTCTATGATTTTTGTTTTTATAACATGAAATTTCTGTCTAATTCATGTCCAGATAATGATGAAAATGTTCCAAAATAGAGAGAATGATTTTTCCGTCTTGAAAATGTACATAATGATGAAAACTTTGTAGTTTGTACAGAAATGATCACCTCATGTCTGCTTGTTTCTATGATTTTTCTTCAAAGTTTCTGTGCGTTATAAAACATGAGAAATTATTTCAACTGAACCCTAAATAATAATGAAAATTATAACAAAAATTGAGATAATGATTAAATCTTTGTCGGAATGACTTTTGTATGGGGTATGATTCGTTAGCTGTCTCTTTTTGACTTCATGCTCTGTCTTTTCAATGTTAACATGATTTATATTGCGTTTATAAATATAAGATTAAAAAAAAACTCAAAAAGAGAAAGAAAATATGATACTAGTGTATGATCAATAGTTCCATACAACCAATAATCCAAAAAAATAACAGTTAAGTACATTCACCGGTCGCAATTTAGTGTAAGTAATAGGCAAGAAAGAGAACTTGAGTTTTCTATCTCAAGATTTTAATCACAATCTTGAATAATCCATAAAAAAAAAAACGTTTTATAGTGGCGTTTCCTCCAAACGCCAAAAACCGAAGCAAACCAACCGCCGAACTAAAGTTCATCACTTGACCGTCAAGATCTTGATAAGGGAAGCATTACCAACTCGGAGTAGAGCAACAACGGAGTCTCCAGTCTTGCACAGCTCTTTCTCTTTCCCGTGCTGAGTTGCAAACTCAATAGCTTCCTCTGTTGATTCATCGTGGGAGGCTCTCGCAGACCCCGCGTAGAGCACAGGGATCAGACCGCGGAAGATAAGGCTGTGTCTCGCGGGAGACTCGTCGCTGCAAGACCAGTCGAAGAAATCGGTTTTGATCTCAGGAACAACGACCGACAAAATAGGCATTCCTGGTCTGTACTTAGCCACCAGCCTCGCTGTGCTTCCTCCTCGGGTTAGGACCATGATGAGAGTGGCTCTAGCTGAGTTAGCAGTTCTGACCGCAGAGGACGCTAGTGACTCGAGCGGGCTCATTGGAACCGGAGAGGTCAGCATGATTCTCTTGAAGACATCTCCGTAGTCGAGCGTGCTCTCGGCTTCCACGCATATCTTAGCCATTGTACGGACAGCTAGCTCAGGGAATGCTCCAGCTGCGGTTTCACCACTGAGCATGACGCAGTCAGTGCCATCAAGGACAGCGTTTGCAACATCTGTGGCTTCGGCTCTTGTAGGTCGGGGAGATTTGATCATGGACTCGAGCATCTGAGTTGCTGTGACCACGGGCTTTCCCTGGATGTTGCATTTGTAGATCATCACTTTCTGAGCTAGGAAGATCTTCTCGATTGGGATTTCCATGCCGAGATCTCCTCTAGCAATCATAAACGCATCAGAATTGATCAATATGTCATCGAAATTCGCCACACCTTCTTGATTCTCAACCTAATCCATCAAAAAGATAATGACACAAAACCATCACACCCTAAAGATTTGGTCTTGCGGTTTCCGGATACCAAAAGAGAGCTTTGATTTAACATACCTTTGACATGAGAAGAATGTTTTTAGCATGCTTCCCAAGAAGCTTACGGACTTGAACCAAGTCTGAACCTTTTCTGACGAAAGACAGAGCAATCATATCGATTTGATTTGGGACTCCCCATTGCATGATGTCTTCTTTGTCTTTCTCAGTTAGAGTTGGGAGGTCCACAACGACACCTGGGAGATTGACATTCTTTCTCTCACCGAGCATCGCGCTGTTCTCACAGCGGCAACGGACTGTACCATTCTCTTTGTCACAAGAGAGGACCAGTAACGAGATGGTACCATCGGCACAGAGTATGACCATTCCTGGGTTCACATCTACAGCTAACTTTTTGTAGCTCATGCAAATTGTATTCTCGTCACCCTGCAAATCATAGTCAGTTGAAATGGTGATCTCTTGGCCTTGTGTCAACTGGATTGGTTTCCCATCTTTTAAGAACCCGGTTCGGATTTCTGGACCCTTTTAGAGAAAAAAACAAAACCTTCCATTAGTATAATCATGAATCTGCCACAAATTAGACATTCCCAAATACAAGAAAGAAGTTGACAAGAAGAATATTGAAATGAAAGTTTGAAACACCAATGAAGTTGAGAGTATAAAAAGAGATTTGGCTATAACATCTACTTGACTTGCACACTAATTGCATTCTCTGGCAACAATAATCCTAGACAAGAGAATAATTCAAGAACACTGTCTATCAACTCCATCTTCTTCTGACTCGACAGTCAAAAGTCTCTTATTTTAAAATCATGGACATGGCTGCCTTACTCAAAACATACATGAAGAAGGTGTGACATATTTACATTTACAAGCGGAAATTTAAACACCAATCTGAGCTGCAATTCTTGACACACTAATAAAACTTGTCTGGCCTTAAAACCATAGTCAGAGACAAGAGAGAACAATAATACCAAGAACATATAGTCTATCAACGGTCAGAGACAAGAGACAACGCCAAGAACGTCATGTAGCAACGGTCTAGGGTGTCCACAATTACAAGTTTCTTAATCATGTATCAAATTTGTACGAACATTTCTTCTTCCGGTTTAAAAGATTTAAATTTGTACATCCAGTCTCCTCAACAAGCTGGTTTTACTCTTGTCAAGTAATTTAAGTTACAAGTAGGATAACACAAAAACAAAAGCGTCTCATAGATCTGGATTTCATAAGTGAAGACAATAGTAGTAATCCCCAGAATTCCCAACAAAAACAAACCCTAGAAAAATCAGAAATTGGAATGAGAGAGAAGAGTATTGGTACACATATAGATACAAGTTAGTGATTTGACCTTGGTATCGAGCATGACGGCGCAAAGGATTCCGGTGTTAAGCATAGCTTGACGGAGATTATCGAGAGTCTCTTGGTGGTACTCATGAGATCCGTGAGAAAAGTTAAACCTAGCCACGTTCATACCAGCCCTGAGAAGCTTCTCCACCATCGGAACAGATCTGGAAGCAGGACCGAGCGTACACACGATCTTCGTCTTGGGTCTTTGTTCAATCATCGCCATCGGAAGTTAGGCGATTTCAGACGGAGAAAAGGATCACGGATGGTTGTACAGAGAGAGAATCGGAGACGAAGAGAGATTTATGGAGAGAGATCTGGCTTGGAGAACAAGGAAATTGAAGAATCTGGGATTTGGGGTTAAAACTAGCGATTTTTTTTTTTTTTTAGGTGAAAGATTGCTGGTTTAGATTCGGTCAACAAAATACCGGTTTAGTTTTTCAGATTGCTTTTAATAATTTACTTAATATTCGTTTTGTTTGCCTTTTCTACCTTCTCGATCCATTCTGGGGGCATGCTTTTTCTTTCTCCAATATAAATATCTTGACGTTTGTTAAATACTTGTGATTATTCATCAGCATTAAGCTTACCCAAATAATTGACGAGTGGTATACTCCTAAGCTCAACACTATATGCCACTAATCAAATTATTAATATATCTTAGTATCATCAAATGCCATGTTATTACGTTACAATACTATATATTGGTGTGAGGTGATTTTGTACTAACTGTGTGTAGAACACAAGAAGCAACAAGACTAAAAAATCATTCTTCTAATAACTCTACCTTATGTCTTTTGTTATTATATAATTATATTTTTTTTGAGTTATTATTCACAATATGTTATCGGCACGAGCGTCTCTTAATCCGAACCGTTTATCATTCCGTTTTGATCATACGTACATGAGTGACACCAGAAATTATCATGACTTGAGATCATGGATAGAGATATATGTCTAGCAGACAGTGCAACAACGCACACGATACTTAAGGATAAAAGGTATTTCTCTGATCTCAAATTAAATAACTCCGTCGAAAGCGTGAGTATTATAAGTGGTAATGCAAAATTATTAAAGGCCATGGAAAGACTAGTTTTTCAATGCCAAGGAGAACGAGATTCGAAATAAGTGATACATTATATTCCCCAGATTCATACAGAAACTTGATAAGTTTCAAAGATATCATAAAGAATGGATATCATATTGAAAGTATGAATAAAGATGACATTGAATATCTTTGCATTATATCAGAGTGGAAACATACATTGGAAGAGTTGTCAATAAAGTCCTCCGGATTATATTGCACAAAGATAAATATGATTGAGTCCTATGTTACTGTAAACCAGAAGTTTACTAGTACATTTAAAATCTCGCATGAAAGGCTCAGACATCCAAGATCAGTCATGATGAAAAGAATTGTGCAAAATTCGAATGGCCACCCATTGAAAAACGAAAAGATTTTTCAATCAGGAGAGTTTTCATGTAAAGCATGTTCCAAAGGAAAACTCATAGTGAGGCCGTCTCCAGCCAAAGTTGGGAATGAATCCCCTGTATTCTTGGAGAGAATACATGGTGATATATGTGGACTTATCCATCCACCATGCGGGCCGTTTAAGTATTTTATGGTATTGATTGATGCATCAAGTAGATGGTCACTTGTGTGTCTGTTGACCACAAAAAACAGGCTTTCGCAAAATTCATTGCACAAATTATAAGATTGAAAGTACAATTCCCCAATTATGCAATAAAGAAAGTAAAATTAGATAATGCGGGTGAGTTTACTTCACAAGCTTTTGATGAGTATTATATGTCAATGGGAATCGATGTTGAGCATCCAGTGCCCCATGTGCATACACAAAATGGTATGGCTGAGAGCTTGATAAAACGGCTACAATTAATCGCAAGGCCATTGATACTGAGAACAAAGCTCCCAATTTCTGTATGAGGACATGCTATACTGCATGCGGCAACATTGGTCCATGTAAGACCAAGTGCATATAATAAATATTCCTCACAACAGTTAGCATCTAGTCAAGAACCAAATATATCTCATCTCCGAGTTTCAGGGTGTGCAGTCTATGTTCCGATAGCACCACCGCAAAGAATAAAAATGGGGCCGCAACGGAGATTGGGGATATATGTCGGGTATACGTAACCAAGTATAATAAGATATCTTGAACCAGTAACTGGTGATATGTTTACGGCACATTTTGCTGATTGCCATTTTAATAAAGAAGAATTCACTGCGTTAAGTGGAGTAGTTAATCAAGTACCTAAAGATGTTACATGGTGTACTCCATCTTAGGTTTATCTTGATTCCTCAATAAAACAACGCGAGTTGGAAGTTCAAAAGGTTGTTCACCTACATAATACGGCAAACCTGTTACCAGATGCGTTCACAGATACAAGAAGAGTAACAAATTTATATATACTCGCTGCTAATGCTCCATCAAGAGTCGATGTTCCTCGAGAACATATGGATGGAAACAAAGAGAAAGAATCGAGCATTCAGTTAAAGCGAGGGAGGCCAATGGGCTCAAAATATAAGAATTCTCGCAAGAAAAGAAAATTGGTTGAGCAAAATAAAAGGCTTCAAGAGGAATATAATAATGAGAAATGTCTAGACGACATAAATGAAAAAGGTATAGAGGAACCAGATATAGAGAAACTTCAAGACGTAGAAAATTCAGAAAATTTTGAGATATCCATCAGCTACGCCTAAAATAGAAAATTATGGGGTAGAAATAAAATTGAAGATATTGATGGGATATTCTCTTTCTCTATATCAAAAGAAATTGATTTTGATGATGATCTAGATCCAAAATCTTTAAAAGAATATCAAGAAAGACTTGATTGGGAGAAATGGCAAGAGTCCATGTGATGCAGGCGGAAGCTTCTAGGGATAGAACTAGATCCGTTGATTCTGAGAATAGCCCGAAACTAGGGTTTGAGAGTTCTCCTCTCAGGGGTTTCGCAGGAAGCTCTTGATTTGTGAATACTCTTCACAGTGGTTTAACAAAACTTCTTTAGAAATATTTTGATTAATCAATATCAATAAAATTGAATAATAAATAGGCTCTAATAGGCTATTTATAAAAAGCATAAAACTCTAATATTCTTTAAAAAAATCTAGAAGATAAACATTAAAATAAAAATATTACTAATTAAATAGATAATAATGATATTTGGAATATTTCCAAATATCTCGCTACATCACCATGAGAAATGAATTAATCTCTTTTAAGAAAAGAGATGTATTTGGACTCATTGTCATTACACCAAAAGATGTAATGCTAGTTGGATATAAATAGGTCTTTACCAAAAAAAATGAAAAAATTGAATTCACAAGGTATATGGCACGATTTGTGAGACATATTCCCCCGTAATGGATGCAATCACATTTAGGTACTTGATGAGCCTAACGACATCAAAAAAATTAGAAATGTACTTGATGGATGTTGTGACTGCATACCTATATGGATTGCTTGATAGCGACATATATATATGAAAATCCCAGAAGGAGTAAAGATCCCAGAAGGATCTAAAAGTTTAGAAATGCAAGAGGTATTGTCTAAAGGAATTTGTTCGGTCAAACTACAACGATCACTTTATGGATTAAAACAATCCGGAAGCATGTTGTATAATCGCTTAAGTGAATACTTGTTGATGAAAGGATATATCAACGATGCGATTTGCCCTTGTGTATTTATCATCGCCAGGATTTATGATCATTGTTATTTATGTTGATGACCTGAACATGATTGGAACTCAAAAAGATATTGATGATGCAAGAACTCATATGAAAGAAGAATTTGAAATGAAAGATCTTGGGAAGACAAAGTTTTATCTCGGGCTCCAGATATAACATTTCCAAGATGGAATATTTGTGCATCAATCAAATATGGATATAACATTTCCAAAAGGGTATTGAAACGCTTTAATATGGATAAAGCAAATACTTTGAGAAGTCCAAGGGTTAATAGATCAATTCAAGTTGAAAGTGATCCATTTAGACCTTGTGAAGATAAGGAAGAAATATTAGGTCCAAAAGTACCTTATATGAGTGCAATATATGCTTTAATGTATCTTGCAAATTGTACAATATCATATATAGCTTTTGCTACTAACTTACTTGCAAAGTATCATTATGCTCCTACTAACTTGCTTGCAAGGTATTAGATCCGCATAAAGCTCGATCGCAAACTGGTTATGTTTTTACAATGGGAGGAACTGCGATCTCGTGGCGTTCGCAAAAACAGACTTTGGTTGCCATTTCATCAAATTATGCAGAGATTATTGCGCTTCATGAGGCAAGTAGAGAATGTGTGTGGTTGCGATCAATTATACAACACATATAAAGCGCAAGTGGAATAGTCACCAACAAAGCACCAATTATTATTCATGAAGATAATGGTGCTTGTGTTGCTCAAATCAAAGAATGATATATCAAAAGCGATAGGATAAAACATATTCCTCCAAGATTTTTCTCATATACTCAAGAACTTGAGAAGAATAAGGAGATCGAAGTCCAATACATTCGTTCAAGCGATAATGCAGCAAACCTGTTTACAAAGGCACTTCCGACAATGGTATTCAAGAAGCATGTTCGAAGTATCGGAATGCGTCATCTACGAGATATATGAAAGGAAAACCATCCCCATTATTTCCAGGGGAGAATGCACTCTTTTTCCCTTGTCATGGTTTTTGTCCCACTGGGTTTTACCATGGTAAGATTTTTAGCGAGACAGTCTGAAAAAAGACACATCAAAGATGATGAATACTCAAGAAAAAGTGTTAAATAGTTGTGATTATTCATCAACACTAAGCTTACCCAAATAATTGACAAGTGGTATACTCCTAAGCTCAACACCATATGTCACTAATCAAATTATTAATGTATCTTAGTGTCATCAAATGCCATGTGGTATTACTTTACAATACTATACATAGGTGTGAGGTGATTTTGTACTTAGTGCGTGTAAACACAAGAAGCAATAAGACTAAAAAATTATTCTCCTAATAACTCTAGTTTTTTTGGTTATTATTAACAACAACGTTGATATTTTTAGTCCACCATATAACTTTATTTACACAAATAATTTTGATATTTTTAGTCCACCATATAAACGATACAATAATTCTTAACTGTATTAAGGACGAATCATATCAAGACATCAAAAAAGCTAGAAAGATTTAGCTATTCTTCATATTTATATGTAATTGTAAGAATTGTTCTTTGCCCTTAACCAAAAGTTGAACATTGTCAAAATACTGTTTGATAAATATAAGAACCTCAACTGAATCCAAAGCACGCAAAACTTGACCCAACTAATAATAATGCTCTTCTGACCAAAATGTTCCATCTTCTTAGGTGTTCTTTTTGTCCTCTTCATGTTGGAGACTGCGTAAGATTACTTGTCTAACTTACATAAATCTATGTGGTGCGAGAATTATTTCAGGTGAAAATGATCAAAGTTCGTCATGCTTCTCTGCTTGTTCTTGGTTCGTCAGCTTCTCGAGTTTTTCTTCTAGTTCCTTTTTATGGACATAAAAACACCGGATTAAGGCGTGTTAACAAGTGCAAGTATGCTTTGAGATGAGAAACTTACTTTAAGTTTGTCTTCCAAACACCGCGCTGGAGTAGATAACAGCGCCGCATATCTACAAAAAGAGAGTAAAAATTCAAGCCTTGAAAGAAACCGGTCAAAAAAGGCGACCAAGACAAGAACTTACTCGCAACGGCTTGGTTCATCAACATCCATAAGCTCATTTTTCAACCCACATCTTAGCTTCACCTGCAGTAAATGAATTAGTCAATCTTTACCAGTGATCTTTGCAAGCCCAAAATTCATTTCTCGGATACTTGTGTTTTCCTAGTTGAAGCTAATTGTGCTTAATCAATTTCTAGGATTTCCCGATATCAAAACACTTACCTTTAGGCTTCTATCGGGACCGTTCCAGCACTTATCTCCGTTTGTATACGACATAAATTGGTACGAGTTCTCAAATTTGTCCCATTCCCTATATGAGCCAATCCCATAAAACAAAATAAGGACACATAAAAGGTTAAATATGAACACAGAGATACAGCACACTTACCCTAACCGAGTTTTTGAATAGCCCTCCTCTTGTATTGCTTCTTTATATCCGCAGACTTTGTATGTATACCTACGACATTATTCAGGAAATAACAAGAAATGAATAAGAAAAATATAATTGTAATACCTGATAGAGTTAATAAAGATAGGAAGAGGACACTGAATTGCAAAATCAATCCTTACTTGCCCTGTTTGCTCTCAAAACATCGACCATGGAATGAATAGAACTCCTTCTCCGGTCCTGTAATAACAATATGTAAGGCTTAACTCAAAGAAAGGCAAACGTAAGTTGAAGGTTCAAGATGTCTTATCATACAGACCGAAGTCTTGTTTTAGCTTTTTTTCTAAGCTCGATATCCTTGACTGCATTTTATTCAGTTTTGAGCTCGATTCGTCGTATTCCTTGCGTACCCGATCAGCCTCTGCATATACCACAACGCAACAGATGAATCACCAAACAATACAAGTCCCACTGTTACTGTTAATGGAAATGCTTAACCACTCTTTACCAGATTTGTCCACTGGGGTGGTTTGGAACAGATTCACAGACTGCAAAATGTTCTTGACAGTCTTTTGTATCTTCTCCAGCCAAGTAGGAGTTGAGGTTGTCTCTGTCCACAGCAAAACTTAATCATGTCATACTCGATACTAACATCATTAAAGAGTACAAATATCTGTGGTAATAATACAAACCTGAAAATTCGAGATCATCATCTGCATCAGATTTGTAGGAAGAAGTAGAATCATGGCGATACTCCTCTTCATAAGATTCATCTTCTGGATCATGGTCACTGTATTTTCCATCATCGCCGGTTTCCTCATCAGCATCTGAAACAAATCCATCATCTTCATCTACTTCATGTGGAATAGTGGACGTGTGCTCATGGTTTTCCTGACCATCAGTTTTGGAGCTCTCTTCTGACTCAATTGGCTTATCAGACTTCTCTCCTGTCCAACGAGAAGCAACAAGACGCCCTAACTCCTCCTTTGACAACTCCTCCTTCTTCTCAGATACAAGATCCTCCTTCTTCTCAGATACAAGGTCCTCCTGTAGATAGATTGTACAGTACTTGGCGTCATGAGAAAGTCAGATATTCAATAATGACCAAGGTATAACTCAAAACAGGCAGGTTATTAAAAAATGCAATGGGCAAGTCTGGAAAGGGCAGGTTGTTCTCATCAGAAAACTTCAGCGAAACCATACTCAGATTCATGATAATCTTTTATAGGCACTAAGCCAGAAATTGAAAGTAAATTTCCACTTTGTTTACCTCATCTGATTCCTCCTTTTTGATACTATCATCATTTTGAGATCCAGCTGTCAAGGAATCCTCCGATGAGGGTGAATCTCCCTTTTTCTCCACAACTTGCTGCATTGTAGACAACCTTATATCATCATCCAACTTCCAAGTAATAAATTTCTCCAATTTTAGGACCACGTGAGTGAAATAATTTTTCAAACCTCATCTGCCGGATTAGTGTGAGCAGCCTCTTCTAATATCCTTGATGCGTCAGCTTCAGCTTCTGGCTCCTGAAACTAAAATTTAATTCAGACCCACTTGGAGGACAGCATTTTAGACCATAAAGCATAACAAGATATTTAAGCGCTAAATAAGAGTGTAATTCCCAATCATCGACATGTGAATGAGTTAAAGGCAGCCTAGATATAGGTCAAAGATGGTTTTAAGCATCTAATTGAATCTTTGACTTTTTATTTCATGACCTAATAATGAAAGAGCAGGGAGTTGTAGAAAAAGGAGCGATAATATTGAGGAATTGTTTGATAAGCATGCAAATTCATTTCAGTTTCCAAGAGAACTGACCTCATTTGAAGTAATATCGTTGTAATTACCAATCTCATCATGATGCACGGTTTCAGTGGGATTTTCATCATGCTGTGAAACTTTGGGTACCCCATCATCATGTGTGCTTCCTTCAACTTTTTCATTGTCATCTGCCTTCTCTTCACCGTCGCCTTTTCCTTGCTCGGGTGACTCAGCCTCTTTTCTTTCCTTCTCCTCTTTTTCTTTCTGTAGACGCTCCTTCTCCTCTACCTTCTCAATCTGTTCTTTACGCTCTAGAGAAGTAATCCAAGGTAATGTAGAACATGTCAAAACTTTTTCATAGATAAGATGAAGTATGTTAAAGACGCAAGTCTTTCTTTATCAAAGGTAGTACTCATCGCAAGTTATAATAAAAAGGAGCAAGAAGTTGATGATCTTACTAGATTCCACTAGGTCAAATACAGATGATATCTTTTCTTACTTTTTTTCCTTCCCTTTTGGTGGTTAGTGACAAGTGTAAGAACTGATCAAGAGCAAAGCATCTAAATACACTTGTATGCAGGGTTCCATTTTCACATTCCCATACACTAATTATCTTATGATACTACCATTTGTCCATATTTATAATTTCTCTAAAACGAAAACTAAATCTCAATATGCATCAAAAGGAACAAGTAGAAACCTCTGAGCTGTTGCACAAGGCCTTTCAAAATTTTCTCCTCGCTTTTGAGCTTCTTCAACTCTGCTTCATCTTTCTCGAGACCGACTTTGGCCTGCTCGATTTCCTTTCTCCTTATTACAAGCCCTTGATTATATGTTTCAATTTTCTTCTTGAGATTCTCTCGAGCAGCTTTGCCAGCTTCCCAGCATGTATTCGGGCATGTCACTTGACCATCATACTCATCACTTCCATCACAACAATCTGCTCTCATGGATAAACAAACCATAAGTAGCGATTCATTCCTTGGTATGGAATTTGAAAGAGAAAAGAAATGTAACATACCACATATACCATCATTGACTCTGGAAGAAAACAAAACCAGAGGAGAGTGGCCTGCATTCCGACAAAAGAACTTTCCATTTGGACAAGCAGAGGTACCTAGAGATTAGAGCAAAGTCTCAAAACCAAAACTTTAATCACGCTAAAACCAATCACAAGAGGAATTGGGCCAAAACCTGGCTCGTCAGTTCCGTCTGAACAATCGCAGAAATCGTCATTAAGTTGAGCTCTCATGAATTTCTTTGATCCATCTTTACACTTAATCTCTGAAGATGATTTGTAATACTTGACATCTACACAACATCCAAGGAGATCAAAAAAAAAAACGGAAAGATCAAATCGGGCGGAGATCTCAAGCAAAACGAATCGGATCTTCAAGTAGAAAGAGAAAATAAACCAAACCTTGAGGAGAAATGCCGAGAAACGGATCGCTCAACGGAGACGAGCTCGATCTAATAGCAGAAACAAGGAGAAGAAGAAGGGATAGTTGCAAAGAGACAGAGACAGTGGAAGATACAACAACAACTCTCATCTTCTTCGAGATTGGAACCGGAGAAGAACGATTTGGCCACCAAATAATTTAAGTGTCCGACACAAAACAGCTTCAAGAACGACGCAGTTGGGATTACAAAATACCTGTAATGCTGATCATTTATTAGCTCAGTTGGTTAGAGCGTCGTGCTAATAACTCGAAGGTCGCAGGTTCGAAACCTGCATGGGCCAACTAAATAATTTATGCAGTTTCTTTTTATCGACACGTCGTCGTTTCTTGATTACTTTATGGGCCTAAACTAATGGGCTTATTATAGATGATATTAAAGCCTATTAATAGCCCATACGTAAAACTATAATCGTTTTTTGACCACGCTTAAGAACTAGGGTTTTCCAAGTCTACATCTCCAACACTCGATGTATGTATATATTAATAACCTCTTCTTCTCTTCTCTGTTATATCAAATCAATTTGTATTTTTCGCTCCGACGCATAGTTTTGATAAATTAGTGGTTTTATTTTTCTTTTGTTCCGATTAATGTTTCAGTTTTTGTAATCGGTTTTGGAAGATATAGCCTAATTTGCAATTACTTGATTTGTTTTGTAATGGATCTCCGTGAGCTTGCTCTGCCTCTTAATCTTCGAGTATTCTTTATTATTTGCAAAAGA
Organism: Draba incana; assembly: GCA_963576765.1. Taxonomy (NCBI): domain Eukaryota; kingdom Viridiplantae; phylum Streptophyta; class Magnoliopsida; order Brassicales; family Brassicaceae; genus Draba; species Draba incana. The sequence continues at coordinate 21,515,855 of OY755203.1, read as the reverse complement.
ATCTTCGGTTACTAGGCAGATACATCTATCAATCTCTCAATCCACATGTCTCGTGTTTTATTTGTTGATGATGATGAGAGTGATGAAAAAAACATTCGGATTCCCTATGATAAAATAATGATTATTTTACCAGCTACTTTTGACTCATCATCATCATCATCAATGTATTCTTTTGGTTTCAAAAATTTTCAAGTTTTTTTGGCAGATTCTATGTGTTTTGTGTTTGGCCGGTGATGTAATAAAAATATTTGCTACTCTTGATGAAGAAATTCTTCAGTTGATGATATTTACCACCAAGATCTCTGAGGCCTTTTGTTTTTTAACTGATATGGTTTTTCAATTGCATATTCTTCATATCTTGAAATTGTATAGAGTCCCATAATCTGATTTAAGTGAGTAGAGGATCCAAATTGTATTTAGCACCGTAAACTGATTTAGTTGATCAACTTGAGGTAAACATGTATAAAAAGACTGAAATAATTACTTGTGAACATGGCTTGAAGATATCAAAAGTCATGAAACATCTGATATCATTAAGCGAAGAACTATAAACATTATTATCATAAAGTAGTTCCCACGAATATCTCACTGCTATATACACACAGCCTTGATCAAGCTCCAGATTGAGACAACTAAACTCACTTATAGCAAGAGAAGAAACAAATTCCAGTCTTCTTACATTACTCTATTTGCTCTCACTCTCACTTATCTTCTTGTGACAGGTTCGATCTCTTTCTTCTACTTTGAAAAGATGTTTTTGAGAGAGTTTCGAGTTTACAATCAAGCCATTTTAGGTTTTGTAGATATTAATTGTTTGTCTACAGTAGCGCATGAGAATCGGCAACGTTTACAAGGGATGGAGTGCACAAACGTTTGTTCAGATGGTGGTCTCTGCGACGAAGATGGTAAGTGTGTTTGTTGGTGGCCAAACGCATCGATCCGCCATGCTGGTCGGACGAGATGTGCTTGGGAACGTGCGGTGGAAATAATTATGATATCGGAGGATGTAACTGCCAATGATAACTTATCAAGTTTCTTTCGTTTTCTTTGATGAATGGAATCCCCTATCATACTAGTATTAAGGCATAGGTTAAATTTGATTTAAAAAAATTGAAAAAACTATACTCACAATTGTTGGAAAATTTGGAGTTTAATTAGCAAACATTTAGGAGTAAAAAAATGTTTTTGCCATAAGTTCATAGTATCCTTAAAGCTTATTTTGCCAACACATTAGCTACATGCAATAATAGGATTCTATAGTAATACATGTAAATAAAAGATCATGGAAAGAAAGGGAAGCATTCTCTCCATCGCCAATAGTGTCACATTAGAAGATCATCATCATTACAAATTAACATTCAATTATCCTATGAACAGAAAACTGAAAGTAAAATATATTAAAACATTACAATGATTTACCCCACAATCGACTTTTGGATTATCACTCGGCCCTAAATTGACCAGCTCGGGAAGAGAGGATGACACCAACAATGAGACCATACAACGCAAGTGCTTCAGCAAAGATGAGAATTAGAATCATTCCCACAAACAGCGGAGCACCAAGAACACAACAGTTTACAAAGATAAACATCTCTCTAAGTCTAATGAGATACAAACACATGGCAACAAAATATCACGAGCAGTAACTATCACTACAAGAAAACAGATAATTTGTGACAGATTTTTTCGTCACATAAATTTGTGACAGAATTAAGACTTCCTTGTGACACATTTGTGACTAAGCCTAAAAGAGTACCACATTCGTCACAAATTTGTGACTGACCGAGACTGTCACAGAAGCGTCACCTATTAGTGACTGATTACTTACGAATACATGACTCATAACATGTCGTCGCAAAGTCGTCAGACATTTGTGACAGACTTGAGACGAAAATAAGGTAACACAATTTTGTGACGAATTTGAGACGGCTTGTTCTGTCACTAATATGTGACACTTCTAAAGTGTGACACATGAGTCACAAAAACTTATGTTGGTCACAAAAAGACAAGAAGATATGATAAACTTTGGTTATCAAGTATTGTAATATATTTTCCTAGTAAAAAAACTTTGGTTATCAAGTATTACAATACCAAACAATCACTTTAGCACAATAGTTTGGGCCAAATTTAAAAGAGTTGAGGTTACGGGTTCGATTTGTGGTTAGTGCAAAAACCAAATTTTTTTTGTTTTTAAGTATACCAATACATAGGTTAGAACCGATTAATTACTTTAGCACAATGATTTGAGCCTAATATGAAAGAAGAGAGGTCATGGGTTCGAATCTCTCCTAGTGAAAAACCAATTTTTTTTGTTTTTAATTATACCAATACTTAGACTAAATATATATTAAATCATGGGATCAATACCGATTAATTACTTTAGCACAATGCTTTGAGCCTAATATGAAAGGAGAGAGGTCATGAGTTCGAGTCTCTATTAGTGAAAAACCCAATTTTTTTTGTTTTTAAGTATACCAATACATAGACTAAATATATATTAAATCATGGAAACAATTCAGATTGATTACTTTAGCACAATGGTTTGAGCCTAACATGATAGAAGTGAGGCCGATACCCTCTGAAAGAGGAATTGAAACTTTTTGTTTATTTTAACTGGGCGTCGCAATATCGTCTCTAAAGTGTCACACTTTTTTCCATATCCATAAAAGAGAAAAATAATTTTTTAATTTATTTTAAAATCAGCGTCGCAATATCGTGACAAAAGTGTCACACTTTTGTCCATATCTATATAGGGTTTAGGGGTTTGTTTGTGACGACATAAAGAGTCACTGAGTGGTCACTCTTTAGTGACAGATTTGCTACAAATTTGCAACACAATGTTGAAATATGGGACTTTTATCACTTGAATGTAAACAAAACTAGTTATGAAAGATTAGGTTTACATCATATGATTCTAAGATTCAATTATCTTTGGTAAATTTATAAAAAAAATTAAAATATGAGTTTTCAAGTTTCACCAACAAACTCATTCACAAACTACATTCCTAAAACACTTATCATTTCATAAATAATTTTACTAAATCATAGTTTTAGAAATTTATTTTGTTGGTAAGTTATAGAAATCTTTATCAACTCTAACCAACACTAGGACAATATATTAAAATCAATTAGGATGACCAATGCATCTCAATTTTTGATCTAAAATGTTTAGGGTTTGGGATTTCAATTTGTGACACCTAAAAGTGAAATAAAACCGTGGCTAATTTGTTACTAATTAGTGACACACATATATTTTGTGACACTTTAGTGACAGTCTTTAATTCAGGGCCACGTCAGCGATCCATGCCATTCTTTGCAAGGCAATACAAACCGTCCGATTAAAAATTAATCAATGGTCAAGATTAACAAATACACAAATCCTTGTTTCACCCTTTCTTATCACCGAACCAATTATCCTAAGTTCCTAACCATGGCGGCTCCACCATCAATCCTCCTCTATCTTCTCTATAACCCGGAATCCGTCTCACTACCACCGGAATCCGAAGCCTCTTCCACCATATTACCTTCATTGCCAGATCTTACATCCGAAGAAGCTTCAAAAGCCACAGATCTGAAAACAAAATCATCACCGGAGAAGAAACTCGGAGGAATCTCTCTTCGCATTTGGCCACCGACGCAGAAAACTCGCGACGCCGTCTTGAAAGGCCTCGTCGAGTCCGTACATGTTTGTTTTCCGGGAAACTTCTGAGCTGATTTCACATATTGATTTGGGGATTTAGTCACTAATCTTGAGTTATTTGGCCCCAAAACTAAATAAATCATTTGAGGTTAGCTTCTCCTCCTCTTCTCTATTCTGTGTTGGTCGATGCTTGGTTGTTGTTTCCCCTGTCTATGTGTTGCGTTGTTGCTCCGGTTCAGTCGATAGATCTTTGCTCTGGCTTTGCTTTTGGAGATTCTTAGGGTCACGGTTTCTCATGTTAAAAACAGAGATTATAGAACTGATTTTCTTATTCGTGATAATCAGAAACAGAAATAGAGTGCCCAATATAAAGGGACTTTTACAACTGAAACAGAAACTTACGGTAGAGACTAACAATTACTCTTAGTGCCTATTCTAACTCCTACAAACCAGGAGTACTTATTCAAAGCAGAAATAGTCAAATACGAAAACCAGAAATCAATTCTGATAATCAAAACAAACCGAACAAAGCTACTAAACCAACCAAATTGTAGAGACGTCTTTATTCTTCATCTCATGATTGGTTCCTCTTTCTCTCCCTCTAACCTTGCTTGCTGTGACTTAGTACTCTGGTGAACTCTCCTTCTTGCTTCGGACTGTAATCTTGCAAGTGTATTTGTGTGTTATGAATATAAATCTTTTTTTCATGTATGTATTGCAGATCCAACTGACTGATTTTCTTTGTCTGGCTCCTTGCAGAAGAAGAGGAGAAATCGATGCTCTTGGTAAGTTTATTAACAATTCCAGCTTCTTCTAAATCTAATTAACATTTATATTTCTAGTGTTCTAATATATTCTTGACATAAGAGCAAGGCGTAAGACTTGGTAAGTTTCGTAAGTATCCTTATAAGTCTGTTGATTAACTAATTTGGATCCTAATTTTTGAAATAACATCCTTGGCATAAAATGTGAACTCTTTGATTGCAAGATGTGCAGACCATCAAAATACACAAGTTGATACTAAATCTCATTCCTGCCATGTATTCCGATTCAATGTAAGTCTAAAATCATTCTCTTTGTTTTAACATTAACTGCCTCGCTGTACCAACTTCATTTTCTCTGTTTGTGTCTTGTGATGATGAAGAAGAAGATGGCCCGAGCACCGCACCAGCCACCGCACTTCCCTAGACAATGTTTTATAACTTGTTTATTTTGTTTTAGAATTTGTTTCCTTTGAACTCTAAACAATGTTCAAAGTTTATTTTGTTTTGTAAACCTAATACTGTTTTGGAATTCGGAATTTGTAACCGTTTTCAGAATTCGGAATTCGGAACCTTATTTTGTTTCAACTATGTTTATTTATGTAGAATTCCCTTTATTTGAAATTTCTATTAGTAGAATACAGAGTAGAATACGTAGTATTAAAAGAGTAGAATACGAAGTATAATACAGTGTACAATACAACCAAAAGACTGTCAAAACTGTCACACATACATAGCAAATTAGTCTCTCTTTTGTGACACTTTAGAGACTACCACTTTTTCTTAAGTAGTCATAAAAGAGTCACACATTAATGACACTTTAAAGCGTCATAAAGACGTCACACATTAGCCACTACGATTGCGTCACACATCCGTTGGTAATTCGTGACACATTCTCTTGTGTCACTTTCGTCACAGATCTGTGACGCTTTTAGATCGTCTCAAGTCCGTCACAAATTTCCTACTCAATAAAACTCGTCACAAAAGTGTTGCAGATTTGTGTCGCAAATGCAGTGTCGCAAATTAGCGACAAAAAAATTGTCACGCTTTAATTTCGTCACAAAAGTGTCACAAATGCTGCTTTTGTGACTGATTTGTGACACAAATCGGAGTCACTAAAATGTTGTTTTCTTGTAGTGTATCATGTAGAAGTCTCACATTTATTTATGTGATTAAAGCAAGAACGAACCTGATTCAAGGATATAGTTGATATCTCGAGTGGTTGGAAAGCTTCTTCAATCTTGCTGAAGATACAATATAATCAACATGTTAGCTCAAATATCGTAAAAGGGATAGAGTGAAAGAAAACCATAAAAAGACAAAAATTTGCTCCTAATAAACTTGTTCAAGACCTATCATAGCCGTCCCTCGAAAATGAGAAAAGAGAATCGCCAAGTTTAAGAAAACAAATGCACAACTTAAGATCACAAAAAGGACATAAGACATACCAAGTGTTGATTTCGTTTTTTTTAGGTGGTGAGATCGTAGCTGCTATGAAGTAGATTTTGGACTATAATCTTTTATGAGCAACCTTCATATGTGATAAGGAATCCAATGAACTAATCATACAGAGATTAAAAATCTTATCATGCCTTTAAACTCTCATTCCATCAACTAAAAAAAACCTTTCACAATATTGTTTCAAATTTGTCAACAGTCAATTCCTATTCAAAGATCACCTGGACATTGGATTGAGGATAATAAACAGTTTCTTAAAAACATGAATCCGATCATCTTTCTTTACATGGTGAGCTGCAATCTTAGCTAATTCTCCCTCGAATATAATCTCGGAATCCTGCAAAAATCTAAATTTTAGTTTATATAATTGGGAATGCCACAATAATAAAACCAAACATCAAAACACATAGAAGAATACCAAACTCTGAAACCAAAATCAAATAAGCTTAAAGAAAGTGTTACCAAAAATTCTCGCTCAATGTCCCAAACCAGAAGAACCCTAAAGAGTAGAAAAGACATATGAGTCAATTCTATGAAATCTAGAGGTGAATAGGAATAATCTAGAGGGCATATTGTCTTTCGATGATACTATTCAGACATAGTTGTGTTCTATATATATATCGGGTCTTTTGGCAATGGAATTGATGGAGACATTAAGAGGAAAGGACGTGGGAGAGAATTAAAGGTTTTAAACGGAAGTGAAGGAGTTGAATCGTGGAGTATGTCAATCGTGTTGAAATGTATGCGATAAAGATTGGAGGGGAAGAAGACATAGATTAGGGTCAGTGAGCTATGGAAAGTTTTGTACTATATATCGAAAGGTTTGGATGGCCTAAAACTAAATCATTAATATTGAACGGCTTAAGGGAGATGTAAAATCTAATGCCAAATATGAATTTACCTGCATTAAGAGGTGTGTTAAAGCCGAGCACGACCGTTACAACAGCAGGTGACGGCGAGGGGTGGAGCCGCCGATGAGTTTGTGTCTTAGGAGAAGAGTCGGGTATAGTAGAGATAGTTGAAAACATTGAAAACATTGATATGGGCTAAATGATAGGCCGAAGCATGGAGTAGTATTATGATAAGATTTTTTTTTCATAAACACTGTAAACGTAACTGAGCTTTGTAATATGATTATATGGTTTCGTAAGTAAGTGGTGGGACCCACTTATAAAGAGAGAGGCTGACTTGGACACCCTAAGAGGAGAGTGAACTCTGCTATTATATAATAGATTTATTAATTTAATTTACTTAACACTTTTTCATTTTGTTTTTGTCGTCAAACTATTTTTTTCTGTTTGATCTGGCAATATAGCAAAAGCTAAATTCTGCCAATAGATATGATTGATGGTTTATTGAGACGCTCCCATATCTCTTTTCGAATTTATGATTGATTCACATGGACGTATCTTCTTTGCTAAAGCTTCTTCGTCCAGTTATGTGTTCAAATTAAAGTTCATAGAGCTAGTGATTATCAGCTAGCGATTTATAGTCTTCTTCAAATACGATATTTCAACATACATCACATGCATTGCATTACCACCAAAGGTGTATGAAATTCTGTTCCAAAGATGACAAAGCTTGTGACAATTCATGCGTGTTTCTCTACCTATCAGACCAGCCTTCAATATGCATGGTACTAGTGATTGACAAAAATATTATCGTAATTACAAATAACACATCCCTCCTAACATATCTACTCTAAATGTTGCTTTGTCGTAGTTACATTGAATTTATCCCTTCAGCTGTTTGATTGCACTATGGATTACCAATGTCAGCTGCATTGAGCCACCTTACGGATTTGTCATTTTCCTAACTAAATTATTTTCATTCTCATTTGGCTAGTTTTCTCCAAAATAAAACATATGTGATTTGACTTGAGGAAAAAGTCTTGCGGAGAAAATGAAATACCATATCTAATTGGAGAATTTGGAAAACTAGGTCACATTGAACTTGACTTTGTCTCAATACCCTTTTATATTTTTTGGCCAATTTTTACCTATAATGCCCTTAGAGAAATTAAAAATATTCAAAATAAAGGGTTTTTTTTAAAAAAAATATGATAATTACGTAAACATGAATATTAGTCATCTTTAGGTGTTGAAATATTTTAAAAACATGAAAACAATGCTTAAAAATAAATATATAGTTTTCATCTACAACTTGTCTACAAATAGGTAAATGTTTAGTTCTACTAGATGCTCTATGTTCTAAAGTCCGTAGAATATGTTTTCCACCACTTGCACTTAGTGCCACCAAGTTCTGAATACCCATTCTACCCCTCCTTCTTCTTCTATCCGTGTCAGAATATAAGTTCTACCACTGTGTCAATCAACTACCTAAATTTAGAATATGTGTTCTAGAAAGTGAGTTTAAGATTCTTTAAATATGGGAACTAAATATTCTCTAATTAATGTAATTTTCTAAAATAATTATATTTCATATTTATTTAATTTTAAATGACGTTATTATTGCATTTCCTTAATTAATTATATTTAAATTTTCTTTAATAATATTTCCTTATTTTTCCTTTACAACCACAAGGATCAAGGTGGCTAAGGCAACTTGAATTTAAAAAAACGTGTATGGAAACTTAAAACCGTACCTAAGATACGAGTATTCATGTGGCGGGTTGTTGCTGGTGCACTTGCGGTATCTGAGCATCTTAGAACACGAGGATTGGATATGGATAGCAGCAGAGGCGGAGGCAGCTTGTAATCATTGGGGTCAATTGACACCAGTGAATTTTAAAATTTTGTTAATTGTTTGTTAAGCAAATTTAATTGACCCCATTAAAAAGTATATATTGACCCCAATCAAAAAAATATTGACCCCAACTAATATATTGAGCCCAACAGATATATGGAATTATTTAAGTTAAGCCCATTAATATTTTTTGTATCTTTTTATTTTTGTTAAAACCTAAAACGATTTAGCTTCTCGGGTACTTTTTCTCTTTTGTTTGTTTTCAGTTCTCTTACAATCAATCGATTTGGTAATTTGTTTCTGAATTTCGATAATTTGTTTTGTATGTGTACCGTGTATGTAAATCTCTTGATCTTGCAGGTGTAGTTGTTAGATAGTCAACTTAATTGATAATTCTTTGTTTCCAAGGCAGAGTCGATATATTGTTACTATGTTTGTGTTTGTGTATTCATGATTCATGACATCTGTGACTGTGATCGGTGTGTATATATATTATAATATTCTTTTACACTTTGGAGACTATTGATGAAACTTGAAAAAGACACGAGTAATAGCTTATGAGATCGACGATGCTATCAGACTTTATTTGTTTGATTTTGGTTTGTGTTCTTCATTTAAAATTATTTAATTTTTAGTTTAGTTTTGTATGTAGGTAATGGATCGGTTTGTTAATGTGAAAAGGAAATCTCCACCTATCGATTTGGACAATTTGCCATGTGATCCAGCTAAGAGGAAAAGCATTCTAAGTTATCATCCTGATCAAAGAGACGAGGTACGATGACAATATTTGCTTAGAGGACCTTGTCAACCTCGTGGTCATACTTTTAAATAGATACCAATTGGAAATGTGTTACGGCGTTTTAATCCAAAATGGTTTGATCAATATGGTGATTGGTTGGAGTATAGTGTGGAGAAAGAAAAAGCTTTTTGCTTATATTGTTACTTATTTAGAGATCAAGCTGGAAATCAAGGTGGAAGTGAGAACTTTGTATCAACTGGTTTTTGTGGGTGGAATAAGGCTAATAGGTTGGCAGAAAATGTGGGAGTTGTGAATAGTTTTCACAATAATGCTAAAAGGAAATGTGATTATTTGATGAAACAAAGTCAGTCTATCACATCTGCTCTCCATAAGCAAAGCGACATTGTGAAGAGCAATTATCGTACCCGGCTGAATGCTTCCATTGATGTTTCTAGACACTTATTACATCAAGGATTACCATTTCGTGGTCATGATGAGTCAGAAGAGTCAGCAAATTAAGGTAATTTTTAGAGCTTCTGAAATATACTGCTGGTCAGAATGAGGTTGTATGCAAAGTTGTGTTGAGTAATGCTCCTAAAAATAATCAGATGACATCTCCTCCAATTCAAAAGGACATTGTGCATTGCTTTGCTGAAGAGGTAACTAAATCTATCATTGAAGAAATTGATAAAGATGTCTTTGGTTTGTTGGTAGATGAATCTGCTGATGTTTCAGATAAAGAGCAAATGGCAGTGGTTTTTTGCTTTGTTGATAAGTGTGGGATAGTCAAAGAAAGATTTGTTGGCATTGTTCATGTGAAGGAGACATCTTCTTTATCTCTGAAGTCCGCTATTGATTTTTTATTTGCTAAAAATAAATTGAGTTTCAAAAAGGTGAGAGGACAAGGTTATGATGGAGCGAGCAATATGAAAGGAGAATTCAATGGGCTAAGATCATTGATTTCGAAAGAAAGTAGCTCTGCATATTATGTTCACTGTTTTGCTCATCAACTTCAGCTAGTTGTCATGGCAGTTGCAAAAAAGCATTTCGAAATTGGAGAATTTTTGGATATGATTTCTGTTTTGTTGAATGTGGTTGGAGCTTCTTGCAAGAGAAAATATATGATCAGAGAAAACTATCGGCAAACAGTGGAAGAAGGGATTAGCAATGGTGAAATTAAAACTGGAACTGGGTTGAATCAAGAACTTTCTCTTCAAAGACCTGGAAATACTCGTTGGGGTTCACATTATAGGACTTTATTGCGACTTGTTGATATGTTTTCTTCTATAGTTAATGTTCTTTAGTATATTCAAGATGAAGGCATAGACACCACCAAAAGACAACAAGCCTATGGCATTCTCAAGTATTTCCACACCTTTGATTTTGTTTTCTATCTACAATTGATGTTGCTTGTTCTGGGATTCACTGAAAACTTATCAAAGGCTTTACAAAGGAAAGACCAAGATATCTTGAATGCTATTTCATTGGTTGAATCCACTAAACGTCAGTTGCAGAAACTTAGAGATGATGGATGGGATTCATTTATGGCTGAAGTTACTTCTTTTAGCGAGAAAAATAACACTGAGTTGCTCATAATGGAGGAAGAATTTGTTGATTCAAGAAGACCAAAGAAAAAGACTGGCATAACTAACTTACATCACTATAAGGTGGATTGTTTCTACACTGTCCTAGATATGCAACTTCAAGAGTTTAATGATCATTTCAATGAGGTAAATTCTGAGCTACTTGTTTGCACTTCATCCTTGAGTCCAATAGATTCTTTTCGTCAGTTTGATAAGTCATTGCTCATGAGATTGGCTGAGTTTTATCCCGACGACTTTAGTTTTGTGGACCGTAAATCTCTTGATCATCAACTTGAGATCTACCTTGATAATGTGCAAAAAGATGAAAGGTTTACAGATTTAAAGAGTCTTGCTGATCTTGCTCGTGTGATGGTGGAGACAAGAAAACATCTTTCACATCCTTTGGTTTATCGCCTATTGAAGCTAGCTTTGATCCTTCCTGTTGAGACCGCAACGGTTGAAAGATGTTTCTCCGCATTGACTTTTGTGAAGACGTCCTTGCGTAATCGTATTGGTGATGAATTTTTAAGTGATTGTCTTGTTTGTTTTATTGAAAAACAGGTACTTGACACTGTTACAAACAAAACAGTGATGAAGCGATTTCAGAACATGAGCACTCGTCAATTCCAACTTTAGAATTTGTATTTGTGATGACATTTTAATGGTTTTATTTTTATCATAGTATTAGTAATTAAAATTTTTTGACCCCGGTGAGTGGATTTTCTGGCTCCGCCACTGGATAGCAGATGTAAATTGTGTTGAGCTCTTGTGAAACAATAAACCATGTGCTTTTCCAATGTTCGGTGGCGTCGCAACTTTGGTCCATGTCAAGGTTGCAGTGTCTTGCTTCGGGTTTTTCCATCTGTTTTTAAGGACATTTTTTCTTTGGTCTTTGATTTGATGGAAAATACTAGTGTCAGAAAGGAGACTAGGGATGCTATCCCTTGGATTTATGGGTTATATGGAAGAATCGCAATGCAATCCTCTATGCTCATAAACAATTGGCTTTGAGAGTGTGATACAAAACGCTTTCAAGGAGGCTTCCTTGTGGCACACGGTTAACAACAAGGTGGAGGAGGAAACCATGAACCCGGTAAGGATCAAGACTCATGATGCTAGATGGTATCCTCCTTTACAAGGCATTGTGAAGTGTAATCTTAATTTAGTTCTGTATCATGCTAGAGAAGCATTTACTTGTTCACTGAACTGTATCGTCTTTCAGCTTCGTTGTGTGGTGTGGACGTTAAAGAGCTTACGGGATTTACGTCTTAAGGATATAGTACTTGGTTTAGATTGTACCGCTGCTTTTGAGGCTTTGCATAAAGCGTGGGAGTGGCCAAGATACCGAGTCCTACTCTCTCATATAAGTGATTTACGAGCTAGTTTTCAGTCGTGTTGTTTCGAACTTGAATCGATAAATGCCAACTCCATCGTTTGCGCTATTGCAACGAGTGTAACTCGGGACAGAAAGTTTAATTCATATTTAGCACTTGGCGGGCCGGCTTGATTACATGAGATGATTGCTCGAGAAGCTACGTTAGAATTTTCCTCTCGATGGTCTGCTATGGCAAATGAGAGAAATGGTGGGATTTCATGGTGATACCATTTTTAACTCATGTTTTTTGGGTTTTTGGTTTCTCCACTATTCTGTTTTTTGGTTTGTTTTGGTTCCAGGAGCATGATGCTCTGTTTTGTACCTGATATGTTAGTATTTTGGTGTCTTTTACGCTTTGTTTCTTTAGTCTTTTTGGTTCTTTCTAGTTTATTTTGTGTCTTTTCAGGTTCTAGGAGGCTCTCGAGCATAGATTAGAGTCCGTGAGGGTCATTGGAGCAAAAAGGGACGAATCTGGAGGAAAGACAGTGATTTTCATAAATCGAGCACCTGCTCGGTTTGGAGCGAGCACCTGCTCGCCTGAAGACCCAAGGAAGTCGAAGTCTCTGGAATCCGGACCGACCGGTCCGGATGAGAGGACCGACCGGTCCACACTCAAAGACCCGAAGCCAGAAGTCTCTGGAATCCGGACCGACCGGTCCGGATGAGAGGACCGACCGGTCCACACTCGAAGACCCGAAGCCAGAAGTCTCTGGAATCCGGACCGACTGGTCCGGATGAGAGGACCGACCGGTCCACACTCGAAGACCCGAAGCCAGAAGTCTCTGGAATCCATAGACCCGAGTGATTTCGCTGTGGGAGCTGTTCTGGGTCAAAGGAAAGACAAGAAGCTCCATGTGATATATTATGCTAGTCGGACTATGGATGATGCTCAATGCCGGTATGCAACTACCGAGAAGGAGCTATTAGCAATTGTATTTGCTTTTGAGAAGTTCAGGTCATACCTCGTCGGATCTAAGGTGATTGTTCACACCGATCATGCTGCATTGAAGTATTTGCTAACCAAGAAGGATGCTAAGCCTAGATTATTGAGGTGGATTCTATTGCTTCAAGAGTTCGATCTCGAGATTCGGGACAAGAAAGGGTCCGAAAATGGAGTTGCGGATCATTTAAGTAGGCTACACGTTGAAGATGAAACGCCAATGGATGATAGTCTGCCGGATGAGCATATCTATGCGATTGAAATCTACGATAATTTCCGACCACCTGCTCAGTCAGAATTCTGCGGTATAATTCAGAATGCCCACTCTCCGAGTTTCCCTTGGTTTGCTAAGTTCGCTAACTTCCTTGCTGCTGAAAAAGTTCCTGAGAACCTAAAAGGAAGTGAGCGAAAGAAGTTCTTCCGCGATATTAGGCGCTACTTTTGGGATGAGCCGTACTTGTACAAGCATTGTTCGGATGGGCTCTATAGAAGATGCGTATCAGAGGCTGAAATACCTGGGATTTTGCAACGTTGTCACAGTTCATCTTATGCTGGGCATTTCGCCACATTCAAGACGGTTTCGAAAGTGTTACAAGCCGGTTTTTGGTGGCCAACGATGTTCCGGGATGCGAACAGATTCGTGTCTAAGTGTGATGCCTGTCAGAGGCAAGGCAACATCAGTAAACACAATGAGATGCCTCAAAACTTCATTCTGGAAGTAGAGGTCTTTGATGTTTGGGGAATAGACTTTATGGGACCTTTCCCATCCTCCTATGGAAATGAGTACATCTTAGTGGCTGTTGATTACGTGTCCAAATGGGTTGAAGCCATTGCTTCCCCAACAAATGATGCCGCTGTGGTTTTAAAGATGTTCAAGACCATAATTTTCCCCCGGTTTGGAGTCCCCCGAGTGGTGATAAGTGATGGAGGGACTCATTTCATCAACAAGGTTTTTGAGAACCGTCTACGGAAGCATGGCGTAAAGCATAAGGTTGCAACAGCTTATCACCCGCAAACTAGTGGTCAAGTTGAGATTAGCAACAGAGAAATCAAGAGTATCCTACAAAAGATAGTAGGAACCACTAGAAAAGACTGGGCCGCCAAGTTGGACGATGCAATATGGGCCTATAGGACTGCCTACAAAACTCCGTTGGGGACAACGCCTTTTCATTTGGTGTATGGGAAGGCATGCCACCTCCCGGTAGAACTTGAGTACAAGGCGGCATGGGCTGTTAAAATGCTCAACTTCGACATTCTTAGTGCAGCCGAGAGGAGGTCTATGCAGATCCACGAGTTAGAGGAGATTAGGCATCTAGCCTATGATAGCTCGAGGATCTATAAGGAGCGAACCAAAGCTTATCACGACAAGAGGATTATTCCCCGTAACTTTGCTCCTAACGACAAAGTCTTGTTGTTTAACTCGCGCCTCAGATTGTTTCCGGGCAAGCTCAAATCAAGATGGTCAGGACCGTTTACGATCAAAGAAGTAAGACCATATGGAGCTATAGTGTTGCTGGACACTAAAGGAGGAGAGTTTGTTGTGAATGGCCAGCGGGTCAAGCCGTATCTCGCCGACACATGCGTCGAAGAAGGTGGATCAATTCCCCTTAGCGATCCTCCTCAAGCTTAAATGCTTTACAAAGTCGAGCTAACGACTTTAAACAAGCGCTCGATGGGAGGCAACCCATCGGTAAGGTTTTTCGTACATAATTTAGTTTTAACTTCCTTTTATCACTAACATTTTACTTGTGTTTTCAGTATTTGAATTCTAAAAAATGGTGAAGGAATCTCTTTTGAGCACCTGCTCAGTTTCGGAAAAAGCCCGGATTAAGTCTCTGGAAATGAGACCGGTCGATCCCATAGAGAGACCGGTCGATCCAGAGCAGTCAAAGGAGTCAGCCAAGTCTCTGGAAATGAGACCGGTCGGTCCCATATACCGACCGGTCGATCCAGGAGACTCAACGGATCGAGAGTAGCCCCTGGAAATGAGACCGGTCGCTCCTTGACCCGGATCGGTCGATCCCCTACGCGGATCAGAACACGGCCAAACTCTCTGGAAACACGACCGACCGATCCAGTATCGGGACCGGTCGGTCCTGTGCCCGAGCAACCAATCCGAATTTCCTTCCCCCTTATAAAAAAAAAAAAAAAAAAAAAAAAAACCCTTTAAAAACCTAAAAAATTTTTTTTTACTAACTTCTTCTTCTTCCCTATTTTGCAGCCGCTCACTTCCTCCCCCTCACACGATCAAGCTATCCCTCTCACCAATCTCTCCATCAAGCTTCAATCCTCATCAATCTCCATCGTCCACCACCGCTCCAAAACCAAGTTCCTCACCGTCGCTTGTCTCTCTCAACGATCTTTAACAATGCCACCAAGGATGCGATTCGGGATCAAAGATAAGGGCAAGGGTATTGCCACATCCTCCACTGCTCGGAGACCCGTAACCTATCCGTGGCCTCGCACCGAAGAGACTCCAATTGACATTGATACCGCCGAACTCCCACCTTCTTCAGCAACCGCATGGGACAAAATCGACGCTTTCAACTACAACAAACTTTTGGCCTTAACGCTCGAGCCAACTAGGTTCTTGTGTGACCAAACATTGACTGAGCTTGGCTTAAAAGAGCAAGTCCATAGCATCCTTCTGCACGCTCGTTGCATGTGTTTCGCTTTAGAAGAAGACGTGCTTTACCCAGATTT
Organism: Draba incana; assembly: GCA_963576765.1. Taxonomy (NCBI): domain Eukaryota; kingdom Viridiplantae; phylum Streptophyta; class Magnoliopsida; order Brassicales; family Brassicaceae; genus Draba; species Draba incana. Next base: position 21,499,950 of record OY755203.1, on the reverse strand, counting down.
GACAAGACAATGCCTCGCAACCGCCACTCTCACGTATGCAAATCCGGAGTCACCGTCTCTTGAAGAAGCTACATTCTCGTTCTTTGCTGGAGGAACGAGATACGAGATTCCAATGATTGAATTTTGCAACGTCTACGGTTTTCACACGACCGATACAAGGCTAGAAAGCCCCGGGAGACTTAAGGAATCAAAGATGTTCTGGAACGTCATAGCTTCGGGAACGTACTCAAGCAACTCTGCAAGTCAAAACCGGCTCCGTCATCCCGCTCTCCGCATTGTTGCGCGACTTCTAAGCAACATGCTCTTCGACCGACCCGTAGGTAACAAAGTGCATAATGATGAGTTAATGCTTTTGTTTTTGGGTGTTGGTAATATTGTAGGAGATGGAGACTTAGCGCAATTTGAGCACTACCGTTATAATTTGGGCATCCGGTTTGCCGAGACATTATGCGCAATCAAGGCTCAACCTGCTTCAACCTCTGGAGTCCCTCGTGTTGAGCGCATTGGAAGCTTGCTCACGTCACTATTTCGCCACCTTAGATTGGACTTATCCAAGGCTTCCTGCGTCGACGAAGTTTCACGTCTGGATATGCAGCATTTGCTAAACTCGAAGATTATCGTTAAGCCGAGTGCTTATCAGTTCATTGCTGCAAATGGAGAACCTAACTTCATCATGCTTCCATGCCCCCTCCTCACACAGCTCAACACGTGGGAGGACCTTGCGTTTCAGCCACCTCTGGAGTACCTCGTGCCAAACCCGAGCCATTCTTCTTCAGCCGCAAGACCGAGCACCTGCTCGCGCAGAAGTACATCCAGACCGAGCACCTGCTCGATTTCTCAAACCGGAGAAGCTGACCCATCCATTCCGCGCCTAACATACCAAACCGTTCCCCAAGGTGAGTTTGATCTCCCACACATCGCTGATGATGCTGACAGTGGTGAATATAGGCGATGGATGATCCAAGCAACGAAGAAGAACAACAGCCTAATGCAAAGGATTATGGAGATGCTCTCAAAAGGATGTTGTCACGCTACAGTAGCAAGAGATGCTCAGCCGGTCCCTTCAAGCTCTACCTCCGGTTTGGGTCAACCATTGGAAAGGAAGAGAAGGAGAACGCGCGGCAAAGGAGGCGATGAAGCCTCTACTCGGTGATATCTCTTTCACCCTCCACTATCATTGTTTTATCCGTTTCTTTTATTTATCTATGTTTTGTGTTCCCTAGTTTCATGTGTCACCATTCTCTTGAACTTTTACACACCGGAGACGGTGTGATTTAAGTCCGGGGGAGCGGTTAGTTATTTGAATTTTCATTGAGTCGGATTTTTAATTGTTTTTTTTTAAAAAAAAAAAAAAAAAAAAAAAAAAAAAAAACGAATTTCTAGGATTGCATCTGCATTTTTGCATAGGGAACAATGATGAAATTTCCTTGTAAAGTCTCATTTTAGGATTTAATGATATGCCCTCGTTAGAACTTTTTCGATGCATTAACAATCATGAAGTAGAGGCTCATCCATACTTGGATCTTATTTCTTTGAAAGTCCCTTCTCATTAGAAACTTGCATGATCTAGATTCGACTCTATCAATTTGAACTTAATCCTGACTAATCTCTCTCACTTTTGGACTTTGAATCATAACCATGGATAAACACTTGACATTCAAATCATGTTTGCCTTATTTTTACCACTCTTAACTTGATTTGAATGGCTATCTCGATCTAAGTTCATCTTTTAGATGAGGATAGTACCACACCTTTTTAAACCCGACCATTTTGTTCAAGCCCTTGCATATGTTCTTTGAGTGAGGCCTTTTTCTTTGTGTTACATTGGCAAAATCTTGCAAGAATTAGAGACGACAAGGCAAAGTTTCCAATAGACTAGTTTCTTGTGTCTAAGACTAGTCTTAGGTGGGGAATGAAACCGAAATGGTTAGATGCTTATTTGAATATCTTTGGGTTTGTGGTTGAGTGTGAAAAGAAAGAAAATAAAGAAAAGGAGAAGAAAGAATAAGTTCTAGGGAAGGGAATTAAAAGGACCAGTATATAGCTCTAAGTGTTTGAAAAGAAAACGGCATTCTCCTAGAATAAAATCAAAAGAGAAGAAAATATGTTAGAGAATGCTAAGATAGAAAGAGCTAGTGCAATGAAAAGAGTATTTCCTAGGATTTTGATCGAAAAGGAAAGAGTAAGGTTGAGAAAGATTTGAAAGAAAAATTTAGCCAAAAGGGGCTAGTGGTTAAACTTGGGATAGTGAGAAAAGAGAGATGAGAGAATGCAACAAGGGGATAATGGGTAGAACTTTGGATTCCTAGCCTTGTATGCATCAATTGTCTCTTTTCTTTCTTGCTTTTGCTAAATGTGACACTTTCATTTGAGAGTTAACCACCAAAAAGAATATGAACCTTCTCTTTATATCATTTTCAAGCCTCCTTCTACCTAGCCAAATGGTATTGATTAAATTTCCAATTGTGAGACCACACCAAACACAATAATGAATGTTAAAGAGTTGAATATTAGTTGATTGCAAGATTTCTTTTGAGTCTCAGGATTTGGAGTAATATTTCATAAGTGATGAGTATGGCGAAAGCTTCTTGAGTAGAGTTTGTTGTGCATCGAGTTAGTTCTTTTTAGGACGTGTTGTTGAACCCTTTAGTGCTTCTTTTGGATTTGAGTTCCCGCCTTCAAACCTCTTTTCCGGATTCGTATTTTCTTGTTTGCTTGCGGACAAGCAAAAGGCAAGTCCGGGGGAGTTGATATGTTAGTATTTTGGTGTCTTTTACGCTTTGTTTCTTTAGTCTTTTTGGTTCTTTCTAGTTTATTTTGTGTCTTTTCAGGTTCTAGGAGGCTCTCGAGCATAGATTAGAGTCCGTGAGGGTCATTGGAGCAAAAAGGGACGAATCTGGAGGAAAGACAGTGATTTTCATAAATCGAGCACCTGCTCGGTTTGGAGCGAGCACCTGCTCGCCTGAAGACCCAAGGAAGTCGAAGTCTCTGGAATCCGGACCGACCGGTCCGGATGAGAGGACCGACCGGTCAACACTCGAAGACCCGAAGCCAGAAGTCTCTGGAATCCGGACCGACCGGTCCGGATGAGAGGACCGACCGGTCGGGCTCCCAGAACCAAGTTGCCCTAAAATTTCCTTATAAATAAGTTGTAGCCACTTTCCAAGTGGGGTGTGCTATTTTTTTCTGAGATTTTTCCTGAGACATTTTTTGAGAGCTGAGACTACTTGTTTCCATTGTTGAGATCCTTTCAAGGTGTTTTTTCATTTCCAAGGATTTTGATTGTAAGAATTGGAGGATCATCCACAACTGTCCATTGAGAAGATTTCTTAAACCCTATTCTCTTATTTTATCATGATGCTTTCTTCTCATTTGATTGCTGTGATTTTGTCCTCCATGACTGAGTAGTCTCATTGCTAGATTAGGGAAATTCAATGGTGGATTAGGATGATAGTGACTGAGCCAAATAGGAAATGTTATCATTTGTCTTCATCAATCGGGATTCATATTGCTTAGGCTAATTTGATCACCTAGTCTATGATTTTAGGATTAACTTATTCACGAAAGTGCTCTAGGTTGCTAGATAAACCATTGATGAGCAATCGGTGTGTAACCAACGACAGTTGATTGTTACCATCGATTGTGAACAAATCGAACCAAATTGTTAATGCTTATCTTCATTTCTGAATTCGAACGACAGTTTATGCATTTAGGATGCTAGATAAAGTTATTGATGCATCACGACAGTGAGGCAATATTACATTCATGTTCGAGTTCTAGATTGCGCTAAATTGAATCCTGAATAGATTGCTCAGTCCATGATCCGAAACCACCGGCGAATGACTCTAATCTAGTGCCTTTATCTTATTGAATTTACATCATTTTTAGTTGCTATTTCGTTCATTAATTCGTCACAAACAAATTCCCATTTTATCTTAGCTTTAAACGATAATCCATATTTTCATAGTGTGACCGTGGTCCCTGAGGATTCGATACCTAAAATACTACTGCTTTTGTCTGTGCACTTGCGGATACTATTTAGGTTTAAAACTTCACGTATCAGTACCTCAAACTATTTGTTCTATTCTTTAATAATATTCTACAAACGTTTAAAAAAAACAATATTTCCTTATTTTAAATTCAATAATTAAAATTTCATTTCAAAAGCATTAAATGATTAAAAAAGCAGAACTTTTTTATTTTGATTTTTATTATTTCGGAAATAAATTTAACATATATATTAAATCAAAATTAAGGGTAATATTGGGTTATTGAAAAATTAAAGCCTAATGGGACAAAGACATATTATTAAAAGTGTAATGGGACAAAGACAAGTTCAAAGTGTCCTAATTTTACAAATTTCTCTATCTAGTTTGATTAAGAATATGCTCAAAAGGTTTTTTCTAATTTTCCCAAAACCAAATACATGTCTAAAATTGATACAAATCCATAGCAAACCATGATAAATTCAACATATCTATTTAATCAAAATGAAGGGTAATCTTGGGTTTTGAAAAATTAAAACCTAATGGGACAAAGACATTCTTAAAAGTGTAATGGGACAAAGACAAGTTCAAAGTGTCCTAATTTTACAAATTGCCCTATCTAATTTGATTAAGAATATGGCCGAAAGGTTTTTTTTTCTAATTTTCCCAAAACCAAATACATGCCTAAAATGAATTCTAGAAAATTGGAAAATATAATATTTGGATACTGTTGCAAAAAATAATAATTAATATTTTAATCCTTTGATACAAATCCATAGCAAACCATGACAATCAATAACTATCCATAAACATTTATTAAATCTCACAAGTTTTAAAATCCATAGATTCTATGTGAATCCATCAATGAATAACCTCCCTAAATTTATAAAAGACAGTTTCCTTAAAGTTTTGTTATAAAGTGTCTTGCTCTACAAAGACAAGTAAAACCAAATTGACTACAAAAGCATAGAAAAAACGAACCCAAAATACATTCCAATTAATCACCAAAAAACAAACAGTTAGCTATGAAAAAGATCAGTTTCTTCTTAGCTATGTCTGCAACCATTTATACCATCTTATCACTTGGTCTGTTTTCTATTTTTCAATATCATCTGGATTTTTATTTCAATCATGGATTCAATTCTTGTATTTTTGTTAATTTCTCTTGATTTATATATGCATCATACTGTTTATCTAATTTTAATTAAAAAATACCAATTGATTGGATTATTTTAACTTATGAAGAAGATAATAATACATATTAGTAATTTTGAAACTTGTATTGTAAAAATGTGGTGGCACAGGACCACTAGCCATGGCGGTACGTGAGAATCCGAATTCGAAATGCTATTGCGTGCGACCATTGACATGTTTTTGCACGCCATCGCCACCACCGCCACCAAAATGGTGGTGGACGGATCGAGGAAAAGCGTTGGACCACTATGCTTGAGAGACGCAGACTGCAATCATTTTTGTCATCCAAAGAAAGGTGTTTGCAACATCGCGAAACATGTAGTTGTCACTAAAATTATTTCGGTTTAGAACTATCTAACGATGTGTATGTTCATAATGATATTTGTATCCTCAATTTCATTATACCCTAGATACGGTAATAAATTAATAATGAAAGGTTTCTCTAAAAACACCTTTTGAATAGAAGCTTTGTTGGTTTAAGCTTGACCAAGGAGTAATTCTAGAGGTTTAGAATTAAGATATATTTAGGAGTTATCTAAATATATGATAAGTGTAAAGAATATTAGGAGTTATCTTTAGGGTTTTTGGTGTTATCTTTTCCTCTATATAAGTAATTGTCGAGATGTGGCAATACTTGAGATAGTTTGAGAAAGCTTTGGTTTTGAGTATTTTCCAAAGCCATTAATAAGAGAGCAATTCTTATTATTGTTGTGAGTGCATCGATACTTTGATTCAATAATTGGTATCAGAGCATTATTGAATCAAACTAGATCCAACGACGGAAGAAGCTATGGGAGATATTGTACCTGCTGCGACGACGAAACCAAAAGAGAGTGGACCTGCGTCCATTCAATGCCCGATCCTTACCTTGACAAATTATACAGTGTGGGCTATACGCATGAAGGTGACCATGAAAGTCCACAAAGTTTGGGAGACAATAGAACCGGGAGCTGAGGATGGAGAAAAGAATGATTTAGCAAAAGCTCTATTGTTTCAAGCCATTCCAGAGTCTCTAACTCTTCAGATCGGAAGTCTAGAGAAATCCAAAGAGATTTGGGAAGCCATCAAGACGAGGTATGTGGGAGCTGCGAGAGTTAGAGAAGCACGACTACAAACTCTACTCTCTGAGTTTGAGAGGATTAAGATGAAGGAATCGGACTCCATTGACGATTTCGTTGGCAAGCTCACTGAGATATCCTCAAAATCTGCAGCCTTGGGAGAGATCATCGAAGAATCTAAGATTGTGAAGAAATTCCTCAACAGCTTACCAAGACGGAAATACATACACATAATCGCTGCTCTAGAGCAGGTTCTGGATCTAAACAACACCACGTTTGAGGATATCATAGGAAGGATGAAAGCCTATGAAGAAAGGATTTGTGATGATGATCAACAAGAAGAACAAGGCAAGCTCATGTACACAGATTATTATTCCCAATCTTGTCAAGAGAATGTTGGCGTAACTAGAGGTCGAGGAGGACGTTTCTCTGGTAGAGGAAGAGGACGAGGGCGTTTCAACAGTCAACAGAGTGGTTTCTATCGACAGCCTCGTGACAAATCTAAGATTGTGTGCTTCCGGTGTGACAAAATAGGTCACTACGCATCTGTGTGTCCGGATAGATTACTCAAGCTTCAGGAAACACATGAGAATGAGGACGATGAGACACATGAAGCTGAGGATCTAATGATGCACGAGGTCGTGTTCCTGAATGAGAAGAAGGTGAAGCCAAACAAGTTTGAATATCAAACCGATGGAGCTAATGTGTGGTATCTGGATAATGGAGCCAGTAACCACATGAGTGGAAATCGAGAGTTCTTCAAGCACGTTGATGAGACAATCACAGGTAAGGTTCGTTTTGGTGATGATTCTAGAATCGATATTAAAGGAAAGGGTTCTATTCTGTTTGTCAGCAAGGATGGAGAGCATAAGGTTCTGGCCGATGTGTACTATATACCGGGATTGAGAAGTAACATCATAAGCCTCGGTCAAGCAACAGAAGCTGGGTGTGAGGTTCGAATGCGAGATAAAATTCTAACTCTGCATGATCACGATGGAAAGTTGCTACTCAAGACAAGCAGGTCCAGAAACCGACTCTACAAAGTAATCATGGAGGTGAAGAATGCTAAGTGCCTACAACTCACGGCTACGGTTGACTCAACAAGGTGGCATGAGAGGCTTGGGCATGTGGGTCGAGATGCCATCAAGCTGATGATACAGAAGGAGTTGGTCACAGGGATTCCTGATATTGCAGTCACCAAAGAAACGTGTGAATCTTGTTTGCGTGCAAAGCAAACAAGAACAGGGTTTCCTCAAGCCACATCTTTCCGAGCCACAAAACCGCTTGAGTTGATCCATGCTGATTTGTGCGGTCCGATCACACCATCTACAGCTGCAAGGAATCGCTACATCTTCGTGTTGATTGATGACCATTCACGCTACATGTGGTCTCTCCTTCTAAAAGAGAAGAGCGAAGTTTTTGAACGGTTCAGAAAATTCAAAATGCTAGTCGAGCAAGAGACAGGAAGATCTATAAAGACACTACGAACCGATAGAGGTGGTGAGTTTAATTCTCAAGAGTTCCTTTCATATTGTGAGAGTTCTGGAATTCAAAGACATCTGACAGCACCGTATTCTCCTCAACAAAACGGAGTTGTTGAGAGGAGGAATAGAACTTTACTGGAGATGACCAGAAGTCTTCTGAAGCATATGGATGTTCCTAATTTTCTTTGGGGAGAGGCAGTACGGCATGCTACGTACGTTATTAATCGTGTCACAACTCGAGCATTGGTTAAACAAACTCCATATGAAGCATTCAAAGGAAAGAAGCCTAACATTAGTCATCTGCGAGTATTTGGGTGCATCGGATATACAAGGGTCGAGGCTCCTCATCTTAAGAAGCTTGATGATAGGTCACGAGCTCTTGTGCATCTCGGAACAGAGCCAGGAACCAAGGCCTATCGTTTGCTAGATCCGACAAGTAGAAAGATTACAGTGAGTAGGGACGTAATCTTTGATGAAGAAAAATGCTGGAAGTGGAACAATCTTGCAAAGAATGATGAAGGTTCAGGAGAGTTCACCATAACTTTAGAAGAGTTTGGTAATAATGGTATAAGAGATACCATACAAGTGGATGAGAGTAATGAGAAAGATGATGCTGAAGTTGTTGATGTTTCGGATAATAATGAGGAAGAGGAAGCGCAGCCTCAGTCTCTGAGGAGATCGACACGCCAAGGTAAAACACCAGCACACTTTAAAGACTTTGTGATGCTTGCAGATACGGAGAATGAACATCTTTTGATTGAAATTGCCGATATGGAATGTGAATGCCTTTTGCTGGCAATTGATGAGGAACCGTGGGATTATCAAGAAGCTAAAGAGCTAGCAGTGTGGAGAGATGCTTGCAAGGATGAGATTTTGTCAATAGAGAAGAACAACACCTGGACTCTAGTTGATCTTCTGGCTGGAGCTAAGGTAATTGGCTTGAAATGGGTGTTCAAAATCAAGCGCAACTCAGACGGAAGCATAAACAAATACAAGTCTAGGCTAGTTGCGAAAGGTTATGTTCAGAGGCATGGAGTGGATTTCGATGAGGTCTTTGCCCCGGTAGCACGAATTGAAACAATTCGGTTTATAATTGCTTTGGCTGCTTCTAGAGCTTGGGAGATACATCATTTGGATGTAAAAACAGCATTTCTCCATGGTGAATTAAGAGAAACCGTGTATGTGAGTCAGCCAGAAGGATTCGAAGTCGAAGGAAGTGAGAGAAAAGTTTACAAACTGCACAAAGCATTATACGGTTTAAAGCAGGCTCCGAGGGCATGGAATAACAAGTTGAATCAAATTCTCAAGGAGTTAGGTTTTGTTAAGTGTTCTAAAGAACCTTCTCTTTATCGTAAGCAAGAGCAAGGACATCTTCTCGTGGTTGCTGTGTACGTGGATGATCTATTAGTTACAGGATCAGACCTGAAACTAACACTAGAGTTTAAGCAGAAGATGTCTACGAAATTTGAGATGAGCGATTTAGGGAAACTAACTTACTACCTCGGAATTGAGGTGATTCAACACCAGACTGGAATCACGCTAAGCCAAGAGAGATACGCACTCAAGATACTAGAGGAAGCTGGTATGAGAGATTGCAATGCTGTTCATATACCGATGGATGCAGGCTTGAAGCTTTGCAAGGCACAAGGGGAGACTTCTATTGATGAGAAGCAATATAGGAGGAATATTGGGATGCTTCGTTATTTGATTCACACACGCCCAGATCTCTCCTATTGTGTTGGTGTATTGAGCAGGTACATGAAGGAACCGAAGGTGTCACATGGTGCCGCATTAAAGCAAATACTGAGGTATCTACAAGGAACTACTTCCTATGGTCTTGTGTTTGGCCGTAAGGAGCATGTTGGTCTAGTTGGTTATAGTGACAGCAGTCACAACGTTGATGCTGATGATGGCAAGAGCACATCCGGTCATATTTTCTACCTCAACAATTGTCCAGTCACTTGGTGTTCTCAGAAGCAAGAAACGGTTGCTTTGTCATCTTGCGAAGCTGAGTTTATGGCGGCTACAGAGGCGGCTAAGCAGGCTATTTGGTTGCAAGAGTTGTTGAGTGAAGTCATTGGAGGGCAATGTGAGAAAGTGACTGTTCGGATAGACAATAGATCGGCTCTAGCTTTAACAAAGAACCCGGTCTTTCATGGACGTAGTAAACACATTCATCGAAGATATCATTTCATTAGAGAGTGTGTGGAGAGCGAGCAAATAGAGGTTGAGCATGTTCCAGGAGCTCGACAAAAGGCTGACATCTTAACAAAAGGGTTGGCGAGAATCAAGTTTAAAGAGATGAGAGATCTCATTGGTGTTCAAGATGTGAAGAAGGAAGACTTCAAGCTTAAGGGGGAGATTGTTGGTTTAAGCTTGACCAAGGAGTAATTCTAGAGGTTTAGAATTAAGATATATTTAGGAGTTATCTAAATATATGATAAGTGTAAAGAATATTAGGAGTTATCTTTAGGGGTTTTTGGTGTTATCTTTTCCTCTATATAAGTAATTGTCGAGATGTGGCAATACTTGAGATAGTTTGAGAAAGCTTTGGTTTTGAGTATTTTCCAAAGCCATTAATAAGAGAGCAATTCTTATTATTGTTGTGAGTGCATCGATACTTTGATTCAATAAGCTTGAATATACCCCCCCCCCCCCAAATTAAATTAATAAGCCTAATTCAACGTATGGGCTACCCAAATGAACGTGGACCCAATTACAACTCGTGTCGTTCAAACGTGGGTAGTTATTAACAGAACATGGGCTGTGATCGGTCATGACTATTATGGACTTACCAAGTCCAGAATTGTTAAACCCACAATGACTTTCAATAATGTGTTAGAAAGCCATTTGAGGATTGAGTTAAGTGTCATTCGGGCCAATTTTTTCAAAATCTATAATTGATTCCTTTTTGGGAAAAGTAATCTTCAATAAAACGTTAACATTAAACCAGTTAAACTAGCAAACCAAACCAATTAAACCGGCATTATTGCCTGTAACATTTTCTTTTCAACATTAGCGCACACTTAAATATCCCATGAATAAAAAGGTATTGTAGAATGCAACCCAAGAAAAAGTAAACTGTCCAATTTTCTATTTTAGTTCTATGATTTTATTTTTTTTGAACCACATATTTTCATTTAAGTTCCTCATTTTAACTATAGTGTAAACCAAATAAAACACAGAGAAATTAAGAAAATGGTAGAAGAGATGCAAACAATCATATTTTTACTGAAATTTTATATCGAGCAAATGGTAAAAATTCACTTAAATTCCTCTTCATACAAAAGCTAATTTTTAACCAAACACAAGTTTGCATTCCGTTGAAGCCTTCCGCAAACGCGCCAACTCGGTAACCATACGATACTTTATCTTCAGTGTGTTATAACTGGAGACTTGCGGAGAAAAAGTCGCAATTTTTAGACTCCTCGAATGCTTTAAGATAATCATTGCGAGTTCTTTCTCTATCATCCATCCTCTATAGTTTTTCCACTCAAACGTCTTAAGAACGGACATCAACTTTTCAGAAAGAACATTGAATAGAAGAATCTTTTTCATAGCTCATAATTAATCACAACCAGTTTCAAATCGTATGTGGCTAATAGTCCTCTAGAATGGATGTTATACATCTTTGACAATAAGAAACAATTGTCCTGTATATATTTTTTGATGTGGTTAATGTAAAAGTTAATCCCATCAATGTTTGTTTCGGGATTCATAGGATTTTTTGGTTAAGTATTCAATTCTTTCTAACACTTTGTTGTATTGTCTATATATATATATATTTTTTTTTTTGTGAATGTATTATCTACCTTTATATTCAATCAATAATAATAATCCATTAGATTATAAAAAAGGGAATTAGGAGGAATAACCAAAAAAAATTTATAACTAAATTCATAACCATTTAACCTAAATCTATTAGATATCATTATGATACATTAGCTAATTTTTGGTACTTTACTAATTATAATTTTTTTTTGTTGGCTAGTGAGCAAATTAACCTTTATAAAAAAATAAAAAAGAAATTCACACAAAATTAGAAAATACTCCTATATTTTTAATTCATTTTAATTTTTTCTCAAATCATATTATATTTTATTGGGCTATAAGCCCATGAGGTGGGTCGGTTTAGGTGGGAAACCTGGTTACGTCACTAGAATAAAGAAAAACATTATATATTCTTTCTCTGCCACAGAGATTAACGACGGAATATTAAGTCAGATTTTTCTTGAGGCTTGAGCCAGTTTCTTCCTTTCCTTCAGGAGATTTCTGATCCTCGTAAGTTCGTTTTCTCTCTCTCTTTTTGCTTATCATCGTTTCGTAATTGGTCGTCTGATATTCGTTTGATCTGATTGTATTTTCCCTGGAATTTGTATTAAATTGTGTTTTTGTGAGTTGGATGTGTTGTATCAGATTTTGATTTTTGGCAGACGTATAATTTAGGATCTAGTTTTCTTATTTTTTCCGATCATCATCTTGAATCAGTTTTTACTCTATTCAAATTAATGGTAAGATAAAATCCTACAGATTCGTTTGGAGAAGTAGATCTATCTATACTAATGTTTCGTTCAGAAGAATATTTAATTTTTGGTTAAGATTAAGATTATTGCGTTTTGATAGAGAGAAAAAAGGTTTCTTGCAATGGATGAATGATGTATCCTTACTCTGGTTACAGTTTGTTGAATTGTACAAAATTTGTTATCAACTAGCTTCTGGGTTGTTGCAGGTGCTTAAAATGGGAGACAATCATGATGATGACAAGAACATTGAGATGTGGAAGATTAAGAAGCTGATTAAATCCCTTGAAGCTGCTAGGGGTAATGGAACTAGCATGATCTCACTCATCATGCCTCCGCGTGATCAAATCTCTCGTGTTGCCAAGATGTTGGGCGATGAGTATGGAACCGCATCAAACATCAAGAGCAGAGTCAATCGCCAATCTGTTTTGGGCGCCATAACTTCTGCGCAACAAAGGCTGAAACTTTACAACAAGGTCCCTCCCAATGGTCTCGTGCTCTACACTGGCACCATTGTCAACGAGGAAGGCAAGGAGAAGAAGGTTACTATTGACTTTGAGCCGTTCAAGCCAATTAACAATACCCTCTACCTCTGTGACAACAAGTTTCACACCGAAGCTTTAAACGAATTGCTGGAGTCTGATGACAAGTTTGGTTTTATTGTAATGGACGGGAACGGGACTCTATTTGGAACTCTGAGCGGTAACACCCGTGAGGTCCTTCACAAGTTTTCTGTTGATCTTCCAAAGAAACACGGGAGAGGAGGACAGTCAGCCCTTCGGTTTGCTCGTCTTCGTATGGAGAAGCGTCACAATTACGTGAGGAAGACTGCTGAGCTCGCTACGCAGTACTACATCAATCCTGCAACAAGTCAACCTAACGTGTCTGGTTTGATTCTTGCCGGTTCTGCAGATTTCAAGACTGAATTGAGCCAGTCTGATATGTTTGATCCTCGTCTTGCTGCAAAGATACTGAATGTGGTGGATGTCTCATATGGAGGAGAGAATGGTTTCAATCAAGCTATCGAACTGTCATCTGAAATCTTGGCGAATGTAAAGTTCATTCAGGAGAAGCGTTTGATTGGGAAGTACTTTGAGGAGATAAGCCAGGACACCGGGAAGTATGTCTTTGGCGTGGATGATACATTGAACGCTCTGGACTCTGGTGCTGTGGAGACACTGATTGTATGGGAAAATCTTGATATCAACAGATATGTGTTGAAGAACAGTGCAACGGGTGAAATTGTGATAAAACACTTTAACAAGGAACAGGAAGGCAACAAGGAGAATTTCAAAGTGAACAACAGCGACTTGGATTTGGAGGAGAAGATGTCTTTACTGGAATGGCTCGCCAATGAATACAGACGTTTTGGTTGTGCGCTTGAGTTTGTGACCAACAGGTCACAGGAAGGGTCTCAGTTTTGCAGAGGGTTTGGAGGAATCGGAGGGATACTTCGTTACCAACTTGACCTGACTGCCTTTGATTCCGAGGATGGAGAGGCTTACGATGATGATTTTGAATAGCAATCAATCAAACCTTCACCATCGCTGGCTCGGGAAGATGGACCACCACCACCAAGCCTGAACCAGCCTGCGCGGGCTCTCGGGGCCACGCAGTAGACTGTTGGAAAATAATTGAAAGAAGCATCCTTTCCAAAGGTAAGGGATCTTTCTTAAACCTCGTTACGTGTTTCAAATGCTTTAAGCTTACTTGTCTGAAATGGTATTGAAACAGGTGAAGAAGAATGAAGAAAGTGTTGGTCTTGGCTTACAACTTCACCTTTGGTAGGGATCATGTTGTTCTGCGACATCTATGGAGTTTTCTTTTCTTCTAAAATAAATTAGTTACTTGAGTCAGTTAATTTCAAGTATTATAATTCTCTTTGTGAGAATAAACAACCGTATTGATTTGGATTTGGATTTGGATTTGGATTTCTATTTCTGTCTATTGCAAGGATGTTTTGTTTGACTTTGGTTTGTTGAATAAGGTCCAACGACCAGCACTTTCCTTTGTGTTTTTGTTTAAAGTTTATTTAGCTTTACTCATAGTAATTTACATTTACATCAGACTAAACAGGATTATGGGTTTGAAGTTAAACATTCAAACTTTTCTGTCCATAAAGTAAGGACTCATGAACTGTTGAACACGAGCATTGCAGAGAAGTTGCAGTCTTACAGACACTAAATGTAACTTATAGAAGACCATAAGAGGATAAATTTTGACAAATGAATACAATAAGAAAGTCTGAACAGGTTTTGGCATGAGAGTGATCAGCATGGACATTCAGAAGAACACAAGCTAACAAGTGGATGAACAAAGGTAACTCCTAGGGGTGTCAAAATAAGTCATTCCCATGGGTTACCCGAACCCACCTACATTTTTAGCGGGTTAGGATTATATATTTTTACCCATATAAATAAATGGGTTTTGTTAAGTTATCTAAATGGGTTCACGGTTTAATGGATAAACTCATTAGGGTCATAGGTTATCAATATATATATATTACTTATTTTAAATTTAATGTTACTCATGGATAACCCATAGATAACTACACTCAGGGGTGGAATCCGACCCCTACATTCCCTTAGTTTATATAAATTTTATAAATCCTTTTAACTTTTTTTTACTAAAGGAAAACCCTAATCTCACCTTCTCATTAACCTCCTCTTTACTAACCAATGTGGAAGCCACATAATTTAACTAAAAAAATAACTAATATAATTTAACTAAAAAAATAACATTAGTTTGTTTGAAAAAATTGAAATAAATTCTAAACTCCAAACTCAAACTCTAAACCCTAAAGCTATACCCTAATTTGAGAATAGTTAACCCAAAATAAATCTTCAACCCAAACTCAAACCCTAAGCCCCAAACTATACCCTAATTTGAGAATAATTAACCCAAAATAAATTATAAACCCTAAACCCTAAAACTATACCCTAATTTGGGAATAGTTAACCCAAACCTAAAATTTTTTAAATACAAATCCATTGAAAATTACTTTTTGTAGTTAAATCTTTTGGGTTTGGGTTAACTATTCCCAAATTAGGGTATAGTTCTAGGGTTTAGGGTTTGAGTTTGGGATTTAGTATTTATTTAGGGTCAAATATTCTCAAATTAGGGTTTAGCTTTGGGGTTTAGGGTTTGAGTTTGAGTTTGAGTTATGATTTATTTTGGGTTAACTATTCCAAATTAGGGTATAGTTTTGGGGTTTAGGGTTTGAGTTTAGGTTAACTATTCTCAAATTAGGGTATAGTTTTACGGTTTAGGGTTTGAGTTTGGGGTTTAAAATTTATTTTGGGTTAACTTGTAACATCCCAAAACCAAATAAGTGTAATTTGGTAAGGGTGACGATCGACACCATGAGGAGTGTCGATCGACACCAAGGTTTTCAAACCGGAGATTGGTTCGTTTTTTATTACGGTTTGATGCGGTTTGGGTGTTGGGAAAACCCTAAACTCAGGTTTATAATTATCAGACGCGTTTTTGATCAAGGGAGGCAGAAATAAACTTGAGAGAAGAGAGAAATGGAGAATCTTTGAGGTTTGAGAGAACTTTTGGTGATTCCTAAGAGGTTTGGGGATTTTGAGGGAAGGAGGCAGTTCTGTTTTGTTCTGGTAGAGAAGAGAAACGGACAGGAAGATCGGTTCGGATCAGACTGAATTTTTGTAGGTAACTTCTCTCTCCCTTAGCTAGCCGTGAGGCAAATCTGTTTGTCGATCGGATTTTATGCTAAGAGATATCTCTGTTTTCGTGAAGGAGGTCTGTGCAGAATCGGGTCTGTGATCAGGCCACTTCGTGGGCGTTTTTCCAGAGCTCCAAAAGGAATTAGGCAACGATTTATAGGTCGTTGGAAAGATCTTTGGGTCTAGTTTCTGAATCCTTTTTCCGATCGTTATTCTGAGGTATGGTCTGTCCTCAGCGTTGATTTTAAAACAGCGCGTTGGTTCTGTTTTCAGAAAATCCTAATTCGTTTTAGGGGAAACCCTAATGGTGAGTTCTAAGTGATAGAGAAGGAGTATCAGTAGCTTTGGGTCGAGTAGGAGGCTCTAATTTTCGTGTATCCGTGTGTTCAAATCGCGTAATCGAGGTGAGTGCGTGATCGCGGTTATGGGATTAGGTTTCTGCAAGGAGTGTCGATCGACACCCCATTTTTATGTTCGCGAGGTTCGGTTTTGGAATTGGAGTGTCGATCGACACCCAGGAAGAGTGTCGATCGACACCACTTGTTAAATTGTGAAAAATTGTTTAATTATTGAATGTTGATTGCTCGCGTAGTATTTGACAATCTATTTCCCTATTTGTAACCAGTAGGCGGGATGACCGCTTCACTGAGTATTTGTGATAATACTCACGCAACTCTTATTTCCATGTGTTGCAGGTAAAAGCGAAGTGTGATCGCGAAATCATGGTAGTAGGAGGAGGATGATAGGATGTTTATTGTTATTGCATTTTAGTAGAACCGTTAGGTTGCTACGAATGTTATTTGTTTAATGGATTTTATTGATTTGTTTGCAATATGGATTTACGCAGTAGAATTGTTAGGTTTAAAGAAAAAAAAAAAGCTTGGTTGTTTCATTTTGGTATCAGAGCCTAGTCGGATTTAGGACTGGTGAATTGGATATCTTAGACTATGTGTTTAAATTGATTCTTGTGTTTAGTCAATTTAATAGAGTTTTAGAATCATCCTCCTCGTGACTTTAAAGAGATTCCGCGGTAAGTATTTATGTTTGTTTGGGACTTCTATTCTCCGTCGTTATAGTATCTTTGTCTGTGTTTTGAGAGATGCAGAGTGATGGATACTAGAGTTAGAGGCCTGGTAGAGGTAGAAGTCGGGGTCAAGGGCGTTTGGTTGAGTCGTCCAGTGGCGTAGCTGCGAGTGCTACGCAGGCGTCAGAGTCTCAGACGTATCATACAGGATACGTGAGTGAGACCAGCGCGAGTGCCAGTGTTGGTGCTGTAGGTGCCGAGAGCGGTGCTGGATTAGCTGGTGATGGAGTGGGCCCAGGTGTAGGTGCTGCTCCAGCTGAGAATCGTTGGGATCGTCTTGAGGGATTGTTGACGCAAATACTAGAGTGGTTTCCGGCAGTAGCTTTGGTGTAGGCTTCAGTGCAGCTGAGGGCTGTAATATTTGAGGAGCATACGACTCATCAGGTGAGGATGAAGCGGATGCAGGTTTCGAGTTGAAGGTTTTTCTCAGGAAGAGAGAGACCTGAGGGAGCTGAGGAGTGGGTGTTCAGGGAAGAGCGTGTCTCTCATTCGAGCAGAGTTTCTGCGGAGTATCCGGTGGCAACGGTGGTTGTCCAGCCAGAGGTTGTTTCAGCTGCTTCACCGAGGAGGCAGCAGTGTCATGAGGTTCTTAACCAAGCCAGCAAGCCTGCGCAAGGGCAGAAGAGGAGGAGGGAAGATACCTCCAAGCTGAAATGGAATGATCATAGTTGTTACGGGTGTGGGAGCAGGGAGCACTTTGTTGCGAGCTGTCCTGTGAGAGCAAAGTTTCGGGGAGCTCGAGTTTGTTATCACTGCAGGGAGCCAGGTCATATCAAGGCCGAGTCTCCCCAGTTGCCGCGGTAGGCCGAGGCAGTGGTCGAGTAGGATCATAGGGAGTGGATCGAGGATCGAGCAGTGTTTCATTTTGTGTTAGTTTCAGAATTTTGGTTTCAGCTATGTTGTCTTTGGTTTTTGTAGTATCGTCTCGTGTTGTAACGATTCTACGCTTTGGAAATTTATAAGATGGAGTTTTCCTTATTTATTTTCCTATGTTTAATAAGATATGTGGTTCTTATTATTGTTGATATTTCAGAGTAGGAAATATCATGCCTTGGACCATTAGAGGGAGATCTAGTCAATAAGTTCTTAGAGGCGCGGTCCATATAACTCATTCATTATCGGAGATGTGAGTTCTCCTGTATATTTATTTTGGATGTGAATTCCCATAATAAGTAGCGAGGGTTGTGAGTTCTCTTGCGGGGATGTGGGTTTCCTAGATACCGTTGGCTCGAAGGATGCGTCCTGAGAGTGCGAGCGGTATGTTGGCCTGATAAGTCATAGGATGCGTCCTGTGTGGGGTAGGGTGGGAATGAGTAAGAGTAATTAATGTCTGAAAACGTAAGTAAGCTTGAGACTGGATGGGGGCCTCAGAGATCGTGAGTTGATCTCAGATTGTTTTGACCAGGCTGGGTCAATGTGATGGTCTTATGATATACGTGGTATTTTACCACTTTCACTATTCGTTTTTATTAATTTTCTATACTATATAATAAGCTTTTCAATCGAAAGAGGTAGTTTTCTCGTATATTTGGTTTTTAAAAGGTCATTTAGGTACAATCATAAAAAGGGGACAAAATTGGAGAAATATGAGTATTCTTAATCCCACAACAACTTTCCAAGGCCAGAGGAACCTATCTTTGTCCTCCCATGCCAAGATTTCACGATTCTCCAAGTTGGACAGATTCTATGTCCCCAAAAGATCACCTCGGACGCTCGACCAAATCGACTTGGACGGAGATGAAACTTTACATGGAGATAGCCCTTTGAGTTATTTTTCGAAAAAATTTGGAACCATAACATTGGCAGTTGAACTATGAAAGTTATTCAAGTTTTACTGAAGGTATGTCATTCTGCCTAGAAGAAGAATCAAGTCCAAGATGGGCCTAAGCACCGAACCAACCATGGGCCGGCTCATTTAATTGAAGCCACGCACAAGGAGATGATTTTAATCCAGACCCCGGACCAAATCACGTGACCAGTGTGACCGATCGGTGCCGTGGCCACTTCTGCGCACTTATCGATAAAAAGACGTTTTTGCCCAAGACGAAACCCTAGAAGTTTGCCGAGCTAGAGACTCCTCCAAACACCTATATATACTTGCTTTTAGCCTCTTGAGAGAAGGAGAGCAGCCCTAGGCACCTACAAATCACTAATAAACATGTATTTTCTTTATTCTCTTTAGATCTTCATCTTTATCCTTTGTAAAAGAGCGATGAAGGCCATGGTGTTCTTCTCAAGCCTTGTGCTGAGAGATCTACCTATGCCGAGCACTTATCTATCACGAATCTACTGTTTTATCAACTTCTCTAGCTGCTCCATGTTTCATAACATGTAGAGTTGTTGTATACTTGATAATAAAGTTATTTAAATTCTTTTGCTTGCATCTTTTACATCTTTATTGAATTGCTTCTAGATTAGTTTTCTGTCTTTATTCGTACTTTAATGCTTGATCTAGCTTAGCTACCTAGAGATCGATCATAGGCCGGTATCGATTCCAAAAG
Source organism: Draba incana (assembly GCA_963576765.1). Lineage (NCBI taxonomy): Eukaryota > Viridiplantae > Streptophyta > Magnoliopsida > Brassicales > Brassicaceae > Draba > Draba incana. The sequence continues at coordinate 21,480,437 of OY755203.1, read as the reverse complement.
CTTTGATATCGACCGAACCAAGTATTCGATTGGCCAAGCGTCCTAATAACCTAATCAGTTAGTTAGGGAGTTTGGTGAACAATTAGATCCTGATTTTAATGCGTGATTCCACCTTGTAATAACCATGCGAAAGCTGAGTCTATTAGGGTTGGTTTCATAGGATTCGGAGCCACAAAAGTGGAATAGATCTACCGCAGTGATCTAAGTTCATGAACACTAGTTGCATATCTTTAAAATCCGGTGTAGAACATGTTGCATAAGTTCTTTAGATTTCTTTTATCTTGTATGTTTTTATTTATCTATCCCTTTACTTTATTTTCATTTATAAAAGCCCCAAAACCAAATATAAAATCGCTTAGCTTATTTTGCATCATATAGATTTATAGCGTAACACTTAGTCTCCTGTGGATCGACCCCTAAGTACTACAATTGTCAACTGTGCACTTGCAGATTAGGGTTTATAAATTTAAAACCTAGATGCGCAACCAAAACCCGCGCCATCAAGTTTTTGGCGCCGTTGCCGGGGACTTTGTTTGCTTACCTATAGAATTTTGATAAAGAATAAGCCTAAGTCTTGTTTTTCCTTTTTATTTTTCCTTTTTTCTTTTCTTTTTGCTAATTTCGTTTTTTGTTTTCTATTTAAGTGTGTTTCAGGGATTTTTCAATGGAACATCACACCAAAAACCCTAGGAGAATGGTGACAAGAAGGAGATCTAATGGGGATTACATCCCTATGCCTCATGAATTCCATCAACTGCCATTTCCTTACAACAATTGGTACAATTCACAATTGTATCAACAACAACCCCCTTGGGAGACTCAAGGAAGTGTACGCCACCACCATGTGCCGCAGAATCCACTGCCACAACCCCACGGCCGCCCCAACTCAGCTCGCCAAGAAGGACAACTTGAAGCTTTAATGGAACGTTTCATGGAAGACACTAAAAACGCCCTTCATGAGATCGAAACAACCATCAAATCCATGAATTCGTCTCTTGGGGAGAGATTCGAGATCATCGCCAACCAATTTGAAGCTATTGATACTCGGTTTACCCGACTTGAAGAAGTCCAAAACGTCCATACAAGGGATCTTCAAGAAGACAAGACTGATATCATCAATATCAAGTATAAGATCGACAATTCGTACGATGACTTGGAATGGAAGATTAAGTCCACTAGGTCTGCTGGTGGATGTTCTTGCTTGGTTATTGCATGGTTGATTGATCTAATTATAGGTCTACGGTTAGTTGTACATGTTCTCGTTTGATTGTTGCGCGATCAACCCAGCAGACCTAGTTCAGATTAAGAAACGTTGTATTAAGGTTGTTCCAGGCGAATCTAGGCAGAGTAAGGTTTATGCGGTGTACCCTGTGGTTCCAAGAATTTGTTTGGACTACTTTGAGGCAGTTTTAATCTTGAGGTTTGTAGGCGTGTAGAATTTATTGCTCTAGAGGGAGATGTATTCTCTCGTATGGGGACAGTGGTCCCAACCTTACTTATTCGGGAATTATGTTTCTGAGTATAAGTAGGGGAGATGTGTTATCTCGTGTGGGGATGTGTTCCCCAAATATCGTTGGCTCAAGGGATGCATCCTGAGAGTACGAGCGGTATGTTACTTGACAGCTCCAGGATGCGTCATGTGAGTGTCAGGGTGTTGCTGGCTCAAGGGATGCGTCCCAAGAGTGCAAGCGGTTTGTTACCTGACAGCTCCAGGATGCATCCTGTGAGTGTCAGAGTGACGACCTGATAGCTTCAGGATGCGTCCTGCGAGTATCAGGGTGTGGATCTGACAGCTCCAGGATGCGTTCTGCGAGTGTCAGGGTCTAGATCTGACAGCTCCAGGATGCGTCCTACGAGTGTCAGTGTCTTGATTAAGTTAAGAGCAATAGATGTCTGCTGCGGCCGTATAAACCTAGGAATAGTGATGTGCTTTGAAGGTCATGAATGGATCTTGAGGAAGATCGTCGTATTGCCAAGTGCTCAGTAAAGCAGCGATGATATGCTAGAGTCTGGTTAGCGGGTTTTACGAGTTGTTGGTTCTAGTCTTCAAATGCTATGCATGTGAGAGTTGATTACTCATTAGGAAGTGTTTTTCCTAATTGTAACCTGAGCTTGAGGGAGACGTTCTGAGAGTGGAGTGGCATCGGTATCGTTACCTCAAAGGAGATGTCCTGAGAGTATGATGATGTCGGTAAAAGTATGAGTAATCAAAGTCCGAGCGTGGCATAAGTATGAGGCAGAACATGGATCTTAGGGTTCGTGTGTGTAAACCTGATAATATCGGCTAGTGGACCGCATCAGACAATAAGCGACAACTAGTGGAAGTGGATGATGGTTTTGATGGATTCCGATGAATACCAAGATGGCTCATTACAAGGCTTTCTATGGGAGGCAGTATGAGTCACCTATATGTTGAACCCAAGTGGGGGAGAGGAATATGGTGGGTGCAGGTTAGTTGAGGAAACGATGGGAGGCATCCATGTTTTTAAGTTGATCGAGAGGGAGGCTCAAGATTAGCAGAGGAGTTATGCTGGTAAAAGGAATTCAGAATGGGAGTTTGAAGTAGGAGGTCGTGGGTATCTCCAGGTGTCAATGTTGAGGAAGTGCATGCGTGTGTCAGTAGAGTTGGTGGCCAAGTTTCCAGAGGAACTTTAGCCAAATTTGTCGGGGCGACGAGACCTTGAGAATTCTTGCGAGGAGAATTAAGGTGTTGCGTCAGGAAAAGTTACTTTGTTAAAAGCTTTGCGGGCTTATGTGGTTTTAGAGGTGGAGATTTGGAAACCTGAGGCAAGGATGAAGTTGAAATTCAGGATGTTTTTGGCAAGGAGGTTACAATTTGAGCTTCACTTTCTTGTGGTTTCAGCTCAGTTGTGTGAGTCAGGTGTTGTGTAGTTTTGTGTAGTCTTGTTCTATGGTATCGGCTATATGTTTTTGATATTTATAAGATGAGGTTCCTTATATGCCTGTGAGATGAAATGTGTGTTCTCATTATTGGTTGGTATGGACCAGTGGTTTATCCTTGGTCAAGAGGTAATCCTAGTCGGGAGATATTTTTGAGCGTCTCAGGATTTATTACTCTAGGGGGTGTTGTCCCCGAATAACTCATTTATGTAGATTGTGTTCTCCTGTATACTTTTGGAGATAGTGTGCTCCAGTATATTGTTTGGGATGGTTTTTTCCATGTGCCTGTGTTGGGGCAGAGGTCCATGTGTTACCGATTGCTCAAAGGATTGTGTTCCTGCGAGTGAGAGGAGTGTTAAATGAGTTAAGAATAATAAATGTCAAGAGACGTGGTCGTATACATGAGACTGGATTGGAGCCTCTGGGATCATGTGTTGGTCTCGAGTGGTTTTGGTTTGCGAGCTAGAAGTTTGTGGTCTGTGCCGGTCGGTTCGCGGGTTTTGGAATTCGAGTATGGTGAGCTCGAGTTGTACTTGCCAGGTTTGGTCAGGATTGTCGGTCAGTGGTGGTGTTTGGTCCTGTTGTTGAGATATATTATGAGTTAGGGAGTATCGAGTTGACCCCGGGAGGTAGTTCTAGTCGATATATGTTTATAGACGTTTTAGAATTTATTACTCTAGGGACTGCGGTTCCGAATAACTCATTCATTCTGTTTGGAGATGAATAGTTCTCCAGTGAGGATGATTAGTTCCTCAGAGGAGATGATTAGTTTCCATTTTGAGTATCGAGGGATGATTAATTCTCTCGAGGGGATGAGTAGTTCCCATGTGTACCCAAAGCTCAAAAGATGTGTCCTGAGAGTGGATGGGACACGTGACACCGATAGCTCAAAGGATGCGTCCTGAGAGTGGGAGGGGTGTGGAATGAGTTAGGAGTGTCGTTGGGTCCTTGATAGACGTTGCTGTTAGGATTCGAGGACGAATCCAGATTAGTGGGGGAGAATTGTAACATCCCGAAACGAAATACACCATGAGGAGTGTCGATCGACACCATGAGGAGTGTCGATTGACACCAAGGTTTTCAAACCAGAGATTGGTTCGTTTTTGATTACGGTTTGATGCGGTTTGGGTGTTGGGAAAACCCTAAACTCATGTTTATAATGATCAGACACGTTTTTGATCAAGGGAGGCAAAAATAAACTTGAGAGAAGAGAGAAATGGAGAATCTTTGAGGTTTGAGATAAGTTTTGGTGATTCCTAAGAGGTTTGGGGATTTCGAGGGAAGGAGGCAGTTCTGTTTTGTTTTGGTAGAGAAGAGAAATGGACAAGAAGATCGGTTCGGATCAGACTGAATGTTTGTAGGTAATTTCTTCTCTCTCTTAGCTAGCCGTGAGGCAAATCGGTTTGTCGATCGAATTTTTATGCTAAGAGATATCTCTAATTTTGTGAAGGAGGTTTGCAGAATCGGGTTTGTGATCTGGCCACTTCGTGGACATTTTACCGGAGCTCCAAAAGGAATTAGGCGACGATCTAAAGGTCGTTGCAAAGATCTTTGGGTCTAGTTTCCGAATCCTTTTTCCGATTATTATTCTGAGATATGGTCTGTCCTCAGCGTTGATTTTAAAATAGCGCGTTGGTTCTGTTTTCAGAAAATCCTAATTCGTTGTAGGGGAAAACCCTAATGGTGAGTTCTAGGTGATAGAGAAAGAGTATCAGTAGCTTTGGGTCGAGTAGGAGACTCTGATTTTCGTGTATCCGTGTGTTCAAATCACGTAATCGAGGTGAGTGCGTGATCGCGGTTATGGGATTAGTTTGTTAGGTTTTTGAATGGTTGAATTGTGTTGATTATGATTGATATTGAATGGATAAACTGTGTTGACTATGATTGATATTCCTGTGTTTTTCGTGTGATATGTTGTGATTGTGCCGTGATCAGTCTCGTATGATGAAATGAGACCAAGTCTCAAGAGGATTTGACTCGGTTTAGGTTTCTGCAAGGAGTGTCGATCGACACCTAGTGGTAGTGTCGATCGACACCCCATTTTTATGTTCGCGAGGTTTGGTTTTGGAATTAGAGTGTCGATCGACACCACTTGTTAAATTGTGAAAAATTGTTTAATTATTGAATGTTGATTGCTCGTGTAGTATTTGGCAATCTATTTCCCTATTTGTAACCAGTAGGCGGGATGACCGCTTCAATGAGTATTTGTGATAATACTCACGCAACTCTTATTTCCATGTGTTGCAGGTAAAAGCAAAGTGTGATCGCGGAATCATGGTAGTAGGAGGAGGATGGAAGGATGTTTATTGTTATTGCATTTTAGTAGAACCGTTAGGTTGCTAGGAATGTTATTTGTTTAATGGATTTTATTGATTTGTTTGCGATATGGATTTCCGCAGTAGAATTGTTAGGTTTTTTTAAAAAAAAGCTTGGTTGTTTCATAACTATTCCCAAATTAGAATATAGTTTTGGGGTTTAGGGTTTGAGTTTGGGTTAACTATTCTCAAATTAGAGTATAGTTTTGGGGTTTAGGGTTTGGATTTGGGGTTTAAAATCAATGTTTAATTAGATAATTATTATTTATTTAAGTTAAATTCGTTTTTATTAAAGATCCCACATTTATTTTAATTTTATTTTTATAAAAGTAATTTATTAAGATTGGTGGGCCCACAACTAAAATTTTATTGGTTAATCAAAAGGGGGTGAATGGGATGGTTCACCTCTAGGGAGTGAACCCAAGAATTGTTCATATATATATATACTTATTTTAAATTTAATGTTACTCATAGATAACCCATGACCCATGGATAACTACACTTAGGGGTGGAATCCGACCCCTACACTCACCTAGTTTATATAAATTTTATAATCCTTTTTAACTTTTTTTTACTAAAGGAAAACCCTAATCTTTTAAAGTTTTTATTCGAAGTTCAACTGTTCATATTCTAAGTTTTTATACGAAAACAGGCTTTAAGTCTTTATATGAAAAACACCATAAGTCTACATGCAGAAAATGCCTATCGTAGTTGCAACCAACGACGTTGCTGCAAATACAACAGCGAAATGTTCCAGCGATGAAATGTTTCTATAATGGGCCGAAGTATGCTAATTCATTTAATGGACCGAAGTCTACTGGGCCGAAGCCTTGGCCTAAGAAGATTCTAGAAAACGACGTTGTTCACCGACAAAGCCGCATCAAAGAATGTTAATCGTCGAAGACTTAGGGAAATTTTCCATTATCATTTAGAAGAGGACATAGCCGACCTAGGGTACTATATAAACACTTGTACATTCTTTGAGAAAGGGATCCGCACTTATTACGGTAAACATCAATAAAGCTTTTCTTTACATCAATCGCAACCACCGTTCGTAGTTTGAACCTACATATCTCTTCTCCCTTCAAAACTCTTGACAAATCTAATTTTTGGAGTATTGACTCCCACATTATGGCGCCGACTAATGGGAAAACTTAGAGATTTTCTAACTAAAAAAATGTACGAGTAATCGATCCAACGATCAACAACGCTCCGCTGAACAACAGCAAATTGCTGAAGAACAATGCGTCGCCGAACAACAACGCATCGCTAAAGAATAACAAGTCGCCGAACAACAACGCATCGCCGAGCAACAATGGCTGACCGAGCAAGAGCGTGCTGCTGCGCACCAACGCGCCGATCAACAATATCGCGACAGTCTATCTCGAAAACGGAACTGGTGGAACCGAGAATACTAGCGACATGATTGTGCCTAATACTCCATCAACGGCACTTGCAACGGGGACCCATGAATTCCTGACCAGCATGAAAACGATGCTAGAAACACTGCGCAAGAGAACATCAAAGCAGGAGAAGATCAACGAGGAGCTACGAGTCCTCGCAACGGCATACCGTGGTCGCAGAAGGAGAGATCCCATCTTCCAACGACCCATTGGACGAGTCAACCCTACTACTTTGGACTTTGCAACCCTGGTCAACGCGCAAAGAATCCAAAGTATTTTCCCCGATACGCCACGGATGGAGGAAAACACGGATATGCCTTCCGTGACTGCATGACCAGAAGCAACTACGACAGTGGTGATCAGCCTAGAAAACCTGAGAGCCAGACATAATCAAGAGAGCACACCTGCATGCAGAACGTCAACCCAAGCTGCACAAGGCAATACCGCTATTGAGCAAAACCGAGAATTTCAGGACAAAGAAGAAAACCTCCTCTGGTCGGAATACCCTGAATTAGAGGAAGAACGCAGACCAGTAATTTAGGTACAAAGAGACGAGATGGTTGCAATAAGGGCCGACATGGCGTGAAGAGCAGCGGAGATGAGAGATTTCCGCTCCCAAATCCACAAAGCAACCACCCATGCTCCAGAGTTAGATAAAGTCTTGGAAGAGACGCAGAACGTTCAGTTCACGGTATGTATAACGAAAGCAGTGATTACTGATCCGTGAAAGATGAATATTCCTGCTTACGATGAGAAATCCAATCCAACCGATTATCTGACAACATTCTTAGAAACGATGGGACGAGCAAGCTTCATAAAAGGAGAGAAGGACGCTGGTTAATGCTTGTTGTTCGTGGAAAACCTCAAAGGGCCAGCCCTGCAATGGTTATCGCGACATCCGCCTAACTCGATTGACAGCTTAAACCAGTAGACAGCTGCTTTTCTAAAACACTACGCGATCTACATCGAGATGCAAATGTTTGATGCTGACCTCTGAACAATGGTTCAAGGAGAGAATCAGTCACTACGAAGCTTCGTAGACCGTTTCAAAGGAGTGTTATCTAAGATGGAAGGAATAAGCAAGACATGCACTAGAGAAAACATTCAAATTCAGATCCGCCTACCAGGAAGAGAATGCCCTGCGTCCCCCAGCCACGATCCAGGATGCGCTTCATCGAGGAATGATTCATCGATACAAGGAGATAAAGAAAGTTTTTCAGAAGATGGAGAAACCTAAGACTCCCAACCGTCCTCCCGCGCAACATCAACCTAGTGCAAAGAAACAAAACCAAGGATCAGGATACGTAGAACACGAAGGAGGGTTCAAAAGAGCTCACAATTATTAAGTAGATTCCCCAAGTTATGGAAGAGGCCATGGCTACGCTGGCCGAGGTCGAGGCCATAAACGAGGTTCGTGGAATAACACCTGGACTCGAAGCAAAAACACATACAATGAAGCAACTTACTGCGAATTCCACAAGATACATTGCCATTCAAAAATGCCGTGTTCTAGGCTCTCATCGACGACTTCACTGATGCGAAGGCCAATCAATAAGAACATGCACAACTCCCAGCGCCACCTGGAGGGGGAAGAGACAACAATGGGAGGATGTGCAGATACAGTTTCTTCGATCAAAGCTTACCAGCAACGCGCATAAGTTAGTGCCAATTTCTCCTCATCCTCCAAGTTTCCAAACAACGTGTTGTCCTTCGAAGAAGAGGAAACTAGCGGATTCGATAGGCCACACAACGATCCACTGGTAATCAAGTTAGTCATCGCTGATTTTCTTGTTTCAAGGGTATTGATCGATACAGGAAGCATAATAGATATTATCTTTAAAGACACGCTCGAGCGCATAGACGTTGCATTATTTGAGATCAAGACATTTTCAAAGCCATTAACAGGCATCTCTGGTCAAACAATTGTGCCATTGGGAACCATTAGATTACCTATTTTTGATGAAGGTATAACAAAGGTGGTAGAGTTCTCTGTATCCGATAACCCAGTAGTTAAAAATGTCATCATGGGTACCCCGTGGATGAACAATAGCCTCTACGTACCTCCTGTGTGTTAAATTTCCAAGTCCCGGAGGAAATAAAACGATGAGGAGAAGTCAGAGAGAATCCCGAATGTGTTTCATGGCTGAACACAAACTGCGAAAAAGTTAGTGATCAAGATTCCAAGAAGGAACGAAATAAAATGAAGGTAGACAGAGAACTGATCAAAGAACTCTCCAAGCTCTTATAGCAATTACAGATTATAGAGGATCGCGAAGAAGAGAACGTCGTGTCACCCTACGATCCTACCATCTCTGTTTGCATCGATGACAATTTCCCAGAGCGATGTATAGAGATTGGCGCGAACCTAAACAAGGACATCAAGGATGAGATCATTTCGTTTCTCAAGAAAAACATCAACACGTTTGCTTGGACAGCCGAGGAAATGCTTGGAATTGACATCAACACTGCATCTCACGAGCTTAGCATAGATCCAACCTTAAAGCCAGTAAAGCAGAAGAGATGAAAACTTGGCTCCAAATGGGCGCATGCTGGTAACGACGAAGTCGAAAGACTTCTACAAAGACTTCTACATGTGGGTTCAATCATGGAGGTAAAATACCCAGATTGGCTTGCGATTCTAGTCATCGTGAAGAAGAAGAATAGTAAATGGAGAGTTTGCATTGACTTCACTGATCTAAACAAAGTGTCTCCTAAATATAGTTTTCCGCTACCGCATATTGATCGCCTTGTAGAAGCTATAGCAGGAAATAAGCTATTAACATTCATGGATGCATTCTCTAGCTACAACCAGATCATGATGAACCCCAAAGAACCGGTAGAAGACATCATTCATCACTGATCGAGGCATCTACTATCATAAAGTAATGCCATTTGGTCTCAAAATGATGGCGCTATGTATCAACGCTTAGTGAATAAGATGCTCACTAGTCAACTCAGTAAAACTATGGAGGTATACATTGATGACATGCTCGTCAAATCACTAGAAAAGAAGGATCACGTTGCACATTTCGAGGAATGTTTCGAACGTCTAAACTTTTATAATATGAAGCTAAATCCAGCAAAGTGTATATTTGCGGTTACGTCTGCAAATTTCTTGGCTATCTGGTCAATTATCGAGGCATTGAGGCAAATCCAAAGCAGATCGACTCACTCATCAACATGGCTTTACCTAAGTCACAACGCGAAATGCAACGGTTAACAAGAAGGGTTGCAGCACTCAACCGATTAATCTCTCGCTCCACCGACAAGTGCTTACCTTTCTATGATACCCTGCGTGGTAACAAAAGGTTTGAATGGACAAAAAAATGAGAAGTAGCTTTCAAAGAATTGAAAAAATACCTCGGCAGGCCACCCGTCCTTGTTTAACCAGTTGAAGGGGAGCCTTTGTTCCTATACACCGCTGTGTCAGATACAGCAGTAAGCGGAGTTATAATACGAGACGAATGCGACAAGCAGAAGCCGATTTTTTAAGTTAGCAAAACTCTCATCGATGCAGAATCATGCTATCCTGCAATAGAGAAGCTCACATTGTTTGTTGTCACGTGTGCACGAATGCTCCGACCGTACTTCCAATCTTATACCATAGTGATCCTCAACACTTTTCTGTTGAGATCTGTCCTTCATAGTCCTACCCAGTTGGGGCGACTTGCGAAGTTGGCTATAGAGCAGAGCGAATATGACATAGACTACCGTGGAAGAAGCTGCGATAAATTTCAAGTCCTGGGCGATTTCTTGATTGAACTCCCTCTAGCTGATGATACAGTCACATAAGAACCTCTTTCGTTTTGGCAACTTCACATTGACGGCTCTTCCTTCCAAAAATGGTTCTTGTATGAGCATTCGGTTGACATCTCTGATAGGCGAAATACTCGAATAGTCCTTCCGCTTAGGTTTCGAGCATCTGACAACGAAGCGAAGTACGAAGCCCTTATCGCTGGAATCAGACTTGCTCAAGGACTCAAGATCACCAAAGTTAATACGTTTTGTGATTCTCAGTTAGCTGGAAACCAGTTCAGTGGCGCGTATGCAACGAAAGACGAACATATAGAGGCAAATTGTAAGTTAGCAAAAGAATTAGCCGCGCACTTCGATACATTTACTCTCACAAGGATTCCACGAGGAGAAAACACAAACGCCTACACCTTTACCTACTAACAAAGACGTTGAGATGACTGAGCCTATCGACAAACAAATCCAAATTAGGAAAGTCATCAAGACCGAAGATAGTCTCCAGAGCATCGACGACAAAATTGATTCAGCTAAGCGTGATATCAACATCGATTCATCCGAGGCAATGGACCTTGATATTTCTGAAAGCACGAATCTTTCTCCTATCCCTCACTCCCACATAGGGCTTACCAACACCTCGTGCGCAATCTACCGTAGCAACACCTGATGACGCCGTCGTAGAAGGAAATACACAACAAGAATTCGAATACAGTTGTGACAATCGTTAAACTCCATGCCTTTACGATGGCAGCCTGCCCAAAGAGAAATGGGTGGCTCTTAAACTCCGTGCCCAAGCTGCTCGCTTGATTCTCCTTGATGATAACGTATACAAATGGCGGTTTTCTGGACCATTACTTAGCTGCGTGCAAGGTGAAGATGCAAGACAAATAATGCAAGAGGTCCACAGTGGTACCTATGTAAATCATTCTGGTAGGCGAGCATTAGCGATTAAAATCAAGCGCCATAGTAATTATTGGCCAACAATGATCAAGGATTGCGAGAAGTTTGCAGTAAAGTGCGAGAAGTGTCTACGTCATTCTCCTAAGATTCATTAACCGACAGAGCTCTTTTCGTCTGTTACATCACCTTACCCCTTTATGCGTTGGTCCATGGACATTGTTGGTCCTTTACATCGATCCAAACAGAATCGATTTCTACTTGTTCTCATAGATTACTTCTCCAGGCAGGTAGAGGTTGAAGGTTACGCAAGCATTAAGGATACCCAAGTCGAGAGTTTTGTGTGGCAAAATATGATCTGCAGGCATGGGGTTCCATTCGAAATCGTCACCGAAAATGGCTCACAATTTATTTCTACCAGATTCCAGGGGTTCTGCGATAAATGGAAGATACGCCTCTACAAGTCTAATCCACGAAGTCCTTAAGGTAACGTTCAAGTATAAGCAATCAACAAGATAATCCTTGACGGTTTGAAGAAGCGCCTCGACGCTAAGAAAGGCAATTGGGAAGACGAATTGGACGGTGTCCTCAGGTTACACCGTACTACTTCGCGATGAGCAACAAGTGAAATGCCATTCGCTCTTGTTTACAGAACTGAATGTGTCATCCCTTTGGAGGTTTAGTTCCAAGGCATTCGGTGTCGTTTTCTCCCGGGCTAAGAGGGACTTAATCATCTCTTAATGCTCGATGAGCTTGATCTCGTCAACAAAAGGCGCGACGAGGCACTAATTCGCATCACCAACTATCAGAATGCTAAAACAAGGTACTATAACTCTCATGTCAGAGCTCGAACATTCTACGAAGGCGACCTGGTCCTCCGCGAAGTTTTCCAGAATACCGCTAAGCGCAACGCTCAGAAGCTCGATGCTAACTGGGAAGGAAAGTAGTTCGTCCTAGCGTCTACGAACTAGTCAACATGGACGAAATTCCAATACCACATTCCTAGAATGCACGACATTTGAAGGGTACATAGGCAGCTTGTTTTCGGATGGGTTAAGCTGTCCTCCTCCTCACAGGGGGGGGGGGGGAGAATATTTGGAGTCATCTCCTTTTTCTCGTAAACATCCTTCACAGATTATTCTATGTTTTAGCTACAAAGCTCAATTACATCCTTTACGGACTCATAACAGTCTTAAGTACATCAAACTCTCAATTACATCCGTCGCTGCTGGCTATAGTGACGCATCTTACTCTTAAGGTATTTTCATATCTGAATACTACATCCTCATACGGATTTAAAGAGCGCGATGATCATTGTGAGTCCGAAAATCGGTTATGATTTTGATTCACAATATAATAAAATTGGGATCAAAGCTTTCATGGATTAAACACCAAGTCGAATGAACAAAATAAATAAACAAAAGCATGAAGAAAGGTGAATCATATTTTTATTGAATAGTATACAAAGTGAATCATGTAGAAGGAATAACAATGGTTCTTTCTAGTATTATGTAGTAATTTTCTTTTCCCAAAAGAGATCTCCCCCTCCTTCTCTTCCATTTCTTCTTTATAATCTCCATTTCTTTTGTCATTACTTTGAGAAGTAATTTACCAATTAATTCTAACGTTTGAGCACCAACATTAATTCATGAATTGAATCACAAATTAAACACTAAGACTTGATCGTTATGACTTAGCCATCCGAACATCTATGAGCTTTGTATGATGTTGGGCTTTCGATATAATGGACCAGATTATAGTGCAAGATCCGACGACAACAGTTAGCCCCTCCAGTTCTTTGATTACATTTATTTTGCTCTTAGAACTAAAACCAACGAAGCCGTTTTGAAAAAGAATCTTATAAACATGTTGCTTATTTTATTTTTGGCACCGATTTGTTTTGGAAATATTTTTTTTTATTGGCCGAGTTAATTTCGACACTAATTTTATTTCGGTCACCATGTTGCCAGTTTTATTTTGGCACCGATTTTATATCTTTTTTTTATTCTCTAAGATATTTCGGCACAAACTTTATTTCGGTGAACATGTTGCCGATTTCATTGTGGTGTCGATTTATTTCGGATGAACAAGTATTTTTATTTTCCGAGTTTATTTCGGTTCCAATTTTATTTCGGTGAAAATGTTGCCGATTTATTGCGGCTCCGTTTTTATTTCGGGTGAACATGTTTTTTTTTAATGTTAACATAATCTCATTTTTTTGTAAGGAAACTGAATTTTTCATGGAAATATATTTATTCATATCCACGCCATAAATTGGAGAATAATTTTAGAGATATTGAAAAAAAATTCTATAGAAAATTTATTTTCCTCCCTCTTTGTCACATATTCTCTGAAAAATATACTGTCATTGACATTAAAAAAACAATTGTTCATGAATTATTTGTTTTTATTTCCCTTCGTGATATATTCTTCAACGAATCTATTTTATTGACATTGACAAAAAAATGTTGATGAACAATTTGTTTTTTTCTCTTTTTCAAATAATTAATCCCTTAGGATTTTTTTTTCTTTTTAAATCCACCGATCTGGTTGTGCTTTTTCTCTTTGTCAAATATAACAAATTCTTTTTCATCGTCATCGCCACAAATCTATTTTCATTGAAAACGAATCTCCAACAAAAGAAATCCTTTTGGATTTTTCTCTTTTTAGATCCACCGATCTGGTTGCGATTACTAGGCATATCGACTTCTAGCTTTAGGAAGAAGAAATTTTTTTGTCTTCTTAGTCGGCGCCAAAATGTGAGTCCAAAAATCGGTTATGATTTCGATTCACAATATAATATAATTGGGATCAAATCTTTCATGGATTAAACACCAAGTCGAATGAACAAAATAAATAAACAAAAGCATGAAGAAAGGTGAATCATAAGAAGGAATAACAATGATTCTTTCTAGTATTATGTAGTAATTTGCTTGTCCCAAAAGAGATCTCCCCCTCCTTCTCTTCCACTTCTTCTTTATAATCTTCATTTCTTTTGTCATTAGTTTGAGAAGTAATTTACCAATTAATTCTAAAAGTTTGAGCACCACCATTAATTCATGAATTGAATCACAAATTAAACACTAAGAATTGACCGTTATGACTTAGCCATCCGAACATCTATGAGCTTCGTATGATGTTGTGCTTTCAATATAATGGACCGGATTATAGTGCAAGATCCGACGCCAACAATCATCAATGGATCAAGTGTTTTTATGGTAAAACATTTATAACCCAAAGACGTTCATCTTAAAACCTAACACACATAAACGTTGGTCAGAACGTGGTCAACTCGGGAGCGAGAATGTTAATGGAAATATTTTCGTAAACCTTAGTGATTGTAGGGGTCGGATTCCACCCCTGCGAGATCGATTCAACGACAAGAAGAATTTTGTCAAGTCCAAAAGAAATCTTAATCATGCTTACAAGGGCCCAATTTGTAATTAGACCCATAATAGAATTAGATCCATATTTAAAATGAGTTTAATGATATTATGGGCCTAAAGCTATTTTAACTGCTTAATGGGCCAAGCCCAAATCTAGCACTCAAACCTAGAATTATTTAGCTATATATAACTCATTGTATTCACCCTAAAAGGGGATCAAAAATTTCTCATTTCAAAATATCAATAAAGCTTTCTTAACAGCTATAACATCAGTCTCTTTATTTTTCAGCATTGTGATTCACTAAGAAGTCTCGCACCTTTATCAGTGATTTATCACCAGATGAGTTCAGGAAAGCCGATTCAAAAACCTTCATGACCGAACCCGCCCCATCCAAATACGGTTTTGCCTCGCCGATACTAATCTGATTTTGACTCTAACCACCTCATTGTTTCTTGTTAAGGAGTTAGACCTGAAAACGTAATATCCGTTCAAGACATTTCTACCCTTCTTTTTACCCTTTTCAGTGTCTTGAACGGCCAGCTCATTTTTAGTTGGTACCCTACCTAAGCCCTTAACCTTTCCTTCAGACTACTTGCACTTCTTTTGCTATGTCTACTATGCAGATATGTGTAAAAACGTCGGAGAGAAAAGGGTCGACGCAATTTTCCTATCACTAGAAGATGCGAAGACCAATACTAAAAGGAAGGAGTACAAACAACGAATTTACAGAAGAATTTACAGAGAGTTTGGCCGATCCTTGGAAGCTTATATCATGGTAAAATCTCGTGCCTTACTTGACTCATATCTTTATGAATCCATTTCCACCTTTTCGAAAAAAAAAAAAAACGTAAAAAGGGGAAAGAAATGGAATCCAAAGAGTTTTAAGGCTAGACAATACCCAAGGATGATCAAGATACAATGGAGAGAAGAGTGGAAGAGTATTTAAGGAAGATTCCCGGAGAAAGACTAAGTTTGGGGGAAAAAGGCGAATTACAAAGTGATTGGGAAGTTGCGGACTTCAATAGGTTCGTTCTCTCTTGCGATTTTGCATAATGTCGCGCAACCCGGAGAAAATGGTAACCCTAAACACTTTTTGCCTCACCCATTAAACTAGCCTTTCCTATACCGAGCCGTTTACCTAACGATTCCTTAGTAAGAAACTCCACACTTAGAGTCAATTGAGAGTGCGGTTGAAACTTGGTGAGATATGTTATTTGAGTATGGAACAGGCTGCAAAAGTTATGAATGGTGGATGAAGGAGTCGCCCTCGGACCGATCGCGAATCATAGCATCGACGCTATGTTTATCAGAAATTGTAAGTCTCCCGTATTTTCAAACCTCTTTTCTATTCTTGGATTTTGCTTGAGGACAAGCAAGGTTTAAGTCTGGGGGAGTTGATATACTCTATATTTTACCTATTTTACTATCTATTTTAAAGTATTTTCAAAGCATTTCAATAAGGTTTTACACCAAAGAGGTAGTTTTTCCTCGTATTTCTAGTTTTAGGTTGTTAACAGGGAAAATCATCTAAAAGGAGAAAAAAGAGCCTAAAGAGGTGTATTCCTAGCTACAGAAAGTTTATCAAGCCAAAGACTTAGTCCAAGCCATGAATTTCACAAGATATCACATTCTACCAAGATGGACAGAATCAAAGCACCCGAAGTTCTGCTACGGATGGATGACCAAATCTACTTGGAAATCAGTGAATGACGGCTAAATTTCAAGGTCTTTGAGTCAGATTTCTAAAGAAGTTGGATTTATCACGATTGGAGCTGTGAGCCGGAAGATACATCGGATTTAGTGAAGACATGTCCTACTGCGTTGAAGATGAAGAAGGTGCAGAATGAAGTCAGGCTTTGATGGACCTTAAGGACGAAGTTGGTGACCATTCTCAGCCCAATATGGAGTGTTTTCAAGCCCATACACGAGTCCATACTCATGTGGCCGACCTTGATACCTAGAGTACAGCAGAAAGACGGTTTTGCTCCTGAAGAACCCTAGAAGATCCTAGCACTATAAATACTTTTTTTTAGCCTCTTGTTTTAGGGTGTGCCGAAATTATAAACACTTTTACCTATAGAGAAAAGCAGCCACGCCTCCATTGGAGGAGCTTGAAGATAGATCTAAGTTTTAGGAGCTTTGGTGGATGATCTTGCTTTGTACCTCGCTATAGAGAAGAATCTTCTTATCCCTACTCTTTTAATAAAGTTTACCATCATGTTTTCTTTAATCTCTTGCTGTTTTTCGTGCACCATGTCTGAGTAGTTCATTAGTTAGGTTTTAGGTATTCAATGAGTTTCATAATTCGATGATTGGTTGATGATTGTCTAGGGAAATTATAGTATCTTCGTCTTTACTTGTACTCAATGCATAGTTGCTTTACCGCGTATTTAGCGGCTTGAACTTAGGATTTTATAGATTCCAAAAGCTTTTATATTATCCGGAACTAGTATTTGATGAACCAAGCGTCTTAACAACCTAACCCGTTAGTTAAGGAGTTCGGTGGACAATATCATAACCCATACTTTTATTACGTGTTTTCTCCTTGTAATAACCGTGCGAAAGTCGAGTATATTAGGGAGAATTAACATAGTGACCGGAGCCACGAAAGTGGAATGGTTATACAACAGTGTTATGAGTCCTAGATGGCGCGTATATCCCAAGTCCCTAGATTAAATCAATCATTATCGTTGCATGATTCTCTGCGAATTACCTAAGTCCTAACATTTTTTATCTTATTGTTTTCGACCTTATTCACAATCACCCAAACGACTTTATTTTGTTGTAGCTTTATTTTAATCATGATAGTTCGTAGTGTGGTTAACAAGTCCTCGTGGATTCGATCCCTTATCTATACTAATTGTGATTGCTGTGCACAGTTGGATTAAGTGGTAAAACTTAAATCCCACACGATCAGGTATCAAGGTACGTTAGTTATTGTTATAGTTTTAACTATTGGAAGGCTCATTGGACACTTAAAGCAATAAGAGTTTTGGTAAGGGGCTCTCAAGAGAATGGTTATGAAGAATTACCTGCTTACCTACACATGATAAGTAGAGAAAATCCTGGAACACTAACGCGTCTAGAAGTTGATGAAAATCAACGATTCAAGTACTTATTTCTTGCATTTGCTGCTAGCATGAATGGATTCCCCTATATACGTAAAGTGGTTGTTGTTGATGGTACATTTCTGCAAGGAAAATATAAAGGAACACTTTTTTTCGCAACAGCGTAGGATGGGAATTTTCAAATATTTCCAATAGCTTTCGCAGTTGTCGATACTGAAAACAATGACTCGTGGGAATGGTTTTTAGACAACTTAATTATGTGATCCCTGATGATGCAGGACTTGCAATTATTTACGACAGGCTCAAATCAATTGGAAAGGCAATTGGGAAGGTATATCCGATGGCTAGTCGTGGAATTTGTACCTACCATTTTTATAAAAATATATTGACTCGTTGTAGAGGCAGAGATACTTTTCCTTTGGTTAAGAAAGCTGCGAACTCCTACATTCTTTTAGACTTTTAGAATTTTTCGATGAGATTAAAACGTTGAACCCATCACTACATACATATTTGCAAAAAGCTGATACACGAATATGGACACGAGTGCATTTCCCTGGGAATATGTACAATATCACTACATCGAACATAGCAGAATCGATAAATAGAGTTCTTTAAGATGCGAGGTCTTTGCCTATTGTACGACTATTAGATGAAGTGAGATTAATGATGACGCGGTGGTTTGCTGAATGGAGGAACGATGCTGGATTAATGAAAACGACTTTGACTCGTGGAGTAGAGAAGCTACTTGAGATAAGGAAATGTTGGTTTTTTTGTGTATTACGTAACTATTCATATTAATAAAATGTTTGGCTTTTTTTTTTGTCCAGGTTAGTGTATCGTATGCTAAATTACTTAAGGTACAAGAAATAGATAAAGATCACTCTCAAGTGACCCGCGGAGAAACATTGCATGTCGTAAATTTAAAAGTGGAAAAATGTTCATGCGGTAGATTTAATTTGGAGAAATTACCATGTGTGCACGCAATTGCGGCGGCCGAAGCGAAAGGTAAATCACGCATATCTCTGTATTATCCTTATTATCACACGAGTTACTTGTACAATGTGTACTCAATTGCCATAATGCCGAGGGACGCTGCTTTACCTGTACCAAAACATATTGCTCATAAAGTATGTTTACTTCCGGATGTTCAGCAACCACCTGGAAGGCCTAAAAACTCACGCTTTAAATCATCATTGGAAAAAGCAACGGATAAGAAACGCCCAAGGAAATTACATACATGTTCTGTATGTAATCACGTTGGTCATAATTGTAAGACATGTATTGCTTTGGTTTAATTTTTTTTCTTGGTACTCCGTTCTTGCTTTTTATTTTTTCTTGACAATGTACTCAATTCTTGTGTTTTATAATAGAAAAAAGAAGAAAAAAGAAATTTGTTGTTTTTATTTTGTATACATTCATGAATTTTCAAAATTTAATCCATTAAATTTAGTTCAAGAAGAAGCAGAGATAATTCTTTTTAGAAGAGGTCGTAGCTTTTGCAACAAAAAACAACATTAACCACTCGATCTTCATTTTGATGGGTTCCAATGATTTGCCTTCTAAAAGTACAGAGGAAGTTAAACATTTCTACCACCCAATGATTCATAGGTTATGTAATAATTATTCAGCTCAAACATGATACAACATGAATGCTCGGGTACGTGACTACTAGCTAGCTTAATAATGAAGTTACTCTTTAATTATGTGTATATGTGAAACCAAACTAATGTGTAAATATCTTGGTTGGGGCACACGTATTTGGTCAGGAAAAAAGAATAAAAAAATAGGACAATGGATGCTTAAAATAAAAGTGCATATGCGTGGTAATCGGTTAGACATTATGGCACACTGCTCGGAACCTCATCAAATATCTCAGCTGCTAACTTCAAGCGCATATCTTGAATAATTTTATCGCTTAGCCCATCAAACTTACAACCTAAAGCAAAACACTCGATGTACTTCAAAGTGTACACACCACAATCCCCTGGATTATTATTTTGAGAGATGTTTTTCCATTTGTGGACCTTAAATTGCTTCTCACTCTTCTTCTGAAGCTTAGGAGACATCATCTTGTTCAACAATGCAGGAATCATTCTAGTGAATGGCCTATATGCACTTAAAATGCCTTTCTCATCAGTTAAAGATTCTATGCTATCATACACCTCTATCCTCTCTTTCACCAAGTCAATATCCAATGCTATCCAATGATTCCCATTAATTAGATGGCAAACATACCAGTGCTCCACATCATAAATCGACTTCTTGTTTGTAATTGCGTCTGATGGATATAGTCCATTGAACAATCTCACATATTTATCACTAAAAGACCAATCCTTAGCATCAAACTTCTTGTAATCAAGAAGCCAAAATCTGATGGACAACGGGTCAACAAATGCAATTCGTGATGAGTGGTAAGGGCTTGGATCACACACAGACCTTTAACGAAACATGCTTAGCGCTGCGCTTAAATTCTGTCAGATAAACATAAAACAAATCACCCATAGATAAATAACAATATGCCATAAGAGGGGACATGTAAATGTTCTATTAAGATATGTCTTACATGAAAGAAAATAATATTACTGACCGAGTCTCGTAGCCACCCGTATGATAAATCTAGCCATTCTGCCCTTGGAGTAATCATAAGCTTATAAAAAAAAAGGCACTATTGTCAGTACCAAATGGTTGCTCCCTGCAATAAAAACTAGATTAATTGGTATAAACTTATGTTAAAGTAAGAGTAAAATGGGAAATGAAGAGACGTACTTATCAACTTGAATGAAATCCATCAAATTATGCAATTTACGCTCATCGACATTCTCTAATTGATCGTACATCGCTTTTGAAGGATAAACACCCATGATTATGCGCTTGATATTAGAACTCCCCGTAAATGGACATCGAAGAGTAGGTGTGACGAGATCCTCCCAAGGATGTTGCACTCTAGAGTTGGTAATGGGATAAACCTTGCTGCAACGAAACGGTGAAGCTTCGATGACAAGGGATGTGGAGCGAATGGTCGCACAAGAGTTGCGGAAGACTCTTGATTTACCGAGGAATTGAATGGTCGCACAAGAGTTGCGGAAGACTCTTGATTTACCTTTGATCCAGTCTTATTTTATTTACAAGGGTTTTGATAAAAAAAATAGATAATTTTATTCATGAGAATGAGCCTCGTCATATAGAGAAAATTACATCAAAAAAATTCACAATAATTGATCAACATTCAAAGCATCTAGAAAAACAAAATACAACTCAAATTTGCATGAAAGAGAGAGAAGACTCCTTAAATAAATGCTCCTTGGATTGTGAACGAAACTCTCTCTTATCTTGATGTTTTTGGTCTGAATCCAAGACTCATGGGCTTCTCTAATAGATCAAGATTGCAGAGCAATTTGGTTTGTAGCTTAACTCATTATGGTCTTGTCAGAATTCGTCATTGAATGCGCACAGGTCTGAATCTGGTATACTGGATATCACCTGACTTGTAAATTGCATAGCTTCTACGTTTGAACTCCGTTTGATCTGATTTTTCTTCGAGGTGTTTCGTAATTGAGTTGAGCACATTGTCCAAGTAGTTTCATGAGTTGAATCGTCGTGGTTGATAAGATACGCTTCAAATAGTGAGCATATATCCATTTGGATCAGATTTGAACTCTGCATCCAGTTTGATTGAGCTCGGGTTTAGCAGCTGGTTTGTTGATCTTTTCATCATTTTATGATATTTCTCATGATCATATCAAGGTGCCAATTGTGGTTGGCATTTTCCTAAAATTGGAATATCATCTGTTTCCTGTAAAACGGTTGCAAGTGCACCCAAGCCTTTTGTAAAGTTGGCAAATCTAGGATCTGACCAAGTATCACCAGAATTTTGTGATTTCTTCTCTCCCTTAATTTTCTTCATGTTTACAAAACCCTTCTTGTCTTCTTGCTTTACATTGTACCTCTTCTCATGCTTCTTTTCTCTATTCTCTTAAAGTTGTCTCTTATTTCCACTTTTCAAAGCTGGCTTTTTCGTATTCTTAACTACGCATCGAATTGGTAAACCATCATGTGATGTAGCTTTTGTCTCCACCAACCAGGACTAATAATGATGGTTGTAAAAAAACATATGTCAAGTTACAAGAGTATTAAACAAATTACAAAATACAAAAGTATGCGTTTAACGTATCAGGTTATCATGTTTAATAACACATGGAAAATACATAACTAATTAAGTCATCAGGTATATATTTTCTTTACTGATTTCTTTCTATTAGAGGATCGGAGTTTACGTACCAGAGTTTTACTAACTGCTTCATCATCTTCATTGTCGACATTAGAGTTGGCGAGTTCTTTGGGTTGGCATATTTGCATTTGCTGTTTTAGTTGTTCCATATCCTTCTCAAGTGTAGCAAGCTTTTCATTCATTGGCACAAGTCTATCATTAAGTCTAGCATCAAGCCTAGCGTCAATTGCTGCCTCTAAACAAGTTGCCACCTTATTAGCAATGTTTGAGTCCAGTTCTGCAATTTTTTCAGTAGCCAAATCAATTTGTTCCACTAGTCCAACAATTGATGGACTCTCATAAAACGACAATTCTCTATGCCGTTCGCCATTCTCCTGCTCAGCATCCTGTAAGCATTTATAAGCATATTTTCAACCTTTATTGAATATTATTAGAAAAAAAATTAATTGGTTTTAACCTTTGAAGTTTTTGTACTCACACATGAATTGTTAACATATTTTTTCCTCTTCTTTGTACACTCCGCAACTTCATGCAAGTTCTGTTTTAGCTTTTTCATATCCTTGGTTGTGACACCAACATAATCCCAAAAACATTCATCCAAACGGTCATGAAGAATATCCTGGATCATGTTGTTTAATTATGTATCCATTTCGTTCTCGTTACCCCAAGGAGTATATATCTCTTCTTCTGGCTTGACGATTAAGTGTCTAACACGGACCTAACACATTAAAACAAAGTTCGTAAGAGTCGATCAAAAATAAATTCATAAACAAAAAACAAGTTCAAACAGAAAATAGACTTTCATACCTTGCCGTGATCCGGTCCAAGAAAGAAGAGGAACTTGTATTCCTTCTAGTTGTTTTCCGCAAAGCTCTCCTAAAACAGGAACCGACTCATATGCCCATACTTGCAAAGCGTAAACACAACCACGCACCGTATATCTCCCATTTTCGAAAGAAACTAGTTTGATGGACTCGATCAAGCTATTAAATGCCACTCGACCCCATGGATACTTCTCAAAAAGGTTTGGATTGAGAACCATTTTTGCATTCGCTAAAGGAATCCTGCTAGAATGAGAAATGCCGTAGATTCCAATAGAGAAAATACATAACCACCCAACCATTCTCCTCTGCTCAAAACTCCATGTTTGGCATTTTTGCAACACCTTCACCAACTCATCCAAAGTGAGTCCTACCCCTGTAGAAACCTCCATTTCTTTCCAAAAGTCCTTATGATTGACATCACACTTCTCTTCATCATTGAATGGATCACACTTTAGCCCTGTAATCTCAGAGAATTCATGCAAAGATAACCTAATAGGGCGACCACTAATCAACGTCCATATCTCATGGGTCCTCGTAATTGACAGCTGACGAGTGAGGAAGTAATGGACAGTGCTCGAAGACCAAATCATATTCCTTTCATAAACATTGATAATCACTCCTACTGCTGAATTTTTCAAGTAATCCCAGACATCTAGTCCTACACCATTTCTCAGCATGCCAAAGTTAGCCAAATGACAATTGTGATTCGTACTTTTTCTTTGCAAAGGAGCTTTTCCTTCTTCGTATAATTGCAACGGATATTTTTTTGTTCCACTTGATGACGCCATATCTAACAAAAGAAACCATAAATATAAAATGAGCTGCAAAAAATTGTTGAATAATAACCAAAATAAGATAGCATCAAAATTAAAAATAAAGCTCTAACCAAAACATAACAAGTCAACATACAAAGCTAAATGAAGAAAATACTAAATTACTCTAAAACTCGTTCCATTCATTCATTGCTCCATAGAAGCATATTAGTTTATATTAAAATTGATGACATCATATAGTTTAGGAAGGCGAAAAGTGCACTGCATATAAAATTAAAACTACAGAGGACAACAAAGATGGAATTTGCAACAACAACACCAATTGTATCTTCTCCTTAAGATTTTTTTTGTCCTAAAAGCTATCGATTTATGCTATTTTTTAAAAAATGGGACCACTTGTTCCTTTGTACTTCAATTGACAATAACACAAACGGGGCTATAGATTTTCTTAACAGAGGCTGCTATTTGCTTTCCTCCACACAAGTCTATTAACAGAGCCTACTATTTGCGGCAAATCTACAAATAAATTAGGGTTACAAATGAAATTAAACCAGAGAGTGTTGGCCGGAATAAATGGCGGCAAGTAAAGAAGCTGAGAATATTATCTGCATATAGAGATTTGCCGTTGACGACGACTCCCGGAGACTCGCCGTTGACGAAATCTCACCGTTGATGGGCTAGGGTTTTAATGATAAAAACCTCTGTTAAAGATGTGATATTTGAAAAAGGGGAAGATTGATAAAAAGAGACGACATTACAATATAAAATAAATCATCAAAATTACTTTTATTTAAATATAATTCTAAATGACATTGCTGTAAATATCAAAGTCAAATGTAGGTTATAAGTCTTTTGTCAAAAGATATATATCATTCCAGTAAACTTCTTTGTCAGGGTGTTATTCTAGTAATTAAATGTTAAATATGTGTTATTTTGAGTAATTTCTCAAAAAAAGGTACATTAGGGTAAGCAAAGTGAGCTCCCATTTTGGTTTTTGCGACAAGAAATGGAGCTAATGGGCTTTTGATGGGCTGAAATAAAATATTAAGGATTTGAGAAGGAGAAAGTCTTAGGCTAATGCATTATGTTCTCTCCCCTTTCATTTATATCAACACCGGTTATAATGGGTTTTGATTTGGGCCCAATAAGTCTCACATCTTCGCTTCATCATCATCGTCATCCTTTCGGTATCATCATGGCATCGGGACAACCAAACGTAACCGTCGGCAAGATTGAAATGTTTTTGGTTCAAATTTGTGAATCATCGAATCCGTCCAAGTCGTCGAGTCATTACCAAAGCTAAATTGAGAAGTCGAAATCTTCTGATCCTAGAAGCTTCATCATCGGCATCGTCGAAAAACATTTCTTTTTTATGAAAAAGAGTGTTATCATCGGTTCTGTTGGAACCCCACTAATCACTAGTTTCTCCGATGAGATCATCAATACGATTTTAAATCGACATTAACTCGGTCTTAAGGATTTCTTCATCATCAGGACGAAACACGGTGACTTCGGGACATTCATCATCTTCGGGTAAAAAGCATCTTCGATAATTTTTGGTTTCAAGTCCTCGTTAATCTCAGACATCGGATTAAATTACAATGATATCGGATACAAGCTGAGTCGTCGGGTCTCAATGTTTTCGTCATCGATCATTCTTGCTGTATCATCCGAAGGTCCTTTGTGGCATCGGTATCTCACCGGCGATGACATCTGACCAAAGTAATGAGACTTCGATTTCACTAATTTAATCATCATCGGGTTTTGACCAAGAAACGTTGGGCAATTACGGATCAACGTCGCCGATCAAGCATCTTATTCGTCGACGACATCGAATTTCCGATCGTCGAGATTGATCCTTTGTCATCAGTCATGACGTTAACCTCGGGTCAATTGATTTCGGTTTTTCTCTCTCTCTGTCATCGACCTCATCGGGTCCGCCAAATGATCTCTCTATTTGTTGGGTCTCTTTCTTTGTCATCGACCTCGGGTTATCTTCAGTGGCTTGGGTTTTCAACATCAGATTATCGGCTTGACACAATTTTGGTCTTGAATCCAAAGTTCATCGGCTTCGTCATCGGCAGGGCGTCCCTGAGATTGTGGGCCCGATGCAAATTTGGGTAATTTTAGTAGGATTTACAAAATTTGGGGATCCTTTTGTTAAAAATAATAATTTTTGGGGGCCTTTTTTAATACTAAAAATCCGAAAAAATGGGGGCCCAATGCGACCGCCTGTCTCGCTTCCCCTCAGGAACGGCCCTGGTCATCGGATTCTCGGTAATGATATCATCGTCGTATTTTGTTTCATCATCATTGGTGTTATCGGGGAGAAATCTCAAGATTGATGAAAGAGTAATGGGCCTTAATTGAAGCCCAAAATCCATACATCATTGAGTTAAAAAGTAAACGGCATCGGATAACGAGCCTCGAGTTATCGGTGTTATCTTTGCGTCGTGATTCATTGATTATACCGAGACCGAGATTTGGTAATTGGGTCATCGGTTGAAACGACAAATCGTCGGGTTAACGCCCGATTGACCTCGCAGCAAACAAAAAAAAAAAAAAATTTGTTTGTAGATCGAATCCGAAGTCATCGGATTACATAATCCAAACACATCGGGTTCAAATCCTAAAACATTGGTTCAAACCAAAGACTTTATCATTGAGTCAAAACAGAGACACGTATACACCGAACGTCGAAAGACTTTGTATCAATACCTAAAACAATAAACCATTGATCTTGATACATGACTCTTAACACTCAACACCATTATCACAAATGCTATTAAACTGAGGGGCTAACTGTTTGGGTCGGTTTGCACCCCTCAAGATCAACGGTTTATATTCTAAGTTTTTATACAAAAACAGGCTTTCAGTCTTTATATGAAAACATAATAAGTCTTCTTGCAAAAAATCCCTATGTCTTTCTATAGGAAATTCCTATCTCGTTTTGCATGAAAAATCCCTAAGTCTCATTATAGTTGCAAACAACGATGTTGTTGCAAATACAACGACGAAATGTTCTAGCGAAGTCTATAATGGGTTGAAGTCTACTAATTCGTTTAATGGACCGAAGTCTATTGGGCCGAAGCCTTGGCCTATGAAGATTCTAGAAAATGACTTTGTTCACCAACGAAGCTTAGAAGAATGAAAATTGCCGAAGACTTAGGGAAACTTTCCATTATCGTTTAGATGAGGACTTAGCCGACCTAGGGTACTATATAAAGACTTTTACATTCCTTAAGAAAGGGATATGCATTTATTAATCTAAACATCAATAAAGCTTTTCTTTACATCAATCGCAACCACCGTTCGTAGTTTTAACCTAGAAATCTTTTCTCCCTTCAAAACCCTTGATAAATCTAATTATTTGAGTTTCGACTACCACATCAGGCCTATATGAAGAAGTTTGTGGGAGGACTTAAACTTAGGCTGAGGATGTCGTGTAGAGTTTCCAAGTTCACCTCGATGGTGGAGTTGGTTGAGGCTGTGACATTGATCGAGGAGGACCTGAGAGAGCAGGTCGAGGATAAAGATGTGCTCTGTTATGTTTTAGTTCATGCTTTTCGCTTCTGTGTTATTATTTTTGGATTTTTGTATTTTCGTTTGGTGTTGAAACGAATATTACGATTTGATTTTTTTTTAATATAAGATGAGTTTTCCTTATATTTATAACTTGTGGTGTCACGTTGATTGAGATTGTGGAGAGTCTAGGAATGAAAGTTTTACGTGGTGTTAAAACTGTCCATTTCCTGAGAGATTCTAGTGTAACATCATGTGTGATTGGGTTGTTCGAGTCGACCAGTGGTTGGTCATATTTGAGATGATATTTCTAGTGGTGGAATATCATGTTAGAAGCAGAAGAGGTAGTTCTAGTCGACAGATGTTTATAAACGTTTCAAAATTATAACTCTAGGGGCGAAGTGTCCCCGAATAACTCATTTTCTTGGAGATGGTGGTTCTCCTGTGTACTTATTTGGGATGGTAGCTCCCAGTATAAGTATTGAGAGATGGTGGTTCTCTCGAGGGGATGGTGGTTCCCCTGCATACCATTAGTTCAAAGGATTTGCTCCTGAGAGTGTGAGGGGTATGACTCACTGTGGTAGTGTGATAATGGGTTAAGAGTAATAAATGTGTAGAAACGTGGTTATAAGCATGAGACTAGATGTGACCTCTGGGATCATTGTGTTGATCTCGAGTGGTGCTGACCGGGTTGGGTTAGGAGGTTTGGTTTATGGTAGATGATTTTGTGAGATTCAAGTGATAATCTCGAGTGGTGCTGACCGGGTTGGGTCAAGAGATGTTCTGTGGTAGACGGTTTGCAAGGATCGGGTAGTGATCTCGGGTATGGCTAAGCGGGTTGGGTCAGGAGTATGGTCTGCGGTAGTCGGTATGTGAGACTCGAGTGGTTATCTAGAGGGGTGCTAGACGGGCTGGGTTAGGAGTTTATCTATGGTAGAAGGTTTGGAAGGAGAGCCAAGGTTCTGCTTCGGAAGAAGATACCATTGTGGAGAGTCTTGTGGGCTGTAGTGGTGTTGAGGAGAGACTTGGGAACCTGGGCCAAAGATGAAGTGACAGTTCAACATAGGGTTAGGCGTTTTATCCGAACCCGTTTACCGAACCCAAACCCGAACCGAAAAACCCGAACCGAATATATATAATACCCGATCGGGTTTCAAAATCTAAAGGAACGGGTACCTGTACCCGATACCCGATCGGGTACCCGATTCTTTTTTTTTTTTTATTACACACACATTAGTGATTAGAGTTGAATGCCATTGATTTTTTTTTTTTTTTGAATAACCTAGAGTGTGAATTGTTTAGATTAATGGAGATAGTTGCAGCTTAGTCAATACTGTTCCAAGCAAGAAACGGATTTCGTCGATTTTGAGTGATTTGCTTTTAAATTTGGAGATGATTCCGGTAAAACTGTTCCTTTACACTTCTGTTTTCACATTGTTCTTAAGAATTATAACTTATTCATTCATATGTAGCTTCGATTTTTGACTTGATTGAGCATTGTTCCTTTACACTTCATATGTTCATTTTTAAGTTTGCTATTTCGGGTTTCGAAAAAAAAAAAACTTATTTTGGGTATACCCGAAATACCCGAACCCGAACCGAACCGAACCCGAATATATATAATACCCGATCAGGTACTATATCTCCAAACATCGGGTACCCGATACCAGAAATACCCGACCCGAACCCGATCGGGTACCCAAACGCCCACCCCTAGTTCAACAGGTGGTTCGACAAGCAGGTCACGACTTAAGTTTCACCTCTTTTGTAGTTCTAGTTTCTGAGGCTTTAGCTTGGTGCTATAATGTGTTGGTTTATGTATCTTTGTGGTGTTATAACGATTACATATTTCTAAGGTTTATGAGACGGAGTTCTTATATTCACGATGTTATAAGATGTATAGTTCTTATATGTGGGATATTGGGTTGAACCATGGTTGGTCATAATTGAGGTGATATTCCGGTTTTGGGAATGTCAGGTTTAGACCACATGAGGTAGTTTTAATTGTTGATGTTTATAGGCATTTGATATTTATTATTTAGGGGCGAGGGTATCCCCGACTAACTCATTATTGGAAATGGTGTTCTCCTGTGTACTCATTTCTGGAGATAGTGTTCTCTTGTATACTTTGGAGATGGTGTTCTCCTTTATTCTTATTTGGGATGGTATTCCCAGTTTGAGTGGTGTTACGGTGGTCCCTATGTACCGATCGCTCAAATGATGTATTATTGAGAGTGAGATGGGTGTTGTAATGAGTTAAAAGTAATAAATATATGTAACGTACGCTAGGTCATGGGATTAATGATGAGCTTTGGAGGTCAAGGGAGGATCTTGAGAGGATTGGTTGTGTTGGCTAGGTGTTTTGTCAAGATGGGAGTTGATATTCCGGAGAATGGAATGGCATGTTAATATCACGAAAGGTAATTCTAAACAACAGGTGTTCATACATATATGAATTGATTACTCTAAGGGAAGCGTTATTCCCTATATATCTAGAGCTCGAGGGATACGTCCCAAGACTAGAGTGGAACCATCATCGTTGACTCAAAGGATGTGTTCATGAGAGTCTAAGAGTGCCATGACGAGTATGAGTAATCAATTTCTGATCATAGCAAGAGCATAAGAGTGAATGTAGACCTCAAAGTTCGGGTGGGTAATTTCGAGTGATACGGCGGTGAGTCGTGAGTTTGGGGTCTTAGTGACCAGTGTGTTAGGATTCGAGGACGAATCCATTGTTAGTGGGGGAAAATTTTGACCCCCGAAAACCTAATTATAGGTATCTAGTACGTTTTTCGATTGATACAGCGTTATCGGGACAGAACCGGTTTAAGTTTAATTGCTTGATTTGGTGCGGTTTAGGGTTATAAACCCTAGATATGTAAGGAGGCTAGTGGTGCAGCCTTTGTATGAGGGTTTTGAGATCAGAAATCGTGTGTGAGAGAGAGAGGAAGGAGATTACCTTATTCTAAGGATTTGATTGCTGCTTGAGAGGGCATAACTGATTTGTCTCACTAGAGAAGAGAAACAAACAATCATATCGTGGTCGATCAGAACGAATTTCGGTAGGTATGTTCTCCTCTCTATTATCTATCTATAGGAGAAAGCAGATTGCCTTTTTGATTTGTATCTTATGAGTTAGGGTCATTTTCCCGCGAGTGGTCTGTGAAGGTTTGTGTTTTGATCAGTCTTTTTAGGAAACGTTTTCACGGCGTTTCTGGAGGATTCAGGAGAGGATCTATGTACCGTTGGAAAGCTCTTTTGGTATAGTTTTCATATTGGTATTCCAATATTGATTTTGAGGTAAGCTTTGATCTCTGCGTTTATTCTAAATCAGCGTGTCGGTTCTGTTTTTAGGAAATATAATTTGGGTGTAGGGAAAACCCTATTAGTGAGTTCTAGGTGCTAGAGGAAGCGTTCCTCGGTGTTTGTGTGTGAGATCAAAGGGTAGAAGGGTTTTGAGTCGCTGATTTCGTGTCCATTATCCTTGGTTTTGTCAAGGTGAGTGCGTTACCATAGGTTTATTTAAACAGATAAAGTGTAATGGATGTGTGTTTGTGTGATTTATGATGAGAATTGATGAATGAATGTGTTGTGGTTGTTGTTTTGTGCGCTTTGTTTTGTTTTTGGTCGAGTCACATAATCGATTCATGTGAGGATCGACTCGATTTTATCGTTGATGACGCCAGTGTCGATCGACACCAAGAGGGTGTCAATCGACAACATTTTTATGTTAGTGTCGATCGACACTAGGTGGGTGTCGATTGACACTAGTTTATGAAAATATGAATTTCGTTTGAGATGTTGCTATTTTTATGTTTTGGATGTGTTAAATACTCGTATGTGTTGTCGTTGCATTTTTATTTGGTTTGGATATACATAGCCTGTAAACGGGATGACCGTTTCACTGAGAATTTGTGGTAATACTCACGCAACTCGTTTTTCCATGTTTTGCATGTAAGATTCTGATCGTGGAATTATGGCTATGAAGAGGAGGATGATCTAGGGTCTCGGGTCTTAATGTTATGTTATGTTTTAGAACCTGGTTTAGGATGCTAGAACTGTTGGAATTGGTTAAATGATGATTGTTGGTTAAATTGGTTAATTGCTCTGCTGGTTTATGTGGTATTGTCTGGTTTTGTGTGTTTGGCTTTGAGGATTATTATTCATGGAAATAATAATCCGAGTAATTAATGGTTAAAAAAAAAGATTGGGTGTTTCAAACTTAGGTGCGGAGGAGGTTTCTCAAGAAGGTGTTGATGGTACCAAAATGGGTAGTCCTTGTGGCGCTGCCATACAATTTGTGGAACCATTGACATGGATCCGACGATGGACGTTGCGCTGGATTTGGGCTGAACACGCAAATCCGCTTTTGTTGTACTCACGAGAGAGGCTCAACTGAAGTTATAGGGTTCGGGCTTGATCCGAGCTGACCATTGACTCTAGCCTCGGATCGGTCATGTTCCACCGAATCGACGACTGGCGAGTCATTGATTTGACTTGATGCAGGCATGTTGGGATCTATTCTCGGTCTAATTACTCCGAGATTAGATTTCTATGTATGACGTTTGTATTTCTTCTTCTTAGTTGGCGCCAAATGTGGAAGCTGAATTCCGTACTGAGAATTTATATGTGAATTCGGGAAAGAACTTTCATTCTGAGAAATTTCTATAGATCTAACTAAACTCGGCTGGAAATAGCGAAATTGGATTTATGTTGATGATTGGTCGAATATACAAAGAGATCTTTAGCTAAGACAGTTTATCGAGCTAAACTAGTGCTAAAAGTAAGCGTATAGAAAAATTTGGTGATTTCTGGTCTATCCCTTTGTATATATAGCTTCGGTGAGCTAACCATTCAACTCCACACTTTTCTCCACAGGTTTTGCAGATCTCATGCATGTTTGGATTCGTCCTTAGAAATATCGGGATTGCAGTTGTGGCGCTGGATCCTCATTGACTATTCTTGCTTTGTTGACTAAGGCAGTTTAAAAATCCTAAGCTAAAAGGACTAATGGGCCAGTGACTCAGAACCATGTATTTCATAACACTTTAGACCTTATTCTGAGTTTGGTATAGGTTTCTGGACCGAAAGCCCAGTTTCTCTTTAAAATCTGCCAGACTTTTATGGGCCAGAATTCAGGTGTAAAATCCAGCTCCAACACTTGCCAAAATTATTATTTCAATATTAATACATGAAATAATCAATTTATAAACTTGCAATCAATAAAAATATAATCCAACAAAAGCAAAGTAAATAAATTTTCATTTTTGTTTGAAATCTATGAACATGTAAAGGAATTTTTCAATATATATTTTAACAATAATTAATATATAACTAAACACATTTATGATTTAAAAGAAAAAATATTATTCGATTATGTTTGAAAACATATGGATTAACAACTAAAAAAATTGGTAAATACATAAAGATAATAAGACTAAAACTATATGAGCAATACTACACTAAACTATGAGATAAAATTAGCTAATTAATCCAAAAAATATGAAATATAGAAACACAGTACTAAGTTTTCTTATTTTTTTGGTTACTCCGGTTCAAACTTTTATAGACTTCGTATTAGTATAGAATTTTTTTTGTATCCAATCGGATTATTATATGTTTCGGTTCGGGTTTGAAAGGGTGAATTATGATTTGGTTCAATTTATGCAGTTTTTCTTTCCCTGGATGGAACACATTCCTATACAAAACAATTGTAAATTCGAAATGTACACAAAAAGAATTTGAATTTCGTTTATGCATATTCGAATAATATGTATTGTAATTCTAACACTAATCAAAAGAACATATCCACAATTTTTTACATTCGATAATTTTGTTGCCTAATAAAATCAACAATCTTATAGCAATATCTACATTCATTTACAAATAATCAAACAATTTTAAAATTATATTTACGGTCCCAATTTAACCGTGTACAGTACACGGGTATTAACCTAGTACTGTATTAAAAATATATTGTAAGTATGAAATGTAAACGAAAGTTTGAAGCATGACATTGTTTATGCGGGGCATTGCCTTAAGTACACTCTTTAGCATACTATATTTACCTACTCCGAAAATAAACTTTGTTGCCCAACAGTGTGATTTCTGATGAATCTTATGAACCGTGGTAGCAAAGGCTCTCTCTTGCAATGCTCAAAATGTAGGGAAGACCCAAGTACTTCCCGATACCTCCCTCTTTTTCAATCTTCAAAATTGTCTTCCCACGTCTTCTAGCATAAAGCAGAGTTTTTAATGAGAAGGTAATGATGGATTCGGAAAATCTTATAAGCTGCCCCGATACTTTCTCATACCGATCTAATATTGTCAAGAGACCTAAGCAACTAGTAGGATTAGACTTACCAAAAACATTATATTGTTGGCAAAAATATTGCGTCTAGTCACTATTGCGTCTTCCCTGAAAGGTGTCCTTGTTCTTGAGCTTGAACACAAAGTCTCGACAACTTTGCTCCCAGATTAACTTGATGTTCAATGTTAAATATATATATTATGGCAAGGTTTTGTCTCTACGAAACAACAACTAGGACGTTCTGCTCCTTGACAAATAGACAAACATGTGAAGGTGGGGAAAAAAGGATTGCAGGGTTTTTTTCGACGGCGCTCTGATGCTCGGTAAGTCGAAGGAGGTCTAGAGTGAAATGTCAGATTACTAGAGTTTTGTGGTGAGGGTAACTTCGAGGCTGAAAGGAAGTTAGATCCACGGTGTATCAGCTCTTTTGTAAAAAATTAATGGTAAGGAGGAAGGAGCAGTTAAAATAACAGAAGAGAACTCTAGTCGTAGAATGATCGGAGTTCGAAGAAGAGATCAAATTATCATATAAATGGTCTGGAGAAGCAAGAATATGAGAGCTTCAACACTATAGGTCTCAAGAGCTTTCAAAATATCTCTCTAATATAGAGTAAAAATAAAAAAATAAATATCATCTTTGATGAACTAGATAAAGGAGTATTTATCGACTTTTACCTCCCCGGTTTTGGATACTGGGTACACAGCTCCTGACCCAAATATGTGTTTGGGTCTTCAGATCTGGATAGATACTTTGCACTCACGTACATACATCTAGCTCTACAGTCTCTAGACATGCCACTTGTCTGACCTTTGAGTCTCTTATGTTTCACTCTGACTCTTCGTACTATTGGCAACGTCTGCTCCTTCAGATAAGGCTCCAAGGTACCCCCATAGTCAACTTGCTTATGCTTAATCACCATTCGTGATATGGATTGCCTGTTTTCACCCTATCACATGTAGAGTAAATAGGATTTTCAACCTTTGACGATGATTGTGACGTGAGAGTGAATGATAAGTCACTTGGACTTTTTCCCCAAGATAATTTCTTGACCTAGCCTGATCTCTTGATAAAAGAGCTCGGACGAGCCAACATGGCTTATGGATAGCGATATCCCGATCCTCTTTTCTCCTTGCCTCTGAGTAATAAGGCCTTATTTCTAGACATCTATTGGGCTTATGGTAATAAGGCCTTATTTGCAGACATCTATTGGGCCTCGGACCTCTCTTCTAGGTGAATCTAGTCCTTGAGAGAACACGGACATGGGCCAGCATATAATACTATGAAACGGGCATATGGCCGAATGGCGACTTTGGTTACAAGAGTTGACTCCACCTTTAGAACAGTGACCCCATTCTAACACGTGGCCGCAGGGGATACGCCGATTTCAAAGAGGATTATTTTATCCATATATTTATATAGATATTCTTTATTTATTATTTATGAAATGATTTTTGATGTTTGATTCGTGCCTTGACCCGTTTTGCACTTGATTCATCTTCGAGGAAGATTGACATGTCTTAAGTAGATCTTGAATATCTTCCAAACTTAAACTTCATATGATATAATTCCAACTCCATTGGAAAGCTGACTCAAAGGGCTATCTTCATATGAAATTTCATCGCTGCCCAAGTTGATTTGGTCTTCCATTCGAGGTGATCTTTCAGACATATACCCTCTGTCCAACTTGAGAAATTGTGAAATATTGAACTTTGAAAACTTAGATTGGCTCATTTGACCTTGATAAGATGTTGGGGGATGAAAAATACACATTTAGCTCCTTTTACGCCTTTTTTGATGACTTGACGTATATGACTCTTAAAACCAAATATACGAGAAAACTACCTCTTTTGATAGAAAAACTTATTAAATAGTATAGAAAATAGATAGAAATAGATAGTAAAAGTGGTAAAATACGAAGTATATCAACTCCCCCAGACTTAAACCTTGCTTGTCCTCAAGCAAACAATAGTCTAGAATAAGGAAGATGATTAGTTTACACGGGATATCACATATTCTTTGGATCTTTCTTTTTCTAAACATGTAATCGATACAAAGAAAATGTGAGTTCATGGACTCTTTTCATCGTCTCCCATCATGAATTCGAAAGTATGTTCTAAATTGCTGTCCCTGCAAAATCTTAACTTCAAATCAGTCGACTCTTTTACTCTCTTAGATTCGTAAAAATCTCCGATCAAGCATATTTAGAAGAAATACGGCTAAGTGTTTAAGAAAGACTAATTTTAGTGGTGAGGTCAAAAGTGTTTAGGGTTACCAAAAACTTCGGGTGTGAGATATTATGCAAAATCACAAGAGAATGGATCTATTGAAGTCCGAAATTCTCCAACCACTTTGTTGTTCACCTTTCTCCCCTAGGCTTAGTCTTTTCTTCGGGAATCACTTTAAAAAATCTCGAACTCATCTCTCTTTTGTATCATGGCATTCCTTGGGTATTCTTTGGCCTTTGACTATTTGAAAAGCATTTTTCCTTTCCCTTATGATTTTTTTTTTTGAAGGGGGGAAATGGTCTTATAAAGATATTAGTCAAGTAAGGCCCGGAATTGTTACCATGATTTAAGCATCCAAGGAGCGGCCAAACTTTCTAAACTTTGTTGTTGTACTCTATCCTTCGATTGTTTATCGTCGCATATCTAGTGATTAGAAAATTGTGTCAATCCTTTTCTCTCTGATCTTTTTACACATATCTGCAAATATGAATAAGATCTGGTGTAGATTTTACCACTTAACCAACTTCCTTCAAGTGCACAACAATCACAATTAGTATAGATAAGGGATCGAATCCACGAGGACTTGTTAACCACACTACAAATTGTAATTATTAAAATAAAGCTAGAATAAAATATGTTTGTCGTTTGGGTGACTATGAATTAACATGGATGCAAGTATTAAATAGAAACTAAAATAAATAAGAGAAAACCGTTAGGACTTAGGAAATCGCTGAGAATCATGCAACAATAATGAGGCCGGAAAAGAGGTTAAAAGGGTTTAGGTAGGGTTCCAACTAAAAGTGAGCTTGCCATCCATGACAACAGAGAATGGTAAAAGAGGATAAGATTTCATGAATGTGATTTGTGATCTACTATTCTTAACAAGAGATAGTCAAAAATCATGTTAGTAAACCAAAGTGAGAATCGAAATCATATACATCAAAATAGTGCAAGTATCAATCTCCTTGGACTCCATTCGGTCACTACATGTCTGAATCAATTGTCCGGAACAAACCCTGCTACAATGGTCACTTGGTTTTGAAATCAAAACGTTGTTGATCAAAAAAAGGTGTCATCATCCCCAACTTATTTTGACTCAATAAAACGGTTTTTGAAAACAAATTTTTGAAAAACTTTTAGAAAACATAAATATTCAACACGAACAAATGCGTTAGTAGCAACAATCCTAAGACTTAACTTACACCGTCCCGGTGTAAATCAAATCAAAATAATGGTGAAGTGTTGGAAAATAAAAATATACAATTGAAAAAGTGGAGAATAGAACAAAGTTAGCGGATAAAGAAGCTCAATTTCTTCCAAAATTGGATTGGTGTGGATGGTGTTCAAAGAAGGGTGTTGAAACTTCCCAAATATTTCTCTAGGCTTAGAAATAGTGCTTCTCAATTTTCCTCACCAATGCATTCCACCATAACCGAGTAGGACATTACAACAATGATCATTGGTGTGGGTTAAGTTTTACCACTTAATCCAACTTCCTGTAAGTGCACAACAATCACTATTAGTATAGATAAGGGATCGAATTCCATAAGGACTTGTTAACCACACTGCATATTGTAATAATCAAAATAAAGCTAGAACAAAATATGTTTGTCGTTTGAGTGATTGTGAATTAACACGGATGCAAATATTAAATAAAACTGAAATCAATGAGAGAAAAGCGTTAGAACTTAGGAAATCACAGAGAATCATGCAACAATAATGACTGATTTAATCTAGGGACCTTAAATTATACCGCACCATCCAGAACTCATAACATGATTGTATATTCATTCCACTTTCGTGGCTCCGAGTACTGTATTCATTCTCCCAGACTCAACTTTCGATGGTTATTACAAGGCAAAAATATGCAATAAATGTTCAAGTTATGATATTGTTCAATGAACTTCTTAACTAAACTTTCGATTGTTAAGACGCTTGTCTCATCAAATACTAGTTCTAGTCAATATAAAAGCTTTTGGAATCTATATCAACTTAAAATAAAAATTTTAAATGTGCGGTAAAGCAATTATGCATAGAGTACAAGTAAATATGGAGATTCTATTATTATCCCTAAACAATCATCAATCAATTATCGAATTTTGAAACTCATTAAAAACCTAAAACATAACAAGTAAATTACTCGGACATGGTTTACGAAACAAAGCAAGAGATTGATGAAAACATGATGATAAAATTTATTAAAAGAGTAGGGATACGAAGATTCTTCTCTATAGCGAAGTACAAAGCGAGATCATCCACCAAAGCTCCTAAAACAAGATCTATGATCAATCCTCCAAGGGAGGCATGTCTGCTGTTCTCTATGAGTAAAAAGTGTTTATAAATTTTGGCAAACCCTAGACAAGAGTCTAAAAACAAGTAT
Source organism: Draba incana (assembly GCA_963576765.1). Lineage (NCBI taxonomy): Eukaryota > Viridiplantae > Streptophyta > Magnoliopsida > Brassicales > Brassicaceae > Draba > Draba incana. The sequence goes on along the minus strand of OY755203.1, from coordinate 21,442,453 downwards.
TTATAGTGCTAAAGTCTTCTAGAATTCTTCATGGGCAAAACGGTCTTTTCGTCGCAACTGCATAAACCTAGGAGCTTAATTATGGCCACGTGAGTTTGGGGTCATATATGGGCTCAAAAACACTCCATATTAGGCTGAGAATGGTCCAAAACGCCGCCCTTAAAGTCCATCAACGTTTGACTTCATTTTGCACCTTCTTCATCTTCGAGGCAGTTTGACATGTCTTCAGTAAATTAAGTGTATTTTGTAGTTCACAGCTCCAAACCAGGTAATTCTAACTTTATTAGAAATCTGACTCAAAGAGCTTGAAATATAGCCATCTTTCATTAAAATCCAAGTTGATTTGATCATCCGTTTGTAGCAAAACTTTGGACTCATTGCTTCTGTCCAACTCGGCAAAGTGTGATATCTTGAGACTTTTGTGGCTTGGATTGAGTCTTTGGCTTGATAAACTTGATGTAGCTTAAAATACACCTCTTTAGGCTTTTTTTGGCTCCATTTTGATGATTTTCCCTGTTAACACTCTAAAACTACAAATACGAGGAAAAACTACCTCTTTGGTGTAAAACCTTATTAATATACTTAGAATATGCTTTAAAATAGATAGTAAAATATTAGGTATATCAGTCATAGTTGATCACCACAAACCATAGTTTGCATCGTGGAACTCTTCCCCGAATCATATTGAAAATTCTTGAATATTAGTAGTTGAACAGCTGCTGGAAGAAGTTACAAAACTTTTGCTTCAAACGGTGAAGTATAGGATTCATTAGTTGTTGAAAAAGCTTCCATGTTTTCACTTTCTTTGTGCACATCTTCTATGAATAAGGTGGATCATTCTTTAAGAAATCGGAATTTCAAAAGTCAAACATGTGTAATTACCAAATATCCTTTCAAAAATACTTGAAATTAGTTGTTAAATTAGGTTCCAGAATACTGAAGCAACAAACAAAATTATTCAAGCTCATTCTAAAGAAGAAAAAAAGTAGTGAAAAGATAAGTGTAAGATGTGTAAATTATTTAAAAATCAAACTAATCAAGCCAAATTTTAAAAGTGCAATGTGAAAATTCAAAAATAAAATAAATTTTATTTAAGACCATCACAATTAAAAATATTTTTGGCCCAAAAAGTTAATTTAAATTGGAAAACCAATTTTAAATAAATTTAAAAAGAAAAAGAAAAATTTTACCTCGCCGGTTCGATGGTTTGAACCCGTGTGAACCGCGGTTAGGTCTGTGGTCAGGTGCAGACTGGTCCGCGGGAAGGTGGTATGCGGGACGCGTGTAGGTGCGGGATGGATGGTGGAGATGCGGGTTTGGGGGAGACGCGGGTCGGGGAAGGCTAGGGACGCGAAATGGTCGGGACGCCAATACAAGGTTGGGGACGCGGGACAGGGCAGCTCCAGGGCTGGTGGATCCGCAGGACGGGGAGCTGGAGGCGTGGGACGAGGATGCTCTGAGGCGGGTGGATCCACGGGACGGGGAACTGTGACAAGGCTGATCTGGGGGCGAGTGGTCCAAGCACGTGGGGCGCTAGCACCGGATGAAAAGCCTGTGTCCGGTGCATGGAATGTACGCGTCCGGTGTCTAGGACACGTTCCACATGACTGTCCAAAACCAAAATCACTCGGTTACCGGACCATACCGTGTGTCCGGTGTTGTGGTCCGGTGTCTGGGACCTCCGGTACACAATTTTTTTTATTTTTTTTTAGAACTTTGGTTTCTTCTCCAAAAATAATTTTTATAAAATTTAAAAAATTCGTAAAAGATAGATTAATGAATAACAAAGTTTAGAAAATTAAAAACCAAACTAAAACCCAAAATTAAAAATCAAAAGAAAATAAAGACTCAAAATATGGGTTGCCTCCCATAAAGCGCTTGTTTAAAGTCAATTAGCTTGACTCCTTGGGGTTTTTAGACGGAGGAATGGTATTCTAAAGACTTGAGGTTGCCCTTAGGATGTGAATAAATGCTTCAATGGTCGTATTCTTCATCATGCAAATGGAATGGGTACTTGATTGCAACTTCTCTTTCCTCTGAAGGAATGTATCTTGTAACTTTAGCTCGAATACCGGGTGGTGTTTCGTAGTAGCAGATGTTTCTATCTATCTTAGGAAAATATAACCTTTTAAGAGGATAATCCATGATAGCTCCAGCAGTAGCAAAAAATTGTCTTCCAAGAATGAAATGTGTTGAGCAATCTTGCATATTAGCCACTTCAAAGTCCGTCAGAACAATGCAATCACCAATTCTCAACGGGCAATTGAATATTTCAAACAATGAACGTGTAAAAGCACCATTAGCAAGGGATATTCTCATGGTTGAAGGACAAAAATTGGTTATTCTCATCTTTCTCACAAGAGATTCCGACAAAACGTTGACTCTGGCTCCCGAATCACATAGAGCGGTCTCAAAGGTATAATCACGGATTGAGCAAGGGATAGTGAAAGAACCTGGATCAAGAGTCTTAGGAAGGATTCTTAGGAACCTATAAGGATTCCTAGCTTGGTCGGACAACTCTTTAATCATGAAATCTTCTTCCATGCTTTGTTTGAAGCATTGTTGTAGCGATGACTTTGTTCTCCAACCGTCTTCAAAGGAAAGGGTGGGAGGGAGCCGTCTAACTAGAGAATTGAATACCTCCAGCATCTCATCACTTATCCAATGTGGTCTCTTGTTGGGTCGTTTGGTGATACAAATTTCTTCGCACGGTCTTGTCGACATTCTTGCCGTAAATCTTCGATTCTTTGGTTTGGCCATTAGGGTAGGTCTTGGAGCGTCTTTCTTCTCATGATCAGAGATGGAGAGGTCTTCTTCAAGTGTTGTTCAAGTGCAGCAATGGACCAAAGGTGTTGTCTCTTTCTCAACCGTTTCCGATTGATCATTAGCGTGAAGTTTTTCTTCAATTAGTGTCAAACGTTCATTGATCTTCTCCACACGGTTTGAGATGTTATTAGACCCATTCCCTAAGGATTTTGTAGTGTCAATGAACTTCTTATGATGGTGTTCAAGCTCACAATAAACGGTGTTAATGGTTTGCACCGTAAGTTGATTATCAGATTCTTATTCTTCCATGGTTGAGTCGGTCTTATCTTGAACAATTCCAACTTCTGTCGCGTCTTGAGCATCTTGGTGGGCCTTGATTGCAACTGAGTTTAGGCTGGAATTAAGCTCATCAACACTCTCCTTAGTGGTTTTAATCTTCCACTCCAAATCATCGTACGAATCGTCGATCTTATACTTGATATTGATGATATCGGTCTTGTCTTCTTGAATGTCTCGGGTATGGATGTTTTGAACTTCTTCAAGTCGAGTGAAACGAGCCTCAATAGCTTCAAATTGATTAACGACGATTTATAATCTCTCCCCAAGAGACGAACTCATGGACTTAATCTTTGCTTCAATTCCATGAAAGGCGTTTTTAGTGTCTTCCATGAAACGTTGCATCAAAGCTTCAATCCGGTCTCTTTGTGGGGTTGTATTGGAATGGTCAAGGGGTTGTGGAGGCTGATTCGGTTGCACACAATGATGGTGGTCATGTCCTTGTGTCTCCTAAGATGGTTGTAGTTGATACAAGTTGTGCTTGTACCAATTGTTGTAAGGAAACGACGTTTGATGGATTCATGAGGCATAGGGATATAATCCCCATTAGATTATCTTCGTGAACTCGCCATTCTCCTAGGGTTTTATTTGTGATCTTCCATTGATAAAATCCTGAGACACTCTTAAATAAGAAAACACAAAAAGGAAAATTAGCAAAAACAAAAAAAAAGAAAAAGGAAAAATAGAAACTTAAACTTATTCTTTCTCAAAAATATGTAAGTAAGCGAATTAGTCCCCGGCAACAGCGCCAAAAACTTGATGCGGTCTAAATTAGATGCAAAAGAGATTTAAAATTTATAAACCCTAATCTGCAAGTGCATAGTTGACAAGTGTAGTACATAGGGGTCGATCCACAAGAAACTATGTAGTTACGCTACAAATCTATATGCTAGAGAATAAACTAAGAGAAAATATATTTGGTTTTGGGGTTTATGATGAACGAAACATAAGCAATAAAATAAAGAGATACAGAAATAAAAATGCGCAAGATAAAAGATATGACACCCTGAATTCAGGGCATATATGGTATATGCGGTATATGCGGAGAGGCTTAAAAAAATTGATTTGACTACCTATATCACCAAAGTGCACTTATCTTTTTGGTCACATGTCTTGAGAGAACTCCAGAGTTAAGCATGCTTAAGCTGGAGTACTCTGGAGTAGTTTCAGGATGAGTGACCTAGTGGGAAGTGATTTTCAATATCGTGTGAGTGAGATCAAAACACGAAGCGAGATCGTGTAGTGATTTGGAGGGTTAGTAAACAAGACTTCCGAGCCTTCTGGACTAACGTGCACCGACCGTCGGACATGATGGGCTCACGGGCCTGAAAGTGGACAGGGAGCCCATGGGAGGGGCGGTCGGGGCGTTACAAGTGGTATCAGAGCGAACCCTGACATCTGTGACCAGTCAGATTGTCGGGGTATTGATCTTGGTATGCGCAACGAGGACGTTGCGGTCTGTCAGTGGGGGTGACTATGGCACCCCGGATTCAAGGTCTTGAGAGAACTCCAGAGTTAAGCGTGCTTAAGCTGGAGTTGTTTCAGGATGCGTGACCTACTAGGAAGTAATTTTCAGTATCGTGTGAGTGATGTCAAAACACGAGGGGAGATCGCGTGGTGATTTGCAGGGTTAGTAACAAAAGAAATCAAAAGAACTTATGCAACATAAACTACATCGCTTTTTAAAGAGATGAAACTAATGTTCTAGAACTCAAATCACTACGTTAAATTATTTCCACTTTCGTGGCTCCGAAACCTATAACCTCTACCCTAATAGACTCAAATTTTGATGGTTATTACAAGGTGAAATCATGCAGTAAGATTGAGATTCGATTGTTCATTAAACTCCTTAACTAACCTTTTAAATTGTTAAGATGTCTAACCTATCAAATACTCACTACAAGAAAACATGCCATTTGTGACTTCTAAAAGAGTCACAAATTAGTCACAAATGGCTCATTTGCGACTAAAAATCAGAGTAACAATAGTTGAGTCGCTAATTTTTGGAGTCGCAAATTTGCGACTATTCTGTGACTGTTCGTTTTAGTCGCAAGTAAGCGACTAATTTGCGACTCCACAAAACAATCTTTAATTTGTGACTATTTAGAGACTAATATGGGCAGTGACAAATTCACAACTACTTAGCGACTGTTTTATCACTCTTTAGAGATTAAAGTTAGTCACAAATTAGTCTCTATGGTGTCACAAATTAGCCACCAAAAGTCATTAATTTGGTCAGTTATTTCAAACTGATTTACCACCAAAACTGATTTATATTTGTGTTTGTTTTGAGAAACCAAAATAGAAAGAACAAATTAAAATTAAAACCAAACATACGATACAAAAAAAACTATTTAACATACATACGATTCAAGCATTCGAGTTACTTGATTATAAAGCATCCAACACAAATAGACCTTCTTGAAATCTAGTATCGTGAAAAGGAATTTTACTTGTTTCTCTGGAAGACAAACTCTTGAGTTTTTATGAAGGACGAACATGAATTCTGAGCTTCAGTCTCACATTCTATTAGTTGATTAAGAGTCCATGAGAGTATCACTTCTTCAAGTAATTCGTCAGCTCTCTGCAACAAATGATATAAAACGAGATATAATCATATATATAATATTTTCTTTGGTATGCTGTAAGTATTTGATTAACATTAATGATAACTTACCAAGATAACATATGGTGTGAGAAAATGCATGCCTTTACTTAAGCACCAATGCATTTTTCTAGAGATTATAAGCTTATCTAAATTATGAACACTGTGTCCTTCTCTAAACATAATATAACCTAAACTTGCGTTTGCTGACCTCTCCAATGATTATTTAACCAACTAGAAGTTGGTATTCTTAAACCATAATGGAGAAAAATAGAAGTGAGGTAAGAAAAATACCTTCTGTATTTCTCCATTAACCATGAAATCTCCATCAGTTGGAACTATTTTACAAACACTAGGACCAGCTCGAAAAGCCTACCCATATGTACCTTCACCAATCTTGACAATGCTTTCTGGTTCACTGAAATGAATTATAATAAGATCAAGTAAAACTCATTGGGATAACAATAGTTCATCACATCAGTGCAAAGAGCCAACCAAAAATGCAGAACATTTTTTAAATAGCACACCAAAGCAGCAGTAGGTCCATGCCAGAATTTAGAGAACACTTCAAGGAAAATGTTTATTCACAGAACTATAAACTCAGATCAAAATCACATAAGCCACTAAACAAGATAGACTTAATTAAGCCTACCTTTGGAATAGGAGGCTTTTTCCTCCTCTGTGGCTTCTTTTGAGGCAGATTGTTTACGTAAGCGCCTCCTCTCCCTCCCTCTATCACAAACACCAAAGGTAAGATATGAGCCATTTCGTTCTTCCAAGCCTTAAAAAGTTTGTAACACTTCTTTGGCATTTCAACAAACAAGTTGTGTGCAGTAATTTTATACTTAAGAATCGAATTGGAGACACGAAAAACAAGACCCACAGAAAAATTGAAGAATGAGATTTCTTGTAACAACAACCAAAAATTCCAGAATCATAAGAAACATAAGAAATTAGGGTTGTAATCAGAATGTAATCACCCGGTGGAAAGGGAACGAGTCCAGCTATCTCTCTTCTGTCCATTAATCAAACTAGCACGAGCTTCTTTCACCGAGCAACCTCTATTTCTCAATGACACATTCCAAACAAAAGAATCTCAGATACAGAATCAAATTAACCACTAACACATACACATTTCAAAAACACACAAGGGAAGGATTTACAAATCTGTAGCTTCGAAAAGCTTCTCAGGTTTCTTTCTTCTCTGATATACAGCTTCAATTTTCGGTATGTCACCGAATTTATCTCCACCTGCTTCCTCGAATGGAATAATCCTGATGGTTTAGTGGATTAGGGTTTAGGAGAGTTGAATATTGAAAGAGATTTGAGCGATTGAGACAAAGAGAGATGAAGAATGATGCGTTTTGGAAGAGAAAAAGCAAAAGGTTGAAAATTAGGGTTTCTGAGATGAAGAATCGAACGGTTTTTTCGATTCGCAAGCTGAGAACCAACAGAATCTAGAATGAGAGATTACAGAGAGATGTAATCGACGATATGTGGAAGAAACGAAAGAGATTTAGAAAATAAGGGTTAAGTTTCTAAAACAGCACAAGATTTAGGAAATGTCAAGTTTCTAAAACAACACAAAGATCAAAACACTTAGCCGCAAAAACCAAAAAAATTTTAGGCTCCAAAATTTTTAGTTTCCCGCTTAATCAATTTTAGATAGTTTGGTTACAGCGTCGTAGAGTAGTGGCTACGGAGTCACTAATTTGTGACTACTTTGTGACACAATATAGTAGTGGCAAATGTATATCCTAAACCCTAAACATTTTGACCAAAAACAATGACCCATTATACTTTCCAACCAACTTCATAAGTATTTCTATAATGTTTGTTTGATTCTAAAACTTAAAATACTAGTAACCAAGAAAATATAAATTAATCTTCAAAAATATGAAGTGTAAGAGATAAGTGATATAGCTTTTAAGTTCTTAAGAAGACATTTGTAATGCTTTGTTTTTTGGAAAATCTATTTGGATATTTTTCCACTTCTATTATGCTTTTCTTATTACTTTATAGTTATTAATAAGTAAATACGAATATAACTCATATAAACTTAGATTAGGGTATATAATTATCCAAAAACATAAAGGAAGTGGGCAGTTAGTGGCAAAGTAGTGGCTATTTTGTGACTTTTTTGTGATTGGGTTACCTTTAACCCTAAATAGTGGTGAATTAGTGGCAAAGTAGTGGCTATTTTGCGACTCGTGAGTAACGAGTCACTAATTTGCGACTACTTTGTGATGTAGTACAGTAGTGACAAATGTATACCCTAAACTCTTTTGGTTTGACCAAAAATAATGATCCATTACTCTTTCCAACCCACTTCCCAAGTATTTCTATAATGTTTGTTTGATTCTAAAACTTAAAATCCTAGTAACCAAAAAAATTTAGATTAATCTTGAAAATATGAAAATTAAGAGATAAGTGATATAAGTTTTATGTTTGTAAGAAGACATTTGTAATGCTTTGTTTTTTGGAAAATATATTTTGAATTTTTTTTCACTTCTACTGTGTATAGACATTTGTAAGATGTATATACAAAACTATATTCACTAGATTAACATTATGGTGTTTAATTTGCCAAAAACATAAATGTAGTGGGGAATGAGTCGCAAAGCAGTTGCTATTTTGCGACTCATTTGTGACTCCAGTACACGAAACACTGAAAAGTTGCAAAATAGTGGCTAATTAGCAACTTTGTTGGTAGAGTCGCTAATTTGTGACTCCACGTTGTGTCGCTAACGAGTCTCAAATTTATGACTTTGCGCGCTGTCACAACTGAGTCTCAAATTTGTGACTGCACTGCGACTCGAGTGAAACATTCGACAAACTGTCTCAAATCAGTCGCAAATTTGTGACTGATTAACGACTACTGGAATCAGTCACAAATTTGCGACTAATTTGAGACTACGTGAAAAAGAGTCCTAAATCAATCACAAAATAGTCTCAATTGAGTCGCAAATATTAGTGACTAACTTGTGACTCAGAAATTGGAGTCACTAATGACTTGTTTTCTTGTAGTGACTAGATTCGACGATATAAAAGCTTTTGGAGAATATATCAACCTTAAATCAATCATTAGGTAGTTAAGCTAGATCAAGCTTTATGCACGCGTATAGATAGAGAATCAATCTAGAAACAAACTCAATAAAGATGTAAAATATGCAACAAAGGAACTTTTAGAACAACTTTTTATCAAACATACAACTACTCTACATGTTATGAAAAATGGAGCAACTAGAGTAAATGATAAAACAATAGATTTGTGAAAGATAAATGCTCGGCATAGATTGATCTCTTAGAAAAAGGTAGAGAAGAACATCATAGCCTTCATCGCTCTTTAACAAAACATATTTAATGAAGAACAAAAGAGAATTGACAATAATGTTTATTATTGATTTGTGTGGTGCCTAAGGCTTTTATTATTCTCTCAAGAGGCTAAAAGTAAGTATATATATATATGTGCTTAAAGAGGTTCTAGGTCGACATATCTTCTAGGATTTCACTTTGGGCGTAAACGTCTTTTTGTCGAAAACTGCCTAAATGAGGCCACAACACCGGACGGTGGCACTGGACCAACCCACGTGTTCGGGGTTTGTGGCAATTTTTTTTTTGTGCTTGTCTAGGGTCACATGCACCGGTCCACGAGTTTGATCGGTGCCTTGACCCGTTTTGCACTTGATTCATCTTCGACGTAGAATGACATATCTTTAGTAGATCTTGAATATCTTCCATACTGCAACTCCATTTAATATAAATCCAAATCCATTGGAAAGCTGACTCAAAGGGCTATGTTCTTTTAAAATTTCATCGCTGTCCAAGTTGATCTGGTCTTCTGTCCGAGGTGATCTTTCAGACGTATACCTTCTATCCAACTTGAGAAATTGTGAAATATTGAACTTTGAGAACTTGGACTGACTCCTTTGACCTTGATAAGTTGTTGTGGGATGAAGAATACTCATTTAGCTCATTTTTATGTATTTTTTATGATTTGACCTATATGACTCTTAAAAACTAAATATACAAGAAAACTACCTCGTTTGATAAAAAAACTTATTAAATAGTATAGAAATAGATAGAAATAGAAAGTACAAGTGGTAAAATATGTATATCACTATCCATCGCGTCTCGTCTCCGTCGTTGATTTTTCCAACGCTTCATTTCTAGGTTAGATTTCTCAAATCTTCGAATTTTGTTTTCCTCCTCTTTGCTTTATTTTGTGTGAAATTCTGTAAGGTATTGATTGTTTAGATTAAATCCGTTAAATTTCTCTCTGTGTTTATTGAAGTTTCTCGAATTTTTGGAATTGTTTGAGGAAATCAATTATGGAAATGGTTTCTTGATTTGTTTCAAGAATCAATTCTGGAAATCGTTTGAGAATTGAACTATAGAATCGTTTGATGATTTGCTAGTTTTGGCTTATGGTTTTACAGAGACTGTAAACCAGAATTGATGATGATTCTTTTGAAGAAGCTTTTAGGTTTCTTTCTCTTTTGTTTCGAATTATTTCATTTATTTTGGTTTTCTCTTTTGTTTTCCTCCTATTTGCTTTAATCTCGACTTATGAGATTGATTTTGTGTGAAATGTTGTATGGTATTGATTGTTAAGATCCGTTTGATTTCTCTCTGTGTTTGTTGAAATTTATGGAAATCGGTTTGAGAAAATCATTTCTGGAAATTGTTGCTGAATTTGTTTCCAAAATCAATTCTGCAAATCGTTTTCATTTCTCTCTGTGTTTATTGATGATTTGGTAGTTTTGGTTTAGGGTTTTCCAAATATTGTACTAGAATTGATGATAATTCTCTCAAAGAAGCTCTTATAGGTTTCTTTCTCTTTTGTGTAGAAATGTTTCAATTCACTGTAGTTATGTGTAGATTTGTGAAGATCTATTGATTATGGAGATGCAGATTAGGCTGCATCTCAACACCGTTTTGTGAATTTTTATCGATTTGAGAAGAGGTGGTGTTTTAATTGATGTTGTTGTATCTTGTTCACTGAGAGTAATTTTTGACTGTTAGGAGCTGAAATTTTTGCTCTATTGATGTGGTTTTTCTCTGTTTTTAAAATGATGAACTGGTGGAGTTTTAGTGTTTTGAAATCTAGGTTTAGAAGAACAAAATAATGGAGGTTTAGTGAATGAATGTGTGAAATCTGGGTTTAGAAGGAGTTTATGTAGTAGTTTAACATCTGTTTAAATTGATGTTGTTGTATCTTGTTCATTGAGAGTAATTTTTGGCTGTTGGTAGATGAAATTTTAGGTGTTTTTCTTTGTTTTTAAAATGATGAATTGATGGATTTTTAGTGTTGTGAAATATGGGTTTAGAAGAACAAATTAATGGAGTTTTAGTGAATGAATGTGTGAAATCTAGGTTGCGAAGGAGTTTATGTAGTATTTTGTTTTATCTTCCGTATTTAGGAACCATTTATGTGTTGTCAGGAAGACCTTCCTAAATTTGTAATTCCTTCCTAATTGTTTTATCTCTTTGTTCTTTCAAGTGCAAAATATGGATGATGATTCATTCCCTATGAAGATTTTGTTGCCTGAGCCGAAGTTTGGCCTTCCACCTGTGCACAAATCCACTGTCATAAATTAATTCACACCATTTGATTCGATATGTGTTGTGGAAAATATACTCTCGCCTATGGATTTTTTGCAAGTGAGGTGAAGTGTCTTGGGTCCTGTGATAAAGATGGGGCTGAGGGAAGATGGATTGGCCTTCTCTGCAAAGATGGTGCAGTGCATTCTAACCCAAAATCTCAAGACACTGAAGGAGAATGAGCTGTGGTTTCACTTTGCAGGGCAGCGTATGAGATTTTGTATAGGAGAATATCTTCTGGTGACAGGCCTAAAGTGCATCAGAGATTAACTAGAGTATGATAATACAGAGAATCAACATTATCAGTGGGAAAATTTGAACGGAGGACACTTATTGAGTGATTTAGAGAAGCAATTGCGTAGTACGGATAAAGATTCACAGGATGAGAGTTGCTCTTTGGCAATGTTCTATCTCATTGAGAGCATTGTGCTGCCAAGATACAAGGCTTATAACGACAAGCGAGCGCAAGATATAGAGGTTTTGAAGAATTACCCCTAGAATAGAGATGGATACAAGCTGTTATTGAAGTTTGTTAAGCACAACCTGGTAGATAATGGGATCAACAAAAAGTACATATCCACGGATTCCCATGGGTATTGAATCTATGAATTTTGGTGTCTATACCTCTGCTGCAATCAACTTTCAGCCAGGGGGATGTGAACGGGTCGCAAAACAGCTTTATTTGTGATAGATTCGTCCAGACCTAGAAGGCAATACTTACTCAGGTTGTAAACCTGAGAGGGTAAGGCCATTCTACTCTGTCCTTAGAATATTTTCCATATGTTATTGAATATTCAGGAAGGTCTTCCTAAACTCGAAGGAATCCTTCCTAAAAACATATTTAGGAAGTAAATATGATTTTTCAAGAATGATTCCTTCGTACTGAGGAAGGAATTCCTAAATTATCAACATAAACTAAAGATTTTGATTATGTTTCATTTTGCAGGCGAAAGTAACATGTATTCTACAGCCGCTTGACGAAGACGACAAAGATTTAGTATCATTAAAGGATGTGGAAGATGCAGAAGTCGATGAGATGGTGAAGTTAGTAGAACAAGGTTACCGAATCAATAAATCTGACTGGGATCAGAAATCAATAGACATTTATGATGTGATGGAATCAATCGCACGACAACCATATTCGTGTTTCGCAAGCCTACTAGCACGTCGGACAAGTCTAAGCTTGACGAACTTTACAAGCTGGTGCAAGACGGGATGAAGACGATGCCTGAAGGGATGGAAGAGATGAGGGTTGGAGTGAAGATGATGTGTGAACGTCTATCAAAGATAGAAGAACACCTCAACATAATTGAGGTATGAAAACTTGTTTTATTATATTTTTTTATTAGTCATGTTATTAAATTTGTGAAGTCTCACTAAAAATCTCATAATGCTATTGTTGCAAAGACCTCATAAGGTTCATATCTCATCCCCTAACCGTGCACCAACCCAACAAACAAATCAAGATAATGAGGTAAAATATTTGTTTGTATTTAACATATATTTATTAGCACCCTAAAATGTTAAATAAAGACATTTACTCTTTATTTTATTGTTCTTGAAGCTTGGTAACAATGCATGCGGTGATTTACAGTCTCCTTCACGTGGTCAACCAAGAGAAAGAAATTCACAAGACAATGTAAGAAATCTTGTTAAGTATTGTTCTTATAAACATGTGTTTTTATTTGTTAAGATAACATTTTGCTTTTATGTTTCAGGTAACTAGTGATGTAGATGATGTACCATCTTACTTGAAGTATGCATCTGCTGTAGAAATTGCATCGATAGAGCATGAATACCGTTGGGCATGGTATCCAGGAAAGGTGTTGACTCCATCTAGGTTTAAAGGCATCATCAAGTTCCTGGTTGAGTACGAATCGCGTTTCGTTGACAAAGAGAAGACTCAGCAAATGACAGCGCTTTTCCATGTGCATCAGGTCCGTCCTCCACCACCTTCTTTGGCTGTTGAAGGAGACAGTCCTCGGAGATTGATGTAAGAAGTTAAAGTATTTGATCATGGAGGATGGCGGAGAGAGACTGTGAGAGGAGTGAAAACAAATGGGATGCTCTACGTTTTGATGAACAATTCCCAGCAACAACGCGAAGTTAAAGAAGATAGATTACGAATTAACCAAGATTGGGTGGATGGTACTTGGAAACCGCTAGAAGAGGTAAAAAAATATTTTTGTTATGTTGTTTTTGTTTTGATTTTATCTAACGTTTACGTACAAACTGTAGTTGTAACATCCCGAAACTAAAATGTGGATTTTGGGGATGGGTGTCGATCGACACCAGGTTCTAGGATGCGGTTCAGTTTAAGTTAAATCGTCCGATTTATTGTGTGTCGGTTTGGGAGAAGCCCTAGATCGTGTTTTACAAACTCAGTGAAAGAAAGTGTTAGAGAGAGAGAAAGAGTTCTTGAGTGAATCGAGCAGATTAAGGGTTTTCAGAGATCGTAGAAGGTTCGTTAGCGAAGGAGGAGCATTTTCTCGAGGGTTGTTGCGGGTCTCGGTGATTTCCAGCGAAGGAAATCGTCGTCGTGGTATGATTTTATAGCCCTTCATTCCTCAAATCCATAAATCGAGGTGAGTGCGCGACCGTAGGTTGGTATAGGCCAGAAATCGAGTAATCGATTGATTTAAGTGTTTTGCGTGATGAAATCGTATGTGATTGGTGTTATTGTGATGAAATCGTGTGGATATATATTTATCGTGTTGAACTCGTTGATGAATTGCGGTTTCCATTGTTGTGATCGTGTTAATGATCTGTTTGTTTGAAACTGCTAATAGAGTGTCGATCGACACCCTTGTTTCTGAAGCGTCGGTCGACACCCTTGTTGCTGAGGCGTCGATCAACACCATGAAATGTGTCAATCGACACCTGTATTGATGAAACGTCGGTCGACACCGTACAATGTGTCAATCGACACGATTTTTTTTTTATGCGTTTAACATTTTTAAATTGATTATTGCTGGATTTTTTTGTATATGCGTACTTAGCCTGCTGACGGGAGGACCGTCTCACTAAGTATTTATTAAATACTTACACAACTCTTACTTCCATGTCTTGCAGGTAAAAGAAATGTGTGATCGCGGAATCAAGGCCGGTGAAGAAGATGATAGAATTTTTATTAGTTGTCTACTTTCTAGTGAACCTGGTGTTTAGATTGCTAGAGTTTATTATGGAATTGATTACTTGAATTTAAATTGTTTCTTTTGATATTTGGTTATTGGATCAATTATTCATTGGTTTATTATTTGAGAATTTCCGTAGTAGAATTGGTAGTAAAAAAAAAAGTGTTTCATTGGTTGTTACAGTAGACAAGGATCAATTATTCATTGGTTGTTTCAGTAGACAATGATCATACAAGCTCTCCTCTCAATCAAACCAATCAAGACAAGACAAACGAAGAGGTCTTGTGGTGCATTTTTTCTTTTAAAATTTTTTTTCTTCCTGAATAGCTAAAAGTTTGTTTCTTGCAGCTCCCTATGGATTCCATGGATCATACTAGTTCTACACTCAATCAAAATGATGAGGTATTATTTTAATTACCATCTTTACCTCTCACATATTCTTAATTTATTATATTTTGTTCATGTTGCAGGTAAATGAAAATATTCCTACTAAGATCACGTCCCCTAGCCATCCTCAACCCAATGAAGAAGAGCAAGACAACCAGGTATGAGTATTATTTGATTCTTTAATACTAATTTTATTGATCTAGGAAGAAATTCTAAGTAATTAGGAAGGCTTTACTAAATCCCCTACAAACAAGGCTTAGTGAATAACTTTGTCTATTGCAGTAACCTAGCAACCTTCCCCAAGACAATCAAGACAAAGCAAATGATAAGGTAAGATGGTTTTGCTCTTTTACATTGTTTTAAAATGGCATCTTTTACCTCTCACATTTCTTAATTTATTTTGCTAAATTTGGAGGTGGATAAAGATATTCCGCGATATCACGTCCCCTAACCATCCTCAATCCAGTTAAGACAAGTAAAACGACAAGGTATGATATTAACTGAAATATTTCCTATTAATTTTGATTTAGGAAGTAGGTATATGTAATTAGGAAGCCTTTCCTAAATCGACTATAAACAAGGATATTTTATAATTTTTCATTTTTTTGATTAAAGGAGAAGGGTAAGCCTGGGTATGCCTCATCAGATGCACCTTCTTTCAGCCTATTCTTTACGCCTCCAGAGGTTAGTTATAAAGAAAATAAGATTTTGGTATTCATTGATTGTCATAAAATAGATCACAATAATTTTTCCTTTTGACTTTGACAATGATTTTTGGTGTGATGAAAATAAAGGGGACATGATATCATACAAGCCCAAGTGTTGTGGAAGATGTTGAAAAGAATAGTGACAAGAATCCTCCAAGCTCAACTGTTGCGAAAGATGTCGATAAGAATGACAAGAAGCGACACAAGGATGGTAACAATGTGATGCTGTAAAGAAAAGGAGATTTAGTCAGTGTCCTAAACAATCACCTCTGCCTCCAAATGAACACCGCTCCCCAAGAATGAAACAACAAGCTGCTTAAAAAGAAGACTGTATAGCGAAAGATAAAGAGAAGCAGTTTCTAAGGTGGAGCACTCGGGATGTAGTACCATCTAAGCCAGTCAAAACTCCATGCAGAGCTCCAAGAAATCCAGCTACAGTTGTAACGCCTCAACAACACCCGACATACCACTCGTTCCTATCGACAAAATTCTGTAAGCGTGAAAAACTAGAAGAATGGAAGACCTCAGAAAAACCAAAGTTAGTGTACAACAAGAATCGTTCTATTAGTTTCCATTTGGAGTAAGTGATTTGTTACTAAGTTGTTTTTTATTATTTGTAGCATAATAAAGATTGCTGGCACTGAAGTAGAACTTGCTTTCTTTATCACTCTAGAGGACCCAACATAACTGATCTGACCGGAAGTAAGTAATTCTTGATCATTTTAGAGTCCTTCATAAAAAAACTTATTACGTTTCATTTATAGGACTTATATTCTTGTTTTTGTGTGTTGCTGTGTAAATGTAGCCATGGACACAATGTTACTAATGTTGAGTTTTCGAAGAGAGAAAGACGCTTTGTACTTTCACAACAACCGGCTGCCAAAGGCAATGTTCTAAAAACACAGTGTTCCTCAAGTACTTGGCAGCCCAATACTTGAGATTCAAGAAGGAGGAAGTTCGTGAACGTTTTATCTTTGATGATGAAACCATTGGAACTGGCAGAGGTGACAGAGCTCGCACATGCTTTCTTAAAAAAAATGGATTGAAGAAGTGGATGTGATCTATGGTGCTGTGTTGATACGCAAATTTATGCACTGGTTTGGTATGGCCATCAACATTATGAAGCGCCCGATCACAGTATTGGAATGCAAGAATCCGAATGAGAAGATTGATTTCATTTCATGTCGTGTGCAACCCTTTGTAGGTATAATTTCTAGTTTACAATCACATTTTTCACTTCTATCACTACAAGAAAACAGTCCATAAGTGACTGCGGTTTGTGACTGCAAAATCAGTCATTAATAATTGCGACTAACTTGTGTCCACTTTGTGACTGATTTGTGACTTCAGAATATTAGAGGCAAATTAGTCGCAAATTTGCGACAGATTTATATGGTCGTAAAGATGTCGCAAATTAGTGACTGATTTGCGACACCTACGCGAAGGTTTCTGTCTAGTTACATATCAGTCACTAATTAGCGACTCTAGTGATGACAAATACAGTCGTCACAAATTTGTGTCTCGTTTGTTACAAACAAAGGAGTCACAAATTGGCGACGTCGAGGAAAGAGTCACCAATTTATTCTTCATAGCTATCCGTTGTGAAAGTGAATCCGCGAAATCGAATTCAAGGAAAGTTCGTAGAAAAAGAAATGGTCATTTTGCAACACACGGTGGACAGTAGGCATGGACAAAATATTCGTTAGATTTGCTTCGATATGTGATTCGTTTTGATCCGATCCGAAAAATTTGGATATCCGTAAGTTTACAAAGCAAAGCTAATACTAAAATATAATGTCTGGTAAAAACAATGCAAATCACAAATACTAAAATTTTTAGAACAAATATCCGATACGCTCTATATATGTGTGTATATATGTATGTATATATAATTATATATCTAAATTGCATAATAATTATGTTTGTATGTAAATTTAATTTTATGAATTTATATCCATCAAATTAATTAATTCAATATTAAATATAAACAAATTAATAAGTAGATATCATTTTTAATGAAACAATTGTCATATAAGCAATGTCTGTGAAACCCACGTAGATATAAGCAAGTTTATGTGATTTCTAACGATGAAATTACAATGGCACAATGGGATACTACAACACACACTATATCACAAGTCTCGGGTTCGAATCAAGGGAACAACACCCTATTTTCTTTTTACAACAAAAGCATATATAAATACATATCAGTATGAACTATGACAAACAAAATTACTATATCATAGTGGTTAAAAACTCTATAAATAGACTTCTATTTCTTAAAATGTTTTTTTTTATTTTGTGACTGATTTGTGACACTATAGGGTTTAGGGTTTTGATTTTCGGTACCTATCAAAACGTCACAAATTCGTCACAATTTAACTACTACTTTACCACATATTTGTGACGGATATTTGCTTTGTGACTGATTTGGGACTCATTTGCCACTCTCACCAACATTTTTACACATAGGAAAAAACAAAAATCTATGGTTTTAAGAGTCATAATGGATATTAAAATATAACAAAACTCAATGGCATATTATAAATATGCCTTACTAGATAATTTACCAAATTCAAAAAACAATTCCAAAACAACAACATTCTCCATTCTAAACACTTATAAACACTTATATTTTTCATCACATTTTGGTATATTTCATAAAATATCAAATAATGCTTTGGAAGGACTATTTTAGTGAATATATGCATTCATATAGGTTATGGGGTTTAGATAAAGCCTAGAGGATCAATGTTTGGGGCCAAATTTGTATGGTTTAAGGTTTTGATTTGTGACTACATTGTATTCGTCGCAAAGTAGACACAAATTTGTGACGGATTAGAGACTAATATGTGACGAATATCTGGGCATGTTAAACAAAATATTTGGGTTTTTTACCGGGAATGTTTCCCTCTAATTGAAAAATTGGTGCATAATTGGGCTTTTTCACCGGGAAATTTTCCCCCTCTACTCTAAAATTTTGGCCCAAAGTAAAAACACAAACACTTATTGTTTGATAAACACTTAGCCGAAACCTAATCTTTTTCTTTCTACTCTCTCTCGTTTTCATGATATTTTGAGAGAAAACAAGAGATTTCATCACCTCTTCTCCAAATCTCTCAATTTCTTTTCTGTTTTCTCCAAATCTCTCGATTTCGTTTGGTTATAACCTGTTAACGAATCGATAAAATATCTCTCTCTCACTCACAACCCAGAAACCAAAATCTCTTCATCTTCTTCTGTTCTGATTTAGGGGTTTTGTTCATCTTCTCCGATTGCGATTCGGTGATTCTCTCTCCCTGTCACCAAATCTCTTTCTATTCTCCGATTCAAACCCCTAATTTGCTTCATCTTCTCTGTTTCCCAATCCTAAATCTATCTCTAACCTATGGCTGGTTCCAAAAAACTTGTTACGAGAGGAGGATCTACTCGAGCAAAAGAAGGAGCAAGCGGTCGTGGTGGTGGTGGCAGATCCAACACCAATCCTCCTGATTGTGGTGGCAGATCCAACACCAATCCTCCTGCTAGTGGTGGCCGATCCAACACCAATCCTCCTGCTAGTGGTGGAGTCGGTGTTAGTACACAAAAATGGCGAAAGGTTATTGCCGCGGACGATCGTGGCAAAGCTCATGCAGCAAACCCTTCAAGCTCAGGTCCAACCGATACTCCGCTTAACACACCAACCGGACCACAAAAACCAAACCACCGTGCTTCTTCGTCTCATGACTCCAATCTACAGGGTCAACAAGTTTCACCTACTTCTCAGGGGACACATACCTCAAGTGTCTCACGGACCAACTCTCAAGCACATTTGCTTCCACTTCAGTATCCACAAGCATCCAACCGCCGTACCAACTCTGAAGCTCCTTCCAGCAGCCGACCCAACCGACCCAACCGACCCAACCTGAACCTAAATCTTCAATCACCAAGGTTTCAGGTTCCGAATTTGGTTCTGGAAGAGGAATACGATTCTGAAGATGCTGACCAGGAAGATGATGACAAAGAAGATGATGACCAAGAAGACCCGTCAAATAGCTGGAATATTTCGTTGTAAGTTTGACGGTCCTTTCTACAGCTGGACTGTCACGCCTATAGACAAACAAGAGAGATATTTTAGAACATTTGCGGTAAGTTTTTATAATTTACATTCTCACTTCTTGATTTGTATATCTAACCAAGTCTTCTTCTGTGTAGAGCAAGTTCAATTGGGATGCAGGGATGACTGAGGTTGTAAGGAGTCATTTCAACACGATTGCAACAAAAAGGATGCGCGGTATTGTCAGTCAAGTTAGGAGGCGTAAACCAAGGGTCAGACCTGTTTGGATTGGGGCGAAGCTATGGACCCGGATGTGTGCATACTGGGCCACTCCAGAGGCTCAGGATAAGAGCGCAACAACTTCCTCATCTCGTAACTCTGATCGTAATGGTCGTGGACCTCAAAGCATAGATCAGGCCAATCTTCTTTCTTAACCATTCAACAAGATATGGTATGCTATATTTCTTCTTTTTACCATTTATTCTCTGTTTATATAAACATATTAATCTGTCTTATGTATATTACAGGAGGCGGAAGTTGGGCGACCTGTCTCATGGGGAGAAGTGTTTCTGAAGACCCATACATTACCGGATGGAAGTTTTATTGATCAAAAAGCTAAGGACATTTCAGAGAATTACGAGAAGTCTCTGAAAGAGACTTTGGAGCAGGCTGCTGGCGATGATGAACATTCAGACGACTCTTCTCAGCAGAACCTCTCTGTTGAAGCAAAAAATGCTCTCTTTCTTAAGGTATGCTTCCTCTTTTGTTTCACTTTCAATTCCAGTTTCAATATGTTGAGCATTGTTGTTCTTGCTCTTCATTTATTGTTTCTGCCTCATAATCTTTGTCTAAGATTATATGATTCACTTTCAATTTTGATTATTTCAGTCTTGTTGTCACTGTCTCTGAATTGACTGTTTCTTTATTATGTTTGTCACTGTGTAATATACTTGGTAATGCTTGGTTGTTGACTGTTTCTTTATATGTTTGTCACTGTGTAATATACTTGGTAATGCTTGGTTGTTGACTGTTTCTTTGTTATGTTTGTCACTGTGTAATATACTTGGTAATGCTTGGTTGTTGACTGTTTCTTTGTTATGTTTATCACTGTGTAATATACTTGGTAATGCTTGGTTTTTCCTCTTGCAGTGTACTGAATTTGATCCCAAAGGAACCCCTTTCGGAGTGGGTCAGCAGCTGTCACAACATGTTAAGAAGGGGAAGAGGAAGATATCCTATGAAGAATCTGATTCGCGAACTTTGGAAGAGGTGCAGGATGAGCTAAAGAAAGCTAATGCGAAGATTGTAGAACAAGAAGCGGAGAATGAGCGACGTGATCGGGAGTTGAAGGCGAGTGAAGACCGGATCACTGAGCTCGAGAAGAAAATGTTAGCGTTCATGAACGGTAAATACCCAACGCCTGCCTCTGATGCTTCAACGACTGCTGAACTCGCTGCATCTCCAGTCCAAGGCACCACCCCAGCAGCCCTCCCCAACTCTTAGACTCATCTAGCGTTAAAACCAGCCTATCAAAAAACTTCTTTGGTGTAACTTTCTGTGTTTTTGCAACCTTTCAAAACATAACTACCTTTTGTCAAGCAAATATGCTTGAATATGTACGTTTTAATGATTTCAGTTTCATGGGTTTTGGTTATTAAGTTTGTTTTCAAACAGTACAACAAATTAACACAAATCAGTAGAAAAAGTGACAAAATCACGACCATTAAAATGCACAATTAAATTCAAGGCGTCGCAAATTCGACACAAATCAATGACTAATTTGTGACGCCCTACGATTTGAACAACCAATTTCAGTAGTCACTAATTCGAAGCTAATTTACGACTACAACATTCGACACGAATCTGTCACACATTTGTCACTGTAAAAGTGTCACTAATCCGACGCTTACTTAAGACTACACAACCGAGGTATTATTAGTCACTAATTCGTCGCTTATTTACCACTCATGTATTAAGTAACATATTCGTCGCAAATTTGTGACGCATTTGCGACTGAGTTCTGGAGTCATAAATCCGTCACAAATCCGTCGCAAATTAGCGACGAATTGGCACCGTCGCAAATTAGCGACGAGATTTTTGTGACTACTTGTTTTCGTCGCAAAGTAGTCGCAAATCCCTTATTAGTGACGAATTTGTGACGTTTCTGGTAGTGGCAAATGGCATGTTTTCTTGTAGTGTATTTTAAACAAAAATAAACCCTTATTTTTGTCTTTGTGCAAAAATATTCCCTTTCCTACTTGCTTCCGTTCGTAAAGTGGGGTTTCTCATTTTGATTATACACCATTCAAAGTTGAGAAGCTAGAAGAAAAACATACTCCTACGACAAGGTTCATCGCCCATTGGGAAAAACGGTCGTTTTGGACCTGGACTATTTGGAACATGCTTTTTTAGACCTAGTCTTTTTCATATTGTCAATTAAAACCTAAACACAATAATTCAAATTTGGATACTGAACTGATAAAAGTTGTGTTGATTTGTACCTTGACATGTTGACTATTAGTCAACAACGATGAAACAATGACTAGGATGACGGAAAATAGTCACTAGAACGATAAAATTAATGACTAAGAAGATGAAATATCCGACATGTGAAATTAATGATTTGAATGTTTGTTATGTTTAGGTTTAAATTGACAATATGAAATTAAAAGACTAGGTTCAAAAAAGCACGTTCCAAATAGTCTTATGTAGTTGAATTTGTGGCTTCCTAGGAAGGTTTTGCACATATCCCATGTCTTATTTAGTTGATTTGAGAAACTAAAGTTCAATTTGGAATTTTGGAGAATTTGAGAATTGGAAAATTTTTGTGAGATAAAATGGAACAAGATTGAAACATTGGTAGTTGTGATTGCTAGATACTAGTGCATAATCTTAAATCTTATGCAATTCGACTTGTTCCCATGATTTCAAATATGTCGACTCAGATACAACCCATTCCTCTGTATTGATTTGTGACCGTTATGGACCAAAAGGTCTCAAAACCATTTCTAAAACCTGTTTAGTCTGTGGAAGATTCAAGTTAACAGTGTCCAGTTTAACCACAAAACCTTGTGGTAGAGAGAGAGAGAGAGATATATAAACCAGCGAAAAATGTTTACGTTTCTTTCTTCCTTCTAGTAAGCTAGTAAGAGAGAGCAAGAGCATGAGAAAATTGAAAGAGCTGAAATTTAGAAACGAAATACGTACATAAGAAAGTTTAAATAGCTACTCTGAGATTACGATCCAAAAACCAACCAATGTCTGGGCATTCAGTCAAATACAAGCTGACATGTAGGTGAGCGCCTAGGGGACATTGCCAAAACCTTGATCATCTCAAGTTTCTTCTTGTTGGAGGCAGTGGATGGGTGAGGGATAATAGTCACTTTCTTCAAACACCTTCCGCTTGTTAAGAAGAATGCTGCTACTTCTTTCTCATCTTTTGTTCCTTGATAATGTACCCATTCCAGAGTTTGAAGCCTCTTTTTCACACATTCAGGGACTGAACTTGGTTCCCTCCAGTGAGGAGGTGGGTGGTCATCCTTGAGGTTATGGCACTGATATAAATTGATGAGTTGGAGACATTAGATAAAAATACTAGTACCATAACCTGGTCAAAGACACTGTTTGAATTGGGTTGAAATATATACCTCTTGGAGCGTGAGAGCTCGTAAATTTGGGGAATCTCCTAGGAGACGCATAAGGAGATCCAACCACCTTCTCTCACAAGTGCATAGCTTTAAATGTACAAGGCTGTGGAAGTGACTACCAGCACGATAAGCATTCTACAAAAAGAGGAGCCATGAGTACACAAGCAATGTAGCGGCACGAGATTTTTTTCACAAAAAGAAGCAAGAGTGCATACAGTATAACTATAAATACAACATCAAGCAATTCACAAGAAAATACCTTTGAGGTGTATGAACACAAATAAAGATCCTTGACTGAAGTAATAGAACGAAGAATCTTCCTAGTACTACTGTATGATACATCAACATTTGCCTTAACAATGTTTGGCATATTGTTCTCAATGATACAATATCCACCAGCGTTGTAATCTTGAATTTTCAAGTGTTTCAAAGAAAGAGCATCTATCACAAACCCGTCTTCATCATATGAATCTCTGTTTTCTGATGTACACAAGACTAAGCTCTTTAGAGAAGGCACCCGAACAGTGAAAATGGCAACATTGTCATCTGAACATTGTTCCACATCCAAGTCTTCAAGGACGTGACAATTGGATAAAAGCCTCTCGACAAATTTCTCATCGGGGTACACCACAGATAAAAGGCTCAAAGTTTTGAGCGAGGGGAAAGAAATCGAGGAAGAATCATCTTGTAGAATCGTGTCGTTTAGTTTCAATGTCACAAGCATTCTACACCCTATGTACAACAAACTCATTGGAAGTATGAGCTCATTTACACTAGAAGAATTGTCAAGCTCGATAAACAGCTCACGCAAGGAGCGTCTAACTGCAGTTATAATCCATACTCTAATATCCATAACACAAGACTCTTTACTAAGTTTGAAATGCAATTTTTCTATAGCTTCAGCCTCGTGCAAAAGCAAAGATCTGTTGACAAAGGTTGAAAACCTTTCATGCTTTTGATAGCTATCGTCATATACGAGTTTTGGCACCATTATCCAAAGAAATTCCCACCGTTTTGACAAAACCATAGTGTCCACAACATGTTTCGTAGACGGTAGAAACGACAATATTCGCAGGAGAAGCTCATCAGGCAACTGACTTATCCTATCCATAACTAAGAGATTCCTCATAAATCTGAAACAAGAGAGGAACCTGAAAGAAAAAAAAAAAAAAAAAACAAAGATATGAGATGTTCAGCATTCAATCAAATAGTCAAAAGCAACGACACATGGACATGGTCAAGGCAAAACCCTAGCGAGGTACAAAACAAACAACAACGTGACACACACATAGAAGGAGACGAAAACGAAATCCAAAAATACTCCTTCGAAATCAAGCTACAAGACAAGAATCAGAAAGAGTTTCACAGAGTAAGCAAATACTTATAACCCTTCTGTCTCTGGTAGTTTTCTTTCAACACCAATGCAAAGAAAAACACAAAAACACGTACGACTATTTATAATCGATGAACCGTTAGTAAAAAAAATAAAAACCATGAACCAGGGATGCACAATTCAGCTGAACAAAAAGAAAAAACCGGAAAAATCAAATCAAATCATATCAAATTCAAGTTCAAAATATGATTTGAACAAATAGTAGGAAAGTATAGGTACGTTACGTATGTGCGAGCTGTTCTATAACAAGATTCACGGCTTCGATTGAGCTAAAAATTCTTATGAAACAACTTGATATATATAATTATAAACCGATTCTGTTTTTTATTTTCCTCATTCAATATGACAAATTTTCCTGTTTTCCTTCCTCCTTTTAACTTAATTCTCTCTATATTTCCTTTTGTTTTTTTTTCCTCGTAATTTTATAAATTATTTGATTATATTAGAGAGACGGAGATCTTTCCTTTAAAGATTTTTTTTTCTATTATTAATTTAAAATAGAAGTATCCATACACTTCCGTTTTTTATTGATAGTATTTAGGCCCATCGCAAAGGCAAAACATATAAACTTTTTTTAACATTGTACTCTTACTATTGGTTTATTGTAAATTATGAAAACTATTATATCGATGATTCCACAATAGACAATGTAATGCCCGTGAACCAAAAATGTTATTTTTGGTGCGTGCGTCGATCGACACAACAGATGCGTCGATCGACACAGCTTCTTTCGGATCAGACTGGTTTGATTTTATTCGTTGGTTTATTGTGGTCCGGGTTATGGAACCTTAGGTCTCGCGAATAAAAGTCGAGCAGCCGTGTCTTTGATAAAAATTCAGAAGTTTTTGATAGTTTTAGAGATAAAAGAGAGAGATAAGTGGGATTGTGGTGTTTGTGGTCAAAGAAGCTCGATTCCTAGTGAAAGAGAAGGAGAATTGAGGTTTCAGATGTGTGAGGGGTCTCAATTTTCGTGGATGTCTCTGTCTTTGTCCATAATCCATCAGGAATCAAGGTGAGTGTGCAACCATGGCTTACCTAAGCCGATAAAGTGTCTTTGACACTTGATTTTGTGATGAATTGAGTAATGGTGTGATGAACTGTGTTATGTGTTGAACTGCGATAAAGTGTTTTTGACGCTTGATTTTGTGATGAACTGTGTTATGTGTATTTCCTTGTTGTTTTGGTATGTATTGGTGTGAACCATGAGAGGAAAGGTTCGATTCTGTTGTAGAATGTGTTGTGTCGATCGACACGATGGTGATGATGAGCCTGTGTCGATCGACACAAGTGTTGATTGTGCATTTTTAATGTTTTGTTGTGCTGTAATTGCTTGCTTGTGTTATCATTGCATTTTATTTGGTTTGTGTGTATAGGCAGTAGATTGAATGACCGTCTCACAGATTATTGATGATAATACTGACGCATCTCATTTTTCTATGTGATGCAGGTAAAGGGAAAGTGTGACCGTGGGATCATGACAATGAAAAGGACGGTGATTTAGGATTTGTTTTATGTGTTTTATTCATTGACTTTAGAACCTAGATTAGGTTTCTGGTTATTTTGAATTGATAATTGGAATTGTTAATTTGGTTATTGGATTGTTTTAATTATGTTATTGGATTGAGTTGGTTTAATGTTTCCGCTGGTTTGTGATTAATTTGCTAGATTAATGTGATTGAGTTGAGAATTAGTATTTATGAGAATACTAGTTCGGAATTAAATGTTTATAAAAAAAGGGGTTAGGTTGTTTCAGTTTGGTATCAGAGCCCTTACGGTTTTAGAGCGGGAAAATGAATGGTTTAAGATTGTTGATTGAATTGATTACGAGTAGTTAGTCAATTATGTGAGTTTGGAGTCTTAAATCATCATCTTCGAGCCTTCAATGAGATTCTACGGTATGTGTTTGTGTGATTCTATTTTTGAGTTCTAGTATGCTTAGTCTCTATTTTTGGAAAATACAGTGAGTGATGGCTAAACTAGCTGCTAGAGGTCGTGGTCGTGGTCGTGGGCGTGGTCGGGGGTGAGTGAGTGTGTTTGCTGAGAGTGTGGCCCCGAGTGCGACTCTGGAGCAAGTTGCTGATTCGCAGATGTTTCAGAAAAGGTCCTTGAGTGAGGCCAGTAAGAGAACCAGTGCGAGGACTGGCGGTACCAGAGTTTATGCCAGAGTGGCTGGTGCTGTAGTAGGCTTGGGTGTGGGAATAGCTGCAGGTGTGGCTCAGGACCGAGATGATCGTCTGGCAGATCTGTTGACCTTGCTGTTGGAGCAGTTACCAGGTACGGTACTAGTGCAGGCTCTAGTGGTGCCACGAGTGAAAAAGTTTCAACCGAGAGTTGCGGTTGTAGGAGAGGTTCCTCTGTATCATGCTATAATGGGGCAGATGCTGAGGATTGACACGGTGTTCTTTTTGGGTAGCGCTAAGCCTGAGGAGGCTGATGAGTGGCGGATGAGGATTGAGCCTAATTTTTGCTCTATAAGATATCTCGAGGAGTACCGAGTTAAGCTGGCGGTGCATTAGGTGGATGATAACGCACATTTTTAGTGGAGAGGTGTTGAGGCCATAGGAGGCCGGCAGTGTGGACTTTGGGAGAATTCTCGGCTTATTTTAACACTAAGTATTTTCTTCAAGAGGCAGTGGCCGGTTAGAGACGCAATTTGTGGAGCTCATTCAGGGTGACCGGTCTCTGCGGGAGTATAATGCAGAGTTTAGCAGACTCCTGGGTTATGCTGGTCGAGGCATGGAGGATGAGCAAACTCAGGTAAAGGGGATCTTCAGAGGACTTCAGCCTGTTATGAGGATACGTTGTAGAGTGATCAAGTACGCCTCGAGGGTGGCGTTGGTCGAGACGGCTGCGGTTATTGGGGAAGATCTAAGAGATTAAGCCTTAGTGTCTGTCCCTGCTGCTCCAGCTATTTAGCCGAGGAGGTAGTAGCAGCAGGTGGTTCCTAGCAAAGGCGGCAAGCCTGCGCAAGGATAGAAGAGGACGTGGGAGGACACTCCTAAATCAAGCTAGAGTGGTCGTGGATGCTTTGGGTACAGGAGCATGGAGCACTGATTGGTGAGCTGTCCTAGGGGAGACAAGTTGCAGGATACGTGAGTGTGCTTCCTCTGCATAGAGGATGAGCATATCAAGCCAAAATGCCCCAAGCTGCATCAGATGGCAGAGGCAGCAGTGGTTCAGCCGGTGGCAGATTGCAGCAGTGATGCGTATGTACACGTCATTGGAGTCTGGTGGGCCAAATTACAAACCGATCACAGGTAAATTTCAGACCGAGACTTGGTAAATTCTGTTGTTTTTAAATTTTGGATGCTTGGTTTTCTTTTATTTCCTTTGAAAAAATGTTAGGGTTCTTAGCACCAAGGGTTTGTGCATTGACCTTATTAATGGACGGATTTCAATCCCACGTTTTGTTTGATTCTAGAGCATCAAATTGTTTTATTATTCTGGAGTGTGCTGAGAGCAGCGGTATTCGGAGCGATGTTGTTCTGCAGCTGGGAAGAGTCAAGATGGCTGGAGGGATGTTTCTAGCGACTCTTGGGTGTATGAGGGGCATATACAGGTGGCTGGTAAGTCTATGCTAGTGGACCTGGTGATTAGCCTAGTAAAACTGTACGACATCATTTGGGGTATGGATTGGCTCGATCGTACATAGTTCATCTGGATTGTCATTGAGGTTGAATTCTGTTTCAGTGCGAGGAAGGGAGGTTAGTCTATCAGGGTGTAAGACCGACTTCAGGGAGTCTCGTGATCTCTGCTATTCAGGTATAGTAGATGCTTGAGAGGGGATGCGAGGCGTATTTGGTGACGATTGCGATGCCAGAGACTGTTAGAGAGGTGGCTGCGAGAGATATCAGGGTGGTTCAAGACTCTGATATATAAGGCGCATTATAGGATGGCTCTAGCAGAGTTGGCAGAGTTGAAGAAGCAGCTCGAGGATTTGATGGGTAAGGGTTTTATCCGACCGAGCAGTTCACCATGGGGAGCACCGGTGTTGTTCGTGAAAAAGAAGGATGAGAGTTTCCGGTTATGTATCGATTACAAGAGACTTAACCGAGTCATTGTGATAAACATGTACCCACTTCCGCAGATTGATGAGTTATTGGATTAGCTGAGAGGTGCTACGTGGTTATCCAAGATTGACTTGGCATCGAGATATCATCAGATTTCGATTGATGAGGCAGGAAGACAGCTTTCAAGATGAGATATGGGTATTTCGAGTTTGTGGTGATGCCTTTTGGTCTGACGAATGCACCAGCAACGTTCACGAGATTGATGAACGGAATGTTCCAAGAGTATCTAAATGAGTTTATGATCATCTTTATAGATGATATCTTAGTGTATTCAAGGAGTTCTGAGGTTCATCTGAGATTTGTTATGGAGAAGGTGTGAGAGCATAAGTTGTTTGCTAAGCTGGGCAAGTGTAGTTTTTGGCAGCGAGAGATGGGTTTTCTCAGCCACATCGTTTCTGTAGAGGGAGTCTCTCTGGATCTGATGAAGATCGAGGCTATCAAAGAGTGGCCTGGACCGAGTAACACCACTGAGATTAGGAGTTTTCTCGGCTTGACAGGTTATTATTGGAGATTTGTCAAGGGTTTTTTGAATATGGCTTAGTCTATGACGAAGCTGACAGGGAAGGATGTTCTTTTTGTCTAGTCTTCGAAATGTGAGGAGAGTTTCACAAACCTGAAGGCGATGTTAACAAGGACACTAGTGTTGGCATTGCCTGAGCCAGGCGAACCTTGTGTGGTGTATAATGATGCTTCGGGAGTTGGTATGGGTTGTGTATTGATGCAGCAGGGAAGGGTTATTGCTTATGCTTTGAGGCAGTTGAGGGAGTACGAAGGCAATTATCCTACTCATGATTTAGAGTTAGGTACAGTGTTTTTTGCCTTAAAGATTTGGAGGTCGTATCTTTATGGTGGAAAGGTTCAGGTGTTCATAGATCATAAGAATTTGAAGCATATCTTCACCCAGCCAGAGCTGAATATGAGGAAGATGGATGGTAGTAGTTGCTGGCAAATTATGATCTGGATATAGCTTACCATCTTGGTAAGGCTAATCAGGTTGTAGATGCTTTGAGTCGGTGGCAGGTTTCTTTGGCCCAAGAGCAGGATGTGAAGGCTTTGGTGAGCGAGATTAGTACTTACAGGTTATGTGTTATCTCGTTAGAGCATTTGGGATTGGAAGCAGCTGATCAGGTAGATCTTTTGAGCAGGCTCCCAGTAGCTCAGGAGAGTAATCA
Organism: Draba incana; assembly: GCA_963576765.1. Taxonomy (NCBI): domain Eukaryota; kingdom Viridiplantae; phylum Streptophyta; class Magnoliopsida; order Brassicales; family Brassicaceae; genus Draba; species Draba incana. The sequence goes on along the minus strand of OY755203.1, from coordinate 21,412,596 downwards.
AGGATTCATAGATGCTTCTAAGGTTGATGGTTCTGAGTATTAGGTCTCTTTGAATGGGACGATTCTTGTGCATGGGCGTTTTTGTGTGCCTAAAGATGAGATTTTGAGGCAGAATATTTTGAGGGAGCCTCATGCGAGCAAGTTTTCTATTCATCCGAGAACGACTAAGATATATCGTGATCTGAAACGATATTATCACTGAATCGAGATAAAGAAGGATGTCGCTAATTGGGTCGCATCATGCGACACGTGTCAGTTGGTGAAGTTAGAGCATCAGGTTCCGAGTGGATTGTTGCAAAGTTTACCCATTTTGGAGTAGAAGTGGGATATGAACACGATGGATTTCGTGGTAGGATTGCTAGTTTCTCGAACCTTGGATGTGGTTTAGGTGATTGTGGATCGTCTGACTAAGTCTACACATATTTGAGCCATTAAGAAGAGCGATGGAGCAGCAGTTGTGGCTAAGAAGTATTTGAAGGAGATGGTGAAGTTGCATGGAGTGCCAACTAGTATTGTGTCATACAGGGGTACCAAGTTTACTTCATAGTTTTTGAGAGCATTTCAGGCTAAGATGGGCACTAAGGTGTATATGAGTACAACATATCATCCTCAGGCGGATGGCCAGTCTAAGAGGACGATTCAGACACTTGAGGATTTTCCGAGGATGTGTGTGATGGATTAGGGTGGTCATTGGGCGGATCACTTGTGCTTGGTAGAGTTTGCGTATAATAATAGCTAGAAGGCGTAGTATTTGTATGGCTCCTCATCGTACGCCTTTATGCTGGACCCAAGTGGGGGAGAGGTGCATTTGAAACAATTTTTTTTAATATATACAATTAAATAATTAAATAAATAATTAACCCGAATTTAGTATTCCCATAAATACTAATTCTCAACGGTTAATTTCAAACCAACAATAACTAGAGAAAACCCAATAACTCGATTTCAAAATATTAAATTCATAAATTCTAATAAATCAATTCCAGCAACTCAATATACCAACCAAGTAATTCTAGCAACCTAAACACCAGGTTCTACTAGAAATAAATATATAAATGATATCCTTATCATCATCTGTATACGCCATGATTCCGCGATACACATTTCTTTTACGTGCAACACATGAACAAAGAGTTGCGTGAGTATTGATAAAAATACTCAGTGAGACGGTTATCCCGTCAACATGTTATTTATATCAAAACCACAAATAAGCAAGGTAATACAATTTAATATGCTCAACTCATGAATTACTCTGGTATTGATTGATACTATAACTAGGTGTTGATCGTCACTCAACAACAAAGTTGTCGATCGACACTACCACTAGGTGTCGATCGACACTTGAGTTACAAGACCACAAACAAGCCTCTCCTCTCAAGACTCGTTTCTCATGTCAATGCACTCACTATTCAACTACAATACACACAACAATCCAGTCCATAGAAAAACACCAACCAAATCAACATTTCATCACAAAACATATCAAAATAATCATCAAAAACCTGCTAATGGGTAGATAATCCTACAACCATGCACTTAGTTGAGCCTAGGAATGGATTAGGATCGAAACAACGAAGAACAACGGAGAACACATGAAATCAGAGACCAAAAACCCACTGATTCGAGCCTCCAACCCACTGTACTAGCCGAAACAAACAATCCCACGCCCTTAAACGCACCCACGAGCCTCAAGAACAAATAATCGATCACTAAACTCACAAATCTTCTCTTTTCTCTCTTCTAAACTCAAAAATGCGTTTTTGTCTTCCTGAAAAACGGCTGCTCACAGCCTAAGACCCTTATATACGAGTCCCTAAGTTTTTAAGCCACAAACCGAACCAAACAGACGATTAAAAATTGAGCCAAAACAGACTCAAAACATTGGTGTCGATCGACACCTACCCTCGGTGTCATTCGACACCCCTACCAAAATATTAATGGCAACAAACATGAACCAAAGAAGAGAGGAGAAGAAGAGGATGCTGTGGAAGGAGGCAGTTATGTCCCGTTTTGGTAAATGATATAAATGTAAGAGAAAATCATATTGGAACATAACAAAATTGTATGGGTAAGTGGTCAACTCATAAATATAGCTATATCCAAAAATCGTTTGTCATTTGGAATTATGGTCTGAAATATTTATGTTTCTTCGAGACTGATCTGTGCAGAGTGAAGCTGCAAATAGCCTTCTTTGCAAGAGTTTTCCGACCAGAGAATAGGGAGTTGGATTATGATCCTTATATCCATGGAAAGATCTTCTTGTCTTGTTTCCGAAACAGTTTTAGAATTCAAATCCGAGATAAGGTTCATCCGTAAACTGATCTCAAAGTTGAACCACATGAACTATTTTATGAACAGAAAAATCTTATTCTCGAATTCGATCATGGAACTTTCAAGCTTGTTTCCCATTGTTCTATAAGGAATCACAAGTCGATCAGGATATTGTTGGCAAGTGCTAAAGCTAATTTTGTCAGAGACATCAAGGTTGTCTTTATCGTAGATTCACAGCAGCTCATTATTTTAGATTCTTTCATGTGTATCTGATGCGGCCGAATTAGGGCGATACAAAAGAGTTTTAAATTTATATACTCAACTCTGCAAGTGCACAGTTAACAATTGTAGTACCTAGGGGTCGATCCACAGGAGACTATTTTGTTACGCTATAAATTTATATGATGCAGAATAAGCTAAGAGAAAATATATTTGGGTTTAGGAGTTTAAGACGAAACAAAGAAAAGCAATAGAATAAAAGGATAGATAAATCAAAACACGCAAGATAAAAGAAATTAAAAGGAACTAATGCAACATGCTCTACACCGATTTTTAAAGAGATGCAAGTAGTGTTCTAGAACTCAAATTACTATGGTAGAATCATTCCACTTTCGTGGCTCCGAAACCTATAACTCAAACCCTAATAGACTCGGCTTTCGCGTGGTTATTACAAGGTGAATTATGCTGTGAGATTGAGATTTGATTGTTCATTTAACTCCTTAACTAACCTTTCGAATTGTTAAGACGCCTAACCTATCAATTACTAGATCTAATCAGTGCAAATACTTTTGGAATCGGCACCAATCTAAAATCGGTCACAAGGTAGCTAATCTAGATCATGCTTTGAGTATAAATAAAAATAGAGAATCAATCTAGAAACAAGCTCAATAAAGATGTAAAAAATGCAACAAAAGAACTTTAAAATAACTTTATATCAAACATACAACTACTCTACATGTTATGAAACATGGAGTAACTAGAGAAGTTGATAAAACATTAGATTTGTGCTAATTAAGGGCTCGACATAGGTGGATCTTTAAGCACAAGGCTTGAGAAGAACACCATGACCTTCATCGCTCTTCTACAAAGGATAAAGATGAAGAACTAAAGAGAATAACGAAATACATGTTTATTATTAGTTTGTGGTGCCTAGGGCTGCTCTCCTTCTCTCTAGAGGCAAAAAGCAAGCATATATAGGTGTAGGAAGATGTCATTGGTCGGAAAAGGCTCTAGGGTTTCAGTTCGGGCAAAAAGTCTTTTTGTCGATAAGTGCACATAAGTGGCCACGACACCGATCAGCCACACCTGTCACGTGGATTGGTCCGGAGTCTGGCTCAAAATCATCTCCTTGTGATTGGATTCAGTTAAATGAGCCAGCCCATGGGTTGGTTCGGTGCTTAGGCCCATCTTGGACTTGATTCTTCTTCTAGGCAGAAAGACATTTCTTCAGTAAAACTTGAATAACTTCAACACTACAGCTCCATTTAATATAATTCCAACTCCATTGGAAATATAACTCAAAGGGATATCTCCGTATGAAATTTCATCTCCGTCCAAGTTGATTTGGTTCTCCGTCCGTGGCTAAACTTCGGATGGGTCACTTTTGTCAAACTTTGGAAATTGTGAAATCTTCAACTTTGAGAATTTGGATTGGCTCCTTTGACCTTGATAAGTTGTTGTAGGATGAAGAATACTCATTTTGATCCTTTTTACCCCCCTTTTTGATGATTTGACCTATATGACTCTTAAAAACCAAATATACGAGAAAACTACCTCTTTTGATAGAAAAACTTATTATATAGTATATAAAATAGGTAAAAATGGATAGTAAAAGTGGTAAAATACCGGGTGTATCAGTATCAATCAATCCAAAAGGCTAAGGTGAAGGTGATATCTACATTACTTTTGTATTAGTTAGGAATATGTGTTCTTTCATTCTAAGTCTAGGAATGGAATGTTTGATGGTTGTTGGTCTTATATGTTAAGTCTAGGAATAAAATGATTGATGTTTGTTGGTTGTTATTTTTAGTTAGTAATGATAAATTGATGTTGTGGTAATTGTTTGGTAAAGTTATATTATGCTAAGTAAAGAAAGAATGGTAAAATATATGATAGTTCTGGAGACGATCGCGTATGATAATATATGATAGTTATGTGGACAATCGCACATGTAAGACCGTTGTAGCTCTATTAGGCCTTAGAGGGCCAGTGACGGGGAGGAAAAACCCAAAAGGCGAGAAAGAGTTTAGCTCCGTCGTAAGTAAATATGTAAAGAAAAGTAAAAAAATGTGGAAAGGAAAGTAAAGAATATGAAAAGAAAAGAAAATATGTGAAATGTTTAGTATGAGATAATGGATGAATAAAAGATTGTTTCGAACAAATGTTAAGCATGAATGTGACGATTGATAGTATCAAGTTTGAGTGATGTATGATCTATTTCTAGTTTAGTGTGTCTGACCGCTTATTATTTTTCGAGTATTAAAATTTATGCGGGTAACTCCCTCACTAAGTAATTTCATCCCGAAATTGCTCAGTCCCCTTTTTCCCTTTTTAATGTGTGCATGTTTTATTTTTTATGGTGGAAAGTTTCAGGTGTTCACAGATCATAAGAATTTAAAGCATATCTTTACTCAGCCAGAGCTGAATGTGAGCCAGAGACAATGGTTGGAGTTGTTGGCAGATTATGACCTGGACATGGTTTACCTTCCTGGTAAAGCTAATCTGGTTGTGGATGCTTTGAGTCGGCGGCGGGTTTCTTGGGCTCAGGAGCAGAATGTGGAGGTTTTGGTTAGTGAAATTAGTACTTTGAGATTATGTGCTATTTCACAGGAACCATTGGGATTGGTGGCATCTGACCAGGCAGACCTTCTGAGTAAGATCCGAGTAGCTTAAGAGAGGGATGAGGCATTGGTTGATGCTTCCAAGTTTGCAGGTTCTGAGTATCAAGTCTTTTCTAATGGGACTATTCTTGTGCACGGGCAAGTTTGTGTGCCCAAGGATGTGGATTTGAGGCACGAGATTCTAAGGGAGTGACTAAGATATACCGAGATCTGAAATGGTATTATCACTGGGTTGGAATGAAGAAGAATGTCGTTAACTGGATCGTAGCCTGCGATACGTGCCAGTTAATGAAGGCGGAACACCAGGTTCCGAGTGGTATGTTCTAAAGTTTACCCATTTGAGAGTGGAACTGGGATATGATTACTATGGATTTTATGGTAGAATTGCTAATTTCTCGGACTTCTGATGCTATTAGGGCGATTGTGGATCGTCTGACTAAGTCGACACATTTTCTTGCCATTAAGAAGACCGATGGAGCAGCGGTTTTAATTGAGAAGTATCTGAAATAGATAGTGAGGCTCCATGGAGTGCCAGATAGGGATCACAAGTTTACTTCAGAGCTTTGGAGAGCGTTTCAAGCTGAGATTGGCACTAAGGTGCAAATGAGTACAACTTATCATCTTCAGACAGATGGGCAGTCTGAGAAGATGATTTAGACACTTGAGAATTTGGTAAGGATGGGTCTTCTGGATTGGGGTGGTCATTGGGTGGATCACTTGAGCTTAGTAGAGTTTGCTTATAATAATAGCTACTAGAGGAGTATTGGTATGACTCCTTATGAGACGTTGTATGGGAGGACATGTCGTCCACCATTATGGTGGACACAAGTAGGGGAGAGGAGCATTTATGGTGCAGATTTTGTTCAGAAAATGACGGAGAAGATCCATGTTTTGAAGCTGAAGATGAAGGAGGCTCATGATCGGCATAGGAGTTATGTTGATAAGAAGAGAAAAGTGCTAGAGTTTGAGGTGGGAGATAGGGCGTATCTCAAGATGGCTTCGTTTCGGGGTCCTAACAAGTCCATTTCAGAGAATGTAAGGGACAAATTGGATATTGGTTGGAGTTACCTCAGATTATGAAGACATTATATAAGGTGTTCCATGTGTCCATGCTGAGAAAGTGCATGTATAAGTCTGAGGGGCTGTCGGCTAAGATTCCCGCGGATCTTCAGCCCAACATAACTTTAGAGGCAAGACATGTAAGGATTTTCGAGAGGAGAGTCAAAGTTTTACGCCGACAGAAGATACCGTAGATGATAGTCTTGTGGGACTATGACGGTGTAGAGGAGGAGACTTGGGAACCGGAGGCTAAGATGAAGGCAAGGTTCAAAAAGTGGTTCGAGAAGCAGGTCGAGGCTTGAGCTTTGTTTTCTTTATGGTTTCCAGTTTCAGAGGGTTAGCATTTCACTATGTTGTTTTTGGTTGATGTAATTTTGTTTGAGGATGTAATGATTATTACATTTTGAGATTTATAAGATGGGTATTTCTTATATTTTTGAGATTTATAAGATGTGTATATCTTATATGTTTGGTTTAAAGTTAACCTAAGGATTGGTCATGGTTGAGAAGATACTCCGAGATAGTGGAATGTCATGTTAGAACCACATGAGGCAGTTATAGTCGATAGATGTTTATAAACTTTAAAGAATTGATTGCTCTTGGGGATGAGGATTTCCCCAAATAACTCACTAGGAGATGAGAATTTCTCCAGAGGAGATGAGGATTTCCCCTTTATATTTTAGGGGGGGGGGGATGAAGATTTCTCTCGAGAGGATGAGGATTTCCCTATATACTGGTAGCTATGTTCCTAAGAGGTTGAGTGGTATTATACACCGATAACTCAAAGGATGTGTTCTTGAGAGTGTGAGAGGTGTGGTTATGAGTTAAGAGAAATTAATGTATGAAACGTGGTTATAAACATGAGACTGGATGTAAGCCTCTGAGATCGGGAGTGTTGATCCTAAGTGATGATGGCCTGGTTGGTCAGGTGGTTGAACCGTGGTGAACGGTATTGCAGGATTTGAGGTCGAATCCAGGTTAGTGGAGAAGAGTTGTAACGCCTGTGAACCAAAAATGTAATTTTTTAGTGAGGGTGTCGATCGACACTAGCAAATTCTTACTTGCTTAAGAAAATGTAGTGTCGATCGACACTAGCAAATTCTTACTTGTAGGAGTCGTAACTCGCACAATTAGATTTGTAAGGGTTTTTTTAGATGAAATGTGAGTTTTTAGGTTAAACCACAATTTACAAAAGTAGAAAAGATTTGTTTATTGCTTATTTCAGAAAAAGCTCTAAGTGTTTTTGTTGAAAAAAATCGGATCCCTTTTACAAGGGATGTTTACAAGTATATATTGTTTCTGTTAAGGCAGGTAGGTCTGCAAGTCGGCTAGGTCTTGTGGGCTTTGTTACCGAGCTTTTTCTAGCCCCTCCAAGTCTTTTGGGCCTAGCCCATTTCATTCTTAGTTTAGACTTGAGTCTTAGCAGACTTAACGCATCATGTTTTGGAGAGGTGGAAATTGACCCCAATAATCGGCTTCACACATATAACATGCAACAACATCATGACACCAGAATAATTAGACCAAGATTTTGTGCCTTAACATATCTCAGACTCATGCTACCGTTTTCAAGGATTTTGTGCCGTAACAAGGCTATGGACTCGAGATCCCATCTAAAGTTAACTAATTTTTTACCTAATTTGGCCGAGTCAATATTAGTTTGTATATTATATTACCCATTAAAAAGTTGGTATTTATTTTGGCGTAAAACGGAGAGTTCGGTATTAAAATGACTTTTTATTTATTTTTTGTAATCTCAAAAACGACTTCATTTTGAGATCTCACGGTTGCAGCAAACAGTGGTTAACTTTTTTTAGACGGTGGTTAAAGTTGACTAATTTCATATCTCGTTTGGCTCAGTCAACTCAAGTTCGTGTTTTATTCGACTCATGATAAAGTTGGTATTTATTTTGGCGCAAAACGGAAAGTTCAGTATAAAAATGACCGTTTTCCCTTTAGTTTAATAAAAAAAAAGGGTCGGGTTGTTTCAGTTTGGTGTCAGAGCCCTTATGGTTTTAGGGCGGGAAAATGAAGTGATTTAAGATTATTTTTTCTTGAAATTGATTATGCGTAGTTAGTCAATTTTATGAGTTCGGAGTCTTAGATCATCCTCTTCGAGCCTTCAATGAGATTCCACGGGAAGTGTTTGTTTTACTTTTTAGACATCAAGTTTCTTAAATTTTGTTCTTTGGAAGTGCAGAGAGAGTTCACTAGAGTTCCTACAGGTCGTGGTCGTGGTTATGGAGGTCATGGGCGTGGTCGAGGACAAGTGAGTGAGTCCGCCGAGATTGTGGCCCAGAGTTCTACGCATGAGCATGTTGCGGATCCGTAGATGTTTCAAGGGGGTCAGAGGGTGAGGCCAGTGTGAGTATCAGTGTGAGGACTGGCAGTACGGATGGCGGTGCCAGAGTGGATGGTGATGCGGTCGGCCAAGGTGTGGGTGCGAATGCAGGTGTAGCCCCGGGCCAAGATAATTGTCTGGCGGATCTGTTGACATTGTTTTTGGAGCGGTTACTGGGGATAGTACCAGTGCATGCTCCAGTAGTGTCACTAGTGGCAAAGGTGCAGCCGAGAGTAGCTGTTGCGGAGGAGCTCTCATCTTACCTTAGGATGATAGAGTTGATTCAGAGGATTGGCACGGTGTGGAGGATGAGGATGAAGGGTAATTTTTGCTTCATCAGATGTCCTGAAGAGTCCCGGGTTGATCTATGCAGGAGCTGGATTCCTACAATTGAATTTGTCGGGGTCGCGGAAGAGCTGCAAAACTTCTAGTTAGAAAATAAGAACAATTGAGAAGAAAGAGTTTATTAGTTGTTTGGCTGTAAAAAGGGTACAAGGGTTTTGTGTCAAAGTTCGTCCTCCTTTCTAAAGGGGATGATACAATTATATATCTAGTGTTCCAAGTCGGCTTGGGTTTTTTCTTGAGCTGCACTTCTTAAGTCGGCGACCCATCAGTTGTTCAGCCGACCTGTGATTCGGCTCGGCCCAATTATATGGGTTGCACTGAATTGGGCCTGCTAAGCCAAGATCTACGATCTTCAAGTTGGGTCATCCGAATTGGTTCGGTATCATAGGTGATTTACGGCTCTTCTAACCGGCTGATAGATCCTACGCGTTCGCGAGTACACTCCTATATCGAGACTTAATCATTTTTTGTGTGGTAATCTTCAAGGGGTGAAAACCAACCCCTACAGTTAGCCCCCAGCTCAGAGTTATTAGTGATGGTAAAGCCGAGATATTAGTCAAAGTCTAAGATGAGACAGATGAAATTGTTCTAACTGTCTGTACGAGTTCTGGATTTGGGTTTTTGAATCGATCAGTTTTGTCAACGTATCCTTTGAGGCGTTAGGTGTTATGAAAACTGTGCACTGTGGCGCGACTCAGGTATAAGTGTTTCTAAGTATTATCTATATAGATGCACATAAATTGGTCGATTAATTTATTTTTCCGTGAGGCGTACTGTGGAAAGTATCGAGCCGTTCATGGTAATGCCGCTGTTAGGCTTGATTTTTTATTTTTATTTATCATCGACGACGACTAATATTGGCCTGCCGCCGTGCCGTCAATTCTTCCAGTGGATTAGTTGGGTTATTGGCAGGTGCAAGCCGTTCATACGCCAACTTGCTTGATTTGTTTGAATTGTACTATCGTAACCCGAACTGTGCTACCATAACCAGAGCTATGTCTTTGTAACTCGGGCCATGCCGCCATAACCCGAGTTGCGAGCCATGCCGCCGTAACCTGAGCTGCTTGAAGATTGATCCATGAGTCACCGGAGCTATGTCTTTGTAACTCGGGCCATGCCGCCATAACCGGCTTGTCCGATCTACAAGAGGAGAGAGTAAAATTCAAGCCATGGAGGCATAAGTGAAATCTGAGCCGTGAAGGCGTAAGTGGATTTGAACCGTGAAGGCGTAAGTGAAGTTTGAGCCGTGAAGGCGTAAGTGAAATTTGAGCCGTGAAGACGTAAGTGAAATTTAAGCCGTGGCGGCTAAGCTGAGAGCCATTGTTTTGTTTAAGACCAATGATTCCCTTGTTGGGTTTTCTTATGAACATTCTCTGATTTACGGATGAGTTACCTTAAAAAAGTCCGCTCCACGATGAACATGTTATCGCGTTTCGACCAACGTTTTGGTTTTGTTGGGTCTAGGAGGATCATTTCGGTTTACGGCCGTGTTACCATAAACATTGCCGCTCGATGAACACTCTTAGAGATGTAACCGATGATTTGTTTGTTGGGTTTGGAATGCACATTTTGGTTTACAGACAAGTTTCCATGAACAAGTCTGCTCTGATAATGAACATGAAAATTTATATAGCGCACTTTTAATCCGCTAGGATGTAGTTTTTAAGATCCTTTGAAGGATGTAGTAGTTCGTTACTATGGCCAGTAACAACGAGAGTGATAAGAGTTATGTTGCATTTAAGACTTTAAAAATATGGGAGAATATTTTTGGTGTTTTTGAGTCAAATTTTCAATTTTTCAGGACGAAACTCCTCTTTTCAACTTACTTTGAACAGCACTCAAGGACCATTTCCAATGCAAGTTGATTGTTTTTACAAGGTGGGTAACTGGAAGTGGATCGGTTTCACGGAGCGAGTTCAGATTTCTGGAGAACGCCAAAAAGATGTCAAAGACCCCACCCCTAATGAATCTTTAATCTCTTGTCAAGGGCATTGGTAATCGCAAGACTTGATTCAGTTTCCAAACACTTGAAAGCGAGGACAGACCGCTCTTGAAACTTCTTCCCGAATGACGAATACAGCTGTCCTAGATCAAAAAGAAAAAAAGCCTCATGACCCTGTCTCCACAAGAACACTAGTAGTGAGCGCTGATCTAGTGATCATAGAGATGCCAAGGAAATAAAAAAAAAATCTACGGAAAAGTGCAAGTCCAAAATCAGAAAAATCTTGAAGAAAAAGTTCAAAAAATGGGCAATGCATCTCTATGATATTCTTAATTGGATACAGTTTCAGAGGGAAGAGAGAGGGTGAAACCCAGGAAAGTGTTAAAGGAAGTGAAAGAATCTAGAAGGTCCAGCGATCGATATTCCCTCGATGAGACCGCACCTAATTAACTAAAGGGGTTTGCGACTGAAAGTCTAAGATTCTCTAAGGGGTTTGGATTCAATCTGGAGGACTGCTATACTTCTAGGGAAACATCGAAGTATCACCGGATTAGCTTTGCAAAGGTATGTGGTTCCTAAAGGATTGATAACACTGTTTTGCTTAGGGACAAGCAAAAAGCTAAGTCTGGGGGAGTTGATATGTCATGGTTTTTACCCAGTTTAAGCCATGATATAAGTCCATTATCTAGAGTCTTTATGGTGTTTTTGTATTTTTTTAGAGTCTTTACACATATTAGGAAGATTGGAACTTAAAAGATGTTTACTGGAAGTTTTGGAACATTGCGGAACGAAGTGGCGAAGTTCGAAGTGAAGAATCTGATTTTCAAGATGGTGTCGATCGACACCACCATGAGTGTCGATCGACACCCATGTCGACCAAGCCCAAAACTTAATCTGAAGAAGTCCGTTCGAAGCCCGAAAGTTCCAGATGTTTACTTTTAGGTTTCCAGTCGGTTTTGTACCTCTATATATACGTTTTTACAGCCATTGTTTAGGCTTAAGCTTTATTTTTCTTTGTCTTAGAACTAACTCTTAAGAGATATCTCTAATAAAGATGTTTTGTGCTTCATTGAACATGTCTGAGTAGTTCTCTTGTTAGGTTTAGGGATTTTCAAAGGTGCTTGATGATTTGCTAGATCTAATATGAATTGCATAGGATTAATATCATTAGATTGTTCTTCATCTTGTCTTGAGTTTATTGCTGATTTGAGATTCATGACCTGAAATCTGATCTTAGGATAATTAATAGAAACGACAGTTTGATTGATTTCCTGAACTAGACTTTGATGAGCAAAATTCTTTTTCGCAAAGAAATTTGGTTTAGGGTTTTGTGAACAATTGAACCTGAACATTAATGCTTGTTTAGATTGTTAGGATTCGCAAAGGAATTTGGTTTTCTAGGATTTAAACATATATAATCTGTGCAGCGAAAGCTGATTGGTTTTATATTCGTGATTCATGTTCGTGAACTGTGCTTAATAATCCTATCTTTTATTTATCATCTGCACATCTGATTCTCTTGCGATTTCCCTGAACCTAGCTTTTATCTTCATTGTTTTAAAGCTTATCATCTTCTATCTCGCTTTTATTTTACTTGTTTTTTCTTATATTATATTTTGACTATCTTAATCTGAAAGTATATAATCTATTGTGTCTCTGAGTCCCTGTGGATTCGATCCCTAAGTGCTGCAACTGATCTTTTAATTTGAGAGAGTAGGTTTAGGGTAAATTTGACCGTATCAAGGGACTCGTCATTCTGAGTTACATGTTTGGCTAATCGTTATTCTGCTCATCTTGACAATCTTGAATGGTTATGCCCTCTCCGAGTTTGCTGGCTGCCAATTTTGTTGCGAGTATGGAACCCAAGATACGACAATCAGGCGTAGAGTGTCTGTAGAAACGATGGAACTCGCAGTAAGGCTTTTCGTCAAAAGTGTCAAAGTCCTCTTGGCCATCTTGTACTTCATAGTGGTGAGCACATCCAATTAGTTTGGCCTTTCCATACTTCTTCGCTAGTGTGTGCAAAGCATTCAGGATAGTTGATGGTTCGTTGACTGTAATTTCCCTCCAGAAATCGGAGTCGTACCAGAGAGCCTTTTTCCAGGCTTTCAGTGGCGACTTATCGTCTATCCCCTTTAGTTGAGTTTAAACGAGCTTGAAATGTTCGATGAAGCTCAGAAGGGTTTCAATTGCTCCCTGAGACATGGTCAGCTTTTGAAGATCACAGCTCAATCAGAATGGCATACTGCTTTAGGAAAGCCTCGGATAGTTGGTGGAAATTGTCTATGGAATTCCTTTCCAAGCCATATAACCAGTGGAGAGTCATTCCTTTGATGTGTTCCACGAACAGGAGGCATTACCCAATGTGTTTTTCTTCAGGTTGAAAGTTAGCGCGGTCCATCGCGATCAAGAATGTGGTGATGTGCTCGGTTGGATCGGTTTTTCTGTCGTAAATCGGTACTTTGATTTTTCCAGGGTCGGAGAGTCGCACCCTGGTGATCCGTTCTTTGAATGTTGTGGTCCGCACCTCTTCAAGCACTCTGTCCATTTTTGGGGCTTTGCTCGTCGCCCGGTGAACTTGGGAACACATCTCTCAAGTCGATAGCCGTCTGCCGCAGAGAGGCTTTGAGCTTGTCCATCTCTCTTTGCTGGTTAGCGGCAGCCGTTCTCCTTGCAGCAGCAGTTTTGGCTTTCTCTACCCACTGCAAGTTTTCTTTGGATTTGACGAGCTCTTGCTCTTGGTTGAGCCGTCTCCTTCTTTTGACAGCTTGCAGAGCTTCTACTGATCCAGAATCATCAACGTTTTGTTCTTCTTCAGTGTCGTCGGCGGTCTCAACAATATTGTTGGTTTCATTTACGGTAGCTTTGCTCCTGTCTTTGCCTCGTCCTGGTGCTGGCTCTTTGGGAGATCTGCAAGTCCCATGCACGCCAGCCGGCGTGGAGAAGAGATTTGTTGGGACGATGCGAGCCATGGGATGTATGAAGATACCACTTGTGCGTGGTCGGCTAGCTGCTGAGAGGGCTTTTAGCTCTGCTGTCATGGTGCTATTGATTGTCTCCAGGTCCTTAGACTTCCTGAACAGCTCCACCAGCATCTCTTTGACCTCGCTAAATACCTCCGGGTTTGCTGTTGCGTTGGTCCGACTGCCTGTCGCACCAGATCCGTTGGGAGGTGCCTGTTCTTTGTTGTTCCGTCCGTTGCGAGCGGACTGCTTATTGTTCTGTCTGGTTACTTCGGATTCATTGTAAGGCGTCTCCTTAGGATCGGCGTGGCCGTCTGTCAAGTTCCGTTCAGTTGTTTCGCTCCTTCCAGTCATCTTCTCAAACTTGCGTTTTTTGGTTTCTTTGTGTGTGAAGCTTTTGGATAGCCAATTTGTGGGAGCAGGATTCCTACAATTGAATTTGTCAGGGTCGCGGAAGAGCTGCAAAACTTTTATTTAGAAAACAAGAACAATTCAGAAGAAAATGTATATTAGTTATGTAGTTGTAAAAAGAGTACAAGGGCTTTGTGTCAAAATTTGTCTTCCTTTCGAGTGAGGATAATACAATGATATATATAGTGTTCTAAGGGGTAATTGGCTAAACTACTCTTGCTTCAAAAAAAGAAGACTAATACTCTCCATGAGTAGCTGAAATGCTCATCTTTCCCGTGAATTAGAGAAACTTGAAAATGCCCCTAACCCTAACTACTCATAACACATCTGGTACCAAACCAATAGGAACCAAACAAATCTCGATTCCACTTCTTCCCGTCTGGATTCCCCCACGAAACAGAAAGCCTCCGAGCCGAATCAAAAACCACTCAAATCCTTTCCCAATCACTCGATTCGAACTCAATCTCATTGGATTACAACTCAATCTCATTGGATTCGAACTCAATATCATCAAATCAGGGTTGAAGCTTTTTGGGGAAAATCCTGGATTCGTCGAATGCCGAGTTGGAGCTTCGAAATTTAGATGAAATCCTTTGAATATTGCTCCTTATATAATGTTGAGATGTAGAATTGAGTTGTTTATGCTTTATAATTGGTATTGTTAGATTTGTTTGATTTCAATATAATGAAGATTGTGATTAGCATTAGAGTTGTAAGGAATGATTACGGTCTTCATTGGTAGTAAATAGAAGAATGTAGTTAGGTATAGAAGTTGTTAATGGGATAAACTAATTCACATATCTAGAACCAAGATGATTTTCGCACTTGAAGAACTCTCTGGTCGGATAACTGGTACAAATAGGAATACTGATCATAATGGGACAACTGGAAGAAATAGTATAACTGCTACCAGCGAGAAGGTGTTAATGAATTTTTTATTATGTTTTGGTAAGTGCAATGATCCAAACAGTTGTACTTTTTAAATATGGAGGGTCTTACGTGGAGAGCGGAGATGGTTATCGATGGAATTCAAAGGAACCTCGGGTGTATTCTATAACGTTTAAGACACCATCAACGGAAGAGATCACTTACTCGGTTTTAGAGGACATGATATTCAAGAAGATGGGGATAGCTAGACTTACTACGCTGCTCAAAATGAGCCACATTCCTTTGGCATTGGGAGATAAATGTCCATCATACATCTTAGATGATGATGATGTTTATAGTTATCTTTCGAGTAAAGAAGAAACTTGTAGTTTTTTGCATGTGGAAGTGTCGATTGTAGAGGTTGGTAGCTCGTTTTGTTTGAATTATGAGGAGATGGAATCAAACGCTAGAGCTAACAATGCGATAACTATTTGCAAGCAAAAAGGACAAGAAGAGTCGTTGGAGGAAGGTGGTGTTGAAGAGGATGAGAGTATACCAAGTGGGAATGTGGATGTGGATGACGACGAAGATGAGGGTGCGGATTGGGATAGTGAGGATGAAGATGAATATGATAGTAAGGATGAAGATGAATATGATAGTGAGGATAAAGATGTGGATCACAGTATTGGTAAGGAAATGGTTGAGGTTCTATTTGATAGAAACGAGAATCAATATGCGAGGGAATGGGATGATGATGGAACGGGTCTTAAATTAAACCAAGAATTTGCAACTAAATTTGAAGATATACTTATAAGAGCATCGCATGAGAAGTCTTATGACTTTAAGATATGTAACTCGGATACCGGAAGGTACGTGGTGAAGTGTCATGGACTAGGGTGTAATTGGTACGTAAGAGTGGTGAGGGAGGGGAATAATTGGAAAGTTGTTAGATACCGGCATATCCACACATGCTCTAGAGCCAAATCGAGTACAACCACCAATAATAGGAAAGGGTCTGGAATCCCTGAGCATATACAAGAATCGTGGGTGTCACCGCCAAAGTACAAGAAAAGAAAGGGAAGAAACCAAGTGAAAAGGATTTCGTCACCGGAGAAAAGCGTCTGAAGCCTAGTAATGGGTATGTGGCACACCAAAATCTGGCTAACTTATTGGGGATCAATAATATGGCGGGGAGTAGTGCTGATGCACCACAAGTTTGAATCTCTTTTGCTTTGTTTTTATATTTCGCTTTCTATTTGAACAACTACATAAAATTTGGGATAACTATTAAGCTATTATTTTCCCGGATTTATGTATCTCTTCTCTGTTCGAACAACTGAGGAAAACTGGTTACACCTATTAAGACTCTAATTTCCCAAGAATCTGCTATTTACTCTCTGGTGTAACAACTGAAGAAAACTAGGGACAACCGTAAACGACTAGTTTAGAACAAATAAAAAAACAGAATTGTCACTGAACACAAACCTCCCAATTATAATTCTCATACTAGTAACGTGTATAGTTTCATACATATATGTTTGGTCAAAAATACAATCAAATTTTTGAATTTCATTTTGAACCATATAGAGATTTCTCCATAAAATACCTTACCCTTTTGTGTGTTGTTTCTTAATTATATCCAATTTACCTAGGTGAGTATCAGCGTAATGTTTCTCTGCCAATTTTGAGTGCTTTGATATATTTGGCATGTACCAAAAGTAGACAATTTAAAGTGTGCAACCACAATGTCAAAACATTTTCCCGGTTCAACTATATATGTATGAAAACACACAAAAGTGCAACTGTTTGTAATTTCGGACAACTAGAAAAGGTACAACTGTTGCAGAAAATTTTGGAAATTTTTCCTCCGAAAATTTTTCCTCTAAAAAATTTTCCCTATAAAACTTTTGTCTCCTCCTAAGTCAAATCAACTTTTTCTACTTTTTCTAAAAGTACAATAGCTAGTTTTTCTTCTCCTCCACCATATAATCTGACCCCCTCCCCTTCTCCTCCATCACTTCTTCACACTCCACCAAACCCAAACGCTCTTCTTCTCCTTCCATCTAAACTGTTCATTCATCGTGAACCAAGCGAAGATAACAAGGGGAGGGCTTATTACGCTTGTAATGAAATCGATTGGGGTCCTCAATTCCGTGACGGTCCTCACTTCCGTGATGGTCCTCACTTCCGTAAGTGGTGGGATTACTCTGTGACGGAAGAAGTGGAGGCATTGAAGAACAAATCCGGTGAACAAAAAATCCGCATTCAACACATGGAATCCGAAAATGCCAAGAAGAGCAATGAAATCGAGGAGTTGAAGGGGAGGCTTCTCAATCTGGAGGTGGTGGTGTTGGGGAAAAAACGTTAGACGCTTTTCCGGTTATCTTCTCGGTCTCTGTTTGTACAACTAGTACAACTATGGTTTCAAGTTGTTTATCTTGTTCTCGTTTTAATGTTTGTATGGTTAACTTTTATTGTTTTAAATGTTAGTTTTTGTACTTGTTCTCTGTTATTCAATAATAATAGAGAAAATAGCTATTGTACTCTAGTTCAAACGAATGCTAAAATAGGTAATATGCTAGCAATAGATCCAAAATGCAAAGTTCCAAAGAAAAACAAGCATAGTTGTTCCGAGTTTTCAATAGTTGTCCAAAACAAAACATACATAGTTGTACTAGTTTTCCCTAGTTGTCCAAACAACAACACTAACAA
The DNA here is from genome assembly GCA_963576765.1 of Draba incana. Lineage (NCBI taxonomy): Eukaryota > Viridiplantae > Streptophyta > Magnoliopsida > Brassicales > Brassicaceae > Draba > Draba incana. The sequence goes on along the minus strand of OY755203.1, from coordinate 21,394,845 downwards.
ACTTCAGATCCAAAAAACACAAATTATATCAAGCATCAAAATCATCCTCATTTCGGGCCTTCTTGGCCCTTGTCACACGCAGCACAAAAGAAGGTTTCTTTTTAGAGGAGTGAGATTTCTTCCTCCTCTTTATCTCTATCGTTATGTGGAATAAGTGACAAATTTGAGGATAATTGTGGAACCATTCAATCTCGTTCGCGTTGAGAACTTTCTCCAAATTCTTCACCGCTTTGGCAACGTAACAATTCGTTGCTAGCTTCATGCTTTTCTTGTAGAATTCTGGCTTTATATACATCTTTTCCGGTAACAAGGCTATGGTTTCATCATCCAAATAATACAACCGAGAAAACAAATTCAACAACATTAATCTCAAACCCAAAATCAATCAAATTCAAACTCCACAATTCATTCCATACACTCAAATCATTCAATTCATTACCGTTTCTTCCACGTCTTTCTCCTTGCCGTCGTATTCCTCGCCTCCGGTGGGTTCTACGGCTTTCTCCTTGCCGTCTTCTTCTTCTTCTCTGCTTTCTTTTTCCTCTTCTTCACTGCTTTCTTCTTCCTCTTCTTCACCGCTTTCTTCTTCTTCTTCACGGCGAATTCCGTCTTCACCGTTGTCGAACACGTCACCACTGGGCTCGACGTCCTTATCCCCGCCGTCTTCTAAACACCAACTTTTTTAATTATATTTAATTCTTTTAAACACCAACTTTTTTTGGTCGGAGGAGGGGCCGGAGCCCCTTTTTATTTAAAATTCAGCAAAAACTACAACTGTACTTGTCGAGGGAACAAAAATCCCTTAACATCCTAAAAAAAAATAAAACTAACAATGTCCGGACAAACATGAAACGAATGAAAACCAAGCGGAAGGGAAAACACATAGTTAGCTAACCCATCGGAGAAACGGTTAGATTCCCTATACACGTGTGAAATTCCGACTATCCAGTCCCTTGAAATGAAGCAATGACACAAGCGTACCAGGAATGACAGCGGATTAACCTCGCTTATCCCTGCCCTAAGAAAACCAACCACTAACCTGAATCAATCTCAACCTCTAACTTCGTAACTCTAGCCTCCCAAGCTATCACCAAACCATAGTAAACTCCCCAAAGTTCCGCTAATGGAGAACAAATGCCAATGTTGAGCGCAAAGCCCTTACGCCACATACTTCTTGAATTATGAAGCACCATTTGTATTTAATTTAATCCAATCGGCCAGAGGAATATATATATATATTTACTAGTTCAAGTTTGAGGACTCGTAATGAGGGGAATATCTGAGGAGAAACATAAGTAGATTCAACCACTCTGTCTCGCAAGTGCATAGCTTTAAATGTACCAGGCGGTGAAAGACGGCACTACCAACTGGATATGCATCCTTCAAAAGAAAAGCCACAAGAACACAAGCAACTCAACATCAATAGATTTGGCACATATATAAACCCACTATTCGTGGTGAGCAAGAATGTATACGGTTAAACAATAGAAATACAACAGCCAAAACTCGACAAAAAGATACCTTTGAAGTTGATAAACATAAATACCAATGCTTGACTGAAATTTTACAACCCATAATCTTCCAAGGTTGACAATAAGTGACGTCAACATCTGCCTTGACAATGTTAGGCATATTATTATCAATGGCACAAAACCCACCAATATAATCATGAATGTCAATGATCTCTACAAGAGGAGCATCTATCACAATACCATGTGCACCGTCTTTAGCTTATGATTTTTATGGAAGGATACGGTCTTCATAGAAGGCACTATAACCATGAAAACGGTAACATTATCATGGTGACATCGTTCCACAACCAAATCTTCGAGAACATGATAATTGGATAAAAGCCTCTTGACAAATTCATCACCAGGGTACTTGACAGACAAAAGGTTCAAAGTCTTGAGAATCGAGAAAAATGGCTAGGAAGAAACATCTGCAAGAATCACACTCTTTAGTTTCAATGTCACGAGCATACTACATCATGTACATAAACTCCTTGGAAGAGTCAATCTCGATACTCAGGCCACGCACAGAGCGGTAAACTGCAATTGTTATCCAATATCAAAAGCACAAGGCTTTTGACAAAGTTTGAAATGCAAAGTTTCAATTGGTGCCTCGTGCAAAATCAAAGACTTGTCCACAAAGCGCAAAACCTTCCATACTAAATACTTTGATAACTATCATCGTGAACAAGCTTTGGCACTGACTTCCAAAGTGGCTTCCATCGTTTATACAAAACCATTGTGGCCACAATATCTTTAGAATTGGGAAGTAACGATATTGACATATCCTATGCATAATTAAGAGCAAAACTCTTTCGGAATTCGGAAGACAACAAAGCCTGAAAACATCGAAAATACAAACAAGGGATGTCAAACAAAACAAACTAAGATTTTCATTTTATATCACTCTAGTAAAAAAAATGGGCAAATTAAATACCTGAAACGCCTCCGCTAATTCTCGGTCAACGAAGAAGAAGACCATCTTCTACGTTACTGCCACCAGTTGCTCTTAGAGCATGATTATAGGGGGTAGTTAGAGTATTTTTTGGGGTTGCTAATGGGAGAAAAGTAATTAAATAATAATCTGATCAGATTTTTCTACTAACAACGTTTATAATATTGGGTCTTCTAGCAACCCAAAATAACGGGTATGTGTCAGGATATGATTAGTTGAGGAAAAATACTAAAGAAAAAAAAATTGCAGACCAAAATCATTCAATTTTTCTCTTCTTCGTCATTCTCTCTCCCTCTCAATCTCCTTCTCTCTTCATGCGATTTCAACGAAAACCTTGTTCGATGTTGTGATTTTTGATATCACAACACTCGGATTTTGTCTTGGAACGATTTTACTATCGATGTGTCATCAAATCCACCGACGGTTGAATGAATCAATCGTTTTTTCTCTCATCTCTTGTCGATGGTTGAAGGAATCTCTGAAATCGACTTAAAAACGGTAATATTTCTATAAAATTAGATAGATTACATGTAGATCGTTGTGAATTGAAAGAGATTTCATGTAGATCTATGCCTTATCTTCATAAGTCCAACCGACCTCCTCTCCAAGGCTCGTGATGGGCTTTAAAAAGGCTTCAAATTGGGATGAGAATTTCCACTAACATCGGACTTAAGGTCCATCAATGTTTGACTTCATTCTGCACCTTCTTCATCTTCGAGGCAGTTTGACATATCTTCAGTAAATCCAGTGTATCTTCTAGATCACAGCTCCAAATAAAATAATTCCAACTTCACTAGAAATCTGACTCAAAGGCCTTTAAATGTAGTCAAGTCTCATAAGAATCCATGTTGATTTGATCTTCCGTCTGTAGCAAAACTTTAGACTCTTTGCTTCTGTCTAACTTGGTGAATTGTGATATCTTGAGAAATTCTTGACTTGGACTAAGTCTTTGGATTGATAAACTTGTTGTAGCTTAGAATACACCACTTTAAGCTCTTTTGCTCATTTTTGATTATTTTCCCTGTTAAGACTCTAAAAGTACAAATACGAGGAAAAACTACCTCTTTGGTGTAAAACCTTATTAAAATACTTAGAAAATGCTTTAAAATAGATAGTAAAATAGGTAAAATATGAGGTATATCAACTCCCCTAGACTTAAACCTAGCTTGTCCTCAAGAAAAATTCAAGAATAGAACACAGGTTTGAAAATACGGAGACTCACATATTCTTTGGAACTTGCTTCGATCTCTAAACCTGTAAGCCACGTAAAGACATGGTGAGTTCATAGATGCTTTTTATCGTCTCCCATCGTGAATTCGAAAGTATGTCCGAAATTTTTGTCCCTGCATAATCTCAACTTCAAATCAATTGACTCTTTTAACCTCTTAGACTCTCAAAGATCTCCGATCAAAGATATTTACAAAGAATGGCTAGGTGTTAGGAAAGGCTAATTTTAGTGGTAAGGCTACAAGTGTTTAGGGTTACCAAAAACTCTGGGTGCGAGATATTATGCAAAATCGCAAGAGAGAATGGATCTATTGAAGTCCACAATTTCCCAACGACTTTCTTGACTTCTTTCTACCCAGACTTAGATTTTTCTCCAGGAATCACTGTAAAACTCCTGAACTTGTCTCTCCTTTATATCATGATCCTCTTTGGGTATTATTTGACCATAAGACCCTTTGAAAACCATTTTCCTTTCCCTTATGATTTTTCTTTTCTTTTTCTTTGTAAAATGTTTTTTTTTGGAAAGGGGAAAAATAGTCTCATAAGGTATGAGTCAAGTGAGGCACAAAATTGTTACCATGATTTTAGCATCCAGGAATCGGCTAGGCTCTTCTAAAACTTATTGTTGTACTCCTTGCTTTTAGTGTTGATCGTCGCACCTTCTAGTGATTGGAAAATTGCGTCGACTCTTTTCTCTCCGGCATTTTTAAACATATCTGCATAGGGGACATAGCAAGAGAAGTGCATAAGGTCTGAAAGAAAGGTTAAGGGTTTAGGTAGGGTACCAACTAAATGTGAGCTGGTCATCCATGACAACAGAGAGGGGTAAAAAGAGGATAAGATGTCATGAATGTGATTTGTTCCTTGATCTAATATCCTTAACAAGAGATAGTCAAAAATCATGTTAGTGAACCAAATTGAGATTCGAAATCTTATCCATGAAAATAGTGCAAGTAGTAATCTCCTTGGACTTCATTCGGTCAGTAGGTGTCTGAATCAATTGTCCGGAACAAACCCTGCAATAATGGTCACTTGGTTTTTGAAATCAAAACGTTTTTGTTCCTAGAAAAGTCTCATCATTCCCATCTTATTTTGACTCAATAAAACAGTTTTTGAAAAAAATAATTTGAAAAATCTTTTTGAAGACTTAAAAACCGAACACGAACAAATGTGTTAGTAAACAACAATCCCCCAGACTTAACTTACACCGCCCGGTGTAAAATTAAATCAAATTAACAGAGGATGTTGTAAAATAAAATTGAAATTGAAAGTTAAAAAGATAGAGAATAGAACAAATTTACTGCCATAGACAAATAGTCTTGAAGTTCGATAAATGATCTGAATTATTGTGTAGAAGACATTTTTGGATTCAGCTCGGACCAGGGGTCACGTAGCACTTCAAAACTCTTCCTTAGATCATTAGAATCAATTCTTCTTTAGGCTCTAATAGCTGGTTTCTCACGGTTTGAAACTTGGCCCATGGTATAGTGATTTTGGTTACCGAAGATGCTCATAGGGCTATCCTTCAATATGTGATATTTCCACCGAACCATATTAAAAATCCACTGAGTAATATGATGTTTTGAAGGTACTAGAGAAGTTTCATCTCGTTTGCTGGGCCGGTTTTGATTTTGGTCCATGTAGGGACGATTCGTCGCACCATAAGGTGTGTATCAAGCCATCAACAAAACAATAGAGAATTTCTCGAGCCATATTGAAAATCTATCGTAAAACACCCCTTTTTAAGCTAGGTGGTGAAGTGTAATGTCTTTCTCTCGAGTGGTTTGGTTGGTGTCCCATAAAAGTGCTCCACGGGGTTCATTTGTGAGGCAAGCTCGAAAATTCTCCAAATTTGTCCGGACAAACTGGATTATTAGTCGGAAAATACCCTTATTAAGTATAACCAAGGCTGGTGTTTCCATTTTCTTCTTCTTTTCTCACACATCTTCTCTGAATTCACGGATTATGCTTAAAACGATTGAATTATGCTTCCACAACAAAATTCCTTTAGGCGAATCCTGCTTAAGTACAAATTATCCTTGCAAAAATATTTGAAATCACTTGTAAATTGCATCCTGGATCTAAGTCCCCAATACATATGTATTGAATTCAAAGTCCAAGGAATAAGAGAATAGCATATAAGGAACAAAATAAATCCAGTAAAGAATCTAAAATGCTTAAAATTGCTAATCAAAGTGAAAACAATGAATGGATAATTCTCAAGGTGTGTTAAGTATTTAAAAACCAATTCTAATTCACCAAAATTCAAATTGTGAATGCAAATTTTGAAAAATCAAATAATCTTATTCAATAAAGATTTTAATTAAGCATATAGATTAAAAGATCAAATTGCAATTTGAAAAATAAATTTAGTGTTAAAATTTTTAATGAAGATTGAAAATTGGTTTTTTAAATAAATAGAAGAGAAAATTATGAAAATTTTACCTTAAACCGGACCATGGTTAGGTGATTGACTCGATGGTTCAAACCAGGTTGAGACTCGGGTCGAGTCAGGATAGGCGCTGGGACTAACGCAGGACGCGGCGCTGGGACGCTGGACTGCGGGACTGTGGGACGAGGCTCCAGGCTGGAACATGGGACGCGGGACGCGGGACAGACGCGGGACAGACGCAGGACGGGCGCAGGAGGCGGGACAGTGCAGGAACGTTTGGGCACCGGTCGTACACCCGTGTCTGGTGCCTGGGACAAGTCTGTCCAGGGTCTGGGCGTGGGACAGGCGCTGGGACAGGGGAAGCGGTCTCGCACCAGGGACAATGTCCAATCTTGCGATCGCGTTTTCTCCTTCTACAGACCTCGAATTTGAGATCCGAATGATGTCTCTAACCAATGGTATGAAGATTGTATTCTGGTTCCTTACGGATCATTGTGAAAAGAAGTTTGAAGTTGACCTATTGTAACTTCGTCTATTTCTTCGTTGGTCTTGGGAAATCAATCATAACTTTCGAACCATAATAGCAAATTATGTTCTTCTTTTTCCTGTAGCTTCGTATGACTCTCTTCTATTTGCCCACCGATTTCCAGATTTTTATGTCGTGAACCGGAACAGGTCTTGCTCTACCTCCTTCTTTTCTTTCTTCTTCAAAACCACATTGTTTGTATTTTTATAATTTTTGTAAAAACCTGAAAAATGCATAAGTAGATAAATCAATGTAGAATGAAGATTTGGAAATTAAAATTATGATGAAAAACTTAAACTAAAGACTCAAATAAAATCAAATATGGGTTGCCTCCCATAAAGCGCTTGTTTTAAGTCTTTTAGCTCGACTTCTTTTTTTTTAAGAGTGGGATGGCTCTACTAAAGGAATGATGGTTCCTTTAGCTTCTCTACACTCATGACCGGATGGATTGAGGATCCATCTTTTAGCATCTTGGTGGCTCTCATGAAAAACAATTTCATCGAGAAAAAATTTCACCAAATTGTTGACTTTTTCTTTGATGAATTCTTCACCTCTCTCTTTAAATCTGGAGGGATCATTGTGTCGCAATTGGAGAGGATATTTGAGGACTTTTTGAATTGAACAACGACTTCTTTACATTCCATAGGAACTAAAGTCGAATTTGCAACACTCTCGCCTTTAGATTTTGTCGGTTGGACATCTTTAAGTATGGTTGGAGGGGTTGGTATCTTGGCGTCTTGAAACTCCTTTGTGGCATCTCTTTTATCTCCTGGATCAATGTCAAAAGTTTTATTAGTGTACAAATTCATACACAAAGAAACCTTACCTTGGAAGGCCGGATAGAACACTCCTTTGTCGAGTTTGGAGGGATAGATTTGATGATTTGTGGAATCCACAAAATCTCCAGTGGCTTCAAGGATTGGTGAACCAAGGGGAGATTGGGAGGGTCATCTTTAGTATCTAGGACGTGGGAACATGTTCTAAACTCTTTTCTTTGGTCGCGCATCTCCTCTGAATCTAGGCTTGTGATGCTCGTTTCTTCTTCTTGGAGATCGTGTGTTTGTAATTGTTGTACCGCCTCTCCAAGATGAGTTGTTCTTGTCTCAATTACGTGAGTATGAGCAACAAGAGCATCTTGTTTTTCTCCAAAGTTTGAACTAAATCTCTCCATCTTTGCATGAACCTCATGGCCGAAACTTTTGGTTTCTTCCATGATGTGACGCGCAGAATATTCTAGCTCATCCTTTATTCTGATTTCTTCCGCAACTTGAAACACAATAGCTTCTAGTTCCTCCTTCCATTGTTGGTACATATGAGCATTGTACCGAGTTTTGTTGGAGTTTGATGTTCGACTGAACTCATCGAGCATAGAGGAATAATCCTCAATGGTCCAATGAGAATAAGGGCTCACCATTTTCCAAAGGTTGTAGTGTTCCATTGATAAATCTCTGAAACACTTAAAAAAACTAAAAACAAAAATTGAAAAAAATTAGCAATAAAATTGAAAAATCAAATCTTAGACTTAATATGAATCGAAAACTCGTAGGTAACAAATCAGTCCCCGACAACGTCGTCAAAAACTTGATAGGGTTTTTATTTTATGCAAGCTTTAAATTTATAAACCCTAGACATCCTGCAAGTACACGGTAAACGCAGTAGTATTTGGGGGTCGAACCACTGAGGACAGGAAAGATGATACGCTACGAATTTATGAAATGCAAGTTAAGCTAAGACAAAATATGATTGGGTTTTTTTTGTGATGCAAAAAAAGTAAATAAAAAGGGAAATAAATAAGAGAAAACGTTAGGACTTAGGAAATCGCAATCATGCAACAATAATGATTGATTTAAACTAGTGACCCTAGGATATACAGCACCATCCAGAACTCATAACACGAAGCTATAGTCATTCCACTTTCGTGGCTTCGACTACTATGTTCATTCTCCCTAATAGACTCAACTTTTGATGGTTATTACAAGGCGAAAACAAGCAAGAAAATTTCAAGTTATGATATTGTTCACCAAACTCCTTAACTAAACTTTCGATTGTTAAAACGCTAGGCTCATCAAATACTAGTTCCGATCAATATAAAAGCTTTTGGAATCTATATCAACCTAAGATCAAACCGCTAAATAGCATTTTTAGAAGTTATGCACAAAGTACAAGTAAAGATGAAGATTCTATTATTATCCCTAATCAATCATCAATCAATTATCAAATTATGAAACTCATTGAAAACCTAAAACCTAACAAGCGAATTACTCAAGCATGGTGCACAAAAAACTTAAAAGAAACATTGAATTCATGATAAAGAAACTTTATTAAAAGAGTAGGGATAAGAATATTCTTCTCTATAGGGAAGTACAAAGCGAGATCCTCCTCTAAAGCTCCTAAAACAAGATCTATGATCAATCCCTCAAGGGATGGCGTGGAAGCTGTTCTCTATCAATAAAAGTTTTTAATATTTTGGCACACACTAAAAAAAGAGGCTAAAAACAAGTATTTATAGTACTAGGGTCTTCTAGGGCTTCTCGTGGACAAAAACGTCTTTTCGGTCGAAACTGCCTTATCTTCATAAGTCCAACCGAACTCCTCTCCAAGGCACGTAATGGGCTTTAAAAAGGCTTCAAATTGGGTTGAGAATGGCCAATAACATCGGCCTTAAGGTCCATCAACGTTTGACTTTATTATGCACCTTCTTCATCTTCGAGGCAGTTTGCATATCTTTAGTAAATCCAGTGTATCTTCTAGCTCACATCTCCAAATAAGATAATTCCAACTTCATTAGAAAGCTGACTCAAAGGCCTTTAAATTTAGCCAAGTCTTATAATAATCAAAGTTGATTGGATCTTCTGTCTGTAGCAAAACTTCAGACTCTTAGCTTCTATCCAACTTGTTGAATTGTGATATCTTGAGAAATTCTTGACTTGGACTAAGTCTTTGGCTTGATAAACTTGTTGTAGTTTAGAATACACCACTTTAAGCTCTTTTTGCTCCTTTTTGATGATTTTCCCTGTTAAGAATCTAAAACTACAAATACGAGGAAAATTTACTTCTTTGATGTAAAACCTTATTAAAATACTTAGAAAATGCTTTAAAATAGATAGTAAAATAGGTAAAATATGAGGTATATCATCATATTTCCATAACTTTTGTTTGACAAATCATATTCAGTTGTATCTTTGTTCTTATATTATTTTTTTCAGTTGTATATGAGTTCATTGTAGCTGAAACCAGAACCAATGCCTTCATTGTACAACATCAGTGGCAAGGTAAATCATCTTGACTCTTTCGTATTAAATAATTGATGGCAGATTAGGTTAGTTTTGGATTGAAATTGGTTGTTTTAAATGCTTGTCAACTAGTCGTATTGATTAGATTAGGTTACTGCTTTTAGATTCAGTTTTGAAAATGAAATTATGTAATATAAATGCTTGTGAACTGCTTCTGAACTGTGATGAATGCTTATTGTGTACATGACAGAATTTTAGATTAAGTTAGGTTAAGACTTAGCAATTATATTCAATGCTTAAGTAATATAATTACATTTCCAAGTATATGTCTACATCATATTTAGTGGATGGTTTTGTTCTGTGTTGAATGGTTGATTTTTGTAGATTGGTTAAAGATTTTTGTCATCTATTTACTCCTTTAAAATAACCATAATGTAAAGAAACTTAGTCTCTTGCTATATATTGAAAAGACAAAACAACTTAAACAAACAACCACTTAAGCATTGTCTTTAAAACACAAAAAACACTTTAAAAACTTCTTCTTTCTTGATTGCCACAAACCTTTAAACTTTCATGTTCCTCTTTTTTTCTCCTTTAACAACCACCAGAAACTAGGTTATGGATTCTACAAATCCTTATAGTAATTCTTCAGGATTTATGCACCTCTTAAATAGCCAACAAGAAAATCCTTATAGTACTTCTCCGTATGAGAGTTTTTCACCTAGCACAGATCTTGGATCATCAGAAGTTCCTGTCTTTAGTTCTCAGTCTACTGATGATCAAAGCCTAGATGACAAGACAACTAAGAAATCTAGAGAAAGACGAGTTTGGTCACCCAAAGAATATGTAGTTATGATCAGTGCTTGGATGAATACCAGCAAGGATCCAATTGTTGGCAATGAGCAAAGAGCTGCAGCATTTTGGAAACGCATTGCAGCTTATTATAACTCAAGTATTGCCAACATTCTCGACCTTGCTGGTAAGCAACCAAGATAGCCTGCTTACTATAAACATAGGTGGCAGAAGATAAATGACCAAGTTTGCAAGTTTGTAGGCTGCTTTGAGGTTGCAAAATCTATCAAAGAAAGTGGTTATGGCCTAGATGATTACATGAAAACTGCTCTGGAAATCTTCTTCAATGATCAGCAGGCAAAGTTCACACTTGAACATGTCTGGCTTGAGATAAGGCATGACTAGAAATAGTGTTCTTCTGCTGCTACTAAGGGTGAAGGAAGTTCAAAGAGAAGGAAGGTTAATGAGGGTTCTTCATAGTCTTTAGTTTGCCCTGAAGAGGCTGAGGGTCGTCCACCCGATGTTAAGGCTACAAAAGGTAAAAGGAATGACAAATCAGTGAGCAACACAACCAATTTAAATGAAAGAAATCTCAGGATATGTTAGATTTTTAGAACATGTGGGACATTAAGCATAAGGATTTGGCTATGAAAGACAAGCTTAGTGACAAGAAATTGCTAGATAATTTGTTGGTTAAAACAGAACCAATTTCTGATCAAGAATTGGCTCTAAAGAATAAACTCATTTCAAATTTAATGTCTAATTAGTGTTATCATATGTTGCTGCTTATTTCCTTTGTAATTCTGTTTATTTCAAGTTTGTATTTCTACTTTTTCCTTTGTATGCATAAATTTGTATTTCTGCTTGTATGAACTTGTGATGACGCGGGTTTTGGTTGCGCATCTAGGTTTTAAATTTATAAACCTTAATCTGCAAGTGCACAGTTGACAATTGTAGTACTTAGGGGTCGATCCACAGGAGACTAAGTGTTACGCTATAAATCTATATGATGCAGAATAAGCTAAGCGATTTTATATTTGGTTTGGGGTTTTTATAAATGCAAATAAAGTAAAGGGATAGATAAATCAAAACATAAAAGATAAAAGAAATCTAAAGAACTTATGCAACATGTTCTACACCGGATTTTAAAGATATGCAACTAGTGTTCATGAACTTAGATCACTGCGGTAGATCCATTCCACTTTTGTGGCTCCGAATCCTATGAAACCAACCCTAATAGACTCAGATTTTGCATGGTTATTACAAGGTGGATTCACGCATTAAAATCGGGATCTAATTGTTCACCAAACTCATTAACTAACTGATTAGGTTGATAGGACGCTTGGCCCATCGAATACTTGGTCCGGTCGATATCAAAGCTTTTGGAATCGATACCGGCCTATGATCGATCTCTAGGTAGCTAAGCTAGATCAAGCATTAAAGTACGAATAAAGACAGAAAACTAATCTAGAAGCAATTCAATAAAGATGTACAAGATGCAAGCAAAAGAATTTAAATAACTTTATTATCAAGTATAAAACAGCTGTACATGTTATGAAACATGGAGCAGCTAGAGAAGTTGATAAAATAGTAGATTCGTGATAGATAAGCACTCGGCATAGGTAGATCTCTCAGCACAAGGCTTGAGAAGAACACCATGGCCTTCATCGCTCTTTTACAAAGGATAAAGATGAAGATCTAAAGAGAATAACAAAAATACATGTTTATTAGTGATTTGTAGGTGCCTAGGGCTGCTCTCCTTCTCTCAAGAAGCTAAAATCAAGTATATATAGGTGTTTGGAGGAGTCTCTAGGTCGGCAAACTTCTAGGGTTTTGTCTTGGGCAAAAACGTCTTTTTGTCGATAAGTGCGCACAAGTGGCCACGGCACCGATCGGTCACACCGGTCACGTGATTTGGTCCGGGGTCTGACTCAATATCATCTCCTTGTGCGTGACTTCAAGTAAATGAGCCGGCCCATGGGTTGGTTCGGTGCTTAGGCCCATCTTGGACTTGATTCTTCTTCTAGGCAGAATGACATACCTTCAGTAAAACTTGAATAACTTGCATACTTTAAATCCAAATGCTATGGTTCCAAATGTTATGGAAAGCTAACGGAAAGGGCTATCTCCATGTAAAGTTGCATCTCCTTCCAAGTCGATTTGGTCGAGCGTCCGAGGTGATCTTTTGGGGACATAGAATCTGTCCAACTTGGAGAATCGTGAAATCTTGGCATGGGAGGACAAAGATAGGTTCCTCTGGCCTTGGAAAGTTGTTTTTGGATTATGAATACTCATTTTGCTCCATTTTACTCCCCTTTTGATGATTGTACCTAAATGACTCTTAAAAACCAAATATACGAGAAAACTACCTCTTTCGATTGAAAAGCTTATTATATAGTATAGAAAATAAATAAAAACGGATAGTGAAAGTGGTAAAATACCATGTTTATCAACCCCCCCAGACTTACCCTTTGCTTGTCCTCAAGCAAACAAAAGGTTAGTAAGGACAAGGATTTTGAAAACACGGGAGCTCACATATTCTTTGGATCTTGTCTCGATTTTTAAACTTGTAATCCACGTAAAGACTAGGTGAGTTCATGGACGCTTTTCATCATCTTCCGTTGTGATACCGAAATTGTGTCCTAAATTACTGTCCCTGCAAAATCTCAACTTCAAATCAATCGACTCTTTTACTCTCTTAGATTCTCAAAAATCTCCGATCAATGATATTTACAAGGATACGGGCTAGGTGTTTAGGGGAGGCTAATATTTAGTGGTGAGAGTAAAAGTGTTTAGGGTTACCAAAATCTCTGGTTGTGCGACATTATGCAAAATCGCAAGAGAGAATGGATCTATTGAAGTCCACAATTTTCCAATCACCTTGTTGTTCGCCTTTTTCTCCCCCAGACTTAGATTTTTCGTCGGGAATCACTGTAAAACTCTTCTACTCATTTCTCCTTTGTGTCGTGGCTTCTCCTTGGGTATTCCTTGGCCTTTTACTCTTTCGATAACCATTTTCCTTTCGCAAAACACTTTTTTTTTTTTAGATTGGGGGAAAATGGTCTCATATTGATTATGAGTCAGATAAGGCACGAAATTGTTACCATGATTAAGCATCCAAGGATCGGCTGGATCCTCTCAAACTTTTAGGGATTTCGTTGGCATCCTCCTTTCTTCTAGTGTTGGTCTTCGCATCTTCAAGTGATTGGAAAATTGCGTCGACCCTACTCTCTCCGACGATTTTACACATATCTGCATAATGCTCAAGTATACAGAAGTGCATGAGGTCTGAAAGAAAGGTTTAGGTTAAGGGCTTAGGTAGGGTACCAACTAAAAGTGAGCTGGCCATCCATGACAACAAGAGAGTGGTAAAAAGAGGAAAAGTTGTCATGAATGTGATTCATTCCTTGATCGAATATCCTTAATAAGAAATAATCAAAAATCATATTAGTAAACCATATTGAGAGTCGAAATCTTATCCATCAAAATAATGCAAGTAGTAATCTCCCTGGACTCCATTCGGTCACTAGGTGTCTGAATCAATTGTCCGGAACAAATCCTGCAATAATGGTCACTTGGTTTTGAAATCGAAACACGTCGATCCTAGAAAGGTTTCATCATTCCCAACTAATTTTGACTCAATAAAACAGTTTTGAAAACTTTTTTTTTTTGGAAAACATAAATATCCAACACAAACAAACGTGTTAGTAGCAACAATCCCCCAAGACTTAACTTACACTGTCACGGTGTAAATCAAATCAAATTAAGGGTGAAGTGTTGGAAATTAAAATATAAAGAAAAAGAAATATGAAATGGAGAATAGAACGAAGTTACCGGATAAAGGAATTCTCAAATCTCCCAAAGTTGAATCGGCGTGGATGGTGTTTGAAGAAGGATCTTGAAACTCCCCAAAAATTTTGCTAGGCCAAGAAATAGTACTTCTCAATTTCCCTCACCAATGCATTCCGCCATAACTGAGTTAGTGCATTCCAACAGTGATCGCAATGCCACCACAAACCTTAGTATGCATCGTGGAACCCTTTCCTGAGTTACTTTGGAAATTCTTAGATATTGGTAGTTGAACAGCTGTTGGAAAAAGTAGCAAAATTCTTTCTTGAAACGGTGAAGTAGAGGATTCACAATTTGGTTGATAAGGCTTCTGTGTTTTCTTCTTTCTTTGTTCAGATCTCTTATAGATAGGATCTTATTCTTTGAAGAATCTCTGAATTTGAACCTGTTAAGAGCCAAATATCCTTGCAAAAACACTTGAAATTATTTGTTAAACAAACTTGGACTTAGGTTCCAGAATACCGAAGTAACAAACAAAATTATCCAAGCTCATTCTAAAGGAATTAAGTATTGAAAAGATAAGTGTAAGCTGTGTAAATCATTTAAAATCAAACTGTTTATCAAACCAAATTTTTAAAAGTGCAATGTGAAATTCAAAAAAATCAAATAAATTTAATTTAAGAAGATCATTATTTAAAAACATTTTTGGTATGAAAATAGTTCATTTATATTTAAAAACCATTTTAAATAATTTAAAAAGAAAAATTTAGAAAACTTACCTCGTGATTCGAGCCGGTTCGAAACGTGGTATGTGGCTCGTGTCAGGTCATGTCCGTCGGGTGGTGGTGCGGGATGGTGGAGACGCGGGTCCGTGAGGGACTCGGGTCAGATGATGGTGTGGTCGGATGGGATGCGGGATGGGGACGCATGGCACCGGGCACGTACGTGGGTCGCTGCCATTGTCCTGGGCGTGGATCCGCGGGACGAGGCTGGGACGGGTCACGGGACGAGGATGCGTGTGCTGCGGGTTGAGGCTGGGACGCAGGACGACCTAGCGTTGGACGAGTGATCCGCGGGTCGGCGACGCAGCATCCAAGGCTCGGCACCGGACAGATTCCCGTGTCTAGGGTCTCTGTCCGGGGTCTGGGAGCTTCGGATGCTCGACCCGCGGGACGTGTTCCTCTCGGACACCGGACGGTCGGACGGATCGCGACGCGCGCAGGACGAGCGGCCTTGGCCCCGGTCGGATTCCCGTGTCCGGGGTCCATGTCCGGGGTCTGGGACCGTGGGACGATCGACCTGCGTGTCGATCCGCGACACGTCCGGACCAAAGGCACTCGGGCACCGGTCGGAACCGCGTGACCGGTGCCGTGGTCCGGTGTCTGGGACCCGACACATTTTTTTTTTTTTTTTTTTAGAAGTTTTAATACTTCTGTTTTTTTCTCCAAAAATGCATTTTTATAAGTTTTTAAAATCTGAAAAGTTCATAAATAGATAGATTAATGCATAACAATGTTTGAAATATGAAAAACCAAAAGAAAAACAAGATTAGAATCAAAAGAAAAGACTCGATATATGGGTTGCCTCCCATAAAGCGTTTGTTTAAAGTCAATTAGCTCGACTCCTTGGGGTTTTTAGACTTGGGAATTGTCTTCCAAAGGCTTGAGGTTGCCTTTGGAGTTTGAACTCCTCCCTTGGTCGTGGTCTTCATCATGTAAATGGAACGGGTACTGAATTGCAATTTCTCTTTTCTCCAGAGGAATGTATCTTGTAACTTTAGCTCGAAAGCCAGGTGGTGTTGCGTAATAGAAGATGTTTCTATCTATCTTTGGAAAGGATAACCGTTGTAAGGGGTAATCCAAGATAGCTCCAGCAGTAGCCAACAATTGTCTTCCAAGGATAAAAGGTGTTGAACAATTGTTCATGTTAGCCACTTCAAAGTCGGTCGGCACAATGCAATCACCGATTCTCACTAGGCAGTTGAATGCTTCACCCAATGAGCGTGTGAAAGCACCATTTGTAAGTGAAATTCTCTTGTTTGAAGGACGAAGGTTGGTTATCTTCATCATTCTCACAAGAGATTCCGACAGAACGTTGACTCCGGCTCCTGAATCGATAAGAGCGGTCTCGAAGATATAATTTTTAATAGAGCAAGGGATATTGAAAGAACCTAGATCAAGAGTCTTAGGAAGGATCCTTAGGTACCGATGGGGATTCGTAACCTGGTTGAATAACTCCTCAATCATAGCTTCGTCTTCCTCGCTTTCTCTAAAGCATAGTTTAAGCGATGGCTCGGTTTTCCAAGCATCTTCAAAGGAGAGGGTGGGAGGGAGTTCTCTAACTAGAGAGTTGAATACCTCTATCATCTCATCACTGATCCAACGTGGTATTAGGCCGGATCTTTCACTCAAACGTGTCTTCTTCTTTGGCGGTTTTGTTGAAATTCTCGCCGTAAATCTTCGGTTGTAGGGTTTGGCCATTAGGAAAGGTCTTGGAGCTTCTTCTTCCTCTTGATCAGAGATTGAAGAGTCTTCTTCAAGTGGTGTTAAGTTGCAGCAATGGGCCATGGAGGTCGGCTCTTCTTCATTCGTACTAGATTGGTCACTAGCTTGAAACGTCTCTTCGATAAGCTTCAAGCGTTCATCAATCTTCTCCACACGGTTTGAGATGTTGTTAGACTCGTCTTCTATGGATTTTGTTGTGTCTATGAACTCCTTATGATGGTGTTCAAGTTCATAACAAACGGCGTTGATGGTCTTCACCGTATGTTGATTGTCGGTTTCTAGTTCCTCCATAGTTAAGTCGATCTTGTCTTGAACAACCCCACTTTTGTTGCGCCTTGAGCAGCTTGGTAGGCCTTGTTAGCAACCGTTTCTAGGTTAGAACTAAGCTCATCAACGTCCTCCTTAGTGGACTTAATCTTCCACTCCAAGTCATCATACGAATCATCGATCTTATACTTGATATTGATGATATCAGTCTTGTCTTCTTGAAGATCCCTTGTATGGACATTTTGGACTTCTTCAAGTCGGGTAAACCGAGTATCAATAGCTTCAAATTGGTTGGCGACGATCTCGAATCTCTCCCCAAGAGACGAATTCATGGATTTGATGGTTGTTTCGATCTCATGAAGGGCGTTTTTAGTGTCCTCCATGAAACGTTCCATCAAAGCTTCAAGTTGTCCTTCTTGGCGAGCTGAGTTCAGCCGTGGGGTTGTGGCAGTGGATTCGGTGGCACATGGTGGTGGCGTACACTTCCTTGAGTCTCCCAAGGGGGTTGTTGTTGATACAATTGTGAATTGTACCAATTGTTGTAAGGAAACGGCGGTTGATGGAATTCATGAGGCATAGGGATGTAATCACCATTAGATCTCCTTTTTATCGCCATTCTCCTAGGGTTTTTGGTGTAATGTTCCATTGATAAATCTCTGAAACATACTTAAATAGAAAACAAAAAACGAAATTAGCAAAAAGAAAAGAAAAAAGGAAAAATAAAAAGGAAAAACAAGACTTAGGCTTATTCTTTATCAAAAATCTATAGGTAAGCGAACAAAATCCCTGGCAACGGCGCCAAAAACTTGATGGCGCGGGTTTTGGTTGTGCATCTAGGTTTTAAATTTATAAACCCTAATCTGCAAGTGCACAGTTGACAATTGTAGTACTTAGAGGTCGATCCACAGGAGACTAAGTGTTACGCTATAAATCTATATGATGCAGAATAAGCTAAGCGATTTTATATTTGGTTTGGGGTTTTTATGAATGCAAATAAAGTAAAGGGATAGATAAATCAAAACATACAAGATAAAAGAAATCTAAAGAACTTATGCAACATGTTCTACACCGGATTTTAAAGATATGCAACTAGTGTTCATGAACTTAGATCACTGCGGTAGATCCATTCCACTTTCATGGCTCCGAATCCTATGAAACCAACCCTAACAGACTCAGCTTTCGCATGGTTATTACAAGGTGGAATCACGCAATAAAATCGGGATCTAATTGTTCACCAAACTCCCTAACTAACTTATTAGGTTATTAGGACGCTTGGCCCATCGAATACTTGGTCCGGTCGATATCAAAGCTTTTGGAATCGATACCGGCCTATGATCGATCTCTAGGTAGCTAAGCTAGATCAAGCATTAAAGTACGAATAAAGACAGAAAACTAATCTAGAAGCAATTCAATAAAGATGTAAAAGATGCAAGCAAAAGGATTTAAATAACTTTATTATCAAGTATACAACAACTCTACATGTTATGAAACAAGGAGCAGCTAGAGAATTTGATAAAACAGTAGATTCTTGATAGATAAGTGCTCGGCATAGGTAGATCTCTCAGCACAAGGCTTGAGAAGAACACCATGGCCTTCATCGCTCTTTTAAAAAGGATAAAGATGAAGATCTAAAGAGAATAACAAAAATACATGTTTATTAGTGATTTGTAGGTGCCTAGGGCTGCTCTCCTTCTCTCAAGAAGCTAAAATCAAGTATATATAGGTGTTTGGAGGAGTCTCTAGGTCGGCAAACTTCTAGGGTTTTGTCTTGGGCAAAAACGTCTTTTTATCGATAAGTGCGCACAAGTGGCCACGGCACCGATGGGTCACACCGGTCACGTGATTTGGTCCGGGGTCTGACTCAATATCATCTCCTTGTGCGTTACTTCAAGTAAATGAGCCAGCCCATGGGTTGGTTCGGTGCTTAGGCCCATCTTGGACTTGATTCTTCTTCTAGGCAGAATGACATACCTTCAGTAAAACTTGAATAACTTGCATTCTTCAAATCCAAATGCTATGGTTCCAAATGTTATGGAAAGCTAACGGAAAGGGCTATCTCCATGTAAAGTTTCATCTCCTTCCAAGTCGATTTGGTCGAGCGTCCGAGGTGATCTTTTGGGGACATAGAATCTGTCCAACTTGGAGAATCGTGAAATCTTGGCATGGGAGGACAAAGATAGGTTCCTCTGGCCTTGGAAAGTTGTTTTGGGATTAATAATACTCATTTTGCTCCATTTTTCTCCCCTTTTGATGATTGTACCTAAATGACTCTTAAAAACCAAATATACGAGAAAACTACCTCTTTCGATTGAAAAGCTTATTATATAGTATAGAAAATAAATAAAAACGGATAGTGAGAGTGGTAAAATACCACGTATATCAACTTGTTTTTTTAAATCAATGAATCGGCTTTGTGTTAATTTATGTTTGTGTACTAATCTATTTCATTGTTTCATTTCTTATTGTCTGCATGTATGTTTGTGTACTAATCTGTTTCATTTCTTATTGTCTGCATTTCCGATTGTGTACTAATTTGTTTCTGTTCATGTCAGGTCATGTCAAGACATTGTATATGGAAGAAATGCAAAGGAAATAACCTGTGTCTTTGTTGTTGTTTGTTGTTTTGTATCACATGTCTTTGTTGTTTTTGTTGTTTTATATCACATGTCTTTGTTGTTTTATGTTTACATGTACAATAGGTGGTGTCGGAAATATATGTAATATATAAATCACATGTCTTTGTTTATGATTTTTACTCATATGTGTAATAAAAACCTTTGTGCTATATATGTCGTAACAAACACTTCTCTCTTCACAAACACTTTTCTCTTGACATTCACAAACACTTCTCTCTTCACACTGGTTTGTTCGAGTAAACCAGGATTTGGCTCTATTTTCTTTATAAAAACCTTTATACTTATTTTTTTTTCTTTATTTTGGAAAATAAATTCACAATTCAAATATATAACACAAATATGGCATCTTCATCAACAAATCCGTTTGACGGAAAATAGCTCCATAGATCGATGAACACAAACCTCTATTTGATATTCATTTTTCACAAACACATACAAATCGAAAGCAAAACTAACACAGATTCACTAAAATCACGATCTTTCACATAGTCATAAGAAATGTACCAACAAAGCCCTAGCACAACAACAACAACAACAACAACAACCACCACGGAAAATCGAATCGAGATGTCAAAGTCGACCAAGCGTTTGAGAATCTATACAACAATTATGGTCATCATGAAGAGCCAACAAAATCAAGGAAAAAACGAGATTTTATTGAAAGAGATCGCGAACACGGATACGACCGTTTATGGAACAATTATTTCAAAGAAGATGCCACATACCCTCATCATCTATTCCGACGCCGTTTAAGAATGAACAAGCACTTGTTCATGCATATTGTTAACCGACTCTCCAATGAAGTTCGATACTTCCGACGGAAGAAAGATGCCACTGGAAGGCTTGGTATATCCGGACTTCAAAAATTGTACAGCAGCAATTCGTCTCATGGCATATGGTAGTGCGGTTGATCAAGATGACGAATACCTCCGTCTAGCTGGACCTACAGTTCTATGCTTGGAACATTTTGTCGAAGCAATAATTAATTTATTTGGAGATGAGTACCTACGGAGACCTACAAAAGAAGATCATCAAAGACATCTTGTTGTTGGAGAGCAACGTGGATTTCCCAGGATGGTAGGAAGTATCGATTGTATGCATTGGGAATGGAAGAATTGCCCCACTGCTTGGAAAGCGCAATTTTCGCGTGGATCTGGAAAACCCACAATCGTTTTAGAGGATGTTGCTTCATATGATCTTTGAATATGATACGCATTTTTTTTAGCTCCAGGTACCTTAAACGATATAAATATTCTTGACCGCTCTCTAGTTTTTAATGATATAATAAATGGTCATGCTCTGCAAGTGAATTTCTCTGTCAACGAAAGGGACTATGATTTGGCTTACTATCTCACAGATGGTATTTATCTGAAATGGGCAACTTTTATCCAATCTATTCCACTTCCAAAAGGTCCAAAAACATCTTTATTTCCTCAATGTCAAGAAGCAGTGTTTCCGAAGTCTTGCAAGCTCGATTTGCCGTGGATAAAAATCCAGCTCTTTTTTTGGATAAGGAAAAAATAGGAAAGATTATGAGAGAATCTATCATACTCCACAATATGATAGTAGAAGATGAATGAGATGTCACTCAGTTTGATGTCTCGGAATTCCAACTAAACAAAGGAAACAGAAGTTCACATGTAGATTTCACGTTTTCTACATCTATGCCTACAAATAATGCCGATATACTTGGCGTTCGAACTCGACTACGGGATAAACAAATGCATCAACTGTTGAAAGCAGATTTGGTTAAGCATATATGGCAAAAATTTGACAAGAGCAAGACAACAACTGACCGTTTATTTTTAATTTTACCCTCAACACTTTTTACAATAAAAAATTTACTTAACAACCTAAATTAACTAGCCAAATAATCATGCTCTTATAGATAGAACAACCCTACCTCATTTTGAGCGATTCATATTCCATAGACAGATATAATCAATAAATGACTCCTTTAAATGTGACCATTTCCCCCTAGAAGAAGTAGGCCTTTCCCGATTCTCTTTGAAAGAAAAGAAAATGGTGGAACCAAAAATGTATTCATTCATTTCCACGCGCGTAATTCTCGTTTTGAGAACCCAATTTCATAATATCAACCCAATTTCAAGGTTTTGAGAACCCGAGCGCGTCAATGAACTTTTTTTGTTTTAACCTCAAACTGATTTTTGTCATTGGAAAAGTAATTGCAAAAAAAAGTGATCCTATTATTAAGGGAATCTCGGACCCTTTTCCAAATCTCACTCTAAAAAAAATTTAGAGTAAAATTCTCTTTAATCCTATTCTAAAGGCTTGATTGGTACATCTGCTACCACCTACAAACATAGCGTTTACAAACACTAGCGGTTCCTAGCGTTTAACAACAATCATGAAAAACGATTTCTACCGCTACGTACCGTTTTAAATCGCTCAAAACTAAAAGTTGATTTCCTCAAGCGTTTTTGGTTACGAGCAGTTGCGGATAAATTTATATATTATTAAAAAAATAAAACGAAATCCACTTAAAAATCAGAGAATATATAATAATTTTTAAAAAAAATCAAGATTTGAATATTGTAATTATGAAATATATAAATAATTTGACATATTTAATTAGTAACCTATTATAATTTTTTTGAGTCAATTACAATATGTCACATTTGAGAAATTGATAATCAATCATGTCCCTATTCCTTCCTCTTTTCATTTATGTCTTCGTATAATGACAAAAAAACAAAATTATCCTTAAATAGATTAAAAATCTCTCTCTCTCTCTCTCTCTCTCTCTCATACAAACTTTTTAAACAATTTTATAAATGTTCTCCATTTGCCTTTAAAACTAAACAGTGCAATAATTTATAAAGTTTTTAAAACACTTCGGAATGCAGTTTAAACAATTTTATAAGCTATTTAAAAAATTTTATAAGATTTTATAAACAATTTAAAAATATTATAATTTTTTTTTAAGGTTTAGTAAAACTATTTAAAAATATTATTAAACTGTTTAAAAACCTTTTAACATTTTTCAAAAAGATTTTTAAACAATTTTATAATGTTTTTTTAACACTTTTACTAAACCTTTTAAAAAAATTACAATTTTTTTAAACAGTTTTATAATGTAAATGAAAACCTTAACTCTTTTCCCCCTCCCAAATTTATACAACTAAATGCAAAATAGTTAACACAAACTCAAAAATTTATGGTCGTTTGTGTCTTTGAATTTGCTTTAAGATCTAATCTTCTTCTTCTTTTTTTCCTAAATACGTTCGATCCAATCTCAGATTCATGTTCTTCCTCAACAACAGCGTCTTTTTAAATCTTCTTAGAGGAAATCGCGACAGAGTTCGGAGATAGTGAAATCATAGACGACGAGAACCGAATTCAGTGACAGGTCCGATCTTATGATGGCGAGATCTTAGATGAGAGAGAAATATGAAATCTGGTAGAGGGAAAAACAAAATCTGGAAATATGGATGAGAGAGAGAAAAAAATCAAATCTAGTTTGTAATAAGGGTAATCTGGAAATATTTTAAAAACTAGTGGCATGCTTGTAATAATTTTCAAACAGTGACATGTTTGAAAAGTTGCATGGGAAAAGTGGTATAACTGAAAATTCCTCTTTTTATATTTATAAAATCTTCACAACAAAATTTTGTTATTAAATTCAATCACTAATATATATAAATCTAGCAAACTAAATTTTTTTAAATATAACATTAATCTACAAAAGAAACCACTTCTCCAACAAATTCATAACTTTCACCCATAATAATAATAATAATAATAATAATAATAATAATAATAATAATAATAATAATAATAATAATAATAATAATAATAATAAACGTAAGTATCATATACATAATTTTTGGTATTTAATTATATTGAATTAATAACTTTTATATTTTGTTATAATAATATGATTTTTGATATTTTTTATGATTATTTAATGTGTTTATATTGTTAATTTATTGTTTAACCGCTACCTAACCGCTATTCAACCAGTCATAAATATCCCGCAAATGCACTCATTTCCAACCACTACGCATGTCGTGTATATCGCTTCATAACGCTTGAAACCACTACCGCCCGCTTTCACCCGCACCCGCAAACTCCCGTAACCGCACCCGCTGCGGTTAAACCACTCAGTCTCTAGATCCCACTCTAAAATAAAGTAACTACCCTTTCTACTCTACATGTAGAGTAAATTCATTTCTCATTCTATTCTAGAGTTGACTATTTTTATTTATAAAAAGATCTTTTAACTTTTTACTTATTCTACGTTTACACCTAAAATATATTTTTGCTATTGGTTCTTTAACAAAATTACAAAATGATTAAAAATTCATTTTAAAAAGAATGTGTTACATATATAATGACTACGTGTATCATTTTGCATAACATAATAATCGAATATAAGCGTGATCTCGATGCACCGATTGAAATCGATGGAGAAGCTCCGCCTCCGGAGGTTGAATTAGTGGGAGATGATAATATTCGGTTTCAAGAATTTCTTGGGCGATTTATAAAAATCAAAGATAAAAAAACTCATTTTTCACTTCGTAATGATTTAGTTGATTATTTGTGGAAAAAATTCAGTAATACTAATGTTTTGATTATATTATTTTTTCTTGTTCTATTGTGTAATGTAATTTTATTTCTAAAATAAAATTTCAATTAGAATAATATTATGATTTTAGTTAATTATTGTTAATTATAAAATAGTTTGGTAAAATATATAATTTTGATAAATTAAGGACTAAACAGGAAAAAAATATATTAAGAATATTCTTTTTAAAGTGAAAAATAGAGTAATGGGTTGGACATGGTCTAAGTGAAACACAAATTCTGTTTCTCAAAGCCGTAAAGCATTTGGAACAAAAAAAAACGGAAAAGAAAATCTTTATGTTTTAACTACATTGTTAAATGAGAAATTTTATGAAATGCCACTTTTGGCATACCACTTTACACAAATGCCATCTTTTAAAAATGTTTGCAAGCTATGCCACCTTTTTTTAACTTCAATTTTTCAGATTTTTTTTTCCCAAATGTTTTTTTTCAAATTTCAAAAATTTTTTCCTTCGATCTCGTCTCTCTCGTTTTCTCTCTACACCAAATCGAATCTCTCTCACATAAACAGATTAAAATACAAGAATGTTCTCAAGAAACGGAAATGTAAACAAACATGCAAACACACAAATGCTTTTTAGAGTTTTAGGTTAGTGCTTACTATTTTACATTTAGATTATAGTTTAGGGGGATATGGTTTAGGGTTTGGGTTTTGATTAACTATTTTATGAGGTTTTTAAAGCACAATATAAGGTTTTTAAAGCCGATTATAAGGTTTTTTAAAAATCTAGAAACCTTTAAAAAAACCTTATAATTTGTTTTAATTGTTAAGAATGAGAAGAGATAATGAGAATTAATGATGACTTTATTCCATAAGAATGAAACTATATATCGTGTACAAAAAAAATGGATAAGTCTAAAATATGGTAAAACATATAAAATAATCTTAGAGAATTTAGAATATCCTAGAGCATCTTAAGAGAATAAAAATTTCTAATAGTCATCAACATAAATGGATTTATAACACTCCCCCTTGGATGTCCATTATCTCGAAATGCTCCTAATACGCATAAGTTGTTGCCTCATTAAAAAGCTTACTACGAAAACCCAGTGGGAAAAACCATTGTTAAGGGAAAAAAATGCAGCGCGTATTTACTCCCCCTGATGACTAGATGACTTGAAATCTTTGAGACGACGTAGTCCGATACCATAAACTAGCTTCTTGAATGTAGTAGTTGGAAGTGCCTTTGTAAAAAGATATGCCAGATTCTCACTTGAACGGATCTGCAAAACACTAACATCGCCATTCTTCTATAGATCATGGGTGAAGAAGTACTTTGGTAGAATGTGTTTTGTTCTGTCGCCATTGATGTTGTGACACCCCGGTTTCAAAGCATATATGGGCATATGCGGTATATGCGGAGAGGCTTAAAAGAATTGATTTGGCTACCTATATCACCAAAGTGCACTTATCTTTTCGGTCACAGGTCTTGAGAGAACTCCAGAGTTAAGCGTGCTTGAGCTGGAGTAGTTTCAGGATGGGTGACCTACTGGGAAGTCATTTCCAGTAACGTGTGAGTGAGGTCAAAACACAAGAAAAATCGCATTGTGATTTGCAGGGTAAGTAAACATGACTTTCGAGCCTCCCGGACTAACGTACCGACCGTCAGACATGGTGGGCCCACGGTCCTGTGAGTGGATGGGGGCCCATGGGAGGGGCGGTCATGGCGTTACAAGTGGTATCAGAGCAAACCCTGACATCTGTGTAGAGTCAGATTGTCGGGGTGACGATCTTGGTATGCGCAACGAGGACGTTGCGATCTGTTAGTGGGGGTGATTGTGACACCCCGATTTCAGGGCATATATGAGTATATGCGTTAGTGCAGAGAGGCTTAAAAGAATTGATTTGGCTACCTATATCACCAAAGTGCACTTATCTTTTCGGTCAGAGGTCTTGAGAGAACTCCTGAGTTAAGCGTGCTTGGGCTGGAGTTGTTTCAGGATGGGTGACCTACTGGGAAGTCATTTCCGATACCGTGTGAGTGAGGTCAAAACACAAGGAAAGATCGCGTGGTGATTTGCAGGATAAGTAAACATGACTTCCGAGCCTCCCGGACTAACGTACCGACCGTCGGACATGGTGGGCCCACGGGCCTGTGAGTGGACGGGGGGCCCATGGGAGGGGCGCTCAGGGCATCACTGAGTAGGATTCGAGTGGCTCAGGCGAGTGATCAGGGTTTGGTTGTTTCGTCGATCGCAGAGGGTTCTGAGTATCAGGTCTCATCAAATGGGACGATTCTTGTTCGCGGTCGGGTTTGTGTACCCAAGGTAGAAGAGTTAAGGCAGGAGATTCTGCGAGAGGCTCATTCGAGCAAGTTCTCGATTCACCCTGGAGCGACTAAGATGTATCGTGATCTCAAGCGGTATTATCACTGGGTAGGGATGAAGAGAGATGTTACAGATGTATCCTTCCTTGAGTTGGTTTATGTAAGCTGCATTATCTTCACACAGAACTGTTGGAACTTCCTTTCTCGTAGGTATACTGCAGTCTTCTCGTATGTGTTGGATTACCGATCGTAACCATACACATTCACGGCTAGCTTCATGTATAGCTAAAATCTCTGAGTGGTTGGAAGATGTAGCTGTGATAGTTTGCTTCATCGAGCGCCAAGAAATGGCAGTTCCACCACATGTGAACACATATCCTGTTTGTGATCGAGCATTGTGTGGATCAGATAAAAATCATGCATCTGTAAAACCAATTAAGTTCTCTTTTGATGTGTTAGAAAAGAATAGACCCATATCTTTTGTACCCTGAAGATACCGCAGTAAATGCTTAATCCCATTCCAATGTCTTTGAGTTGGACATGAGCTAAACCTTCAAATTTTTGGACCATCATATATAGGGATGTTAAAATGAGCTA
The DNA here is from genome assembly GCA_963576765.1 of Draba incana. Classification (NCBI taxonomy): domain Eukaryota; kingdom Viridiplantae; phylum Streptophyta; class Magnoliopsida; order Brassicales; family Brassicaceae; genus Draba; species Draba incana. The sequence goes on along the minus strand of OY755203.1, from coordinate 21,367,544 downwards.
GGTCGATCAGCTCAGCTCAGCTCAGCTCATGATGAGCTAGAGTATTGCACACCTCAGCTCAGCTCAACTGAACTCATTTATTATACGAGCTAATAAACATAAGCTCAAACTCATATCATTAAGATCATGAGCTAAATGAGCTAGCTTATGATCTAATACAAAAATAAATATAAGAACAAAATATGTAAAAGTAAACTATAAAATCCAAAATAAAGTTTAAATATTTAAATAGTAAAAACAAATCCAAATTCAAATATGTATTGTTATCAAATGTTGAATCAAATTCAAACTCTAATACTAATAAATAAACAAAACCAACGCAATGATCATCGAGTGGTTGAGGGATTCTTTGTTCATCATGCTCACTAGGATGTTCACATCTTCATCTATAGGTTAAAAGAAAAAAATATATGTTAGAAAAACTAAATATGATGAAATAGAGTAATGGAAACCAAATAATTAAAATAAATTAATTGTGGTACACCACAAATCTAAAAAGAAACATGAATATATGTTTTAGTTGATAAATCAAAAATATATTTACAAAATATCTATATAACATTTTAAATTATTAAAAAATGAATTGCTCGTGAGTTAGCTCACGACTCATAAGAGCTCGCTTGCATAACTCACTAACTCATTTAAGCTAGATCACTTAACTCGTTTACTAAATGAGCCTAAAAACATAGCTCGCGCTCGTGAAAAACTGAGTTGAACTGAGCCAGTTCATGAGCTAATGGCTCATGTTGGTAGATACAACATTCCATAAGCTATTTCTAACGGCGTTAAGAAGTTTCCGTTTCCCTTCTATATTCTTCTTTGTCAAATTTCTGAACCGAGATTGTTCAATTCAACCCAACCAATATCAGACAAAAATAAGCTAAACCGGAAACCAGTAGTTTCAGATGAACCGAAAACTAAAGATCATAGTGCTAATTTTGGAAACTATAAATTGCAAGCAAACAACAACGGTTTAACCACAATTCTCTTACCTAATAGACAAAAATGGAGCAGAGACCATAAAATTATATGGTGTAGCTAACTTTTGAAAGATGAGTTTATGATTCTTTCTTCTACAGTGCAGATACGCAGTGGGAGAATATAAGCAATTCAAAGAGCTAAATATTGAAAAACATACAAAAAACTTATATGTGCTACTAACATATCTAAGATTCAAATCAAAACACCAACCAACAAGATATTTAATTTTACTAATGCACCCACACGGATGACAGTGACTTTAGTCGAATGTAAGATGACAAGTACCTGGACACCTTGACAGAAATGACAACCCTTTTAGCATCTCCAGTTTCTTGACAGGATCCGTACATCTAGACGTGATAGTTTCCTTCCTTAAACATCTTGCGTTTCGAAAAATGAATGCTACTGCTTCCTTCTCTTCTTCTGTTCCTTCATATTTTACCCACTCGAGAGTTTCAAGACTCGATACAGACATTCAGGAACTGAGCTCGGTTCACTCCAACGCAGGCGCTGTTCATAAGACGGAAGGGGATGGTACTGAGATGTACAAGTAACAAGTAGAGCCCATTAAGTCATCATACTGGAAAATAACCTGATCAAATAAACTGAATGGTACAGTACCTGTTCAAATCTGAGAACTTGTAATTTAGGAGAATCTCTGAGCAAACAAAAAAGCAGATTGAACCATTCTATCTCACATGTGCATAGCATTAGACGTACAAGATTAGGGAAGACACTACCAACAGGATATTACTGCATAAAAATTTACACGCAATATAATGCCAAGAGAATATATCTCAAGCGTTTTGAATGATCACAGTGGTTCCAAAAGGAAAACAAAGAATGCAGAGCAGTAAACCTATATAAAGAAGCAAGATATTATTACCTTATAGGATGGTAAACATAGCTCAAGCTCCTTGACTGTAGAAATAGAAGCCAAAATTTTCCAGGGATGCGAATAATTAATGTCAGAGATTTGCATACTCAATCTCAGGCATATTATTCTCGTTACCACAAAACTCACCGCTATGATCAAGAATGTCAAAGCTCTCCAAAGAAGGAGCATCGATCAAAAACCCGCAAGCTTCATCCATCATCGTCATCATCTCTGGCTATTGATTTGTGCAAGGACAAAATCTTTAGAGACGGTATTTTAACGGTGAGAACGTGATACGTTAGTTCTTAATTTAAGAGTTTTGAGTCTTCTTTTTAACAATTGGTTTTCTTAGTTTTCCTTTTAACATTAGGATTAAGATTTTGGTATTTTTACTTGTTTAGTTTTGGTTTAGTCGGTTGTAATAGGATCTATAAAAGGATCCTCACAACATCAATAAGGAACAACTTCCAACAATTAACCTAATTCTCTAAAAGAGGTTTGGGTTAAGAGGGAGCTTAGCTTAATATCTTTTTGGTTCATAATCACGGCACCTATCACAAGATCAAAGGCTAAAGTACTAACTTGTGAAGCGGAGTTACTTGTGTGGTTAGAGGAACGTATCAATTTGGTATCAGAGACACACGATCCAATGACGGACAACGCCTCAATCTCAGCGCAGCTCTCGCTCATCGTCGAGCGTTTGGACAAACTTATAGCCGACACAAAAGAAGAGTTCAAAGCTCTCAAAGAAGAATCTCGGAGTCAAAGAGCAGCTATTGACGCATTAACTGCAGCTCAGGGACAACAAGACAAGCCACACGTGGAGAAAGACCCACCGCTAAGACCCTCAATCAAATTTACGGCTGCAGAACTCTCGGATGACGACGTTCAATGTCAAACTAAAGTATTTGATGCAGAAATGAGTCATACGCCAGCCAAAACTAGTGAAGACGTACTACAAAGAAGTGAAGGAAAGACTAGAGACAAGTCACAAACTCCTTTTTCTAGTGGACCTTGGCTGCCACGAGCTATGGGCAGAGAGAGAGGAACTCGTCATTCAGATGGTGGTGGTGATTGGAGATTGTAACAAATAGGGGAAACAAGTAACAATCATCAACAAAGTTCTTATCCTTGTGATTTTCGTTTACAAGAGCCAAGAGCAATGATAGGTGGTTACGAAGCTGGTGGTGAAAGAGATCTCAGCCCCGAGAAGCGTGTTCTTCAAACTGCAAAGATGGACTTCCCACCTTATGATGGTACAACAAACGATGTTGAATGGCTTCAGAAGTGTGATGATTATTTTGTAGATCAACGGATCTTCCATGATGCTGCAAAAATTTGCCAAGCGACGTTCATTTTAACTGGTCAGGCTTATCACTGGAACAACAAACTCCGACAATTAGCCAAAGGGAAGTTAAGTTGGGTGGAGTTCAAAAGAATTTGCAAAAGACACTTTAGAAAAGCATATTTTGTTAACCCAGTAGGCGAGTTGTTTAATCTGCGACATATCGGAATGGTAGATGAGTATTGTAATCAGTTCAAAGAATGTCTTGGGAGGCAAGCACGGCTCACGGGAGAGCAACAATTATGGCAATTCTGTGCGGGTTTAACTGATAGTTTGCGGAAGGAAGTTGAATACCTCAGGCCTGAAACAATCTTTACCGCAATGGAATATGCATGAGACAATGAGTATAAGATTGATAATGACAAGGGTACTCGTACATTTGGGGGACTTCTTGCACCATCAGCTAAATCTTTGGGAGGGGGTTTTAATCGAGGGCAAGATGTCGAACCAACTAGTCCTAGCAGACAAAAACAAAAATCAGCGGTTTGGCAAAAACTAACTATGGCAGAGATGGCAGAACGAAAGGCTAAAGGACTCTGTTTTAATTGCGACAAACTTTTTACACCGAGTCATACTTGCAATCCAGTTCTTTTCACATTAAACTAATTATGGATGGAGATAATCAAGATGACGAACCACTTTCAGAGGAAGATTTGGAGGATCTAGGGATGGAGTTTACGGGAAGACGACGAGAAGCTACATAAGGCATACTTGAAGTTAGAGCTTGAGGATAAGCTCCAAATCGAGGAAGGGAGTAATGATACGTTAGTTCTTAGTTTAAGAGTTTTGAGTCTTTTTAACAATTGGTTTTCTTAGTTTTCCTTTTAACATTAGGATTAAGATTTTGGTATTTTTTACTTATTTAGTTTTGGTTTAGTCGGTTGTAATAGGATCTATAAAAGGATCCTCAAAACATCAATAAGGAACAACTTCCAACAATTGACCTAATTCTCTAAAAGAGGCTTGGGTTAAGAGGGAGCTTAGCTTAATATCTTTTTGGTTCATAATCACGGCACCTATCACAAGATCAAAGGCTAAACTACGAACTTGTGAAGTGGAGTTACTTGCGTGGTTAGAGGAACGTATCACAACGGTCACATTGTCATCAGAACATTGTTCCATAGCCAAGTCTTCAAGAATAGGACAACTGGATAGAAGCTTGTTGACAAAGTCCTGACTCGGGTACTTGATGTAAACAAGGCTCAAGATTTTTAGAGATGGGAAAGAAGCTGAAAACTTAGAGGCATCCACAAGAGTCATGTTACTTAGTTTCAATGTCACAAGCATTCTACATCCCGCGCTATACAAGCTCCATGGAAGTATGACAAGAGTTTCAACGGCAGGACTATTAATATCGATATCCAACTCACGCATTGAGCGTTTAATAAAAGTTCTAACCCATACTCCAATCTCTGTAGCACTAGACTTCGAATAAGGTTTTAAACACAAACTTTCAAGAACTGGAGCCTTGTGTAACAACAAAGAACTTGTTGGGATATGTAGAGGTTAATGGGCCATGAAGCCTTAATCTCTAGAGAGTGTGTGTATTATAAGTCCTACATCGGAAGTTGGGAGGGACCTTGAATAATATATAAGGAACTTGGGCCTCTCCACTAATTGCCTATTGGTTTTGAGTTGGATGTCCAGGAAACTTAACAGAACTGTTAACAAACAGCGTGTTAACAAACGTGTTAACAAAGAGGGAGAATCTCTTGCTTTCACTATCTTGATACATTGCACGATCATATTCAAGCCTTGGAACCAACATCAAAAGAAACTTCCATCGTTTCGACAACATCTTTCGTAGGCAGCAACGACAATATTCTCAAAAGAAGGTCCTCAGGCAAGTGACTAATCCTATCCATATGAGCCATTCCCTTTCAATTCCCACGGATTTTCGATGTCTTTGGCCAATTCTGAAATTCGCTTCTGAATCTCACTGGATTTGACACAAGCCCAACAAATAGTAGTAAGCAGCCGAGAAATCGAAACTCACCGGACACTGCAGAATCATCGGCGGAGATGTTTAGTATGAAAAGTGATCCAACGGGTTGTTGTTGTTTATTCAATTCAAATCAAACTGATTAAGACCAACATTCTCAAGATTTTCACAGAATCTAAAGAAACCCCTTAACTTACCCTAAAGCCCCAATTCAGCGATTATGACTCCTGCAAATCCATTGTGGTTTTCCCGCTCTTTTCGTTAAAAAAAAAAAGAAATTGATGTAAATTTAAAAATATTTCATAGTATTCGATTTTACATTTTATACTTTAAATTTCAAAAGGACAATGTTAAAAAAGTATATACTTTCTTACCCATGTTATGTGATGTGATAGTCAAGTGGTGATTTATATATGTGCCAATAATCTTTTACGAGTGTACTAAACACATAAAATCATCCATTGTACTATAATTACTTGTCATGTTAATTATAAATTTACTAAAATGCTTAAGAGGGTAGAATTATAAATTTTTATAGACAAGTTAAACGTTTGTGATTAACACGCTCCAACGGAAATTGTAATATGATCTCTTGTCATAAATAGTTTTTTTGGTCTTTTATCTTAATCCTGTTTACCAACATTTAGGTTATCTTGTATATATACAGTATTTTGTTACTCATAATCAATGACGAGAAAATCTTTACTACGGTGTTTGGATATTATATTGTCTCAAATGAGACTACGAAAACTTCCATTCATATCCTGTAGAATGGACAAAAATTTGGGATGATAATAGGACCGATAATATTCCCATAGTTGTTAGAGATGAAAATTTACAAAAATTGAACAAAAGTACCATAATACACTTGTTCATTAGGTTTCATACTTCATCCTATGCAAAGCAGCTTTGACATAGCCATTTGTTTGTGAAAAGAAGACATAACAAGTACTAAAGATGATGGTAACTTAATCGAAGATGTCTTCTCCTTCAGATCTGGACCCGTAACTTCAGTCAAACGCAAGCCGACAAGTAGGAGAACGCCTGGGCGAAAGCGATAGCGCTTTGATCATTTTAAGTTTCTTGCGGTTGCCGGTGGATTCAGGGTTTATAATTACTTTCTTTAAACAGCTTCCGCTTCTCAAGATAAATTCTACCACTTCTTTCTCTTCCTCGATTCCTTTATACTTTACCCATTCCACAGTTTCAAGGCTCGATAACAGACATTCAGGAACTGAACTCGGTTCAATCCAGCTTGGGCGCGGTTCTCTACCCTCAGGTCCACGGCACTGAGATAAACGAGAGAAGAAGAATAAGTTCATTAGATGACCATAGTACAACGAGTTGAAATACATGTACCTTTTCAAATTTGAGAGCTCGTAATTTAGGTGAATCTTAAAGCAACCGCATAAGTAGATTCAACCATTCCGACTCGCATGTGCATATACTTAAAGACACCAGACAGCAGAAGATACTACCAACAGGATATGCGTCCTGCATAAGATACAGCATTAAAAAACAGAAAGCAATATCTTGTACCGATTTGATCACAAAGTGAACCAAACTACTCATGGTGGACTATCAGTTGTCGTCAATTAAAGAAGATCAAGAATGCAAATGCCAGAAACAATATATTACCTTTACACATAAACAGAGTCGCTTGGCTGAAGTAATAGAGCCCAGAAATTCCTCAGGATGAACACAAGAAAGTGCAACCTTTGCCTCGACAATCTTAGGCATATTACTCCTACTGAGAAAAACCTCATTCGTAGTATCAAAAACGTCCAACAACTCCAAAGAAGGAGCATCTATCACAAACCCATGAGACTCGTCTACAAATATTTCCCATGATTCATGCCAGACTAAACTCTTTAGAGAAGGCACTAGAATGTTGAAAATGGCGACATCGTCATGGAGGGTTCGTTTCACAACCAAGTCTACAAGAAGAGGACAACTGGATAAAAGCCTAGTGACAAATTCATCACTTGGGTACTTCATGGATATAAGACTCAAATTCTTGAGGGATGGGAAGGAAACCGAGGACGCAACATCCACAAGAGTCGCGTTACTTAGTTATAAGGTCACAAGCATTCTACATCCCCCACTATACAACCTCCTTGGAAGTGTGACTGGAGTTTTACTATTAGAGGAAGTATCAATCTCGATAATTAGCTCACGTACACAGGATTTATCTGCAGCTCTAATCCACACTCGGATATCTCCACTACCACAGGTCGTACCAAGTTTGAAATGCAAAGTTTCTATTACTGTGGAGAAAATTTTCCATACTCGGGAATCGGGATTCTGATGGCTATCATCGAATAGAAGCTTTGGCACAAACATCCATAGAAACTGTCATCGCTTTGACAAAACCATAGTAGCCAAAACATCATTAGCAGTAGGAAGTAACGACAATATCTTCAAGAGCAACTCAGCAGACAACTGACTTAAACTATCCATAATTCACTTTCGAAAATCCTTGAGCTCTAAAACAGATGCCAAAGCCTGAAAACATGAAAAATACAAACAAGCGAGGTGAAATTATAAGTGTGTGTGTTCCCTCGTGAACCAATTAAATAAGTTATAAGCAACGATGCAGGGTCAAAACAAAGCACTAGCGTGGTACATAACCAAACAACAGAGAGGAAGGAAACAAAATCGATAAACAAACAAGTACAACCGAGAAATTTGAATTCTATAGCACCAGACTTGCAATCAAACTTTCTAGAACCGACCAAAAATTCAATCGTTTTGACAAAACCATTCTGACCACAACATATTCAAGTGACTAATCGTTTTGACATATTTTTGCTGATTTTCGAATTAATGAGCTGTTGTTTGCTTCTGAATCACAGGAACCAAACAAAAGTAGTAAGTAAGTCGCCGAAAATCGCAAATAAAGTGGAGAACCGCCATGAAAATGAAACTCACCGGATACTGTAGAATCATCGGCGGAGATGTTCAGTATAAAAAGTAATCCAACGGATTGTTATTGGTTATGAAGTGATTCATTTCAGATCAAACAAATTAAGATGAATTATCTGAAGATTTCCACCGAATCCTAAAACCCACTCAATTTACCCTAAAACCCCCCATTTCAGCGATTAGTATGAGTAACCCGGCCAACCCCTAATTGTTTTCCCACTCTTTTGTATGAAAAAAAAAGAAGAAATTGATGTAAATTATTAAAATATATATATATATATTTCCTGCGCAAAACACAATTTAAATCTGCAAAAATCCATCCACCATAATATATTCTCTATGATTTTTGAATTTTCAACAGATTTTCTGAAATTCATTCTAATTCAAAGGTTAATTAGCTGTATAATAGTTTTGGACACTTTAATTAGGTGTATAACATGGTGTAAATAAAGTTTAGGTAACTAATATCCACTTACAAAAAATTGACTAAAATATTTAATGATCTAATTAATTTTAAGATGGTTGACTATTATGTTAACTAAAATAGTTGAATATATGTTGATTAAAATACTTGACTATGTAAACGAGTGTTTGCTATTTTATTTATAATCTAGTACACTTTAAGATTAATTCACTATGATTATTGATGACTATTTATGCATGTATAGTCACATATTCGATTTTTTATTACTTTTTATCTACGAATAAACAACTATCATATCAAAACATAGTTCACTATGTAAAACATAGACTATGTAAACGAGTGTTTGCTATTATAGTTATAACATGGTTCACTATGTAATTAATTTACTATGATTATAGTTGATTACTTATGAATGCATAGTCAACTATCATGTTTTTTTAATAGTCACCTATCAAATTAAAACATAGTTTACTATTGAAATTAAAAATAGAATAAATGTGAAATGGTCATTGTAAATATAATTCATGTGATTTACCTAGTTAGTTGTGTCTCATTAATCGTGACACGCTTCCTTGTCCACAAAGAGACGCTACCGTTAAGTCACTTTTGCCACACACACACACAAATCACATCGTGTTAAATATTGGCATTTTTCCTCATGCTTCATTTTTCAACCAGTACTAGCTACTCGATTACTCATAATAAAGTACTCAGTATTCTCCTTCAAGTTCAGAGCAATGGCTTCCTTCTCACTCGTCTGCTCTTTCCAACTCAGGTACTGTTCATATACTAAAAACCATTTAGCTAGGGTTTCATTCAAAATCTCTTTTAAAAATGCTGTTCATGAGCATCACATGTACGAAAACAAATTGATTAAAATGGGTTCCTATGTTAGTTTTCTCTTTTGGCTTCTTTGGTACTACAATTTTTTTTTTTTTTTGAAACTGTTGATTTTGTAATTTGGGTGTTTTAAGTGTGTTAAGCGGAACTCAAATTTTGAAATTTATAGCTGGATTCTAATTAGAGTTTTTAGCCATCTAAACTAAAAGTATATCAACGTATCTATGGTGGTACTCTGGTTCGAATTCCAATAATAGAGGTAGGGGTTACACTTTGTAGAAATGTGTTGATAAGAACCCAAACACATATTGTATTGAATCAAGAGGATTACACGAATTGGGCTCAAGATATCCTCTAATCTAAGATCTCTGAATCTAGACCCTCTCTACAATTCAAGATAAAATTCTCCATGAACAAGATGATCCTATACTTTATAAATAGGATCGTACAAACATCAATACTAATTTGCCACGTCATCTTTCTCTCTAACTAACTTGGAATGCTCTTCTTCACTTTTTCTCTTAGTGATATAGTATCTATCATGTGTTATCTCTGCAGATAGATAACTTCCTTTTGTCATTCAGCAATATTAGGTCAGAATTTCTTTTAGGCGAGAAATATGTTTTCAAGGTCTCAACCACGCCATTTTCTCAAGTGGGTTTCTCTAGTAAGACCATTGAGTGTAAGGAATCAAGGATTGGAAAGCAACCAATTGCTGTTCCGGCGAATGTAACCATTGCATTGCAAGGTCAAGACTTGAAAGTGAAAGGTCCACTGGGAGAGCTTGCTTTAACTTACCCACCCGAAGTAGAACATGTCAAAGAAGATTCCGGTTTCTTGAGGGTACGAAAAACCGTCGAAACTAAAAGAGCCAACCAAATGCACGGCCTTTTCAGGTTTCAAAGTTCTCACCTTTTCTTCCTATCAATTGGTTACAATGGAAGAATTTAACTTTTGAGGTAAATTAGATAGTTTGTTCTAATCCTTGTTTAACTTTTATGTGATTTTTAGGAGGCTTTCTAATAACATGGTTGTTGGAGTATCAAAGGGAATTGAGAAAATCCTTGCTAGAAGGTGTTGGTTATCGTGCGGCAGTCCAGGGAAAAGAATTGTGCTGAATCTCGGGTTTTCTTACCCCATTGTTATGGAGATACCGCCATACCGGTGTTAGTCTCCAAGTGAAAGTAGAAGAGAAAACGAAAATCATAGTGAGTGAATACGATAAGAGTGAGATTGGGCAGTTTGCTGCTACGGTTAGGAAATGGAGGAGTGAGGTATTCAGATGAGATTGTTCATAGGAAGAAAGGAAAAGTTTTGAACAAGAAGTGATCTTGACTTTAATTGTGTTATGGTCTTACTACTTATATCCGTTTGTCTCCCTTCAATGTTAATTGTGCATTGCTCAAATTTTTCTAGAGGAAAAGACTGGTTCTTTTGGGACTACCGAGATTTTTCAAAGGAACACATAATTCTTAACGTGGAGAAAACTCAGAGCTTCTGTTTGTAATGCTGACTATATTTGGCTCATTTTTGCTATTCCCGAAATAACATGCTTCCCTTGATGATCCCTAATAATCCAGCCTATCGCAATGGCATTCCTCCCTTCTTTAAAACTCCCATCAAAATTGCACCTTTAGCTACTCTTTTGTTGATTACATTCTGACTCGAAAGTATCACAATCACAAACTAATTGGACTTGAGACCACTCCCATGCAACTTGAAAAGCTCTATATGCATCTTCCTTTGGATGCACATTGCGTTTATTAAAAATGAACTCATTCTTTAATTTCCAAATTATCCAAACCACCCGAAACAGTAGTACTTCCAAATTTTGAGGAAGCTTCTTGTTGTCTTTGTTAGATTTCCTTTGGCTCAAAGGAGTCGACTTTCCTTGAGAGGAGACCCAAACAAACCAAGAACAAAGACTTTTAAGAGTTTGTGTTTTGTCTGAGTTAAAAACAGAGGAATGAAATAGAGCAAAGACTGAGTATTTGATTTGTTGTATGAAAGCTTGAAAGAAAATGATGTAAAGCAGGAACACACACAACTTAAACGAGTTCACTTCCGTTAACTAGGGTAGTGTGCGTGCTGGAAAACCACACAATAGAAATTGTGAAGATTCTACGAAAAAGAGCTTCTTTAGGTTTCAAACACTTATAGTGAATTAGATAGAATTAGGGTTCTTAGAAGTTGTTCTTATTTATCAAGATCAGAGCTATTATTTGTCTTATTATCACTTAGAAAAATCGGATCCCCTCAAATGAAGGGGGGACATGTTTATTTATAGAGAAATACAATTTGGTTGAGACAAACAGTGATGGGTCGTTAATGGGCCTCTGTCTTCTGGACTTTGACCGTTGGGCCGGTTTTGGCGAATACGACGTCGTTTTAGGCTTATCGATTCTTCTAGGGGAGATTTGACCCCTACAGTTAGCCCCCCAGTTCAACAGTTTTATAAATAAAAGTGTTGAAGTAAGGGTGTCCGAGTGAGGAATCGATTTCCGCTTAGACGGTTTACGTGTTGACGATGATGCTGCCGAGCCCAGATGACATGATTTGTACCCAATTTCGGTGAGTTGACCAAGTGTGACGTTATGAGCGAGTCGATTTCGATCCTGCGATGTCGCGAGCCGATCGAGCTCTTAATACGCGAGCTGCTTTTGACGATGCGAGTTGACGAGACGATCAGTAGATGAAGTTGCGAGCTGATCGTGCTCGTGATCTGCGAGTTGTTGATGACGCGAGGTGATTCGAGAGATTAACCGCGAGATGGCGAAGTGAAGTCACAAATCGGTTTTGGCGAGATGACGAGATTGTTTCCAACTTCGGCGAGCTGGCCGATATGATGCTAGGCGGCGAGACAAAGATGTATAAGTGTGTGAACAAGCCTCGGTAAAAACCTTGTCCAGAAAACCCGGTGGGAAAAACCAGACCAAGGGGAAAGAGCACAAGTCACACACTCGTTCAAGTCGCCATTATCGCCGAGTCCCAAATTCGGCGAGCCGATCGGTACTAGTTATCTACGAGTCGACTTCGAATTTGAGAAGTGGCGAGACGAAGTCGCGAGTTGATCTGATGAAGTCGCGAGTTGATCTGATGAAAATGAAGTCGCGAGTTGATCTGATGAAGATGAAGTCGCGAGTTGATCTGATGAAGTCACGAGTTGATCTGACGAAGATAAAGTCGCGGGTTGATTTGACGAAGATGAAGCCGCGAGTTGATCTGATGAAGTCGCGAGTTGATCTGATGAAGATGACGTCGCAAGTTGATTTGACAAAGATGAAGCCGCGAGTTGATATGATGAAGATGACGTCGCGAGTTGATCTGATGAAGTCGCGAGTTGATCTGATGAAGATGAAGTCGCGAGTTGATCTGATGAAGTCGCGAGTTGATCTGATGAAGATGATTTTGATGCAGAGATCGATTTGAACAAGTTTCGAGGGTGCGACTTAATCAACTCCACCACTACTGCGAGGTCATGGTAATCGCTGAGAATCGAAGTCTTGAGAAAGTGAAATCCTGAAGTCAGGAACTAAATCAGAGGATCAGCTTGCGAGGTTGCGTTTTCGAGCTAATACGAAGTTGAGGCATCGCAAGTCGGTCTGGTTCCCTATGAAACTGTGATACTTTAAACCCAGATTCTCGGCCCAAATTAAAATGAGGCCCACCTCGAAACTCGAATCGCCAAAAATGCCTTTATAAGGAGCGATGCTCCTCAGATACTTCCCATAATTCTCATTTCTCCGAAAACAGGTTTGCTCTCTCTCTCTTTTCTCTCGTTTTTCTTTCAAGTGTTGATAGTGTTTTTTGCCGTCCCATCACTTCATCGCCGCCGTGTTCTTCATCGCCGTCGTCGTGTTCTTAAGAAGAAAACTGAGTCTCCAATTTTTGATCCAAAAATAATGTCGTCAACGAATTCGATTAAGTCTGCCGAGCTTGCTGAGGAGGAAAAGTTGATCTGGGTATACTCGGAAAATAGCAAGTCGACTGTTGACGCGAGTTCAAGTTGTGGCCATTTCGTGGTCATGAGGAGACGAGCACCTCTGGTCGCGAGGAGGCGAGTCCTTTTAGTCGAGAGGATCGAGTTAGAGGTCATTCTCCTCTTGCCGAATTGTTCTCCTATCCCTCCCCTGTCTTAAGGCAATGTCGCGAGACGAGGGAGATTGCTTCACCAATGCGATCTCCGCGACCTGACTACCAAGAGGGAGTTGGGACCTCACGCCCTTCGCAAATTGGCGAGGCTTCTGCTACTAAGGAGCAGAGGCTAGTCGTGGAAATTCCACAACTCCGCGACGAGTCGCTTAGCCCTGCCGAGCCGCCTCCTCGAGTAAAGATCAAAGAATGTGCTTGGGAGTACAACTCGCTCATAGAAGCAGAAAGATTGGACACCTGGATTGGATCCGGACTAGCCGAGGTGGTTAAGAAGAAAAAGATGAAGTCGAGGCGAAAACAACGCTCACCTCCAGGCTCTTTATGGTGCGATGAGGATTCCCTGGCGATCCTTCGCCAAGAATGCGGAATAACCCACGCGGTCGGGATGATTGTGCCAACTCCTGAGCAGCGAGAAGATGATCAGCCTATCGGCACATTCCCCGCTTATGAATGTTGGTTTAGGGATTGTTACCTTACATTCCCCATTCCAGCGTTGATCCTGCGGTACATGCAGGTTCATAAAATCGTGCTTGCACAGATCAACACCAGAGGAGTTTGTCAACTGGTTGGGCTATTGACTCGAGCTGCCGAATGTGGCGAACCCATCGGAGTTCGTCATCTTCATAATTTCCTCGAGTTTCGCAAGCATGCCGACCCGAGCGGTAAGAGGTTGTATAACTTGGCGAGTCGACCTATGTACAAGATTTTAGATGACTTTCCAAACAAAGACCACAGTTGGCGAAAGAGATTCTTCTTTGTACCGATATCGGCTACGTCTGTTAAAGAAGAACACTTGGTGGTGGCGAAGTGGGGAACACTTGGTAGACTTTCTTGATGTTTGTCGCGCGAACTGCTTCCTTGTGTTTTATATTAACTTTTTGTTCACTTGTTTTCACAGTTAGCAGACTGCTATTCACTCCTGTTGCCGGAATCGACGATCTGTTCAACAAGTTGAAGGCTCGGAAGTGTCTTTGGAATCGCCAGCGAGTCTATTTTAAACGATGAGGAAGACAAGCCTGATCAAAGCGAGTCCGAAGATCTCAAAATAATGCCGCCAAAGCTTACTTTCTGCGATATCGCCAAGCAGAAAGCCTAAGAAAACGGTCGATCCGAAGGCCGTTGTTGCTATTGTCGAGAGGTCTGAGCGGAGCATCGACAAAGAAAGTACTCCTACTGCCAAGAATGACGAGGTGGTAGCCGTAGGTGCGAGTGGTACGTTGGTTGTTATTCCTTTACAGCCAACTATCATTGAGGACGTGTCCGTCGAGTCTGGGCAACAATTGACTCGAAAACGAAAACACTCTGCCGCTGACAAGAGCAAGGGTAAAGTTGGCGATAAGAAGAAAACTCGTCGCGAACTGCCGACTCTGTCTCCAGGCCAGCCTATTCCTCCAGGTCCACGATCTGGAAAATCCGTCGAGGTGTACGATAACCCATCTGCCGCGGCTGCCTTAATGGCTAAGATTACTTACCCTGGCGACAACATTCCCATTCCAGAGATGTTGGTAAAGAGCAAGCTCTATAAGGAGTTCGCGTCTCGCAAGGCCAAGGTAAATCCTTATTTATTCCATCTGATCCGCCTCGCTCTTTTTTCTCATATTTCGACCCCTTTGCAGGCCCTCGCCCATTGCAACAGGATGGTCATAGCATATGACCAAGAGGCGAGGTCCAGGCAAGCCTTTACCGACAAGGCCAGGAGGAAGGAAGAAAACAAGAGGAAGGAGCTCGCGGATAAGATGGGTGTACTCGCTGCTGAGCACGACGAGTACAAGAAGAGCTCTGACGACTTGGGCATGCATCTTCAAAGAGTTGGTCTTGAGAAGAAGAAGGCCGAGGATAAAAAAAGGCCGAGCTGGAGGCAGAATTATCTGCTCTGAAAGCTAGCCGCGAGAAGAATCTCGAAGCGGCAGCATCGTCTGCGAGGCGATCAGCGGCGGCTGAGGTTCAAGCCTAATTGGACCACGCTAACAAGATGTTTCGTAAACTGATGAAGAAGCCGATTACGAAAATGGTCCATCTCGTGCAAGCGGAGTCCAACCTCCAACTTCTTGACGACATGGAGAGCACTGAGGAACCTTTCGACCCTAAGGCCGAACGTGCTCTATTAGTCGAGAATATGGCATCGCTCGAAAAAGCTGACGAGATCTTCAATGCGATGGTTGTCGACTTGAAGAAGATATTAGGTATGAATTACGTCGTCCCCATTAATGTAGCGGATATCGTTGTTTCTCCGCGAGTCCGATAAGACTGTCGATCCCGACCAATCTGTAATTACTGAGGCTCAGCACGAGCCGGTTCCCTTAGAGCAGGATCCGAAGACAGGCGAGGCCGCGAGTTAGGCTAGTAAGGTTGTCTTAGCCGAATAAAGAGTTGAAGAGGGCAAGCTGGTCGCCGAAGAAAAAGTTGTCGAAGATGGCGAGCTGGTCGCCTAATCCACCTTGTAGTTATTTTTTGTTTTCCTTTTGTTTTGCTAAGGTTTTAAGACTGTTTTTGTTTCGATGCCTGGACGGCTTTATCCAACTTGTAACATTTATCTGCCTGGTTGGTCGAACCCAAATATTTTATGAAAAAATTAGATTTCTTGCGACATGTTTTATCGTTTTTAGATTCGCCATTTTTGGCGAGACCTGTTAGGGCTTGCATAGCGAGGTGTTTTAAAGTGGCTTAGAGGCGATGCGGTTTTAAGACGCTTTGGAGGTGATGCGGTTATAAGACGCTGAGAGGCGATGCGGTTTTAAGACGCTTAGAGGCGTTGCGGTTTTAAGACGCTTAGAGGCGAAACACTGATAGTGTCGCCGCAAATTTCGCCATGTTTGGCGAGGCCTGTTATAGCTCGTCATCTAGGCCTGTTATAGTTTGTTTACTTAAAGCAAATTTCGGAGTATAGATGGATTCCACAGAATCTCTTACCCGATTATAATCTCTGACCAGATTATATTTGCCAAGTTCGACCAGTGTTAAGTATAATTGGGTTTGCGAGACGAACACCCTTGTTTACGGTCGTATTCCACTGAATACATCCGCTCCAGTGATGAACTCTAAATTTATATAGCGCGCTTTATCCACTTTGGATGTATAGGTAAACTTCGAGATGAAGTGTTTTAGATCGTTATTATGGTCAGTAATGACGACGAGTCGCGTGTAGACATTTAAGTCGTTTAGCGAACTGATCGAGTTGTAACAACTGTCACGTGTAGACATTTAAGTCGTTTGCGAATTGATCGAGTCACGTGTAGACAGTTAAGTCGTTTAGCGAGCTGATCGAGTTGTAACAACTGTCGCGTGTAGACATTTAAGTCGTTTGCGAATTGATCGAGTCGCGTGTAGACAGTTAAGTCGTTTAGCGAGCTGATCGAGTTGTAACAACTGTCGCGTGTAGATATTTAAGTCGTTTGCGAATGGATCGAGTCGCGTGTAGACAGTTAAGTCGTTTAGCGAGCTGATCGAGTTGTAACAACTGTCGCGTGTAGACATTTAAATCGTTTGCCAATTGATCGAGTCGCGTGTAGACATTTAAGTCGTTTGCGAGTTGATCGAGTCGCGTGTAGACAGTTAAGTCGTTTAGCGAGCTGATCGAGTTGTAACAACTGTCGCGTGTAGACAGTTAAGTTGTTTAGCGAGCTGATCGACTTGTAACAACTGTCGCGTGTAGACATTTAAGTCGTTTGCGAATTGATCGAGTTGCGTGTAGACAGTTAAGCCGTTTAACGAGCTGATCGAGTTGTAACAACTGTCGCGTGTAGACACTTAAGTCGTTTGCGAATTGATCAAGTCGCGTGTAGACAGTTATGTCATTTGCGAGCTGATCAAGTTGTAACAACTGTCGCATGTAGACATTTAAGTCGTTTGCAAATTGATCAAGTCGCGTGTAGACCTTTAAGTCATTTGCGAGTTGATCGAGTCGCGTGTAGACAGTTAAGTCGTTTAGCGAGCTGATCGAGTTGTAACAACTGTCGCGTGTAGACATTTAAGTCGTTTGCGAATTAATCGAGTCGCGTGTAGACAGTTAAGTCGTTTAGCGAGCTGATCGAGTTGTAACAACTGTCGCGTGTAGACATTTAAGTCTTTTGCGAATTGATCGAGTCGCGTGTAGACAGTTAAGTCGTTTGCGAGCTGATCGAGTTGTAACAACTGTCGCGTGTAGACATTTAAGTTGTTTGCGAATTGATCAAGTCGCGTGTAGACAGTTAAGTCGTTTAGCGAGCTGATCGAGTTGTAACAACTATCTCGTGTAGACATTTAAGTCGTTTGCGAGTTGATCGAGTTGAAACAACTTTAGTTTATTACACCGGGTTTGGGAGTATGGATATACGGATCCACTCCCCCCCTCCCCCCCTTTTTTCGAATAGGTGGGAAACTGAACTCGTTCGAAAACGAGCTGCCTACGTACCCTGTGAAGGGATCAAGTCGCGCCGTAGTTCAAGTCAAATGACTTAGCAATTTTTAGCAGTAGTATTTCTTTAGAGGTCGCGCATTCCAGGAACGCGGGATCATCTCGCCTTTCATGTTAGCGATTTCGTAGACGCCTGGACGGACCACCTTCGTGATCTGGTAAGGTCCTTCCCAGTGAGCGCCGAGCTTGCCGGCATTTATCTCGGCCGTATTCTGAAAAACCACGCGAAGGACGAGGTCACCTTCGTGGAAACGCCGAACTCGCACTTTAGAGTTGTAATATTTGGCCGCCGTAATTTGATATTCGGTCATTTTTATAAGAGCTTGGTCGCGCCTTTCGTTGATGAGGTCGAGCTCGTCGAGCATGAGGAGATGATTGAGACCTTCCTATTCGGGAAGTAATCGCCGGCGAACTCCTGGGAAATGGACCTCGGGAGGACGAAAGGTGTCTCGCCCGTAGCGCAACGAGGTGTGGTTCGATATGACCACAAAAGGCCTTCGAGTTCATCTGTCCCAACGACCCTTTTTAGCATCGGGTCGAGTCTTTAGCTCGTGAATAACTATTTTGTTCGACGCCTCCGCCTGACCGTTGCCTTGTGGGCAGCAAGGTGTCGACTTGCTGACTCTGATCTTCTACTTGTCGCAGAAAAGTTCAAACTGCTTGGAGATGAACTGTGAACCGTTGTCAGTTACTATTTCGTAGGGCACGCCGTGTCGAAAAATGATATTCTTCCAGACGAAGTTTTCGACATGCTTGTCCTTGATCGATTCGAATGCTTCCGCCTCTAATCCACTTGGAAATATAATCCGTCAGGACTAACAGATATCGCTTCTGCCGAGATGGATGGAGCGGTCCGACGATGTCCATTGCCCATCTCATGAAGGGATAAGGCGAGGTGACCGAACTTAAAAACTCCGTAGGTAGATGGAGGAAGGACCATGGCGTTGACATTTCTCGCATTTTGCCGCGAACAGCTCGCAGTCTTTTATCATTGTTGGCTAGAAATATCCATGTCGTTTAATTGGAATGGCGAGTGAGCGACCTCCCGAATGGTTTCCGCAGGATCCGCCATGAACTTCGCGCATTATCTTGCGAGTTGTTTCACCCTCGACGCAGACGAGGAGTGGTCCAGACAGTCGCCACTTGAAGACTTCCCCGTAGAACAGAATGAAACGTGATAACTGCACCTTTAGCTTGCGAGCTGACCATTTATCCTTTAGCACCTCGCCGTCTGCAAGATATCCGCGAATGTCATCCATCCACTTAGTATCACAACCATAGACTGCGGTCTCGTCGTCAATGGGAATATCGACGATTTCGTGCGCTGGTGGCGGCTCCTCGCTATTCCGGTAAGCATCCTCTGGCAATTCTTCGAACTGTTCGGGGAGAAGACCACAGTTAAAAATTGTATTACCCGGGTCAAGCCTGTAGTTTACTTCCATTACATCCGTTGTTTCGTCTGCTCCGGCTGCGTCGGACTGGTCGAGATCCATCGGATCTGTCGCGGGGCGAGTGGGCGAGCTGTTGCTAGGATTTGCCCTCCGCTTCGTGGCCTAAGATCTCGTCAGTACGTTGACTTCCCAGGCGAGTTCGATACTTGGTTTCTCGATGAACTCAACCCGGACGATTCTTTGAAGATCTTTGTCGGGCTGCGCCGATGAGCCGAGTGAAGCGAGGGCATCTGCTTGCGAGTTCTCTGCCCTTGGAATTCTTGTTAAGGTAAAGAATTCGAAATTCCTCCATGCGTTCATCTTTTGTTGCGTATTCGCCGTTGAACAGATTTACGACGAGCTGCGAGTCGCAAAAGGCTTCTATCCTTGTCATCATAAGAGCTTTAGCCAATCGAAGACCCGCGACTAAGGCCTCGTATTCTGCCTCATTGTTCGATGCTCTGAAGCCAAGGCGTAATGTCTGCTCCAGAGATTCTCTGTCTGGTGACGATAGTCGAATGCCCACTCCCGATCCGTGTTTAGACGACGAGCTGTCGACATGTAACTGCATGATTTAGGATGAGTCTTTATTTTCGCTTTCTGACGAGGTCACTGCCTCCGGTAGTTCGATTAGAAAATCGGCCAACACTTGTGCCTTGATTGTAGTTCTACTTCGATACTCGATATCGAACTCGCTTAATTCGATGGCCCACTTTGCGAGTCGCCCAGACTAAGTTGGGCTGTGGAGAACAGCTCGTAGCGGAAAGGTACTGAGAACCACGATCGAGTGCGATTGGGAATAAGGTCGGAGTTTGCGAGCCGACGTAATAACCGCGAGTGCTAATTTCTCCGCCAGGGGATATCTTGTTTCCGCATTGGTTAAAGATTTACTGACGTAGAAAACTGGCTTCTGCTCTGTGCCGTCTTCGCGAATTAGAACTCCAATAACTGCCGAGGCGGAGACCGCAATGTAAAGGTAGAGCGGTTCGCCAGTTACGGGTTTGGTCAAAACAGGTGGAGTCGCGAGATATTGTTTCAATTTCTGAAAGGCTTCTTCCCATTTTTCTGTCCACTCGTAGGCCTGTCGAGCTGGCCCCTTTTTATCCTTAAGCGTTTCATAGAAAGGCAAGCATTTGTCAGAAGAGCGCGAGATGAATCTGTTCAAAGCTGCGACTCTTCCTGTCAATCGTTGTACTTCCCTTTTTGTTTTAGGCGAGGCCATCTGGATTAGCGCATGGATTTGCTTCGGATTTGCCTCGATCCCGCGACGAGTTACCATATAGTCAAGGAACTCGCCTGATGTCACGCCGAAACGACACTTAGCCGGATTGAGCTTCATGTTATACTTGTTTAGTAGCGCAAAGCATTCTGCGAGGTGGCCGACATTGTCTTGCCGAGGAGGCCTTCGAACATCCTGTTCACCAATCGCTGATAAGTAGCCCCAGCGTTCTTAAGGCCGAATGGCATGACCTTGTAGCAATAGATCCCGCGATCTGTAATGAAAGATGTTTTATCGCGATCGCCGGGGTGCATAAAAATTTGATTGTAGCCAGAGAAAGCATCCATAAATGATAGCAGCTTGTTCCCAGATGTCGACTCGACGAGGCGGTCGATGTGAGGAAGAGGGAAACTGTCTTTTGGGCATGCCTTGTTTAAATCCGTGAAGTCCACACAAACTCACCACTTGCCGCTCTTCTTCTTCACGACGACTGGATTAGCGAGCCAATCCGGATATCTGATTTCGGCAATCGAACCGGCTCGCAAGAGCTTTTTTACTTCGTCGTTCACCGCTTGAGCTCTGTCCGGTCCGAGTCGCCTTCGCTTCTGTTTTATGGGTTTGAAGGTTGAATCAACATTCAACTCGTGACTGATGATGCCGATATCGATCCCGGGCATATCCTCTGTGGCCCATGCGAAAGTGCTAACGTTCCTCTTAAGGAAGTTGACGAGTTCGAGCCTGATGACTTCATCAAGCATTGCGCCAATCTCCACACTCTTATCTGGGAACTCGTCATCAATGCAAACCAATATGACGGGCTCGCAAGTCGGACCCGCTCCTTCCTCTTCGGCGGCTTCCGCGATCTGTAGTTGCTACAAAACGTCCGAGATTTCCTTGATGGGCTCCCTTTCTGTTTTGAGCTTTTTTTGCGGCTCGCTCGGAATAGGCACTGTCGCCTGATTCCTTGGTTTGTGCACGGTCATGAAGCAAGACCGCGACGCCGACTGATTCCCTCTGATTGTTTTAATCCCAATTTTTGTTGGAAACTTAAGGCAAAGATGGTACGTCGAGGCGACGGCACGCATCGAGTTGAGCCAAGGGGTTCCCATTATCACGTTGTAAATCGCCGGATTGTCCGATACCGCGAATTCCACTATTTTTGTTACTCCTTCTGCACACACTGGAAGTTTGATCGTTCCAAGTGTCATTGTCGTCTCGCCATTGAACCCGGTCAAAGGCTTGGGATACGACTCGACTTGAGCGAGGTCGATTTCCATACGCTTAAGAGCATCAGTGAAAACGATGTCGACTGTGCTTCCAGTATCGATCAAAACGCGACTCGTGTCCCATCCTGCGACGGCGAGTCGGATGACAAGCGGGTCGTCGTGAGGTTTGTCAATATTATCGATCTCATTCTCTTCGAACTGGATGACATTGTTTGGAAACTTGGACGGTATGGGCTTGTTCGCTCCTACCTCAGCTCGTCTTTGATAAGCTTTGATTGACGAGATGGTGTTTGAACAATAGCGCGAGCTGCCCATGATCATGTTGCAGAGTTTTTGGTTCGAGCCGCTTCGGCCATCACTATTGTTTTGCCGGCCAAGGTGGGCCTCGTCGTTATTCCGCCTGTCCCGTTTGTGATTATTGCTATTATCCCCGGACGGACCGTCTCCTTCTCTTGCATCGTCGAACTGCTCGAGCTGGAAATCGTTAAGACTTATTTTTCCTCTAAGCTCTCCGGCGGCTAGCTTCGCTGCGAGTCGCATACCGAGCACTCGGCAGTTAGCCATCGAATGTCCGCCCATTTTGTGCAAGTCGCAATATGCGGATTCGTCGTAAGGCAAGTTCCTTATCCACGTATTGCCGTTATTACGACATGGAGTGCCATTTCCGCGACCTCGCCCCCTTCCTCGACCGAAGCCTGACAAGTCCACCTGGTAGTTATGGGCACCCTTAAAACCTCCCTCGTGCTCCACAAAGTTGCATGGCTTCTTCTTTGTTGCAGCTGGGGCTTCTCGTGGATTGGGAACTTTGGCCTTCCCGTACTTCTTTCCCAGAACTCTGGTTTCATCCTCGCTTTTTGCGAAGCCATTGGCGCGATGAAGCGCGTCTTGAATAGACGAGGGCTCGTTGATTGTCATCTCCTTTCGGAAATCCGAGTCGTACCACAGAGCCTTTCGAAGCGCACTCAGTGCGCACTGGTCGTCAATCCCCTTCACCTGAGTAAGCATTGCCTTAAAGCGCTCGATAAAAACTCCGAGGGGTTCGCTAGCCGCTTGCGAAATGGTGTAAAGATCAGCCTCAGACGTCCTGCGCTTGATTAAGATTGCATACTGCTTTAGGAACGCTTCGGAGAGCTGCGCGAAGCTTTCGATCGAATTCTTCTTCATCCCCGTGAACCAATAGAGAGCTGCCCCCTTGAGGTGCTCCACGAAGAGGAGGCAGCAACCAACGTCGATTTCGTCGAGTCGGAAATTGGCTCGCCCCATAGCGATTGAGAAAGCTCTAATGTGCTCCGTGGGGTCGCCCTTGCCATCATAAATTGGAAGCCTGAGCTTCCCCGGATCGGATAGACGCGCCTTTGTTATTCGCGCGGTGAAAGGAGTAGTGCGAGCTTCTTCAAGGACGCGGTCGATCTCTGGCGCCTTGCTTGTGGCGCGATGGACCTGTGACCTCATATCCTTAAGCTCGCGAGCTGTCTGCTGCATGATGTCTTTGAGCTCGTCCATCTCCCTTTGCTGTGAAGCGATAGCTCCGCGATTGGTCGGGGCTTCGGCCTGCTCCATCCATCACGCATTCTCTGCGATTTCGCCCTCATCCCGACTTTGGACACGACTGGTCGGCCGACTGGGTCGAGTGGTTCCGAATTCGCGTCCTTCTAGATCATCTGCGATTGCAACTATACCTCCAGTTGCATCTGCGATGAGGATGGCCCCGTCTCTCTGAGAGGCGTATGATCTTCGCGAGCCCCGCGAGCTGAAGGCGAGGCCGCTGGAGAGAAGTTAAGAGCGATCGGGGTGACGCGACGTATAGCACCGTGAGGTAGGCCTTGAGACTGACGAGCTGTCGACAACGCCTTGATCTCGGCGGTCAGGTTGCTGTTGATGGTTTCCTGATTCTGCGATTGCTTGAGCAACTGCTCGAGCATTGCTTTGAGCTGATCGAAAGCGGCTGGTGTTGCCGGGTCGGCCGAGTTGGTATTGGCGGTCGCTTGGTTTCCTGTAGGGACAGATCTGCCCGCTTCCGCCTCCAATGTGGACTGGCTGTTTGCGTTCGCCTGCCCACTCTCGGCGAGCTCCCTTGGATCTGAACCACCTTCGGTTGCTGGGGATTACGGGTTCGTTATTGACATCTTAGCGAATTCGTCTAAGCGTTTGTTTCGTGTATGAAGTTAGTGTGCGAGTAAACCCCCTCCTTCTAGCGCCAAATTGTGCGTGCTGGAAAATCACACAATAGAAATTGTGAAGATTCTACGAAAAAGAGCTTCTTTAGGTTTCAAACACTTAGAGTGAATTAGATATAATTAGGGTTCTTAGAAGTTGTTCTTATTTATCAAGATCAGGGCTATTGTTTGTCTTATTATCACTTAGAAAAATCGGATCCCCTCAAATGAGGGGGGGGACATGTTTATTTATAGAGAAATACAATTTGGTTGAGACAAACAGTGATGGGCTGTTAATGGGCCTCTGTCTTCTGGACTTTGACTGTTGGGCCGGTTTTGGCGAATACGACGTCGTTTTAGGCTTATCGATTCTTCCAGGGGAGATTTGACCCCTACAGGTAGCTCTGTCTCGCCGAATCTTTCCTCGGAATACACTAGAATTAAGATAGAAATTACAATAGGAAAGATTAGTGACACACTCTAATGCCCTAGCACTTAAAGCGTACTCAATTTAAACCTATGTCTTAGACAAATCAAGAACAAGTTTATGCTATTACAAGTTTTCTCTCTTATCTCTATCAATCCGTTACTCTATCTATTTACAAAGTGTCCTTTATATATGGAGACATTGTGAGCTCATACCAAGACCTAAAGCAAACGCAATTCTGACCAAGACGCCAAAGCAGGCTCCTTTAATCATGTTTGTACCTGAGACAATCAAGCCTTATTCATTTGAAAACACTAGAGGACAATGTGTACGTCACCAAAAGCATTGTCTAACTATGGTTTAATATACATCAACCATAGCAATTAGCAAGACTTGAGTTAAAACTTAACTTCTGTGTCTTGTAGTCTAAATTTGGTCATCAAGTATTTCATCCCCACAGTCTTTAATCTAAAATAAATTACACGAATTTAGCTCAAGATGTCCTCAAATCTAAGATCTCTGAATCTAGACCCTCTCTACAATTCAAGATAAAATTCTCCATGAACAAGATGATCCTATACTTTATAAATAGGATCGTACAAACATCAATACTAATCTGCCACGTCATCTTTCTCTCTAACTAACTTGGAATGCTCTTCTTCACTTTTTCTCTTCGTGATATAGTATCTATCATGTGTTATCTCTGCAGATAGATAACTTCCTTTTGTCATTCAGCAATATTAGGTCAGAATTTCTTTTAGGCGAGAAATATGTTTTCAAGGTCTCAACCACGCCATTTTCTCAAGTGGGTTTCTCTAGTAAGACCATTGAGTGTAAGGAATCAAGGATTGGAAAGCAACCAATTGCTGTTCCGGCGAATGTAACCATTGCATTGCAAGGTCAAGACTTGAAAGTGAAAGGTCCACTGGGAGAGCTTGCTTTAACTTACCCACCCGAAGTAGAACATGTCAAAGAAGATTCCGGTTTCTTGAGGGTACGAAAAACCGTCGAAACTAAAAGAGCCAACCAAATGCACGGCCTTTTCAGGTTTCAAAGTTCTCACCTTTTCTTCCTATCAATTGGTTACAATGGAAGAATTTAACTTTTGAGGTAAATTAGATAGTTTGTTCTAATCCTTGTTTAACTTTTATGTGATTTTTAGGAGGCTTTCTAATAACATGGTTGTTGGAGTATCAAAGGGAATTGAGAAAATCCTTGCTAGAAGGTGTTGGTTATCGTGCGGCAGTCCAGGGAAAAGAATTGTGCAGAATCTCGGGTTTTCTTACCCCATTGTTATGGAGATACCGCCATACCGGTGTTAGTCTCCAAGTGAAAGTAGAAGAGAAAACGAAAATCATAGAGAGTGAATACGATAAGAGTGAGATTGGGCAGTTTGCTGCTACAGTTAGGAAATGGAGGAGTGAGGTATTCAGATGAGATTGTTCATAGGAAGAAAGGAAAAGTTTTGAACAAGAAGTGATCTTGACTTTAATTGTGTTATGGTCTTACTACTTATATCCGTTTGTCTCCCTTCAATGTTAATTGTGCATTGCTCAAATTTTTCTAGAGGAAAAGACTGGTTCTTTTGGGACTACCGAGATTTTTCAAAGGAACACATAATTCTTAACGTGGAGAAAACTCAGAGCTTCTGTTTGTAATGCTGACTACATTTGGCTCATTTTTGCTATTCCCGAAATAACATGCTTCCCTTGATGATCCCTAATAATCCAGCCTATCGCAATGGCATTCCTCCCTTCTTTAAAACTCCCATCAAAATTGCACCTTTAGCTACTCTTTTGTTGATTACATTCTGACTCGAAAGTATCACAATCACAAACTAATTGGACTTGAGACCACTCCCATGCAACTTGAAAAGCTCTATATGCATCTTCCTTTGGATGCACATTGCGTTTATTAAAAATGAACTCATTCTTTAATTTCCAAATTATCCAAACCACCCGAAACAGTAGTACTTCCAAATTTTGAGGAAGCTTCTTGTTGTCTTTGTTAGGTTTCCTTTGGCTCAAAGGAGTCGACTTTCCTTGAGAGGAGACCCAAACAAACCAAGAACAAAGACTTTTAAGAGTTTGTGTTTTGTCTGAGTTAAAAACAGAGGAATGAAATAGAGCAAAGACTGAGTATTTGATTTGTTGTATGAAAGCTTGAAAGAAAATGATGTAAAGCAGGAACACACACAACTTAAACGAGTTCACTTCCGTTAACTAGGGTAGTGTGCGTGCTGGAAAATCACACAATAGAAATTGTGAAGATTCTACGAAAAAGAGCTTCTTTAGGTTTCAAACACTTAGAGTGAATTAGATAGAATTAGGGTTCTTAGAAGTTGTTCTTATTTATCAAGATCAGAGCTATTATTTGTCTTATTATCACTTAGAAAAATCGGATCCCCTTAAATGAGGGGGGGACATGTTTATTTATAGAGAAATACAATTTGGTTGAGACAAACAGTGATGGGTCGTTAATGGGCCTCTGTCTTCTGGACTTTGACCGTTGGGCCGGTTTTGGCGAATACGACGTCGTTTTAGGCTTATCGATTCTTCTAGGGGAGATTTGACCCCTACAGTTAGCCCCCCAGTTCAACAGTTTTATAAATAAAAGTGTTGAAGTAAGGGTGTCCGAGTGAGGAATCGATTTCCGCTTAGACGGTTTACGTGTTGACGATGATGCTGCCGAGCCCAGATGACATGATTTGTACCCAATTTCGGCGAGTTGACCAAGTGTGACGTTATGAGCGAGTCGATTTCGATCCTGCGATGTCGCGAGCCGATCGAGCTCTTAATACGCGAGCTGCTTTTGACGATGCGAGTTGACGAGACGATCAGTAGATGAAGTTGCGAGCTGATCGTGCTCGTGATCTGCGAGTTGTTGATGACGCGAGGTGATTTGAGAGATTAACCGCGAGATGGCGAAGTGAAGTCACAAATCGGTTTTGGCGAGATGACGAGATTGTTTCCAACTTCGGCGAGCTGGCCGATATGATGCTAGGCGGCGAGACGAAGATGTATAAGTGTGTGAACAAGCCTCGGTAAAAACCTTGTCCAGAAAACCCGGTGGGAAAAACCAGACCAAGGGGCAAAGAGCACAAGTCACACACTCGTTCAAGTCGCCATTATCGCCGAGTCCCAAATTCGGCGAGCCGATCGGTACTAGTTATCTGCGAGTCGACTTCGAATTTGAGAAGTGGCGAGACGAAGTCGCGAGTTGATCTGATGAAAATGAAGTCGCGAGTTGATCTGATGAAAATGAAGTCTCGAGTTGATTTGACGAAGTTGAAGTCGCGAGTTGATCTGATGAAGTCACGAGTTGATCTGACGAAAACAGGTTTGCTCTCTCTCTCTTTTCTCTCGTTTTTCTTTCAAGTGTTGATAGTGTTTTTTGCCGTCCCATCACTTCATCGCCGCCGTGTTCTTCATCGCCGCCGTCGTGTTCTTAAGAAGAAAACTGAGTCTCCAATTTTTGATCCAAAAATAATGTCGTCAACGAATTCGATTAAGTCTGCCGAGCTTGCTGAGGAGGAAAAGTTGATCTGGGTATACTCGGAAAATAGCGAGTCGACTGTTGACGCGAGTTCAAGTTGTGGCCATTTCGTGGTCATGAGGAGACGAGCACCTCTGGTCGCGAGGAGGCGAGTCCTTTTAGTCGAGAGGATCGAGTTAGAGGTCATTCTCCTCTTGCCGAATTGTTCTCCTATCCCTCCCCTGTCTTAAGGCAATGTCGCGAGACGAGGGAGATTGCTTCACCGATGCGATCTCCGCGACCCGACTACCAAGAGGGAGTTGGGACCTCACGCCCTTTGCAAACTGGCGAGGCTTTTGCTACTAAGGAGCAGAGGCTAGTCGTGGAAATTCCACAACTCCGCGACGAGTCGCTTAGCCCTGCCGAGCCGCCTCCTCGAGTAAAGATCAAAGAATGTGCTAGGGAGTACAACTCGCTCATAGAAGCAGAAAGATTGGACGCCTGGATTGGATCCGGACTAGCCGAGGTGGTCAAGAAGAAAAAGATGAAGTCGAGGCGAAAACAACGCTCACCTCCAGGCTCTTCGTGGTGCGATGAGGATTCCCTGGCGATCCTTCGCCAAGAATGCGGAATAACCCACGCGGTCGGGATGATTGTGCCAACTCCTGAGCAGCGAGAAGATGATCGGCCTATCGGCACATTCCCCGCTTATGAATGTTGGTTTAGGGATTGTTACCTTACATTCCCCATTCCAGCGTTGATCCTGCGGTACATGCAGGTTCATAAAATCGCGCTTGCACAGATCAACACCAGAGGAGTTTGTCAACTGGTCGGGCTTTTGATTCGAGCTGCCGAATGTGGCGAACCCATCGGAGTTCGTCATCTTCATAATTTCCTCGAGTTTCGCAAGCATGCCGACCCGAGCGGTAAGAGGTTGTATAACTTAGCGAGTCGACCTATGTACAAGATTTTAGATGACTTTCCAAACAAAGACCACAGTTGGCGAAAGAGATTCTTCTTTGTACCGATATCGGCTGCGTCTGTTGAAGAAGAACACTTGGTGGTGGCGAAGTGGGGAACACTTGGTAGACTTTCTTGATGTTTATCGCGCGAACTGCTTCCTTGTGTTTTATATTAACTTTTTGTTCACTTGTTTTCACAGTTAGTAGACCGCTATTCACTCCTGTTGCCGGAATCGATGATCTGTTCAACAAGTTGAAGGCTCGGAAGTGTCTTTGGAATCGCCAGCGAGTCTATTTTAAACGATGAGGAAGACAAGCCTGATCAAAGCGAGTCCGAAGATCTCAAAATAATGCCGCCAAAGCTTACTTTTCGCGATATCGCCAAGCAGAAAGCCGCGAAGGCTAAGAAAACGGTCGATCCGAAGGCCGTTGTTGCTATTGTCGAGAGGTCTGAGCGGAGCGTCGACAAAGAAAGTACTCCTACTGCCAAGAATGACGATGTGGTAGCCGTAGGTGCGAGTGGAACGTTGGTTGTTATTCCTTTACAGCCAACTATCATTGAGGACGTGTCCGTCGAGTCTGGGCAACAATTGACTCGAAAACAAAAACACTCTGCCGCTGACAAGGGCAAGGGTAAAGTTGGCGATAAGAAGAAAACTCGTCGCGAACTACCGACTCTGTCTCCAGGCCAGCCTATTCCTCCAGGTCCACGATCTGGAAAATCCGTCGAGCTGTACGACGACCCGTCTGCCGTGGCTGCCTTAATGGCTAAGATTACTTACCCTGGCGACAACATTCCCATTCCAGAGATGTTGGTAAAGAGCAAGCTCTATAAGGAGTTCGCGTCTCGCAAGACCAAGGTAAATCCTTATTTATTCCATCTGATCCGCCTCGCTCTTTTTCTCATATTTCGACCCCTTTGCAGGCCCTCGCCCATTGCAACAGGATGGTCATAGCATATGACTAAGAGGCGAGGTCCAGGCAAGCCTTTACCGACGAGGCCAGGAGGAAGGAAGAAAACAAGAGGAAGGAGCTCGCGGATAAGATGGGCGTACTCGCATGCATCTTCAAAGAGTTGGTCTTGAGAAGAAGAAGGCCGAGGATAAAAATGCCGAGCTGGAGGCAGAATTATCTGCTCTGAAAGCGAGCCGCGAGAAGGATCTCGAAGCGGCAGCATCGTCTGCGAGGCGATCTGCGGCGGCTGAGGTTCAAGCCTAATTGGACCGCGATAACAAGAAGTTTCGTAAACTGATGAAGAAGCCGATTACGAAAATGGTCCATCTCGTGCAAGCGGAGTCCAACCTCCAACTTCTTGACGACATGGAGAGCACTGAGGAACCTTTCGACCCTAAGGCCGAACGTGCTCTATTAGTCGAGAATATGGCATCGCTCGAAAAAGCTGACGAGATCTTCGATGCGATGGTTGTCGACTTGAAGAAGATATTAGGAATGAATTACGTCGTCCCCATTAATGTAGCGGATATCGTTGTTTCTCCGCGAGTCGAAGTTAGCGCTAAGTCTGTTGGTATTAATGTAGCTTCCGGCTCTAATGACGGCTCTCTGGGTATGCGGCTGCGAAGCGCGAGCGAGGAGCTGAGCGACAGCGAGTCGGGCGAGACCGATAAGACTGTCGATCCCGACCAATCTGTAATTACTGAGGCTCAGCACGAGCCGGTTCCCTTAGAGCAGGATCCGAAGACAGGCGAGGCCGCGAGTTAGGCTAGTAAGGTCTTCTTAGCCGAATAAAGAGTTGAAGAGGGCGAGCTGGTCACCGAAGAAAAAGTTGTCGAAGATGGCGAGCTGGTCGCCTAATCCACCTTGTAGTTATTTTTTGTTTTCCTTTTGTTTTGCTAAGGTTTTAAGACTGTTTTTGTTTCGGTGCCTGGACGGCTTTATCCAACTTGTAACATTTATCTGCCTGGTTGGTCGAACCCAAATATTTTATGAAAAATTTGGATTTCTTGCGACATGTTTTATCGTTTTTAGATTCGCCATTTTTGGCGAGACCTGTTAGGGCTTGCATAGCGAGGTGTTTTAAAGTGGCTTAGAGGCGATGCGGTTTTAAGACGCTTTGGAGGTGATGCGGTTATAGGACGCTGAGAGGCGATGCGGTTTTAAGACGCTTAGAGGCGTTGCGGTTTTAAGACGCTTAGAGGCGAAACACTGATAGTGTCGCCGCAAAATTCGCCATGTTTGGCGAGGCCTGTTATAGCTCGTCATCTAAGCCTGTTATAGTTTGTATACTTAAAGCAAATTTCGGAGTATAGATGGATTCCACAAAATCTCTTACACGATTATAATCTATGACCATATTATATTTGCCAAGTTCGACCAATGTTAAGTATAACTGGGTTTGCGAGACGAACACCCTTGTTTACGGTCGTATTCCACTGAATACATCCGCTCCAGTGATGAACTCTAAATTTATATAGCGCGCTTTATCCACTTTGGATGTATAGGTAAACTTCGCGATGAAGTGTTTTAGATCGTTATTATGGTCAGTAATGACGACGAGTCGCGTGTAGACATTTAAGTCGTTTAGCGAACTGATCGAGTTGTAACAACAGTCGCGTGTAGACATTTAAGTCGTTTGCGAATTGATCGAGTCACGTGTAGACAGTTAAGTCGTTTAGCGAGCTGATCGAGTTGTAGCAACTGTCGCGTGTAGACATTTAAGTCGTTTGCGAATTGATCGAGTCGCGTGTAGACAGTTAAGTCGTTTAGCGAGCTGATCGAGTTGTAACAACTGTCGCGTGTAGATATTTAAGTCGTTTGCGAATTGATCGAGTCGCGTGTAGACACTTAAGTCGTTTAGCGAGCTGATCGAGTTGTAACAACTGTTGCGTGTAGACATTTAAGTCGTTTGCGAATTGATCGAGTCACGTGTAGACATTTAAGTCGTTTGCGAGTTGATCGAGTCGCGTGTAGACAGTTAAGTCGTTTAGCGAGCTGATCGAGTTGTAACAACTGTCGCGTGTAGACAGTTAAGTCGTTTAGCGAGCTGATCGACTTGTAACAACTTTCGCGTGTAGACATTTAAGTCGTTTGCGAATTGATCGAGTTGCGTGTAGACAGTTAAGTCGTTTAGCGAGCTGATCGAGTTGTAACAACTGTCGCGTGTAGACACTTAAGTCGTTTGCGAATTGATCGAGTCGCGTGTAGACAGTTATGTCGTTTGCGAGCTGATCAAGTTGTAACAACTGTCGCGTGTAGACATTTAAGTCGTTTGCGAATTGATCAAGTCGCGTGTAGACCTTTAAGTTGTTTGCGAGTTGATCGAGTCGCGTATAGACAGTTAAGTCGTTTAGCGAGCTGATCGAGTTGTAACAACTATCGCGTGTAGACATTTAAGTCGTTTGCGAATTGATCGAGTCGCGTGTAGACAGTTAAGTCGTTTAGCGAGCTGATCGAGTTGTAACAACTGTCGCGTGTAGACATTTAAGTCCTTTGTGAATTGATCAAGTCGCGTGTAGACAGTTAAGTCGTTTGCGAGCTGATCGAGTTGTAACAACTGTCGCGTGTAGACATTTAAGTCGTTTGCGAATTGATCAAGTCGCGTGTAGACAGTTAAGTCGTTTAGCGAGCTGATCGAGTTGTAACAACTATCTCGTGTAGACATTTAAGTCGTTTGCGAGTTGATCGAGTTGAAACAACTTTAGTTTATTACACCGGGTTCGGGAGTATGGATATACGGATCCACTCCCCCCCTTTTTTCAAATAGGGGGGAAACTGAACTCATTCGAAAACGAGCTGCCTACGTACCCTGTGAAGGGATCAAGTCGCGCCGTAGTTCAAGTCAAATGACTTAGCAATTTTTAGCAGTAGTATTTCTTTAGATGTCGCGCATTCCAGGAACGCGGGATCATCTCGCCTTTAATGTTAGCGATTTCGTAGACGCCTGGACGGACCACCTTCGTGATCTGGTAAGGTCCTTCCCAGTGAGCGCCGAGCTTGCCGGCATTTATCTCGGCCGTATTCTGAAAAACCACGCGAAGGATGAGGTCACCTTCGTGGAAACGCCGAACTCGCACTTTAGAGTTGTATTATTTGGCCGCCGTAATTTGATATTCGGTCATTTTTATAAGAGCTTGGTCGTGCCTTTCGTTGATGAGGTCGAGCTCATCGAGCATGAGGAGATGATTGAGACCTTCCTATTCGGGAAGTAATCGCCGGCGAACTCCTGGGAAATGGACCTCGGGAGGAATTACACACTCTGCTCCATAGACGAGGACGAAAGGTGTCTCGCCCGTAGCGCAACGAGGTGTGGTTCGATATGACCACAAAAGGCCTTCGAGTTCATCTGTCCCAACGACCCTTTTTAGCATCGAGTCGAGTCTTTAGCTCGTGAATAACTGTTTTGTTCGACGCCTCCGCCTGACCGTTGCCTTGTGGGCAGCGAGGTGTCGACTTGCTGACTCTGATCTTCTACTTGTCGCAGAAAAGTTCAAACTGCTTGGAGATGAACTGTGAACCGTTGTCAGTTACAATTTCGTAGGGCACGCCGTGTCGACAAATGATATTCTTCCAGACGAAGTTTTCGACATGCTTGTCCTTGATCGATTCGAATGCTTCCGCCTCTAATCCACATGGAAAAATAATCCGTCAGGACTAACAAATATCGCTTCTGCCGAGATGGATGGAGCGGTCCGACGATGTCCATTGCCCATCTCGTGAAGGGATAAGGTGAGGTGACCGAACTTAAAAACTCCGTAGGTAGATGGAGGAAGGACCATGGCGTTGACATTTCTCGCATTTTGCCGCGAACAGCTCGCAGTCTTTTATCATTGTTGGCTAGAAATATCCATGTCGTTTAATTCGAATGGCGAGTGAGCGACCTCCCGAATGGTTTCCGCAGGATCCGCCATGAACTTCGCGCATTATCTTGCGAGCTGTTTCACCCTCGACGCAGACGAGGAGTGGTCCAGACAGTCGCCACTTGAAGACTTCCCCGTAGAACAGAATGAAACGTGATAACTGCACCTTTAGCTTGCGAGCCGACCATTTATCCTTTAGCACCTCGCCGTCTGCAAGATATCCGCGAATGTCATCCATCCACTTAGTATCACAACCATAGACTGCGGTCTCCTCGTCAATGGGAATATCGACGATTTCGTGCGCTGGTGACGGCTCCTCGCTATTCCGGTAAGCATCCTCTGGCAATTCTTCGAACTGTTCGGGGAGAAGACCACAGTTAAAAATTGTATTACCCGGGTCGAGCCTGTTGTTTTCTTCCATTACATCCGTTGTTTCGTCTGCTCCGGCTGCGTCGGACTGGTCGAGATCCATCGGATCTGTCGCGGGGCGACTGGGCGAGCTGTTGCTAGGATTTGCCCTCCGCTTTGTGGCCTAAGATCTCGTCAGTACGTTAACTTCCCTGGCAAGTTCGATACTTGGTTTCTCGATGAACTCAACCCGGACGATTCTTTGAAGATCTTTGTCGGGCTGCGCCGATGAGCCGAGTGAAGCGAGGGCATCTGCTTGCGAGTTCTCTGCCCTTGGAATTCTTGTTAAGGTAAAGAATTCGAAATTCGTCGTCCATGTCTTGACGAGTGCGAGGTATGCCTCCATGCGTTCATCTTTTGTTGCGTATACGCCGTTGAACAGATTTACGACGAGCTGGGAGTCGCAAAAGGCTTCTATCCTTGTCATCATAAGAGCTTTAGCCAATCAAAGACCCGCGACTAAGGCCTCGTATTCTGCCTCATTGTTCGATGCTCTGAAGCCAAGGCGGAATGACTGCTCCAGAAATTCTCTGTCTGGTGACGATAGTCGAATGCCCACTCCCGATCCGTGTTTAGACGACGAGCCGTCGACATGTAACTGCCAAATTTGGGATGAGTCTTTATTTTCGCTTTCTGACGAGGTCACTGCCTCCGGTAGTTCGATTAGAAAATCGGCCAACACTTGTGCCTTGATTGTAGTTCTACTTCGATACTCGATATCGAACTCGCTTAATTCGATTGCCTACTTTGCGAGTCGCCCAGACTGAGTTGGGCTGTGGAGAACAGCTCGTAGCGGAAAGTACTGAGAACCACGATCGAGTGCGATTGGGAATAAGGTCGGAGTTTGCGAGTCGACGTAATAACCGCGAGTGCTAATTTCTCCGCCAGGGGATATCTTGTTTCCGCATTGGTTAAAGATTTACTGACGTAGAAAACTGGCTTCTGCTCTGTGCCGTCTTCGCGAATTAGAACTCCAATAACTGCCGAGGCGGAGACCACCAGTTACGGGTTTGGTCAAAACAGGTGGAGTCGCGAGATATTGTTTCAATTTCTGAAAGGCTTCTTTGCATTTTTCTGTCCACTCGAAGGCATGTCGAGCTGGCCCCTTTTTATCCTTAAGCATTTCATAGAAAGGCAAGCATTTGTCAGAAGAGCGCGAGATGAATCTGTTCAAAGCTGCGACTCTTCCTGTCAATCGTTGTACTTCCCTTTTTGTTTTAGGCGAGGCCATCTGGATTAGCGCATGGATTTGCTTCGGATTTGCCTCAATCCCGCGACGAGTTACCATATAGTCAAGGAACTCGCCTGATGTCACGCTGAAACGACACTTAGCCGGATTGAGCTTCATGTTATACTTGTTTAGTAGCACAAAGCATTCTGCGAGGTGGCCGACTTTGTCTTGCCGAGGAGGCCTTCGAACATCCTGTTCACCAATCGCTGATAAGTAGCCCCAGCGTTCTTAAGGCCGAATGGCATGACCTTGTAGCAATAGATCCCGCGATCTGTAATGAAAGATGTTTTATCGCGATCGCCGGGGTGCATAAAAATTTGATTGTAGCCAGCGAAAGCATCCATAAATGATAGCAGCTTGTTCCCAGATGTTGACTCGACGAGGCGGTCGATGTGAGGAAGAGGGAAACTGTCTTTTGGGCATGCCTTGTTTAAATCCGTGAAGTCCACACAAACTCGCCACTTGCCGCTCTTCTTCTTCACGACGACTGGATTAGCGAGCCAATCCGGATATCTGATTTCGGCAATCGAACCAGCTCGCAAGAGCTTTTTTACTTCGTCGTTCACCGCTTGAGCTCTGTCCGGTATGAGTCGCCTTCGCTTCTGTTTTATGGGTTTGAAGGTTGAATCAACATTTAACTCGTGACTGATGATGCCGATATCGATCTCGGGCATATCCTCTGTGGCCCAAGCGAAAGTGCTAACGTTCCTCTTAAGGAAGTTGACGAGTTCGAGCCTGATGACTTTATCAAGCATTGCGCCAATCTCCACACTCTTATCTGGGAACTCGTCGTCAATGCAAACCAATATGACGGGTTCGCATGTCGGACCCGCTCCTTCCTCTTCGGCGGCTTCCGCGATCTGTAGTTGCTACAAAACGTCCGAGATTTCCTTGACGGGCTCCCTTTCTGTTTTGAGCTTTTTTCGCGGCTCGCTCGGAATAGGCACTGTCGCCTGATTCCTTGGTTTGTGCGCGGTCATGAAGCAAGACCGCGACGCCGACTGATTCCCTCTGATTGTTTTAATCCCGATTTTTGTTGGAAACTTAAGGCAAAGATGGTACGTCGAGGCGACGGCACGCATCGAGTTGATCCAAGGGGTTCCCATTATCACGTTGTAAATCGCCGGATTGTCTGATACCGCGAATTCCACTATTTTTGTTACTCCTTCCGCACACACTGGAAGTTTGATCTTTCCAAGTGTCATTGTCGTCTCGCCATTGAACCCGGTCAAAGGCTTGGGATACGACTCGACTTGAGCGAGGTCGATTTCCATACGCTTAAGAGCATCAGTGAAAACGATGTCGACTGTGCTTCCAGTATCGATCAAAACGCGACTCGTGTCCCATCCTGCGACGGCGAGTCGGATGACAAGCGGGTCGTCGTGAGGTTTGTCAATATTATCGATCTCATTCTCTTCGAACTGGATGACATTGTTTGGAAACTTGGACGGTATGGGCTTGTTCGCTCCTACCTCAGCTCGTCTTTGATAAGCTTTGATTGATGAGATGGTGTTTGAACAATAGCGCGAGCTGCCCATGATCATGTTGCAGAGTTTTTGTTTCGAGCCGCTTCGGCCATCACTATTGTTTTGCCGCCCGAGGTGGGCCTCGTCGTTATTCCGCCTGTCCCGTTTGTGATTATTGTTATTATCCCCGGACGGACCGTCTCCTTCTCTTGCATCGTCGAACTGCTCGAGCTGGAAATCGTTAACACTTTTTTTTCCTCTGAGCTCTCCGGCGGCTAGCTTCGCTGCGAGTCGCATACCAAGCACTCGGCAGTTAGCCATCGAATGTCCGCCCATTTTGTGCAAGTCGCAATATGCGGATTCGTCGTAAGGCAAGTTCCTTATCCACGTATTGCCGTTATTACGACCTGGAGTGCCATTTCCGCGACCTCGCCCCTTTCCTCGACCGAAGCCTGGCAAGTCCACCTGGTAGTTATGGGCACCCTTAAAACCTCCCTCGTGCTCCACAAAGTTGCATGGCTTCTTCTTTGTTGCAGCTGGGGCTTCTCGCGGATTGGGAACTTTGGCCTTCCCGTACTTCTTTCCCAGAACTCTGGTTTCATCCTCGCTTTTTGCGAAGCCATTGGCGCGATGAAGCGCGTCTTGAATAGACGAGGGCTCGTTGATTGTCATCTCCTTTCGGAAATCCGAGTCGTACCACAGAGCCTTTCGAAGCGCACTCAGTGCGCACTGGTCGTCAATCCCCTTCACCTGAGTAAGCATTGCCTTAAAGCGCTCGATGAAAACTCCGAGGGGTTCGCTAGCCGCTTGCGAAATGGTGTAAAGATCAGCCTCGGACGTCCTGCGCTTGATTAAGATTGCATACTGCTTTAGGAACGCTTCGGAGAGCTGCGCGAAGCTGTCGATCGAATTCTTCTTCATCCCCGTGAACCAATAGAGAGCAGAAGAGGTGAGTAAAATATCCTTCTTTATGCTTTAGGTTTTAAGTTTGCTATTGTGTGTATAGACTAACATTTTATTTCCATTTTCCTTGCAGGCTGTGTGGCATCCATTTATTTCTTGGAAAGGAAATAACGACATAGTTAGTGATGAAGAGTATATGAGGAAAGGTGAAAGGAGAGACGAACGTATTGAACGCATTTATCAACTTCTCCGTACCGAAAAAGTCTGGAGTAACCATGTGTGGCAAGTTATTGTGGGAAGGCAGACTCGTGTGTTTCATGATGAGATAGATGATGAGACTGTCTATGAGGGTGATAATGTTCTTACTCCTAAACCGGCTATTAGTTCTATCTCTACTTCTAGAAAGGGTAAGAACAAAGTTCGTGACTATGGTGTAGAGGAAAGAAAGCATAAGGTCTTGTGTGAACGGTCAGGGGGAAAAGAGGCTACTATGAATGATGAGATGAAGAGCTTCTTCAAAGACTTGATAGATACTTCTTTCAGGTCTATGGAGGAAACGATTAGGAAGATTGAGACAGAAGTTGCGTCTCGATTAAGCGTAGTTGATACAGAGTTAAGAGATCTTAAGATGTGGTCACTACTTCTAAGATGGTTGCAAGCAGAGGACAACCCTCTACAACCACTAAAGCATCAGGTACAAGCAGTGGAGCAGCTATTGCACTCACTAAAGGAGCCAATGCAACCACTAAAGCACCAGGTACAACCACAAAGGCAGCTTCAACAACCACGAAAGCAGCTACTGCAAGTGCAAGAAGTCAATCTCTGAGGAAAACTAAAAAGGTAACTGAGAACAACAACCTTTAAATCTGTCTTTTGATTTTCACCTTAATGTTTGTTGTGTTTGAACTTGTAAGGCTGTAACAAGTACCTGTGTAAAACTGGATTTAAATTTGTGAAGTAATATGTATCTTGTGTTTGTATTTGTGAAATTTGTTTGTATTGTACTTGGTGTTGCTTTGGTTATATAATTGTTTGTTTTTCATTTCACTAGCAGGTGAACAAAGTAGACACGTCGACAAACTTTGACAATATGTTTGAAAATATTTATGATGTCGGTTTAAGTCAGTCTTCTGTTATTAACACTACCAATCTCTCAGAACAACCAGTTGTTAACGGTTTCGGTAACGCACCAGTTTCATCAAAGGATCGAGAAGAATGGAAGAAGTTAGTTCTGAAAGATATTGACAATGATTCCTACAATGAAGCTGATGCTCCACTGGTCTTCAGTAAAGACAAAGATTGTGATGCTTTATTAGAGTGGGGACGCGGTTTAAAATAAGTCTAATAGTTTATGTTTTTGCATTTGTCTTTGGATAATTGGTTAATAATTTAACTTTGTCATTAATTTGCAGTAACCCTATAATCTATATGGGTACAACGACCTTCCGTATGGAAGTGCTTCTATCCGAGACAAAGGTCAAACCGTTATCATCCGCAATAACAACATTTAACTCTCTCATAAACCACTCCCATGAAAGATCGTTCTCTGAATCAACAATGCCGAATGCGATTGGATACAAGTTATTGTTACCATCCAATGTTGTAGCAACAAGTAGTACTCCCTTGTACTTATTCTTAAGAAATATGCCATCAACAACAATCACTTTCCGCATGTAGTTGTGATACCCTCTTATAGATTGAACAAAAGCAAGGAATAAGTACTTGAATTTACCATCAATTTCGGTTTCGAAATTATAATGCGTAACAGGATTTGCAGCTTCTAGCATGTACAAGTACTTTGGTATTTTTCATAGCTTTTCTCAGGTATACCTCTAACTGCATATACTGCAAACTCACGAGCATCGAATGCTAAAGAATAACTAATGTCGACTCCTTGCTCCAACGACATACACTGCATCACATCAATCGGTGACGGTCCTACTTTGGAACACCGATATTTAGGCATTATCAACTTCACAATGGTTTTTGCTGAGGCCGTCTTTCCTCCGTTCTTTTGATTTGATGGTGTACATGTATGTCTAGAGACATACTTTGTGATTTTGAAAACCTCAAAACCTTGGACACTAACTGCACGAAGGCACCAATTACATATATTGTCTGAGCAGCGTATATTCCACCATATGGTATCAGATTTAATAACCTTATAGTCAAAGTTGTGCCTCATTGCACACATTTCCATGACTGATTTCAACATACCTTTGGTCTCGAAATGTTGACCTTTCTTCACAACTTTTTCCAACACTTGTTGATCCATTCTATCAACATGTTGTTCGGTGCTTTCAAGGAGTAAGACAGGATCGCTATCATCATCATCATCAAAGTCTTCCGATTTGTTCTTCTCACCCATAGAACCAATAAATGTTCCTGATTTCGTTGGCTCTTTATTGCAGCTACCATGAACTCTAGGTTTAAACGTCACACAAAGCTAAACCGTTGCTTTCCTCATAATGTACGTTGCAAAGTTTTTCACCTAGCGATCCGTGGTGATGAAGACAGGAGGAGACCCTGACTTAACCAAATCCTCTGGTAGAAAACTACACTCGATCATAACATGTCGTTGATCGATTTCGTACTCCTCGGACACCATATTCTTTAACTCCTCAATATTTGTTGTCGACTCCAAAACTAGTAATCGACCACCATTTTCTTCGTCAATTGCAAAGCTCCAGCCGTTATTGGAGATCCATTGGCCACTAGTCGCATACGTTTGCAACATATTTTACAAAACGAGTAACTTTTTTTTGTAGGATTATGAAGAGGAAAAAGTCGATGGACTGTTTGTTGAAGTTGAAGAAGTCGATGAAGAGGAAGAAGATTACGCCAAACTAAAATTTCCAAAAAAAATCGTGAGAAAAATTCTTTTAAGGTAACCGTAATATGTTCACCTAGACTTTTGGAAGTTCTAATATTTTACAAAAACTTATATTGAAGAAAAATCACTAATTATTACAGTTGCACATTATAAGGAAACATAATACTTCAAATATTTACCAAAAACGAAATATATCATTCCCAACATAAGTTTATAATTTTTGTTTGTAAACATGTCAACATATACCGTCTTCAGCTCAACTGGTTGTATTCACTTGGTGACTGTCCTACACGAGTTCACCTTCGCAAGTTCGAAGGCATGCTGCTATAGTTTTGTATTATACGCTACGATGGTTAGTATTTTAATTTTGTATAACACAAGAGTCCAATGATTACATGCAGCTTAACTGGTTACGTATCCTGAGCGGTTATGCGGAGGTCACGGGTTCGAGTCCCAGTAGCCTCTTTTTTGCCTTTTTTTAAATATTGAAAATTATACAATAATAAATATTCAGAAAAAATTAATATATTACGTCAAAATGATAAATATATTATAAAGATAATATTATAAAATATTATAAAATAATAAATATTTTAAAATAATAAACGTGAAAATGGAAATAAAAATTTAGATAATATTATAATTTAGGAAATAAAATATTTATTCCTAAATTTACTCCTATATTTATGGAAGTTGTAACCACTTGGCAGAATGCCTATTCTACCAATCGGCAGAGAGAAGTTAAATGGTAGAAAGAGATGGTACAATCGGCAAACCGGTGTGGTAGAATTTAGTAAGATGGTAGAACTTAGAAACTGCGAGCCGTAGATAGTTGAAAAATAGTAGAATTTAGATTCTAGCTGTCGTAGAACACTGACAATTAGGTAGAATTCACGTTCTGCGCCTGGTAGAATAACAATAACTGGCATAATCTACACTCTGCCAATGGTAGAAGGAAAAACCCAAATCATTTATAAAACATGTTGTTTAACTTTTTTTTAAAAATGTTTTCACAAAAAGTAGCTTGATATGTTTATAATTATCAGAATTTTTATAATTTAAAATACCTTAAATTTAAATTACTTTTAGTTAAATTAAGGGTATTTTAGGAAAGAATTCTTAAAGGTGTATTAGGACACTTTGTCACTAAATGTAGGGTATTTTGGCAATTCTCCCAAAATTTTATCATTTGTTTATGATTTGGAATCAAAACAAGATGTTGAAATGCCCTTTAGGTATTAATTTGGAATAAGACTTTTTTCTCTAGGCCGGAACGCAATATATTTTCTATGAAATATATACAAACAAGAAGATTCAATAAGAGATATTGACGTATTTACTACTAAAAATATAAAAAAAAATCTGAAATAAAAAAATCTACTTTTTCCAGTTTATCTCTATCGAATTTGAACTATCATTTCAAGTTGCAAAACTATCGTTAGACGAGATAGTTGCAGTCTTTAAGAGACTAGCGGTTTTTAAGATATAAACCGCTAGATCTCTCTCGTGGTTTTGCTAAGTATACTGAGCATTTGAAAATCTCTCTCGTGATTGCTATACATTCAGCAAAGTCGAGATAGTTGAAGTCTTTGAGAGACTAGCGGTTTTTGAGCATTCTTTTCACTCAGAACGTGATTTCTTTTTCGTGTATAATATAGTTCTAAGTTTGGCAAAGTCAAAGATTGTTAATCGTCGTTTTAATTCAAAATATTTATTTGTTTTGTTTCCACTTTAACAATCAAAGCCCATTTTTTTTTTGCCAAGTAAGAAATAAAATCCAGAAACATTCTGAGAAAATATGTAGTTCTTCGATAACATGTTTGAAATAATAGCAATCCTATATTTACATCCTAACGCCTTTTATAAATGACGAAGAAGCAGCCATGTCTACATGTGTTCCCTTGAAAAAATAGACTTTGACTGTAATAACTACCAGTGGTTGATTGTGGAGTTAATGAAGAAGGTTTTGAATCTTATTCAGATACATATGCAAGTCTAAAAACTCCTTAATTTATATGCGAAGATAATCCAATAAAGACAACACACTCTTTAAATAAACATGTACTAACAAAGACTTCTCAGGACAGAACTAAGTTTCTTTCTTCTACCTTTATTTATTTCAGTCGAACAAGAGCTCGCATTTACTTGAACCACGCGGCGCGGATGACAAATCCTTGAGCATCTCATGTTTCTCTAGCAAAGTACTGGTGGACTTGGGAGAGATAATCACTCTCTTCAACCGAATAGCGTGCTTTAATATGAACGTTGCCACTTCTTTCTGCTTCTGTGATCCTTCGTATAGTTCCCACTTGAAGATCTCAAGATGAGATAGCAAACCCTTGGGAAGAGAAATAGGTTGCTTCCAATTAGCCCGGGGACTAGGGGCACGCCGAATATGTTTCTGCAATCAAAATTGGGTATAGAGCTATAAGAACTCAAATGCTATGTAACAGAATAACGGAAATTGGGTTTGTGTTAATGTACCTGGCGGAGTTTAAGAACTCGCAGTTTAGGTGAATCTTCAATCAGTCGGGTAAGTAAATCCCACCATTGTGGCGCACATGTGCATAGTTCTAGATGAACAAGCTCGGAGAAGACAGTACCAGTAGCATAAGCAGCCTGCAATTAAGAACAATAAACCAAATCACAGAAAACCCAACTATTTTTGTTCAGGTAACAGCTAGAAAGAGAGATTACGTCTGAAGTGACTAGACATAATGCAAGACGTCTGATGGAAGTGAGAGATCCCAGAAGCTTCTCGGTGTTTTTATAAATAACATCGACATTTGCCTCTACCACCTCAGGCATGTTCTCAATGTAACAAAAGCCACCCCAATAGTCTTCAATATCTAAACGCTTCAATTTGGGAGCAACTATCAAGAACCCATCGTCGTCTCCTTCAAAAGCTTGGGATGATTTATGTAAACAGAGAGTCTTTAAGCACAGCGCATTAACAGTGACGACTTTGACATTGTCACCAGGGCATCTCTGCACAACCAAATCCTCGAGAGTAGAGCAGCACGATAAAATCTGTGGAAGTGATCGGTCGTCTATGTACTTGACATCTAGAAGGTGTAAAGTCTTGAGAGATTGGAAGCAAACATAAGAAGAAGCATCAACAAGGCTTACGTTCTCGAGTTTGAGGACCACGAGCGTTTTACAGGTAAAAAAGCACCAAGGCAATCGTATAGGCTCTTGACCGGAACAATAACTGATATTCAGCTCACGCACGGAGCGATCTACTGCAATTCTAAGCCATATCCCTACGTCTACCTCTGCGGTAACACATATAGAACCAATCTTGATATGCAAACCCTCCAAAGTTGGAGCCTTGTGTAGTAGCAAAGACCTGTTGACAAAATTGGTCAGCTTTGGACTAGTATTCTCGTGAAGCCTGAGATCAAAGTTGAGCTTAGGGACTAACGTCCAAAGAAACCGCCATCTTTTGGACAAAAGACTTGTGACCATGACATCTTTTGTAGGAAGATATGACAATATCTGTAAGAGGAAATCATCTGGCAACCGACTGATCTTATCCCTAAAATCTCCCATTTTCAATTACACAAAATTACAGCTCTATGCCTGATTATCACAAACGGCTCTGATTCCTGCAACAAAAACACAAAATGGGAATGCACAAGAAAATTAAACTTCTGAATTGATTTCATTGAGAACTGCACAACACAACCATATACAGAAACATTAGATTCACCCAAAAAGGTACGAATTTTGAATTGATTCGACCCAGATTTACTAACAACTTGATTTGTTCGCATTTGGGT
The DNA here is from genome assembly GCA_963576765.1 of Draba incana. NCBI lineage: Eukaryota > Viridiplantae > Streptophyta > Magnoliopsida > Brassicales > Brassicaceae > Draba > Draba incana. The sequence continues at coordinate 21,323,334 of OY755203.1, read as the reverse complement.
TCAAATCTTAGATTCGGGAAAATTTCGGCGGAAAATTCAATACCCACAAAAACAAAATGGGAATAAATTAGCAGAAAAACTTACGATTTACAACCAAAATCGTTGCTTCAGACTTGAGTGACGGAACGGAATGTGTTTATGCTGGATTGTCTAGGGTTTCGTGATAACAAGTAAATAAAGACTATGTAGTCAATTATGCTGGTTCGAATACGCTAATTTTAATTATGCTGGTTCGGTTCGTTTCTCGTTTTGACAATTACTTTATGCAAGTTTAATCGTCTCTTATAAAATCTGGATGAGGAGAGTTCGTTTAGGGCTTACTTTTGGGGGACCTATGTCTTCTTCACTAAGAACCAAACGCCGTGGAAGAGTTTAAGTGGTTATTGCCTGATGATTTGCTAGTCAAGATTTTGTCTCTCATCTCGATCAAAGATTCCGTGGCAACCATGGTTTTGTCAAAACGATGGCGTTTTGTTTGGACGATGGTGCCTAAACTCAAGTACATAGACACTGATATTGTACCCGAAAGAGTTTGTAGGTTTCTTGACAAGACATTGGAACTTCACAAGGCACTATAGTACAAACTCTACATATCAACCTCGTAAAACGTTGTCTCCGTTATAAAGATGTCGATTTCGGTGGGTGGATCGCATACGCAGTTGATCGCTATGAGCGTGTGCTAAATCTCAACCTCCTCAGATACTCAAACACTACGACATTGCCTACGAGCCTTTACACTTGCAAAACGCTTGTTGAATTGACTATATCGGGAAATGTTCTTGTGGATGTCCCTTCCTCTGCTTGCCTCCTATCTCTCAATACGCTGTTACTTGGTCGTGTTGTTTACAAAGATGAAGATTCTCTTGTTAGGCTTTTATCGAGTTGTTCAGTTCTTGCTCAATCCACCATTCGCCTACATGTCTCTGATGTATGGGCAACAAACATCGCAGTCAAGAAGAATGTGCCTTGTATTCGAGTATTTTGTAGTACTGGTGCTAAGTATCGTATATCACTTTCCTTGGTCACGTCTCTCCCTTTATGTTTAAAACATCCTCGGGTACCAATTTCGATCTCTCCCTCTCTCTCTCTCTCTCTTGGTCTTAAAGTGATCACATTGCCTTTATGTTAATCATTGCAAATAGGGCATTTTAGTGGCATTACCTTCTATCGCCTTCGATGGTTTAAGATGCATACAATATCCCAAGACTGATCCAATCTACTTCTACAGATTCTCAATAACTCTCCTACATTAAAGTCTCTCTATATCCATTCAGTAAGTCGCAATGTCACTACAAGAAAATAGGTCATTTGCCACTACCAGAAACGTCACAAATTCGTCACTAATAAGGGATTAGCGACTACTTTGCGACGAAAACAAGTAGTCACAAAAAGCTCGTCGCTAATTTGCGACGGTGCCAATTCGTCGGTAATTTGCGACAGATTTATGATGGATTTAGGACTCCATAACTCAGTCGCAAATTCGTCGCTAATTTTGCGACGGTTTTGCGACTCCACATTTCAGTTGCAAATAAGCGACGCTTGTGGGACTCAGACATGTAGTCACTAATTAGCAACGGATTTGAGACTATCTTGTGCGTGGCAAATAAGCGACTGATTTGCGACTATAAACGATGTAGCAAATAAGCGACTGATTTGTGTCTACTTCTTTCGTGGCAAATTAGCTACGGATTAGAGACTAAATTGATATTGTTAAAACATGATGTTAGTCAGAGATTCGTCAGTAATTAGCCTCTGATTTGCGACGCCATAGTTTTACAAGTGTCTAAATTAAATCTTATTGTAGTCACTTATTAGTCACATAAATGGTACTAAGTTTTGGTTCATTTGCTAATTTTTGCGGAAAAACAAACTGGAAATTGAAAATTAAGCTACAAAACAAGCATTTAGCTTGTAAAACTTGCTACCAATGTACAAAAAGCTTGCAAGCAATGTATAAAAAGAAGTTACTACAACCATTGTATCACAAAAGGTTGTTACATTCCTAAAGAGTCTAAGAGTGAAGGATGATTTATGGTGAGGTGTCTTGCGGTGTACCGGTTGGTGCAGGAGGAAGAGCGGTCGGTGCAGGAGTCTCGCGGGAAGGATTGGTGACAACTGGTGGCTGGTTGGACTGCAACAACGCATCCACCTTCTTCTCTAGTTCACTCATCCTTAGCTGGCTTGCTTTGAGCTCAGCAGCAAGGCGACCATTTTCTTCATCCCTCAGCTTGTCTTTGGCCGCTTGATCCTCAAGCATTTGGCGAGCACGCTTAAGCTCCTCCTGAACCTCTCCCGGGTCTGGCGACGAACACTCACCGTAATTGATCTTTCTTTTTCCTTTGTTCATCTTCTTTGAAAGGTGTCCCACTCCATAAGGGGTACCCTTAGGATCGAATTCTGTACACTGCAACAACAAACACATATATAATTCAATCCTAACCATCAACATGTAAATCAAGAACCAAAAGTGAGGAAAGGCATATGGAATCATACCTTGAGGAAGAGATTGTTTTGTTCATCAATGGTGAGGTTACGGTGAGAAGTAAGGTCAGAATGTTCTCCATCTTTGACAAGCTCAGTTAAAGCCGCTTCAAGGCACTTCTCGTAAGAGGCAGCAACTTCTTGAGCCTTTTGATCGATGAAACTCCCATCTGGATTGGTGTGAGTCTTGATAAATACTTCGGCCCAAGAGACAGGCCTTTGTAATTCATGTTCCTGTAAGAAAAGACAGCACCAATTACTGTAAACCAGTGTGAAAGAAAAGTAACAAATTAAAGAAAGGAATAGAAGACATTACCATAGCTCGCTGGATGGTCAAGTACGAGGATTGACCTGATCAGTGCTTGTGAGGTCCTCGTCCGCCTCGATCTGAGTTGCGGGAGGCTGAAGCTGTGGCGCTCTTCTTTTTCGCCCCTGGAGTGGCCCAGAAGACATACATTCTGGCCCAAAACTTCTCACCAATCCAGTTTGGCTTCTTTCGTTTCGCCCTAACCTGACTTACAATCCCTCTCATTGTTTTCGTTGCAATCGCCTTGAAGTGGTCCTTAACAATAGAAGTGATCCCTGTATCCCAATTGTATATGCTCTGCACAATAAAGAATTGCAAGTTAGCATAAACAGAAATGAAGTTATACAAAAAAGACATACGAAATAAAACTTTACCGCAAAAGATCTAAAGTATCGCTCTTGTTTGTTTATTGGAGTGACGGTCCAGCTGTACCAAGGGCCGTCGAACTTCCTCCGAAAGATTGTTGATATCTCACGGGTTAGTAGCCCATTGTCCCGATCAAACCTTGCAAGGTTAAAGTATGTAAACCATTAATGAAACTCTGAATGTTACTAAGTAAAACCTAAATCAAACGGTGAATCATTAAATGTTTGTAGAAAGCAACATGTAAATATTTTCAGTTTAGAACATGTAAATCAAATTGACATAGCATAGAAGCCAACATCTACATATATCAGTATGCAGTTCCAGTATGCAGTTCAATGTATGCAGTTCTAAATAACTAGTTCCAGTATGCAGTGCAATGTAAATCAAAATAAGCGGTTAATAAATTGGAAACAGAAATGAATTTTACCAAATAGAGTCTAGCATTGGTTGCTCAGACAGCAAAGGAAGCCTTTGACGTTGAGGATCAGCTAGTATATCGGCTAGCAGCTGCTCGTAATCTTCATCTTCGCCATTACCTTCATCACCTTTGTCCTCAGGTTCGATATCCTCAGGATTGAGGTCTAAATCCTCCTCGCCGTCTACGTTTTCTTCTTCGGATTCTTCTTCTTCTTCTTCCTCTTGCTGAACCTGAGTCTGAACCTGAAGGCGTTGTTGATGTTGGAGATTCAGGTTCAGATTGGGTTTTCGAAGAGTTGGTTGAGGTTGAACACAGTTAGAAGAAGCTGGATACTGGACAGGAAGGGTTCGTGAGACAAAGCCATTCCCAGCTGACTGAGGAGTTTCTTGAGACGTCGGAGAATGACGGGCAGAACGATTGGAGTCATGGGACGAGTTATGTCCCTTTCGTCCCGGTGGTGATAGCTCGCCGCCGTCAATGTGACTGCTGCTTCCACCACTGTCGATTCCCTTACCCTTGTCACGCCTTGAGGCCCCGTCAACCTGAGCACGGTTGTCTGTAGATGACCGAATCTGTGAACCACCAGTAGCAGAGGCCTTACGAGTAGCCACAGTGGCTAAAGCCTCAAGAGCACCGGTACTCGTTCTGCGCTTGATCTTCCTCCACCTCCACCTCGTCTCTGGATGCCACCGCCTCATGTCTTAACACCGGACTTGGATTTGGACCCAGCCATGGCGATTAGGGTTTCTGGAAAGATTAGGGTTTTTAATTTTAGAATAGAGGGTTTGAATCGAAAACGGGAGAGAGATAGCGATTAAGGTTTCTGAGGTGAAATCGATTGAATGAAGAAATCGAAAGGATTCGAAAGGTTTCGTGAGAAAGAGAAGAGATTTATCCCAGGATCGAAAGGATCCAAAGGATTCCACTCATACAGATGAAGAACAAGGAGAAAGAGAAGAATTGATCCCATAATCGAAAGGATTTGTGAGATGATTGAGAAATTAGGGTCTGTGTTCGTGAGAGGATTGATAGAAAAGAGAGATGAAATTAGGGTTTGAAAATTAGATGAATAAGAGAATGACCATTGGGTCTCCGACATAATGAAATTTTTTTCCATTGGCGTCGATAATCAGTCGCTAATCAATCGCAAAATAAGGCCGCCAAAAAGGCCCAAATAATTGTACAAAGGGGCCCAATTATTGGTCTCCATTCAGTGGGTAATTAGTAGGTAATTAGCAACTAATTTGTGACGATTACAAGTTAGTCACAAATCAAATCCCTAAACCCTAAACATTTAGATCCAAAATTTTGTTCCTCTAAACTTCATCTATGCCATATACCCTAAAAATATTGATATACCTTTTATATCATCAATAAGAAAGAAAATTTAGAAAAACATTAGGCTTACCTATTATAACTTAAAACTACTAAGTGTTTAAAACCTAAACTATATGAAATGAGGTTTTCATATAGTATGTTTTTTTTACATTGATAGAAAATGTATTATCACGTATGACAAACGTTGAATTTATGTGGTATACAAGGTAGAATACATCTATGAATCATGGAGGCAAACAATTTTCGTTTAAAATGTGTTGCAATGTTAAACAGCGTCGCAAATTAGTGACTAATCAGTCTCTATTGGACAAAACGTGGCAAATTAGTGACTAATCAGTCGGTAAAGCGTCGCAAATTAGTGACTAATTGAAACCCTAAACCCTATTTTGTCACTAAAGCGTCGCAAATTAGTGACTAAATTATTTATAGGAATTTAAAAAAAGGTTGGCGAACCCCGGGATCGAACTCGGGTTCGAATGCTTGTTTAGATATGTTTAACCGATGTGCCATAGTAATATATGTGGTAGTACTCATACTAACTTTTATTTATACACATGAAAGTAGTAAGGACAAAAATGTGGGTGTTGTTCACCGGATTCGAACTCGGGTTCGTGACAATATTGATTGTTTAGATTCTGTTAACCGCTGTGCCATTGTAAAATTATTGTTATTTGTCCCACAAACATTTATTTATATAGAGTTAAGTGGTAAGTAAAAAATAATCTCCATACACTACAAGAAAACAGGTCGTTAGTCACTCCGGAAAGAGTCACAAAAGAGTCACAAATGAGCCATTTGGGACTAATTTGCGACTCGAAAACCGGAGTCACAATAGTCAAGTCGCTAATTTTTCGAGTCACAAATGAGTCGCTAATTTGCGACTATTTTGTGACAGTCTTGTTTAGTCGCAAATTAGCAACTATTCTGTGACAGTCATGCTTAGTCGCTAATTTGCGACTAGCTTGCGACTCCTCTATGAGTCATAAATTTACAACGCATTAGCGACTCTTTTGTTACGAACTAATAATAAAAAGTGGTCACAAATTAGTCACTATTGTGTCTCTTATTTGAGACTAAATTGTGATGATAGTTTTTTGATCTAGTAACTAATTGGTCAGTTTTTAGTAACATATTTGATACTAATATGATACTAATTTGATACTAAGAACGTAAATTTGAAATTGCATAATAGAAAGAAGAAGAAAAGTTTGGATTTTACAAGCAAAAAAAGTACTAATTAAGGTTAAAACTTGACAAAAGAAAGTACTACTCAAGCATCTTGACAAAAGAAAACATAAGTTAATAAACCAATATATAAAACAGATAGTTGGGCTTAAACCAGCATCCAAATCCTGTCCTGCTCCTTCAGTTTCAAGTTTCAAGTTCATGGTAAGTACGGATGGTGTCATTACTTCTTCCAAAGATCTGCCTGATTTCTTCCTTAGAACTTCATCTCCAGAGTTGGTCGTTTGAGAGGGTAAGGATGGATCCTAGCCACACAAAAAAACTGAGATTTAGCTTAGATCTGAGTTAATAAACTAGCTTTTGAACCACTGCATAAGCTTAGCTTTAGATCCTAGGAAACGAAATGAGCTGTTCACATTATCATGATAAAATGGTTCTGCATGTATATACAGATGCAATTTAAATTCCAAAATGTTTGAACTTAGTACTAGTCCTGGAAGAGCATTTAAACATTCAAGTATCACACACAACTTTTGATTAAGGACCTCAAAATCCATAATCAAACCAACAAAACAGAAAACAACTTCTTCTTTGTGCAAAGATCTAAAGTGTGTACCAGACATAAGTTGGCTCACCTGATGAGTAGGGCTACTTTCAGCTTTTCTGTTAACAGGGCTGTGTGATGGACCTGCAGAGTCCTCCTCCAAGGAATCATGTCCTGCAGGGTTTTTCTTGCTTTTAGTTTTCAAATTGATATCTTCATTCTTCTCTTCGGCTACAACCTCCTCACGTTCATTCTCATCCTCGTTGTCGCATATGTCCATATGTTTGGATTTCTTCCTGCTTAGGAATCTGCCAAGAGCATAAATGATAACTCACAAACATGATTACAAAGAAAAGAGATTATGGTGGGGAAGTAGTTAGGGATTATATCAAACTACTCACTGTTTAGAAATCTCCTCTTTCCTTCTTCGAATTTTCTCCAAGACAGACGAAATTGGCTTTCGAACAAGAGGGACTGGTTCAAACGCAGCATCTCTAGTTTCTACAAACACACAAACCAGCACCAATCCAAAAGACAATTGTTACAGAAAAAGCCAATTCCCACCAAACAAAAAAAAATTGAAACAATGATATGTATGTCTGAGATGATTGTACCTCGCAAGAGTCTTTGATTTTCTGCACGAAGCTGGTCAAGATGTTCTCTTCTTTCCTAAGAAGAGTGACACCAAGTAAACCTCAGGAGAAGGAAACATTGCAAAATTATCTATAAGATATTGAGAGCTCATCAAAATCAACATTCTTCTTGTTCCTCTTTTTCCTCTCCTTTCTCTCGATATCACTGGTCTCGAGAACTGACCGCTTCTTTCTAGTTTCCCAAACCTTGATTTCTTCTCCGGTTTCCAAATCATGGATTTCATCTTCACCTTTCTCACCCAATTCGTCAAAAACGGAATCAAACTCAGGCACACTCGTGTCAGAATCCTTCGTCACCGTAACCCTAATTTCCTCTCCAATTTCCGAATGAGACATTTCTTCGTCGCCTTTCTCACCCAGTTCCTCAACTGCGGAATCTGACGGCTCCTTTTCAGCTTCCTTCGTTACGGAAACCCTAAGAGCTCGAAGCATGTAATTTACAGCTCCAGCTCCGTCTTCTTTACCGTCTTCCTTACGAAGCGAGATCGAAGAGTGCGAAATTGGATCCAATTTCGGATTTGAAATAATTTCTGAAATAAAATAAAGAAAAAGGGAACTCACTGGGAGTGAATCTAACAGAAAATTAGATTTTTGGGAGTGAAGATGAATCACCTGGAGATTGGGTGGGAAACATGAAAAATTAGGGTTAATTAGATTTGGACCATTTGGTGAAAGAGAACGGTAAAGAGAAAGAAGTGAGATGAGAAATTTTTTCGTCCGTTGATTTTAGTCAGATCAACGGTGGGTAAGAGAAGAGGTGTGATCCATATCTCTATGGCTTAGCCAATGAGAATCGAGCGTTATTTTTTTTTGCATTTAAACATGTTAAATGTGTTAAACATTTTTATTTTTCTTTTATTTTGTAGATTAATTTTTATTCGTACACTGACCCACATTACGTACAACGTCGCAAAGTAGTTGCTAAGTAGTCACTAATTTGTGACTAATTTGCGACTCGGTCACAAACCTATACCCTAAACCCTGAAAATTTGGATCAACCACAAAAACCATATTCATTTCCAATGTATTTTTTCATTATTTGTTTGGTTGTATTCATTTAAACACTATCAATCAAAAATGTAGAATAATTTTCAAAAAAATGAAATGGAAGAGTTTAGTTATATAGGTTTTGATGTTGATAAGAAAGCATTTGTGATACAAAAAATTTTGGAAACTCTTTTTTGTTTTTTTTTTTTACTTCTACTGTGTATTTACTACACACTTATTACTGGAATAAGATGTAAATATAAAATTAACTTATATAGATTTACATTACGATGTTTAATTTCCCAAAAATATACATGTAGTGGCTAATGAGTCGCAAAAGAGTGGCTAATTTGCGACTCCTTTGTTACTAATACGCGAAACCCTGAAACGTTGCAAAGTAGTGGCTAATTAACGACTCTTTTGTGACTCAGTTACAAGTGACCAATTTGTGACTCCGTTATGTGTCACTAAAGAGTCGCTAATTTGTGACTCTAATGTTAGTCGCTACGGAGTCGTAAATGTGTGACTCTTATGCGACTCCACCAAAACATACCAATCGTTGTCGCAGATTAGTCGCAAATTTGTGACTGGTTAACGACTACGGGATGGAGTCGCAAATGAGCGACTAATTTGTGACTCCGTCAAAAAGAGTCACGCTTTGGTCACAAAAGAGTCACAAACGAGTCTCAAATCTTTGTGACTAACTTGCCACTCGGTAATTCGAGTCACTAACGATATGTTTTCTTGTAGTGATAAATACATTCATTTATATAGAGTAAAGTAGTAAGTAAAAAATAATCTCCATAAATACATTACACACTCATAAACATATAAATAGTATGCATACATGAAAACATTAATATTCATCGCAAGCTTCTTCGTCGGAGGTGTGGTCCGATAAATTACATTGGAATTCATCGGTCGGATCTTCGTCTCCAATTTCGAAACCAAGACCTTCCATCGGATGCGTCACATCAACTAAACCATCGATGTGTAAATCATGAACGCTCGATGTGGTTGTTTCGTCGACCATTTGTTGCAAAATAACCTCCTCATTTTCCACGAACTTTCCTTGAATCCGATTTCGCGGATTCACTTTCACAACGGATAGCCATGTTTTCCGAGAACGCTTTGGGTTTGGATAGGGGAGATAACAAACCTGATCAGCTTGAGACGCTGTGAAAGAAAAACATTTCATTTTAGTACAAATAAGTATGACATATGTTGGGAGTCACGTGAATTTATACCTAAGATGAATGGTTCGTATTTTGGATATTTTCGAGATGAGAGCACATCGACAATGCCAACCTCGTTCTTTCGAGTCCTTTTACCGATCGTAGGGTCAAACCATTGACAGTAAAAAAGGATGATCTTTAATTTCAAGATTCCGGGATATGTGAGTTCGATAATTTGTTCAACTGTGCAATAAAAATCATCTTCGTCGGAGGCGTTTGAATAAGTCTGTCCTCGAACACAAATCCCATAATTCATTGTTTTCTTGTGTGCTCCGTGGTCACGCGTGTGAAACATATACCCCCTCGTAAAATACATAGGCCACGACTTCACCTTATTCTCAGGACCTTCTAATATATCGTGAAGCCACATTGGAAAATTGTGTTCATGTTTTTTCGCTTCCACCTACACAAAAAAATATTATTCAATTATATAAAATTGAGAAATAAATAATATGAATACTTACATATTGGCTCATCCATGAATGAAATTCATCCTCTCTTTTCGCTGTGACCTCTTCATCAGATAGTCCTTGGTTTTCAACTCTAATTTGTGCATCCAAGTACCTGCATTTAAAACAACAAATTACTAAAGGATCTCAAAACAAATCACTTTGACAACAATTATATGTAGGAGAAAACATTAATACCTTTCGAACGGTCGAAAATACTCACAATTACGCAAAACATATGAATGTGCGGTCTTATAATCAACGTCTTTCAGCCAAAACTCAGTACATTTGCCACTTGGGCGACCGACCCCAGTAAATAAATCTGCCACTGGTGCAGTGTACATGGGTACTTGGCCTTCGGTATATCGAGATGCCCTACAAAATAATTTTGTTACTTAATATGCTATGTACAGAATTAAACAACACAAAACAAATTATATGGTTCTTAATTATTTACCTTCTTCTTGCAGCTGTGGACATTTTGGGAGGAAAATAGTGTTCAGAGAAATTAGATATCTCGTCGTTCCTGTATGCTTCAACAATCGATGCTGCTGGACGAGCTTTGTTCTTTGCTCTTCCTTTCAAATGTTTAAAAAACCTTTCGAACGGATACATCCACTTGTACTGCACAGGACCCCCAAGCTCGGCTTCGTATGGCAAGTGAATAGGTAGATGCTCCATGACATCAAAAAATGCTGGTGGGAAGATTTTTTCCAAATTGCAGAGTATCATAACAATATTCTCCTTCAAAATTTGGAGCCGACTTTGATCCAAGGATCTACTGCTTAGGTCACGGAAAAAGGCACCAATTGCTGTAAAACATATCTCCATGTCAATAATCAGAGCACCAAAAATAGTAATAAAATACTTTCTGTATGTATATGTACCTGACAATGCTTGGTGAACGCTTCGCGGAAGAAGTTATGCAAATATGAACGGAAGCAACCTCTCCATAAAAACATGGTAGTCGTGACTTTTCATTCCCGAAAACTTGCTAAATTCTCTGCGTAGCCATCTGGAAATTTGACTTGATTTTTTGCCTAATCTAGTAATGCATCTAGTCCTCTTGTGGACAATCTCCAAATAGGGAATGGGGCATTCCCATAATCATCCATCCGCAGTTCAGGTCGGTGGCAATGTTTGTCCATATCTAGTCTTGACTTCACCGTGTCTTTAGATCTTTCTTTCACATTCATCACAGTATACATGATGTTATCAAAAAAGTTCTTCTCGATTTGCATCACGTCAAGGCAGTGTCTTAGGTTCAGGTCCACCCAGTATGGTAGCTCCCAGAAAATGTTTTCTTTATGCCAATTATGCAAATCTCCATAGCCGGGAGGTTTTTTTTTATGTCCATTTCCACTACATTTAGATGTTTTTTTTGCTCCTCTATATTGTATACTATTATATATTTGTTCGCTCGTCAACGATTCTGGTGGATACAAATTTATTGCGTTACGTCCCTTTCGAAAATTAACTTTGTTCCTTCGTAACGGGTGATCTTGCGGCAAAAATCTTCTATGACAATCAAACCAACACGTCTTCCAACCAACTTGTAAGTAGAAAGCATTTCTTCTTTGCAAATAGGAGAAGCTAGTTTTCCGTGTGTCATTCATCCCGACAACATAGCATATGCTAGAATATCACTAATCGTCCACAACAAAACGGCTTTCAGGTTGAAGTTTTGCTGTAATGACACATTGTACGCTTCGACTCCATTATTCCATAAATCTTTTAGCTCCTCGATCAGCGGCTGAAGAAAAACATCAAGACTCCCACATGGATGATTAGGTCTCGAGTTCAATACCGTTAAAAACAAATACTCTTCATTCATGCACATATGTGGAGGTAAGTTGTAAGGGGTCAAGATCATAGGCCACAACAAATGATTCTTCGACATACCGAAAGGATTGAAACCATCTGTACATAATCCAAGCCGTACGTTTCGTGTCTCCGCCGCAAAACCGGGATGCAGTTGATCAAAAATTTTCCACTCTGCCGCATCAGATGGATGACACATAACTCCGTCTTTTGACTCGTGCTCAGCATGCCATCTCATTACCGCTGCAGTCTTCTCTGATAGGTACAATCTCTTCAGCCTATCACCGATAGGAAGATACCACATTTTACTAAATGGCACTCTCTTCCGCCCTCCGATATCAGGCATATACCTTGGTTTTCCACAAAACTTGCAATTCTCCAATGCCTCGTCTTCTTTCCAGAAAAGCATACAATTATCCTCGTATACATCGTATTTCTGCATCGGCAACCCTAGCTTTCGTATCAATGTTTTTGTCTCGTAGTATGACTTGGTTGCACGATTAGGCTGAGGTAAATACTCTGTAAATGCTTCCGCCCATGAGTCCATGCAAACTTCAGCCAAATTATGGTCTGATTTGATGCTCATGTGTCGAGCCGCTAACGATAATTGCGAGTGACCTTCTCGACAACCTTCATACAATGGCGTATTTGCAGCGTCTAACATCTGGTAGAAGTTCTTTGCATCCCCAGTAGGTTCGTCATAAACATAATCATTTCCAGCTTGATCATGTTCATGTTGATATTCATTCAATGGCGTAGAACCATGAAATGCATCTTGAACCATATTAGCGTAAACATTACTACCATCATGAATCTCTTCATTACCCGTACTAAATTGATCATTACCGGTACTAAACTGAGCATTTTCGTAATTAATACTACTACCTACTCCTACTACATTATAATCTTCCCCGTGTTCCGTCCACACGTAATATCCTTCTATAAATTCATTACTAAGTAAATGATTTGTTACAGTATTAATTGGTTTTGGTCTACGCGTATTTCGACAAGTAGCACAAGGGCAGTATATTTTACCTCTACTATTGAGAGCAAAGTCTTGAACTGCTGCAAACCTCGTGAATTGTTCGACCCCCTCCACAAATTCGGCGGATATATTTTTCGTAATTGGATCGAGCCGGTTGTACATCCAAGACCGCGATGAATAAGGCCACATTTTTTTCCTCCTCAACTATTTTTTTTTTCTTTTTTTTTTCCTTTTTTCACTCCCAAAGCTTTTTCTTTTCTTTTTTTTTCACTCCAAATCTTTTTTTTCCTCCTACAATATTTTTTTATCCCGTATGATTTTGAATGAGAGAGAAAGAGATGAATGTGTAAGTGATACGGGGGAGAGTGAATCGTATATATATACGGGGGAGAGTGAATCGTACATATTTTCCTCCTTTGAAAATATGGGCACATATTCTAACTTTTTGAACATTTGATGTTTCTTTGTAGATTTTGAGGAGAATGTCACCATCTTTAGCATAACCGTGTGTCCTAGGATATATTTTGCAACTTTATCCTCTAGCTTTGTGCCTTTATACTTTCTCCATTCCAAAATCTCTACACAATTCGAGAAAAGAACTCGACACCATCCAACCATCCATTGGTGCATTGTAGTGGAAACAATGTCTCTAATATGTAAAACGTACATGTTAGAGTTAGACCATTGAGAAAACTGAGAACAAAAATTTTAAAAGTGAATATAACAAAAATTTTAAAAGTTAATATACTACATATCGAAACCGATTTAAGCTTGAGAACTTGAAGTCTTGGAGCGTGTTTCGGTATAAAGGTAAGTAGATTCCACCACTCTGCAGGACATTTACACAACCTTAGATGTTCAAGACTGAAAAAAAAGTGAATATATGCCATGGAAGCTGCAATTGAAGCACACACACAAAAAACCATCAGTATTAAATGTAATGGCAATAAACAATTTTGATCAAAAGATCTTTTGAGATTACATAAGAGATAAACGGGTTCCAGTTAACAAAATTTGACCTTTGACCCTTTAGAACATAAAGAAAGATGTCCGATTGAGGCAAGAGATCCTAATAAACTTTCAGATTGATCACAAACAACCTCGACATTTGCCTCGACCAGCTGAGGCATAAAGTCAAACTGTAAGAAGCCACTGAATTTATCCTTAACGTTCAAGTACCTCAAAGAAGAAGCCTTTTATCACAAATCCATGAACATCTGTGGGTGGAGATACCGCCGAATAATAGTCGACAGATAAACTCCTCAAAGTAGGTACATTGATAGTGAATGTCTTCACACCGACATAACAAGATCGTATGACAACCAAATCTTTGAAAACCGGACAAATGCTTAAAAGCCTTTGAACAGAATCGTCACTTGAGAACTGGACAAATATAAACTACAAGAAAACAGTTAATTATTGACTACTTCTTGTGCCTTTTTATTCCGTCACAAAATTTTGCGACTCAATTCGGACTGTTCGGCGATACATTTGCGACGACACTGAAAATAATACCCAATCTGTCATAAATTTGTGACCGATACATATAGTCGAAAAAAGCGTCACACACGAGGGACCGATTTCTGACTGATTTTCGTCAATACATATTGTTCGCTTTTGCATTCTTGTTGCACAAGCAAACACTTAGTCGAGTCACGTTCCACCTGTGAGACTTTCTTAGTTAAGTGGTACAAAAAGGCCACTACCAGTGGTACGTTGAAAATCGAAACAAAAGTTCTAATAGTGTTCAAGCTTACCAAAAGGGAAACGCTCTTTACACTCAAGACATCGGAGACCTCTCTCAAAGTCTGAACTTTTTTTGTGTCTCTGTTAGTACCTTTCCTCGTCTTATCTCTAACTATGTCCACGTCTTGGATCTTGATGCATACAGCATTGTCTATCTCAACTATGATGGAAGCTCTTCCTCCATCAGTGCTCCTAACATGACATTCTCGTCTACTAGGGACCAGACCCGACCCAATGATTTTAAAGGCCTATGGGCAAAAAAATTTTTTTAGTACTATTATAAATTAATATTAAAATACTAATATTTTAAAACATTATTTAGGCCCTAAGTTTTGTATGTTTTCCGAAAAAAAGGCCCATGTACATATATATATATATAAAAATATTTATTTGTACAAACAACATAAAATAGGTCCCAATGACACAAAAATAAAATAAAACGGACCCCTTTTATAAGAAGAATTTTTTTAAATGGTAATGGGGCCCGGGCCGTCGCACCTATGCCCACCCCACTTGGGCCGGGCTGCTAGGGACCTCTTCTCACTCATTTCTTCTCCTCTTAAGTTAGTATATTTTTTCATTTGGTGTCTTTTTGCATCATATATATTAGTGTATTCCCTTGCATTTTTGATCTCATTTCAGGCCTGGCTCAAACAAAATATGGTTCCTGTGCAAAAAAAAAAAATTGCAAAAATTTAGGGTTTTTTTGTAAATTTTATAAAATTTAGATCTTTTTTTACAAGTAATTAAAAAATTTAGAGCCATTTTTGAGGAAAAATTCAGCTAAAAAATTAGGTCCCACGGTGGGGCCCTGTGCACTTGCACAGATGGCACATGGTCAGAACACATGGTCAGAACAGAGCCTATCTCATTTCATTCTTAGTTTACGAAAAATTTCGGTAAATTTACAAAAAAAAAAGTTACATATAGTTTGCATCTTCATTCCAGATTGTTGATTGAGTGTAGAACATGTAGTTTCATTCATGTTACTAAAAGTAAAGAGAACACACTATATGAAGTAAAAGGAGACTAAATGTACATGAATGTAAGCCATGGGAATGCTCAAGATCACAATATATTAGATATGTACTACTACAATAAACTTTGAGAAAAATCAGAAGCGAGAAGATTGACAACTAAATAGGAGAAGAACCTAGTTCCAATAAAATCAAACATAAACTATTGATGCTGCTTAAATCTAAGCTCTCAATAAATTGTAGTGAATCTACAAGTTTTGAGACAAATCAAAAAGAAAGAAGATACGCAACTTAAGAGGAGAAGAAACAAGTTCAAACAAAATCAAAACATGATGACTATTGCTGCTTAATTAATCTTAGTTAGCTCTTTGAAGCTGTGAAACTTGGGTGAATGAAAGCTTATATTTGCTAGAACTCCTCGTCATGGATTCTAACTCCATTTGCATGCTGTTTTTCTCTTCCAGATTGGTGGATACCGAGAAGCTAATTCTCGCCGTCTCTAGGAAGTCTCCATTCTCTAACAAATACACCACCACCAATTTCTCTTATTCTGTTCCTTTGTACGCAATCCACTGAACAGTTTCGAGACTCAACAACAAACATTCGGGAACACAACTCGGTTGCTCCCACTTAGTCTAGACATTTTTGGAATTCCAGCAGCCGTAGGCTCTCTGAGATCAAATAGTTCACCAAAAAAAAAAAAGAGTTGCAATTTGTACACAACAAGATTAAATATTGAAGAATGTAACATCATGTGGATTTAGACTAAAACTCACTGATAAACCTGAGAGCTCGGAGAATGTTCGAGGATAAAATTCAACCAGTCAAAGGAGCACTCAACACACAGTTCTAGAGACACGAGCTGATCGAAGTCGCCTTTAGGACATGAAAACAGAGACTTTACCATTTGTGGTTTTAAGCATAAGGAAAGGTGTTTAGCTGAGGCAAGAGATCCCAGAAGCTCCTCAGAATCACAATGCCTAAGTTGGATTTTTGCTTCCAACTGCTCGGGGATATTCACTAATGATTAAAACCCACTATTATAATGATCAACAATCTCTAAAATCTTTAAAGGAGGAGTATTCATCACAAATCCATGGTCCTTTCTTGGTTCATGATAACCCCCGTTTAAGTATTCGATCTCTAATCTCTGCAAAGAAGGCACACAAATCGCGAAATTCTGCACATTAACGGAACCCCATGGTTGTACAAACAATTCTTCAAGAAAACGGTAACAAGACAAAAGCCGTTCAACAGTTTCATCACTCGAAAATCTCACAAAGAGAGACAAATTCTTGAGGCACCAGAAACAGGTTGTCAAAGAAATATCCTCGATGATTGCTTATTTGAGACGTAAGACCATGATCATTGGTGGTATGTTGAAAATGGTCTCTTCACACACTACTTTATTACTTTTTAATTTATCCCACTTATTTATTTTAATATTAAATTAATAAAAAATTATTCAACTAATTATAATCAAACATCTGTCAGTACGTCTCTTAGAAATGGTTCCTTTGTTTCTTCCCTAACATACGTCTTTATCTGAGTCTTTTCCTTTTGTCTTTCTTTTTATTTTTTAATAACAAAAGACTCTGTTATATACGCTCTAAAACCACAAGGGTTTCATGTGTGTACAAACTCTTAGGCAACGGTATAGGATTTAGATAGGAACGAATACGTATAATCGCAAGATCACGCACTTTGTGACTTCCAGTAGGTCACCCATCTTGAAATTAATCCAGCTCAAGCACGCTTAATTTTGGAGTTCTCTTAAGACCTGTGATCGAAAAGATAAGTGCATTTTGGTGATATAGGAAGCCAAATCAATTCATTTAAATTTCTCCGCATATACCGCATATACCATATATGCTCTGAATCCAAGGTGTCACAATCACCCCCACTAACAGATCGCAACGTCCTCGTTGCGCATACCAAGATCGTTACCCCGACAGCACACAATTGTCAGGGTTCGCTCTGATACCACTTGTAATGCCCCGACCGCCCCTCCCATGGACCCCACGTCAACTCATAGGCCCATGAGCCCACCATGTCCGACGGTTGGTGCGTTAGTCCGGGAGGCTCTAAAGTCATGTTTACTGACCCTGCAAATCACCACGCGATCTTTTCTCGTATTTTGACCTCACTCACACGATGCTGGAAATGACTTCCCAGTAGGTCACCCATCTTGAAATTAATCCAGCTCAAGCATGCTTAACTCTGGAGTTCTCTCAAGACCTGTGACCGAAAAGATAAGTGCACTTTGGTGATATAGGTAGCCAAATCAATTCATTTAAGCTTCTCCGCATATACTGCATATACCATATATGCTCTGAAACCGGGGTGTCACAGTGAGCAACTGCAATGTCAACCCAATTTTAATAATCTTCAGGTGAAAAATCTGCCTCAAGTTTGAGATGCAAAGTTTCTAGAAATTGAGCATTGTTTAGCTGCAAAAACTTGTTGATAAACGGTGAAGCTCTGGCACGACATGAATCGTTATACTGGAGCTTCAGTACCAGTTTCCAAACAAAACGCCATCGATTGGACAATAGACAAGTACTCACAGCATCTTTTGTGGGAATCAATTAACAAAATTTTCACCAGCAAATCGTTAGACAAGTCACTGATATTCCTCATTATTGACCAATCAATAGCTCCGGGATTGTTTCTGGATACAATCTGAAATCAAACAAAAGGAGTCACAAATCACATAATATTCAGAGGCGGACCATAGGCTAATAGGATCACCAAGAGAAATACCTTAACATTTTTTTTCTTTTCTCCATTTACTCCCATGAACGCTCCTCTGTTTGAATCAAAATCCTAAATTCCTAATTACTTGGGGCTTCTCTTTTGTCTTTGGTGATTTTCAAATTTATATAGCTTTTTGTCAACTTAGTTTTCGCTGAAAGCGCAAAAATCCTCAAGCAGATGATACGTCATTAGGCTCAAATTACAAGATAGCTTCTTTTGTCTTTAAATTTTTGGTCATCTGATTAGTAAAATTACCTTAACAAGCAGATATCTTCACCAAAGGCCTGGACAAAACCGAAGATGAATCGATCAAGCAAATGAGAGATGCGTACGTAAGAAGACGAAGAGCCTTAGTTAGGGTATGTTTTGTGTTTACAACACCATCGCACACAAAAATCTTAAATATCTAAAGCAAGAGTAATAACAAATATTGGAAAAAAGTCATCACAAATCTTAAAACCAAAACCCCAACAAAAAAATTCATCACAATTTGTTTTAGCAATATAATATGATCATAACAACCTTGAGGTAAAATGTGTGCATCAGACAAGGTCCACTTATTCAGAGTATTAACCCACAATACGAATAGTTCTAATCTCAGAGATCTGATAATAACTCAGGAGAATAAAAGCTGACATTTGGAAGACTTCCTTGGTACGGATGCCAGTGCTACTAGCATCTGATGTCTTTTCTTCGCATCTTTGGATCTTGAGGATTTAATAGCCAACTTGTTTAAGAGAGTCGCCTTCTTTAAGATGTATATCGCCACTTTTTTCTCCACTTGAGTTCCTTTATACCTAATCCATTCAACAGTTTTGAGACTGGAAACCACGCATCCAGGAACAGAACTCGGCCTTTTCCACTGAGCCGGTGGTAGATCGTGGGAATGCCTCTGGTTACATAAAATCAAACCAGTCAGAAAATTGAAGCTGCTACATTCTCTTGGTTTTGAAGCAAACTTACATGTGTGAGCCCTATTCCAGATTTTGCAGATTAGGGGTATGTATGAGCATATGACCGAACCAATCTAAAGAGCATGCACGTAGCCTTAAAGAAACGAGTTGATCAAACATGTCCATAGTAGGATATGAAATCTGCAAAAGTAACAGCAAAATAAGTAGAGAAAACATAATCTTTTTCTGACCAACCATATGTGGTTTTATACATAAGCGAAGGTGTTTGGCTGAGGTAAGACATCCCAGAAGCTGCGCAGATTCAGCAAGTCGAATCTTGATATTAGCCTGAACTAGCGTTGGTACATTATCTGACAAATGAAACCAGCTAAAGCGTTGAACAATCTTTAAATGTTCTAAAGAAGGAGCATTGATAGAAACCCGCACTCAACTCCGTTTCTTGGAGAACCGTTTTTGTTGTCACTTACGACTAATTTCTTCAACAACGGACCCAAAATTGTGAAAATCTTCACATTGTCATCGCTCCTTCGTACGACTCTCAAATCTTCAAGAATAGGACAACTTGATACAAGCCTCTGAACAACTTCATCGCTTGAGAACTTCACAGATCTTAGCCACAAAGTCTTGAGGGACTTGAAACTGATTTTCGAAGGAACATCCATAATCATATCTCCATGGAGTTTTAAAACCACTAGGGATTTGCATGTATACAAACTCATAGGCAACTTTACTGCCCCTGAAACGGGTCTATATTGGAAAAAGTCAAGATTGCGGAGACCACGGCCAATTGCTATATCAATCCATGCTTCAACTTCTGCGGGACGACAATTTCTACTAAGCCCGAGTTGCAGAGTTTCTAAGACTGGAGCTTCGTGTCGTTGAAAAAACTTGTCAACAAAACGTGGAGCTTTCCAGTACGGATTGCCTAATGAATCACAATACTCAAGATTTGGCACATGTTTCCAAAGATAACGCCACCGTTTTAACAAGAAGCTTGTGGTGATGGCAACTTTTGTGGGAGCGAATGACAATATCTTCAAGATTAAGTCATCTGAAAACAGACTTATCCTATCCATTGGAACTCTTTTTGTGTTTTTGTTGAAATCCATTGGAACTCGTCAAATAATCTTTTTTGTTCGTTTCGATGTTAAAAATTGTTTAAGATGCTGAAAACAATAAGAATAAGGTTTAAATAAAAACAAAAAAACAAAAAGGTTTAAATCATCGTGAATTTCTCAAGCCCACTCTAAAAGTTTCATAAACAGAGAAACCAAAGAAGCTCTATAAATGATGAGAACGAGTACAGTTTCTTCTAAAGGGTTCGTTTCGAATTACAATCATAACAGTAAAAGAAGAAAGTTTACGGGTGAAAAAGAAAGGATTAACCTTGGTTTCACCACCAATTTATTGCCAAAGAGTCAAAGAGAAACCCTAAATTCTGATGTTGGATCACTTCAAATACAAAATAGGCCTTTTTCATACATATAAGATCTCTGGATTCTCTCGTCAGCGAGGCAAAAAGGTTTAGATGGAAAGGAACCGAAGATAAACCCTTTCATCGTACCCATATACTAGGTGATTGACCCGCGTATATTATTTTTGATGAATAAGTTAATTCATTTAATCACTTGATTTTATCTTTCGTAAAAAAAATAGACATTATAGTTTGTGTTAAATTTTTGATGAATGTAGAAGATTAATAATTATGATACTATTTGAAATATTCTGATTGTTGTCTTGAAAATTAAAATTCACTATTCTCTTTTTTTTTTTTTACCGTTTTCATTTATTCGGAGTTTTTCTTGTTCATTTTTGTCTACTCTAACTTTTTATTCTTCTTCCAAATTTTATCATTATTTTCTTTCAATTTTGTTTTTTCTTGTCAACCCATTTTCTTTCAATTTTTATATCTCGATTTTCTTTATTTTCCTCTTTCTCTTATTTTTCTTGTTGATAGGCAAAATCTTTGAAATATCAGAATATTTAATGTTTGAAAATATATAATCATATTTTCTTATGCTGAATTAATATTGCTGTTACATTTTTCCAAAAACAATTGAATATTACATTTGATATGTTTTTATGAATTTGTGCCATGTTATCTTTTTTTCAAGACATGCCATCATTTTTCCAAAAAAAAGCCAACAGAATTAAAACACATAGGCTCTTTTAATAAAACAACTTGGCTTTTAATAGTAAAAGGATATGTTATGGATCTAAATTCCACGACTCATATCTATTTTATGTTTATTATTCTATTTAAATTAGCCAAATATGGTAAAATGATACGTAAATGGTTTTATTAGAACAAAAAAAATCGTAAATAAAGGTTCATTATATTCCACTTTTCTTTTTTTTTTTATCCTAAATTTTTATAAATATATCTATTATATTATTTTTTCATTTCTTCCGGCTACATTATTCTTTAGGTTTCATATATTCTGTTAAATTTTTATACGTGTGTAACGAGTTTTCATTACTTTTTGTTTGTTTGTGCTATTGTATGAGCTTTGTTTTTTTTATTTTACTCTCACCTTTTCTCACTTCAATATTACTTTAACATGGTTTCAATGGTTTATGATGAGTTCTATTTGTTTTTTATTCAGGTTATTCGCTATGTTAGTTTTGAATCCGAAGAATGATTGGAACATATGTTCTTAAACCATGTTGATCGACATCTTCGTAATTTGTAATTTGTAGATCTACAAGGTATGTCTCTTTGTTTTTGTTTGTTTTAGTTGTTAGTTTCGTGTTTTTATATATACTTTTTATTTTGTTACCTCATGGGTATATTAGAGGTTTTGTTTATATTTATCTTGTTTTTTTTTGTTTTAGTTTGACATTACATATTTTTATCCACCATGCAAGTCAGTGGAAGAAGAAACTCTATTATTTATATGTGATGGTGAGATCTTAATCTCTCACGCATCATGTGCAATTTTCAAGAACCTATAAAAAAATAGTTCATTGATCATATCTGTCATGTTATTACCAATGTATTATGCATCATTCTTAGGAGGTATTTTTCCTTAAAAATTAAGTTAATTTTCTTAATATGAGTTTTTCCTATTTTTAAAAGATAAGTTTTATTTTATTTTTCCACCAAACTTTTCCATAAAAGATAAATCTATATATTTTGGTATTAGAAATTGAAAAGTTTTGTTTTTTCTTCTTCTTTATATATAAAGAAAAAATTATTAGGCATCATGAACAAAAGAATCAGCCGTTTACAATGGCCATAACGGTTTTCACGTGACACTAAATAAAAAAAATTAATTTGATTATCAAATTGAAAAACTTGAATCTAAGTCTGATTTCTCTATTATTTTGTTGTGAAGGGATGCATAGGACTTTGACGGAGGATATAATGGAATAACCAAAATTGACACAACCCACATGTCACTAAGCACAAAGAAACATTCAAAACCATTATGACACGTGAGTTTCTTTCCGATCTATAGCTTAAGTATTGCAAATTTTCTTAGCTCACAATAACTCTTGAGAGTTTGTTTTTAGGGACTTTGATTTAGGTCTCCATTTACTATGCATGATAAGATATTTTTTTATGTTGTTATTATGGACCAAAAGATGTACCTTTGATTCGATTTTATGATCTAGTTTTTAGTTTCTCTGACCAAGAACTACTTTATGTCGGTATGATCATAAAATACTAATGAATTTGGTAAATATTTGACTATTTTTATTTCTCTATATTGCATTAGAGTATCTGCTTTTACGTTTTATTATATAATATAGAGATGAAGTATGTGATGTGAGGTTCTCAGGTTCATCTAAACAATTAAGAGATTCGGAGGTTTTTATCACGTTGGGCCAAGAGGAAGATAATATAGTTCTCTTTCCAAGTTTTACTCTGTTTCTGTTCTCTGCTATTTTAATGTATGGACCAACGCCGATGGGAACAATGGTGCAACAACTGACAAGAAAGAAAGTAAGAACAAAAATCAATACTTTCTGGTGAAATCTGTTTTTGAAATGTAACATGTCAACGTTTTGATTAGATGTAGGATATTTACGATGTGAAACAGCAAACGTAAAGACAACTATGGAAGCGATGTGTATACTTCTGAAGATTGATAGTATAGTGACTGACATCAAGAAGAAGCATGTTGGTGGAGCTGTCAATGTTCTAAGCCTATCACTAAGACATAATGAGATGAAGATAACAAGCAAAGACTTCTCTATGGGTCTCACCAGCCTAAATTTTGGTTTCTATTTCCGATTTTACTATGCAAACTTTTGAAAACTTGATACTCTCCTCACATTGGTGGTCGTGATGGTGGTGGTGGTGGCGACGCCTATACTGGTGGTGGTGATGGTGAAGGTAACAACATACTAGTGGTGGTGGTGATGGTAGTGATAGATGTGGTTGTGGTGTTGATGTGATGGTCTGGTGATTATGGCGGTGGTCACGATGGTGGTGGCCACAGTTACAAAGAATGTGGTGGTGGTGGTGATGTTGGTAGTAGTGCCAGTTAGAACGACGGTAGTGGTGGTGGTAAATAGTGACGCTCACGGTGGTGGGGAAAAAACAATTACGGCTTGATTTCATCACGAAAGAACCCTAATTTCGATTGCATCACATATCCCCAAATTCATTCACATGCAAAAACCTTAATTCAATTTCTTATTTTCGATTACATGAAAACCCAGACAAATACACTACGGTCTACGCACACAGAATCAAAGAAAACTTACCAAGCACTTGAACCATCGATTAATGAACTTCAAACATCAATTTGAAAATAAATCCGATTGATTCATTGGACAACCGGCTGAGGAACGATCGATTTCAGACGAAATCCATCAGATTTCACCAAAAACATGATTGATTTCAGCCAAATCACTGAAATCATATTTGTTTTTATTTGATTTCAGAAGATGACCAAGGGATCGACAGAGAGAGAACAAGAGAGAAAAGAATAAAATGAGCAGATACATTTTTTCCCTTTTGTATTTTTCACCCAACCAACTAGAAGCTGCCACATATCCACTAAAAACAGGTTCTTCAGATCATAAGTTTAGCACCGGTTTTAGAGTTTTAAGCACCCCATTTTCTTTTAATATTGTTTTTTAACACTAAGAAACCCACTAAGTACTAGGGATAATCATGCTCTAATATACTTATTCTTTGTGTTGTAATTTTTTTTATACTATTTTTAATGTTTTGCAGATTTTATCTTCGATAACAAGGTACATTCTTTTTTTTTAATATTTAGTTGTTGCTCGATGCTTTGTTTTTATTAATATATTGGTTTTGGTGATTCGATAATATATATTGTGTAATAATTGAAATACGAAAGCTTCTAAAGATTCTTTTAACGGTTGTAAAAAGTTCAGTATCTCACACAACAAAAGTCTCTCGCTTCTCATCATCCTACGGAAAAAAGTGTCTCATAATCAAAGTTTGGTGCTTTAGTAATGTGTTTGTTGTTTGAGTTCGTTCTTCAAGATGGTCAAAAGCTTTGAAGTGGTACGAATTTGGTTAGCTTGAATTACACGGCTAAGGAGTTCAATTTCATGCAGTAAACATTATACATTCAGTTTTATTTATGAATTGTTACTGCAGTAACGATGTTATATTCATCGGTAAAATATAGTTACGAAACTCACCGCCATAGAATTTTATGTCAAGATCTCCTTCTGATTTGATTCAAATGTCCAAACCATTCTTGGGCTTGAGAGCATTTATTTCATATAAAATTATAATATAAAGAAAGGAGAAATATCATAGTTGATACTATGGTGCAACAGTGGTATAGCCGTTGGGAACAATGGTGCGACAACTGACATGAAAGAGAGTAAGAACAAAAATCATAGCTCTCTAGCGAATCTATTTTTGAGACGTAACGTTTTGATTAGATATTGGTTAGTTACGATGTGAATCAGCTATGGAAATGATGTGTATGCTTTTGAGGATTGAAACCAAAGTGAGTGACATCAAGATGAAACAAGTTCATGGACTTTTAACGTTCTAAGCATATCATTGAGATAGAAGGAGATGAAGATAGCAAGCAAAGACTATCATATTGTTTTCACGAACATAATTTTCAGGATCTTTTTCTGATTTTACTATGCACACTGTTGAAAACTTGATACTCTCCTTCATATTTTATGGTATTTAGACTTGGCCACAATAGATCTTAAGGTCTTAAAAGGCGTGAGTGATGAATATATAGACCTATAAAGAAGATTTTGACCTCCAAATTCATCACGTAACAAAAACTATTTAGTTTTCTATAATTGTTTCACAGTCGTACAATTATACATTTGCATTCGTTTATGTTAACTAGAAAAATTTAAAAATCATCAAGCCAAAATATATATCAAATTCATTTATAAAAATAACCCCACGCGTAGCGTGGGTGTAAAATCTAGTTTATACTATATAAAAGTTGATGCTATAGCGCTCTAAAGGCGTCCACATGGTATTTAAAAAACCCGATGCTATTGGTCCACATAAGCAGTTTGTTTTCCACGTCGTTAATTATTTTTAGCAATTTGTTTTCCACGTCGTTAATTATTTTTTTCCTAAATTCGTTTTTTACACAAAAAATATATAAACTTGTTTTTTGATAATACCGTATAAACAATATTTCCATATTTAAGCGCTCTAAAGGCGTCCACATGGGATTTAAAAAACCTGATCCTATTGGTCCACCTAAGCAATTTTTTTTCCACGTCGTTAATTATTTTTAGCAATTTGTTTTCCACGTCGTTAATTATTTTTTTCCTAAATTCGTTTTTTACACAAAAAATATATAAACTTGCTTTTTGATAATACCGTATAAACATTATTTCCATATTTACTATATAAATTAAAAAATTAACAAATTGCTATTTGGTAATTCCATAAAAACAGTAACCCACTCCTTTTCTTCCTCAAAACAATATTTCCATACATATCCATATCAACTTACTACAAAAACATAAATTTATGTTATTAATATTTTTAAAAAAGGAAATCCTAGACAAAATTACATCCTATTACTTTTTAAAAAAGGAAATCTAAAAGTCCATATACTAATTCCAAAAAGGAAATTAATCCTCCCAACTGTATAAATACTTTACCTCCTCATCTCAATTACCACACATCACAAAAAAGCAATCTATACTTTTTAAAAGCTCAAACTCTTCTAAACTTCAAAAAATAATTTTTCACCTGTTTTAATGGCACCAAACGCAACTCCCTCTCCTTCCACATATGTTCTTCCACGCTTGGTTTTTGATGATCTCGAAAAAGGATTTTCTAATAAGGAAATTGTTTTCAGGATCATCCACTTTTGGGAAGTGCGTCATCCTAAAAAAGGTGGCTTACTCATAGGTTCGAACTACTGCTCATCGATCAAAAGGTAATAAAAAATAAAATTCTTAAATAGATTTTGTGATACACGTTTGTTTGTCACTGATTTAGTTAGTTTACATATATTCGTTTGTGTATTTAATATTCAAAGGTTCGTTGTTCAAGCTTATTAAAACGTCCTCTCGAGTTATCCGATGTTGCAGCAAAAAACGCTTAAATATTGAATGTTTGATGATGTTGTGGTTAGAGTTTATTTGTACCGCTTAGCAACAACGAATCACCCCACACACCACTTTCTTTATAGTACTTTAATATTTTGTACCTCATGACTATTATTGTTTTGCTTAAAACTAAATATGTTTTTATAATTAAACCAATAACCCCACTAAACTTATTCTAGAATTCGTTACAATTTTCTAAATAGGCAATTTATTAAATATGTTTTTGTTTAGGTCTTATATTGTTCTAAGTCATCTGTTTATTAATTTTAACCTGGGTAATGTCTTTTATACAGTCAGCCGTCATCCACGCATTCATTACGGAAACCGAATCGGTTGTTATGAGAGAAAGCTTAAATCCGGTGAAATCTACAAAATCAAAAATTTCTTGGTTATTAACAACAAGACAAGCTATAGGGTGTCTTCTCACAAGTTTTTAATCCAATTCACCCAACTCACAAAATTGGATGAGGTCGTCGATTATGACCACTTGATTGAAAGGCAAAAGTTTAGGATCCGTTCCTTTGCAGAATTTGAAGAAGCAGTCAACATGAACCAAGACCTATATGGTAAATATTTTCAAAACTGTAATAAAATTTTCCTAATACCTATTATTATAATATCACCATAAACTAAGTTCAAATGTGCTTCTATTAGATACTGTTGGAAAAATCATCCTTATCAACAATGAGAATTTCAACAATGGTAAACCTGATGACATAGGAAGTGGTTTCATTAAAGGCAAAATTGAAGTTCACCTACAACTAAGAAAGTAAGCAAATTTTCCCTTTCATTCTCACAACATATCAATCTCTGAAGATAGACAAATCAATTACTTACCAATTATTATGTTTTTTTTTTCCAGTAGACCAGTTGTTAGGCTTACTCTTTGGGACAATGTTGCACTCAATTTCCATAAAAAACTGATGAAAAGTACCGACAAACCTGTCGTCCTCCTCGTAACTACTATGAATCCAATAACTGTTAGAGGTTAGTGGAGTCAAACTAATAATTCTTTCGATTATTACCTATGCTATTGTAATCTTATTATAACCTTACTAAAATATTAAAATTGCATGACGTAGATATGTTTTGTCTATCCTCCACCTCTTCCACACGAATATTTTTTGATAACGATGTTGATCCAAGTACTGACTACTTGACATGGTATGTATGCTCACTCCCGTATCTATATATAATTATCTAATTATTTACAACCAAATCTATACTAAATAACATGTATTCTTTTCCCAAGGTTGCATAAAGAAGGAAACAACTCTGCTACTCTCAATAACTTCACCTCAGAGGTTATAAAGTCGGAACCGGTTACCATCGACGAACTATTTCAATTTCTTAAAACAGACACTCCACAGGTATACGAAACATTTATTCGATCAAAATTATAATCTATTTTAAAACACACAGTTACTAACAATTAAATCTTAATTTCTAACAGGATGCCATGTTTAGTTGCATTGCCACCATTGTAGAGATATTGCCACATTATGGTTGGAACTACATGTAGGAATTTGCACAGGTTTTAACCGGATTAATCTCTATTAATCAACCTAGTGACAATTCCTTTTCCTAGGATCTAGGGTTTGTAAACAATAAATCTGATAGAACGGATCTCGAATATACCTGGAGTTTTGCAGCGGATAGAACAGGGATTCGAGATTTAGAGCACTTCAATCGCCGTGCCTCTACTGATAGTCCACACGCACACAAACTGGAATCCGCCGGGATGCTAGTGCCGGTAGATCGGATCTCTCAGGGAGTTTCTGCGTTTTAAAGTGGCTGCCAGAAAGTTTTTACAAAACCCTTTTCGTCCAGGTCGTGCCTTATAACTCCTTATATAGGCCCTGGAGAAAACCTAATTGATCCTGAACCGATTCAAAATCAATAGAGTCATTAAACTGAAATCCCTATTTCGATTATTGGCCCGTGTCGATCGACATGACTTATTTGTGTCGATCGACACACTCTTTAAAACACGATTATAATGTGTATCATATACACGTGTCGAACGACATTACGGAGTAATGTCGATCGACACCTCCTTTGAAACACGTTGTTTTGATCATTACATTAATGATCATTCCCACATTAAGTATATCCAGTTTGCTTAGGTGTGTGACCCTGTAGGATCATATAATACTAGCAATGAGTTCACAACTCATAGATCTATAGAGGTTTCTAGCAAAACGTCATGACCACCTAGTATCATATGAATGTCTAATCTCGACATTACAACTATCACTAGAGTGAATACAAGTATGATTTCAGGACATTCCCAACAATCTCCCACTTGCACTGGAATCAACTATTCCAATAATCCCTTCGTCTCTATATCTTGATATGGCATAAGGCAAGATCCGTGTCATCCTTATTCAACCAATATCATGATCATCGAACTCCGATTTATACTGACAAGACAAACGACTAACATTCAGCTCGTTCGAGTGCGGCCACACATTCCTCAGTATCAAATCTTTGATGGGCCCTGAGATATTTATCTCCTGCTTTACAGGAGGGACAAATCCCATCTTGTTCCATCCCTGTTCCTTCACACACTTCATGATACGCCCAATCAATGCCTTTATAGTCACCTTTTACGGATAACGTTTGACAGAGTCAAAGCGGACCAATTCATATGTAAGAAATCATGATGAACTCAGGTCTAAGGACTATACTCTATAGTCGTAATGAAAACCTCTTATGACACTTAATTATCCTGTAGAGTTCTCATTAGCGGGTCATGTCCGATCATATGTTCTCTAACATATATCTATGTGATTGATTTTAATACTCCTATTAATGACTCCATGAAACTTAGGCATCAGTCACCTCACATGCTGGTCTCACGCGGTTGTTAGTGTCCCACTTTAACAACCTCGACCAGGGACAAATATAATCTATGTCATTTAATTCTCATAGGGTTTCATGGTCAAGTCTTCAACTTGATGACCTATAGAATGTCATAAATTATTTTGGGACTATCATTTAAACACATTTAAATAATACTGAAATCAAATTTCATTAAAATAACCAAAGTATGATTACATGAACATCAAAACATAACTTAAAACAAGACAACTCCCACTAAAATCAAGATCACATCTTAATTTCCTTAAGTCCTATAGCAGCAGAATAACTCTCATGCTTAGGTCGTGGGAGGGGCTTGGTCAGAGGATCAGCGACATTCTCATCCATTGGAACTCTGCTGATCTTCACGTCTCCTCTATCAATTATATCACGAATCAAGTGATATCTCCTCTCTATGTGTTTGGATTTCTGGTGTGATCTTGGTTCCTTCGCCTGAGCAATTGCTCCATTGTTATCACAATACAATGCTACATGCTCTAAGATACTAGGAACCACACCAAGTTCAGACATGAACTTCTTGATCCAAACAGCTTCCTTTGCTGCTTCCGAAGCAGCAATGTATTCAGCCTCAGTAGTGGAATCAGCTACGGTGCTCTGCTTAAAACTTTTCCAACTGACTGCACCGCCATTTAGACAAAAGACATAACCAGACTGAGACCGGAAATCGTCTTTGTCCGTCTGAAAACTTGCATCAGTGAATCCACTTATGACCAGCTCATCATTTCCTCCATACACCAAAAACTTATCCTTAGTATTTCTCAAATACTTGAGGATATTCTTGACGGCTGTACAGTGACACTCACCTGGATCAGATTGGTATCTACTCGTCATGCTTAAGGCACAAGCAACATCTGGACGAGTACAGAGCATGGCATACATAATAGATCCTACTGCTGAAGCATAAGGAATTCTATTCATTCGCTCCCGCTCAGCTTGTATCGAGGGACACTGCTTCTTGCTAAGAGTAACGCCATGTAACATAGGCGTGAAACCTTTCTTGGAATCCTGCATACTGAATCTGTGCAAGACCTTATCTATATAAGTATCTTGA
Organism: Draba incana; assembly: GCA_963576765.1. Lineage (NCBI taxonomy): Eukaryota > Viridiplantae > Streptophyta > Magnoliopsida > Brassicales > Brassicaceae > Draba > Draba incana. The sequence continues at coordinate 21,292,695 of OY755203.1, read as the reverse complement.
CACAATCCAATAAGCCTATTCAATCTATCTCTATAGATTCTTATTCCAAGAATATACGCGGCTTCACCCATGTCTTTCATAGAAAAACAACTTCCAAGCCAAGTCTTGACAGACTGAAGCAATGGAACGTCATTTCCGAGAAGAAGTATGTCGTCTACATACAGTACGAGAAATGCAACTCCGCTCCCACTAGTCTTCTTGTATACACATGGTTCCTCTTCGTTTTTGATGAAGTCAAACTTTTTGACCGCTTCATCAAAACGAAGATTCCAACTCCGTGATGCTTGCTTCAATCCATAAATGGATCGATGAAGCTTGCATACTTTCCCAGCATTCTTAGGATCTGTGAAACCTTCAGGTTGTGTCATGTACACATCCTCTTCCAGAATTTCGTTAAGGAAAGCTGTTTTCACATCCATCTGCCATATCTCATAATCATAATAAGCGGCAGTTGCTAGGAGTATCCGAATGGATTTAAGCATAGCGACTGGGGAATAGGTCTCATCATAGTCAATACCATGAATTTGTTTAAAACCTTTAGCCACTAATTTAGCTTTGAATATCTGGATATTCCCATCCACGTCAATCTTCTTCTTGAAGATCCATTTACACTCAATGGGTTTTACACCATCGGGTAAATCTACCAAGGACCATACTTGGTTTTCTGACATGGATCCCATTTCGGATCTAGCGGCTCCAAGCCACTTTTCGGAGTCTGGGCCCAACATTGCTTCTTCAAAATTCGCAGGCTCGTCACTGTCAATGATCAACATGTCATGACAATCGTTCACGAGAAATCCATAGTATTTCTCAGGTTCATGACGAATCCTTCCGGATCTGCAAACTTCAGGCATCACAGGTGTAGGTTCCACAACTCCTTGTGGTTCCACCTGCTGTTCCTCATTAGGTTGAGCAGGCTCCTGTGATTCTCGAACTTCTTCGAGTAGTACTTTGCTCCCACTATTCTTCTTATGAAGAAACTCTCTTTCAAGGAAAGTACAATCCCGAGCAACAAACACTTTGTTCTCAGAACGGTTGTAGAAGTTGTATGCCTTGGTTTCCTTAGGATAACCAATGAAAAAGCACTTATCAGATTTGGGTGCGAGCTTATCGGATATTAAATGTTTTACATAAGCCTCACAACCCCAAATTTTCAGAAAAGACAAACTTGGAACATTTCCAGTCCACATCTCATGTGGTGTCTTTGCATCTGATTTTGATGGGACTCTGTTTAGTGTAAATGCAAACGTTTCTAGAGCGTATCCCCAAAAGGATAATGGAAGGTCTGTGTGACTCATCATTGATCAAACCATATCTAATAGGGTCCGATTCCTTCTCTCGGAAACTCCATTCCATTGGGGTGTTCCAGGAGGAGTGAGCTGTGAAACAATTCCACACTCTCTCAGATGATCACTGAACTCTTGACTTAAGTATTCTCCGCCACGATCAGATCGAAGAGCTTTAATACTTTTGCCAAGTTGGTTCTGTACTTCATTCTGGAATTCCTTAAATTTCTCAAAGGATTCCGACTTGTGTCTCATTAGATAGACATAGCCATACCTACTAAAATCATCAGTAAAGGTAATGAAGTATTGATAGTTTCCTCTAGCACCTGTGCTCATCGGGCCGTAGACATCTGTATGTATAAGGCCCAATAAGTCACTGGCCAGTTCATTTGGTTTGTTGAAAGGAGCCTTTGCCATTTTGCCCATCAAACAAGATTCACATTTCTCACATGATTCATAATCAAATGAGCCCAAAAGCCCATTACTATGGAGCTTCTGTATACGTTTCTCGTTTATGTGACCCAAACGACAGTGCCAGAGAAAAGTTGGATTTTCGTCATTTGACTTAAACCGCTTAGTATTTATGTTATAGACGGGCATTGATTGGTTTAAAATGTAAATCCTATTCTCTAATGGGCCGCTACCATAAAATATACCATCGCGATTAAAAGAACAACATTTATTCTTAATAGAAAAATCAAATCCTTCTAAATCCAAACAGGAAATTGAAATGATGTTTCTGCTTATCGCAGGTACATAGTAGCAATTATGCAAATCTAAAACCAAGCCCGAAGGCAAAGACAAATGATAAGTGCCCACGACCAACGCAGCAACCCTTGCTCCATTCTCGACTCGCAGCTCCACTTGTCCTTTTCCCAGCGTCCTACTGTTGCTTAGTGCCTGCACATTAGTACAAATATGAGCACCACAACCGGTATCCAATACCCATGAGTTAGAACCTGAAGAAGTAACGTTTACTTCAATAACATAAATACCTGGAGAAGTCATCTCGTACGTCTTCTTCTTGTTCTTTAAACCTTCCAGGAATTTCTTGCACTTTCTTTTCCAATGCCCAGGCTCATTGTAGAAGTGGCATTTATCAGCATCAGAAGGGCCAGCCTTTGGCTTAGGAGGAGGCGCAGGTTTGTTCTGGTTCATAACCTGGACAGCCTTGCCCTTCCCTTTGCCCTTGCTGGGTTTCTTAAACTTTTTGCCCCCTTGTACCATAAGCACATTTGGGGCGCCCTTCTTGATGTTTGGCTCAGCTGTCTTGAGCATGCCATGTAACTCAGTCAACGTCTTCGTCAGGCTGTTCATGTTATAATTCATTATGAACGTATCATAGCTTGACGGCAGTGACTGCAGTATGATGTCAGTAGCCAACTCTTGGCTAATGGGACAGTCCAGTTTCCCCAAATTATCAATATAACCCATCATCTTAATGACGTGAGGACTTACTGGAGCATCCTTTGGTAGCTTGCACTTAACTAGAGATTTAACCGTCTGGTATCTCTCAGTTCGAGCCTGCTCCTGACACATTGCTTTCAGGCTAGCGATCATCTCGATGGGTGACACCACGTTCTCATATTGCTTCTGCAAATCTGAGTTCATGGTTGCCAGCATCAGACAAGTCACATCGACCACATCATTAGAATGCTTATCCCAAGCATTCTTCTCTGCCTGCGGGGCATTGGCACGATACTTCTCGGGGAGAACTTTATCAAGGACATAGTCCCTCTTCTCCTGCCTGAGAACAATTCTCAGGTTCCGATACCATTCCAGAAAATTTGATCCATTTAGCTTGTCCTTCTCAAGGACGGATCTCAGGGAGAATGTGTTGTTTGAGCTAGACATTGCTGAAACAAAAGAGGTAGATGGTAAGTTTCCTCAAAACTCGCATTATATTCAAAACTATGTTTCCTCAAAAGAATATAATGATCCAAGATCCATGTTTCACCAAAACCCGAACGAGCCACTGGCTGTCACTCAAATCTTAGCTATGTAGGTAAGCAACGCTTTGCTAATCATATCCAATATGACTCTTGGTTGTGGATAAAACATCTTATGTTCTAACCACCTGATGTCTCTGGGCCCAGAACTTCTGATAGCCCATTCAAGTAAACCAATCTCTTCCGTCATGTAATAGTTGATGCCATGCACTGCAAGCCCATCAACTCAATACCTACTGCCTTACTCATGTAACTGCAGATACCTTGCACTGCAAGCCTATCACGCAATGAAACGAGTCTTGACAGCTGACAAGATCGGGAAGACATCCAGAACACTTGATATTTAGTTGAGGAATTGAACTTTCAATCCTTAACACATATCACATATGCATTTAGGAACCCAATCTCATTGAATCTGGTTTGGTTATTAGATTTTAGGTTCACTAACCCATAATCTTAGTAGGCTGTCGATCGACACTACCTTAGTGTCGATCGACACTTACCTCTCTGTTATAGTTCTTCGAAAATCGATCAATCCAATTGAACCGATTTCGATAACCAACATAACCAATTCAATAACCGGTCAATCCAATTGAACCGGATCGATAACCGGTCAATCTAATTGAACCAGGTTGATAACCGGTCGGTGTCGATCGACAGAACATTTGTGTCGATCGACGCCAACCAAACTGCAGCAAACCAAAATTTGCCGGTTTATTCGATCTGTTAACCAAGCGCGATAACCGATTCAATCCAATTGAACCGGTTCATCAATCGCAAGGCAGAGACGATTGTGTCGATCGACACAACCATTGTGTCGATCGACACGACTAGGTTTTTCATGCGATTTGAACAATTTACAACAAAATGATTTTGCAAATGAAAACTTGATCAAATACGATTACTGTTCATTCAGATTACAATGTGAAACCCTAACTCTCTGATACCACTGTAGGAATTTGCACAGGTTTTTACCGGATTAATCTCTATTAATCAACCTAGTGAAAATTCCTTTTCCTAGGATCTAGGGTTTGTAAACAATAAATCTGATAGAACGGATCTCGAATATACCTGGAGTTTTGCAGCAGATAGAACAGGGATTCGAGATTTAGAGCACTTCAATCGCCGTGCCTCTACTGATAGTCCACACGCACATAAACTAGAATCCGCCGGGATGCTAGTGCCTGTAGATCGGATCTCTCAGGGAGTTTCTGCGTTTTTAAGTGGCTGCCAAAAAGTTTTCACAAAACCCTTTTCGTCCAGGTCGTGCCTTATAACTCCTTATATAGGCCCTGGAGAAAACCTAATTGATCCTGAACCGATTCAGAATCAATTGAGTCATTAAACCGAAATCCCTATTTCGATTATTGGCCCGTGTCGATCGACATGACTTATTTGTGTCGATCGACACACTCTTTAAAACACGATTATAATGTGTATCTTATACACGTGTCGAACGACATTACGGAGTAATGTCGATCGACACCTCCTTTGAAACACGTTGTTTTGATCATTACATTAATGATCATTCCCACATAAAGTATATCCAGTTTGCTTAGGTGTGTGACCCTGTAGGATCATATAATACTAGCAATGAGTTCACAACTCATAGATCATTAGAGGTTTCTAGCAAAATGTCATGACCACCTAGTATCATATGAATGTCTAATCTCGACATTACAACTATCACTAGAGTGAATACAAGTATGATTTCAGGACATTCCCAACACTACATTGCATTTACTAAATGTGCAAGTAAACTAAAAGAAGGAGACACGGCTTTAGTTTGCAACAAATGCCACAACAACAATGCTATTGGTGAAATCAGGTTGTCTAAGCTTACCTCACATTAATCAATAAGAAAATTCCAAAAAATTAAATAAGAAATAACTAACAGCATGTATATCTTTTTGTAAATTGCTTACTAAACAGGTATCGTGTGGAACTATCAGTTTATGACAAAGGGAATATTGCAACTTTTGTGGTCTTCGACCGTGATGCTGCTAAACTTACTGGTATAAGAGCTACAGATGTGTTGGAAACAATGCAGGTAATCTCTCTTCATGAAAAAACTATCCAAAACGTAACTACGTTCGGTTATTAAGTATACATTCTTTTGCAGGCTAACGAAATTGGTGCTATAAACAATCATAGTTCAATACCGCAATGTCTGCTTGATCTCGAAGGCCACACTTATAAATTTCAACTCAAAATTACGCCATACAACTTTAATGCTACACGTCAGACATTCACAGTTACACGCATCTTAGAGGAACAACCTGGTGAAGACGAAGCACCCGAAGAAATTACAAACGGACCAAATCTACCGGACGGACCAAATGCACCAGACAACAATGGAGAAAAAAATTCTATTACTGCTCATAGTATTCCAGTCGAAGTTGCCGGTGACACGAATAACAATAAATTAAGTGACGATAGTAACAAAGATGTCAACAAACACAAAGACAAGCGTCGTCGCCGTAATTGACTTCTACACCACGACATTACGACATTATGATTTGATTTTTGGTTTTTTCCCTTCTTGAATGATTTTGTTTATGGTTTTTGGTTTTCATCTTACGTGCATTTAACAAAACTACAATTTGATTTTTGGTTTTACTAGATTTAAAGTGTTTATGAAATATCAATATAAGTCAATATAAGAATTACTTTTTAATTAAATTAGTTGTAGTTTACACTTTATTTGTGCAACATATAACACAAGTAATTATTACGGTACTTTCTAATCCAAATTTACAATCCTATGAAACAAAAAGAGAAGTCTAATTGTTATAAAAAGGAAATATTTAATTGGAAAGATAATAATAAAGAAAACTTCGTTAATAATGCCCCTAACATAAAATATTGTTATTTTACAAATAATTTAATTATATGCAAATATATAACGCCAACCAACAAACTAATATGGAAAAGTTAAACAAAAGAGAGCCACAATGCAAATAAGAACATTTGGAAAATCCTGAAATAAAAATATCAACTAAAAGGCAATCGATCCCAATACTTTTTACAAATTACCCCCATAATTTCTTTTTCTATCCCAAAAAGGAAATTGTTATGAAACACAACGGAACCGACAATCATCCAAACAATCTTATACGTCTCCTTCCTTCTTTGTTCTCTTCCTTGTATTTATAGCCTACGACAAACCCAAGAATCAAAGAAACACTTTCTAAAATCAAATCACTTTCTTTATTGTAATGGTTTCTCAACAACGTGGTAGGAAAAACAGAATCGCTCCTGCTGCTTACGTCAAAATTGTCTATTATAACTGTGAGTTACCAACGCTTTATGTTTGTGCTAAGAAACTCAAAATATAATATATGAACAATACCAAAAACTAACAGATTCTCCAATATTTTTCTCTAATAGGTGGATGTGATGTTTGCTTCAAATACGGTAAAAACACTTTAGATAGAAGAATTAACTACAATTTTTTTATCAGAGATAATTATCTCAAATTCGCAAAATAGTTTATGTAATACATGTTTAATGTAATATTTGTTTTAAATACAGTTAGTCAGAAAAACACACGAGCAATGCGGAGGGCTATATTGATATCCAAAAGAGCATCTTCAAAAAGCATTGGTATGCACGAACTCAAATTCAATATTTAAATTGTTTTTAATGATAGCTAGAGAAACCTGCAGTGCATTACTAAACACATAATAAAATCAAATTATTCTGGAAACAGGAATTCAACATACAACCGCGTCAACGTCCCAAGCTCCCAAAATTAGAACACGAAGAAGTAAGTAAATAGGAAAAGTCCAAACCGTATGAAATCTTATTTTTACTAACAATACATGAATCTAACTACAACTTTTATTTTTCCATGAACACAAAACCGACTCTTAAAGAACCATATGATATTCTCCATTGCCCTTACTGTGATGCATTAGTCTGGCATTCATAAAAAACCGGCAGAGATCCGGTGACTGGGAACCCATTGTACACAATTTGTTGCCAACAAGGTCGTGTCAAACTGCCACCAGTAAGATCACCGCCACCTGTGCTTCAAGAACTCTTAGAAAATAACAACGCTTTCTAAAATAGCATACGATCGTACAACACTATTTTGGCATTCACGTCAATGGGAGCACATATAGATGAAACTGTTACGTATGCAGCTGGACCCCCTACTTTTAGAATACAAGGGCAAAAATACCACCGCATTGGTTCTCTCCTTCCTATGCCGGACAAAAAGGCAAGGTTTCTTCAGTTGTATATTGTCGACACAGCAAATGAAGTCTCAAACCGCATCAAATCTTTACGGGGAAACCACTCGGCTCTTAAAGAAAGCGTTGTCAAGCAATTGATAGATATGTTAGATTCAACCAACCATCTTTGCCATATTTTCCGTAAAGCTCGAGATCGTTACGAGTCAAACGATCCCGAAGAATTCACCATAAGGCTAATAGGACAACAAGCGAAAGGGAGACAATATGATTTGCCAGGCTCGAATGAAGTCGTTGGTCTAATTGTCGGTGATTTATCAACCACTAGCGGTCACAGAGATGTAATCTTACAGTTTCAGTCTAAACATTGGCAAGAAATACGAGATGATCACCCTTTGTATATGTCCTTGCAATATCCATTGCTTTTCCCTTACGGAGAATTTGGTTTTCACACTGAGATACCTTATGTCGTATTTGACGCTAGACAACGCAAAAAGTCTTTCATAAGCATAAGAGAATTCTACGCTTATCAAATCCAAACCCGGCTAACAGAAGGGAACACGATTATAAAATCAGGTCGTTTATTACACCAATACGTTGTCGATGCATATACAACTATCGAGGCAGAAAGGTTGAGATGGAACAGGAACAATCAAGAGCAATTAAGAGAAGATTTGTACCATAATATGTGCGACGCAGTCGGTAAAGGTGATACTGATGCGAGACAATATGGAAAAAGAGTGATTCTACCTTCAAGCTCTACTGGAGGCCCACGATATATGATTGAAAAATATCATGATGCGATGGCGATATGTCGACAATATGGAAATCCAGATTTGTTCATAACTATGACAGCCAATCCGAATTGGAAAGAGATAAAAGAGCATTTGGATGCATGTGGTGGAGGTACAGGAAACGATAGACCCGATATTGAATGCCGAGTTTTCAAAATGAAATTAGAGGAAATCCTCGAAGATTTCAAGAAGGGAACATTTTTCAAACTATGCATAGCAGGTATATATATATATATATATATTACTTTTTTGAATTACCATAGTATAAATTTAAAATCAAAACGTTTAAATATTAATGGTGCCAAAACCTTTTAAATGATACAGAATTTAGTTTACAAAAAACTCACTATCAAAATATTTCCATTCTATTGCTACATAGTTTACTAACATTTTTCCCTCCACAGTGCTCCATACAATAGAATTTCAAAAGCGTGGGTTGCCACATGCACATATATTGCTTTGGTTGGATGGTGCAACAAGAATCCCTTCGCCTAATGACGTTGATGCAATAATCTCTGCTGAATTACCACGAAAAGAGGACGATAAAGAAGGGTTTGAGCTTGTGGAGAGACACTGATGCACGGCCCATGTGGTTTGGATAAACCAAATTCACCCTGCATGCAAAACAACGAATGTTCAAAAAAATATCCAAGACAATTTAATGGACATACATCGATCGACAAATCAGGGTGTATAATATACCGAAGACGACAAAATGAAAATAACTTTGTTATCAAGGGAGGAAAAAGGTTAGATAATCGGTTCGTTATTCCACATAACTTGGATATTCTCAAAAAATATGAAGCTCACATAAATGTGGAGTGGTGCAACAGAACAAATGCTGTCAAATACCTTTTCAAATACATTACAAAAGGAGTTGATAAGGCAACAATTGCAATAGAAAAGGGTCCCAAAGCCTCAGACAACACTCAACAAAATGGTACAGAAAAGAAACCAAGAGATGAGATACAAGAATACCTTGATTGCCGATACTTATCTTCTTGCGAAGCCATGTGGCGAACATTTGGATTTCCCATACACCAAAGGAAACCTGCAGTTTAAAAACTTATTATCCACCTGCCTGGGCAACAGAACATAACATACAAAGCTACAGATGACCTTAGACGAGTTCTTTCTAGAGAAGCTATCGGTAGAACAATGCTAACATCATGGATGGAATAAAATGAAGAATGTGAAGAGGCCCGCAAATTAACTTATTTGGAACTCCCAACAAGGTATACATGGATTAGCGACAACAAAATCTGGGTCGACCGTTAACGTGGAGAAATCATAGGACGAACTGTGAATATCCACCCAACAGCAGGGGAGTTATACTATCTAAGGATACTAATCAACAAACTACCCGGGATGAGAAGTTTTGACGAAATCAAAACAGTCGATGGTAAAATATATCCTGATTTCAAATCAGCTTGTTATGCTAGAGGTCTATTAGATTCTGACAAAGAATGGCATGATGCGATGGATGAAGCTGCATTATGGGCTAAACCATATCAACTACGGCAACTATTTGACTTATTGCTCATATATTGTGAAGTTGGAAGTCCTCTTAAACTATGGGAACACTGTTGGAAATCACTCGGCGAAGACATGCTCCACAAGAAAATGAAGACTTTTAACTTTCAGTCATACCATCTAAACGAAAATGAAGTCCAGCAGTACACGTTGATTGAGATAGAGATGGTCATGCACCAGTATGAAAGCTCACTAACTGAGTATAAGGATATGCCACAACCAGATCCTGACGTCCTAAAACAACATGGTAACAGTCTTTTGACCCAAGAGTCACAATACAATATACAAAAAGAAAAAGAAGAGCATAGCAGACTGTACAAGAGTCTGAATGACCAGAAAAGACATGTCTACGATGCAGTTATGGAGTCAGTTGAAAATGGTTTGGAAAAATTACTTTTCCTATATGGTCCAGGTGGAACACGGAAAACATACCTCTATTCGACCATCATTTCTAAGCTCCGATCAAAAAGGAAAATTGTGCTCCCAGTTGCTTCATCAGGCATCGCAGCATTGCTTCTACATGCAGGAAGAACAGCACATTCACGCTTCAAAATACCCATAAATATAAACGAAGATACAATATGTCATATACGACTAGAAATGATGCTGTCAGAATTAATCGAGGAAACTGATCTCATTATATGGGATGAAGCGCCCATGACACATCGGTACGCATTTGAAGCGCTTGATAGAACATTACGAGATTTGATTTCCATGAAAAAATCTGAAGCTAAAGATCAACCTTTTGGAGGCAAGACCGTACTACTAGGTGGAGACTTCAGAAAAACACTACCAGTTATCCCACAAGGTTCTCGAGCCGATACAGTCTTAGCGTCAATTAGACAATCATACTTATGGGACTTTTGCAGAGTTTTCACTCTTAAAAAAAACATAAGACTTCAAGAATCTGAAAAAATGTTAGCAGAATGGGTACTAAGCATTGGAGATGGAAATGCGCCAGTACCTAAACCAACAGATGCTAATGAAGATGACGGACAGATGGTGGTGGTGGATCATAATTTTCTAATGCAATCAAGTGGAAATCATTTAAAAGATATATTTGAAGCCACAAATACAAAGAAGAATCAATCAGAAAGTACCTATGCAAGCATTACAGAGACAGCGATCCTTACTCCACGAAACGAGACCGTTGATGAGATTAATGCATACATGTTAGATCAACTAGCTGGAACACCAAAGGAATATCTCAGCTCAGACAGTATAGGCAAAGCTGACACATTAGCTAAAGACTACCATACACTATACACAGTTGAGTATTTAAACACTTTGGAGTTCTCAGGATTACCAAAACATAAGCTGACTATAAAAGTAGGAGCTCCAATAATGTTGCTTCGTAACCTTAATCAAAAAGAAGGTCTATGCAATGGTACAAGATTAATAGTTACACGTTTGGGAGAAAGATTGGTTGAAGGCGAAATAGTGATGGACACACATGGTGGTAAAAGAGTAATACTACCACGAATCATCTTATCACCAACTGACTCAAAGCATCCTTTTACGCTACGAAGACGTCAGTTCCCAATAAGAGTATGCTATGCAATGACAATTAACAAAAGCCAAGGACAAAACTTGAAATCAGTGTTACTCTATTTGCCTTAACCAGTTTTCAGTCATGGACAACTATACGTGGCGCTTTCACGAGTAACATCTCCTACAGGTCTGACCATTCTAAAATCAGATAATGAAACAGAGAAAACAGTTAAAAAATATTGTCTACAAGGAGATATACATTGGGCTCCCTACATAGTATGATCATCCAAACTATGTTGTTTCATGTATAAACTTACTTTTAACTTTAGTGTATGAATGTCCTATGAAAAGATTACTCTCTATTTAAAAAAAAACACCAATGACTAATCTTTGTACAATCTATGCAATTTATTATATCCGAATAAAAATTTAGTTAATGTTCCAGATCCTATTAAAACTAAATATAATAAACCCAATTTTACCAAAAGATAATACACATACATGATAACAATCAAACAAAGATTCATTTACAATTCTAAAGAAAACATTGAAAACTCAGATTCGAGAAACACAAACAAATCAAATTGAAAAAAAAAAAAAAAACTCACCGTTGAAAAAAGTGGAAGCAAAAGCGGTAACGTCAAGGAAGAAAGAGGAGTCATCGTTGCAACTGTAAACTATCAAATTAACCACACAATCGATCAATCCCTTCCTCAATTTACTACTCTCTACACAATTATCGATAACTCATCTAGCAAAATGCAAATCGGGTCTAATTTTGGAAATCCTGATGACTAGGAATCGTTTTCTGTTCTTCGGTCATGAAGACAAACGACTTAATGGACTTGGGCCTATATTGTTTTTGATTTGATTGTGTTACATTGTTTTTAAGACATTTGCCTATTGGTCCGTGGATCATCTAAACCTTTCCTCTCATGTATCATATACCCAACTAAACACGTAAATAAGAATTAAACATATTAAATTATTTTATAACATCCGTTGATGGCTGTAACGTCAAGGGTTCGACCCAACCAACAATTTAAATATGTATTCACAGACAAAATAAATTCAAATGACATATTTTAATTCCAACACAAACACACTTTGGTTTAAAACATCAAAATACAAATTATACGAGAATAATTCTCGAGAATTTACACGATAATATGTTTATAGTTAAATTCATTTTGAAAAACAAAATTTAAACACACAACCTGTTTCAATAATGAGATAGTAATAACATATTTTGTAGTATATTGTCAAAATTAACAAATCCAAATATTAATATCCACATACCCGCGCATAGCGCGGGTGTAAAATCTAGTCTATACTATATAAAAGTTGATGCTATAGCGCTCTAAAGGCGTCCACATAGAATTTTAGAAATGTGATTTGATTGGTCTACGTCGTTAGTTAACTTTATTTATTTTTCATCCTTTTAAAAAAATGTTTGATAATAGCAACTAATATTCCATCGTTAAAACTTTTTCCTAATTAATATTTAGTTAGTTTTTCTTAATTGATTATCCCTTCCTTTTTTTTTACAAAAAAAAATGATAATTACTAATATTCAAGACTCTTTTAGATATCTACATATTTGTTTCCTACAAGAAATCAAAATTTCCCAATATTCCCTTAAAAAACTTACCGACTCCTTTTCTTACTAATATCAATAATTATTAATATTTTGAAAATGGAAATCCATGGAAAACTTACAATTAAATAAGTTCATCCTATTACATTTTTAAAAGAAAATTTAAAGAATTTCTATACAATAACTTTAAAAAAAAAGGAAATTTTAAAGTTTCCTATTCTAATTCCAAATAGGAATTAATCGTCAAACCTATATAACAAAACATGTATAAACAATTAATCGTCAAAACCTATATAAACAATATCTTGAACATTGGTTTGATTTCTATTAATCAATCTATCGTATGACCTTCATAATAATATTTGTTTATTTAAGTTCACGATGGTTCCAGGTATGTAATTTGTGTTCTTAATTGTGTGCTAATATTGAGGTCTTACGATTTTGTATTGCCTTTGTGGTGCGCAGATTGATCCACTAAACGTTGGATTTGTTCATGTATTGTCTAATCCATCTACTGGTATATTTCATAATTTTAGTATTATATTCGGTATAGTCAGTCATAAGAAACCTTATCTCTTCTTCTATAAATATTGTTTCATAGTTTTCGGTTCCACTGTATTCTATATTGCAGTCTTATATTTTTTGTTCTCTTATATTCTCTAATTTTCATATTCAAAAGGTGTTTCAAAGATATATGCATATAGAGATTTTGTGTACAAACTGAATATATGTGTTTTGTTTAAATATGAAAATATTAAAAGAACGTGTGTTTTGTTTAAATATTAATTTTAAAGTCTGATGTAACACAAACTGATTTTAATGTGGAATGACTGTTTTAAAGTTTGAGAAGGTTTGCTTGGAGGAGAAGACATCTGAAGCTCGGATGATGGCACTCAAGTTAGAGGAGGGCTATGATGATCTTTTGGAGACGTGTTGCAACCAAACACAGCCGTTAAGAAAAATCGCTCGCCATAGCTAAGAAAACTTTTTACCAACCATGTTACAGTGCAAGATACATTGTGATTACGAGAAGTACAAAAAAATAATAAGGGGTTTAAATATTAAAGGCTAACCAATATTACAAATTAATGAAAATATATGATTATGATATTCAATTCTAACCAAATGTCTCATGAGGTATTTTTCAAGATCCATTCATAGTCAAAGAAAAAGAACAAAAATAGTTCTCGGATGTGTAGTCAGATCGATAATGAGTTTCCTTTCTCATCTAAACAAATAAAAATAATTATTATTATGGCCTCCTAATAATCATAATATATAATAATAATCATAAATATATAATTATTATTAATCTAATAACACTGTATAACATGTATGCTAAGTTTATGGCATCAAACACTTGATGAGCTTCTCTATGATTCGTTTCCTTACAAGGAAATCGGATACGGCATGTTATGGGAAGGTATGGGAAGTTGGAGCAAAGGTATTATTGATGAATCTTTAGTATGATTTTTGTTATCAATCAACTTAGGTTACCTCCCTAATCGAAATTAAGCTTTTGTTGATATTATCGATAATGTTGGGATATCAATCCAAGTCCCACATCTGAAGATTAGACAAGAATGATCTAATATATAATGATATGATCATGGACATGGAAGCTCAAGACGAAGACTTGCACGTTCCAGAAGGAGTGATCACCCGATCAAAGGCACGGAAGCTAGCAGAAGCGGTTCGGAGCTTACTTGGCGATATTCGGATCAAGGAGGATCAGCTTACGCATTCGGTCCTTACCTCATTATCATCGAATTTTTCTTGAGGTTCGGTCGTTGATTAAGTTGCGTTGTACTCTTTTTCCTGTTACGGTTTTGTCCCAATGGGTTTTCCGTAAGAGGTTTTAATGAGGCAACCAGCTTACTCCGCTAACGGTCCGATCCAAAAGAGAATTCCACGTCATCACATTCAAGCCCAAACCCGGCCCATTACTCTCTCTCTTGGCCGGCCATTCAAAGAGATTTTCTTTGAATTTTCTTAATTTTTATTTTTTATTTAATGTTTTGTTTTCTCAAAGACCCTTGCATGTTCTTGCATGCTTTCTTATTTTTGCATGCTTTCTTATTTTTGCATGTTCTTGCATGCTTTCTTTATTGCTTAACATGCAAGCCCTCTTCCATTTCTATTTAAACACTTCTTCTCTCATTTGTAATGCATTCAACTTTTAATCAATAAAAACTTTCCTTTGAGTTTCTTTACTCTCTTTGCCGATTTCTTAGAAGGATTTATTCTAGAAATCTTTTCGATTTATCAAAGAGTTTTCCGCATCTCTTTGACGTAATCTTCGATCCGTTGATCGTGTGAGTTCTTCTCGAAAGTTGGGCATAAGGATCTTCGACCTTCGGTCACGCCTTATCATCTTCTTTCCCGGATTCTCCCATCGGCGTAGTCACCCCCTTGTTTCAAAATCGTTCACCGAAGATTCGGCCTAAGGATTTTCGAGTTCATCACTCACGCCTTAGCATCTCTCATCGTGAATCCTTTCGAAGTCAAGGATCTATCCACCTATCATCACCTTTAGACGAGCAAGTCGGTCCTACGTTATCAAGAACGTATCAAGTGGTATCAGAGACACTTGCTTAAAATCGGTGATATCATTCTAATCCTTTCATCTTCTTCTTTTATTTTATTTTTTATTTTTATTTTTTTTTGCAATTTTCGTTTTTTATTTAAAAAAAAAAATATATTAGATTCTAGTTCATTTACATTTCAGCAATTTACAATTTAAAAAAAAAAAGAAAAGAAAAGGAATTAACTAAAATTGTTTTCAAAATTCCGAGTTTGAAAAGTTATTTGTGTTCTTTGATATTCTCTTGAAATTTGTCATTCACTTCTTCTCTTCTCTTTCGTACGAGGTACTCAATGGAAGAAGAAAGCGAATCAACATCATCACGGTCACGAAGAGAACGCGAGGCAGCCCTAAACCGAAAGGTTAACGGCATGGATCAAAGGTTCAATGACCTCACTCAACTTCTCCAAGAGATGCGCGACCGTATGTCCGTTCTAGAAATGAACACACCCGCACACAACCACACTAATCAACGAATCGGTGGAAGTCGATCCGATAGGAGCATAGGTCGGGAGCCAGCAAGAAATAGACGTGACCGATTCCGACGTCACAGTCCGATCGATAACCCGTTCTACGATCAAAGTGACTCGTCCGATTACAACCAACGACGACGTCAACCGGTCCTAAGACGAGACGACGATTTAGGAGGAATGAAACTTTGTATCCCGGTGTTTCATGGAAAGAACGATCCGGATGCATTCTTAGAATGGGAAAAGAAAATCGAACTAGTTTTCGATTGTCAAAATTTCTCCGACAGAAATAAAGTAAGTTTGGCCGCTACGGAATTCCACGACTACGCTGTGGATTGGTGGGACCAACTCGTGACCAACCGAAGGAGAAATAGAGAAAACCCGGTCGAAACTTGGAACGAGATGAAGCATCTAATGCATCGACGATTTGTGCCGGAACACTATTTCCGTGAACTTCATCAAAAGTTGAGGCGTTTGACACAAGGTAGTAGGAGCATTGATGATTATTTCCAAGAGATGGAAAAGCTCATGCTAAAGGCAGACTTAGATGAGCCAAGAGACGCAACAATGGCAAGATTTCTCGCCGGCATGAACCGCGATATCCAAGACCGTGTCGAAATGGAAACTTACGAAAACCTTGAGGAGATGTTGCACAAGGCTGTTTTGATAGAGCAACAACTCAAGAGAAATGGCGTCTCACACCAACCATTCGCTTCTAGCTCAAGGCCGAGCTACCCCAAAGAAGAAAAACCGGCTTATCCTTCTCGGACCGATTCTAAACCAAAAACCGACTTCAAGCCGAACTCTTCCGAACACGACTACAAGGGTAAAAACGTTGCAAATCCTATTCGTAATCGTGACATAGAATGTTTTAAATGCCGAGGCAAAGGACATTTCGCGAGCAAGTGCCCAAACCCGCGAATCATGATAATCCTAGCCAATGGCGATATTGTTACCGATGACGAAGAAGACGACGAAACCAAACCCGCCCCAATTTTCGACGATTATGAGGAGCATGCGGTTGACGGAGAGCTATTAGTAGCTAGACGTGTCCTACTTTCTCAAGAACCGGTCATCGAGAACGAACAACGCGAGAATCTCTTTCATACCCGATGCATGGTTAAAAGCAAGGTATGTTCTCTTATTATCGATGGTGGTAGTTGTACTAATGTCGCAAGTACTACTCTAGTAGAGAAGCTAGGTATGGAGACAAGGAAGCATCCACGGCCATATAATCTACGATGGTTGAACAACCAACGTCAACTCAAAGTTACACGGCAAGTTTTGGTCCCATTAACGATAGGCCGATACGAGGACGAGATCATGTGTGATGTCTTGCCTATGGAGGTTGGCCATATCTTACTTGGACGACCATGGCAATACGACTGCAAATCCGTTCACGACGGTTTCACCAACAAACACTCATTTGAGCATAAGGGTCGGAAAATCACTTTAGCACCGTTATCTCCGCATGAGGTGTTTCTCGACCAACTCAAACTTGAACAGAATCAAGGCAAAAGCAATGTAAGTGATTCTTCACCCACTTCTTCTATTAAAATTAAAGGTGACGAATCAAAGAAAAATGATAAAACACTCGTGAATGAATCTATGCTTATCAAACCGAGTGAAATTAAACATGCTCTTATTTCTCGGCAGCCATGTGTCTTGTTAGTCTTTAGGGAAACTCTTTCGAGTATGACTAAACCCGAGCCGGAAATCCCGAGAAGTATCTCTTCTCTTTTACAGGAATTTTCTGACGTTTTCCCGGAAGACGGTCCGATCGGTTTACCACCGATCCGCGGTATCGAACACCAAATCGACTTCGTACCCGGTGCTACACTTCCAAACCGGCCTGCTTACCGTACTAATCCCGTTGAGACGAAGGAACTTCAGCGTCAAGTTGACGAACTGATGGCCAAGGGACATATCCGAGAAAGTATGAGCCCATGTGCCGTACCCATTTTAATCGTACCGAAGAAGGATGTAACGTGGCGAATGTGCGTCGATTGCCGTGCAATCAATAACATTATGGTTAAGTACCGCCATCCGATCCCGAGGTTAGACGATATGTTAGATGAGCTTTATGGTTCAAGCGTGTTCACTAAAATCGATCTAAAAAGTGGTTATCACCAAATTCGTATGAATGAAGGTGATGAGTGGAAAACCGCTTTTAAAACTAAACATGGCTTATATGAATGGCTTGTTATGCCGTTTGGTCTAACCAATGCGCCTAGTACTTTTATGCATTTAATGAATCATGTTCTTAGGTCGTATATAGGTCTCTTTGTGGTCGTTTACTTTGACGATATTCTCATTTATAGCAAGAACCTAAACGAACATGTTGAACATTTGCGATTGGTTTTAGACGTGCTTAGGAAGGAACGTTTATTTGGCAATCTTAAGAAATGCTCTTTTTGTTCAGATAATGTGGTCTTTTTAGGTTTTGTTGTGAGTTCTCAGGGCATACAGGTGGACGAGAACAAGATCAAGGCCATCCGCGATTGGCCAACTCCAAAAACCATTGGCAAAGTACGAAGCTTTCACGGCTTAGCTAGATTTTATCGACGATTCGTCCGTGACTTTAGTACTATAGCCGCACCCTTAACCGAGGTCATCAAGAAAGACGTGGGATTCCGTTGGGAGCAAGCACAGGAGGATGCCTTCCAACAACTCAAAAATCGCCTTACTCATGCCCCTTTACTTGTTTTACCTGATTTTACTAAAGCTTTTGAGATTGAATGTGACGCATCCGGTGTTGGTGTAGGTGTTGTGCTAATGCAAGAGAAGAAACCCGTGGCTTTCTTCAGCGAGAAACTTGGAGGAGCAACGCTCAATTACCCGACTTACGACAAGGAGCTTTACGCTTTGGTTCGGGCTCTCCAAACATGGCAACATTACCTATGGCCAAAGGAGTTCATCATTCATACCGATCATCAATCCCTCAAACACTTGAAGAGCTATGTTCGATGCATCGTCGGTTTTATAACATGGTATGAAATGTGCCATCTTAGAAAATCTATCAACAACCACGAAAATGGAATCACTACCTTTCCTAGTCTTAGGCAATCCCAAAACGAAATCCATAGAAATGTCAGTCCATGGTGCACTAGGAATGGGTAATGGAGAATACAGACCTTGGTTTTGGCATTTAGTCTTAGCGTACTTACAAGTCGTGCATCGGTTGCAAATACGTTCTACGTCACGCTTCATGTGTGGCCAAAAGAAGTGATCTTGTACGATGTGAAGCGTCTTGGCTATGCCGAAGTGACCCATGAGTCCACCGCCGTGAGCTTCTCTAACAAGCAAATCTCGCAAAGAAGAGTTAGGAATACAAAGACGGTTCTCGTAAAACAAGAAACCGTCGCTTTGAAAATACTTTCCAAAAGCGACCTTTTGGGAAGGAAACGAAAGATAAATTTGTGCGGGGTTTATGATTTGGGCCAAAAGCGGACAATATCATACTAATGAAGGAAGTTGGACATGGATTTTAAAAGCCATTCGAGACATGGACTTGGAGAAGTGGGTATGGGCTATTAATGGTGTGGGAGCAGACTCCTCATAAGATGACATCACAAACAAGAGGAGTACAATATGGGTACCTAAGGTTCCGCTAGAGGGGGAAGGACACGAGTCATATGGTCCATGGCTTGAAGGGGAGATTGTGGGGATATCAATCCAAGACCCACATCTAAAGATTAGACAAGATTGGTCTAATATATAAGTAATGTCCAACTATATTAGTATAAGGCCTCTTAAGGAAACCAAAAATAAATCCGTATGGGCTTTACCATTTGGGCCCAAAACGGATAATATCATACTAATGAGGTGAATTGGACATGGGCTTTAAAAACCATTTAACAGATACTTTGCGCAATAAAGATAAATTTAAGATTAACTTTTTGATATTATTGTTTGGCAAGAGCAACCACCGTTCACAAGAAAAAATTTGTGATGTTTCATGAAAAGATAGATTAGAAACATATGCAAGTAATCTAATTTAGGGTTTAGCTGCTTTGTTAACTGTTTTAAAAATATGTTATTTTGTTTTAACATTTCTGACGTTTTTTTCTTTTCGACATAATTTTCTTTCTTTAAATTGATTTATTCATACTCATGATTATTCTATTATTATGGCTCCTAGGCCGTCCACGTAGGATTTTAGAAACACGATTCTATTGGTCCACGTAAATTATTAGGATTAAGTTAATTTCATTTTGTTGTTAATAGAAATTTTTCCTTTTTTTTATAGTTAATTTTCTTTATTTTTTCCACAAACTTTTCCATAAAAATAACCTATGTATTTTGGTATTACGAATTGGAAAGTTTTACTTTTTCTGCTTCCAATATATAAAGAGAGAAAATTATTAGGCATAATGAAGCAAAGAATCAAACAATTTTTATTATCTGAAAAGTTTCTAGAGCATACAATTGCTAAAAAATATTACGGTCCCGGATCTTTTAATTCTTCACATATGGGGAGTCAAAGTTGATTTTATGAATGCGGAGTTAGCGGGTTGGATTTTTAAGTCATACCCGGATTAGACTTTTAAGAGCTCGGGACAACATACATGAACATTCTTTGCATGATACACTTTACAACAAGAAAAATCTCTCCGAGTCCGAATTAAGCAAATAATTCAAGGATTTGTCCCATTTGACACAAGTGGATTTTAAGCTGGATTGGTTGAAGTCAAAGCTTGAGACTCTTTTCTTGGAGAGGAAGAAACGTAATTAATGATTCTCAAGCTCACATATGAATAGTTTTGCATAACTTATGATTTAATAATATATATACGTAATGATATTTAGTTTTCAATGCACAGATTATGAGAATGCATATCCTAAAATCTTTGAAGGAAGAAAATTTCCACATCCAAAAAAAAAAAGAAATATACGTTTTTGGATTGGCAGAAAAAGCGATTATTATCTTTAGAAATAGTTTTTTTTCTTATTCGACATCGATAGTAACTAGAAAAAATATTACCTTGGTTGTTCTTTAATCTTTGGTTGTTGTTTTTGTTAGATGTCAACATTACATTGATGTATTTTGTTTGTCTATATCGATGAACTTAAAGTGGTGAATCAGTGTACTACTAATCAAGTTATGATGGTCTTCATAATTGATTTGATCGATTCTTAACTTTTTTTCTTCTTAAAGTTTGTATTTTTTTTTCTTTTTAGGCTTTTGGGTTGCCGCGATTTGTTTCATAGGAGATGGTTTGTGTAAAGTTGTCAGAAGGATTGCAGAAAGTTCTCAAGTATTGACGTTGAGACATAGTTTCGTGAGATAACAGAGAGATGAAGAAAAGAAGTATGTAAAACTATTATTGTTTGTATTAATGGTTGATAATCTCTACCAAGACTATATCGTAAAGTTGATACATATTTTTATTTAAGGCCTGTTCTTTTTAAAATCGATGCGGCAGTAACTTGAGTCCCAAGCATGTGCAAAGTATCACCAACGTGACCGTAAAATTAGTCACAACGTCTATTTTAAGTCCACCTGATTATCCAGCGATGCTCGGCGACACCAAATACATCCACCAAAGTAGCCATTGCAGCAACGTTTTCCGTTCTCCACTGTCTTTAATTTTCGGTGACGTTTTATTTTTAGCCGCCGAAAATTTTTGGTGAATTAGAAGAGTTCATTACAAACTTTTCGGTGAATTAGAAGAGTTCAAGTTGAGTAAAATCTATAATTTTCCACTACAAAATAAATTAGAAGTGGAAAATTATAGATTTTAACAAGAGTTCATAACCAATTTGGCGGTAACTCTTATTATATATTAGTTTCAATTATTCCAATTTAGTTTAGATAGAACAAACAAATATTGTGAGAACTTCTATAACCTATTAAGTAAATTACAATCATCTAAATGTTACATATAAATAATTTTCTACACGCGTAAAAAATTATCGATATAGATTATATATTTAGTTCTCTGTGATTGTTTCATTTTCTTACCATTATACTTTTGCATTTGTATATGTTATCTAACTATATAAAAGTTGATGCTATAGCGCATCTAGGGCGTCCACCTAGGATTTTAGAAACGCGATTCGATTGGTCCACGTAAGCGATTAGGATTAAGTTAAATTTATTTTATTTTTAATAGGAATTTTTCTTTTTTCTTAAAAGTTAGTTTTCTTTTATATTTTTCATAAAATTTCCCATTAAAGATAACCAATATATTTTGGTACTAGGAATTGAAAAGTTTCCTATATAAAGAGAAAACATTATTAAACCCATAATCTTTCATAGCCCATAAAAAAAAGTCGCTAACAAAAAACCCTCACCAATATCTTTATATTTTGTTATATATATACATGAACATGAGTCTTAGGGTTCATCTAATTTTGTGTAATTTTGTAGTGTTGTAAGATGTTTGTTAGTTGCGTTTGTATCCTATTGAATTCTCATATAATAATGTATTGATCGTTAACAATTTTTTGTGGTTGCTTCTTCTCTTTTTTTTTATAGATTCATCATGGTTACAGGTACGGAATCTATTATTATTTTTGTTTAATATATTGATATGTATTTATAAATTATTATGATTGAACGTGAAACTCATACCTGATGAAGCTTTTCAGATTTGTCAATGTGTTTGAGCAAAAATATGACAATTGTTTTTTAAAGGTTGGTGAAGAACATATGTAAACAGTTATGAAGAGTCTTGAATGGTCTATTGATTAGTTTTCTCTACGGATCATTTGGAAGATTTAAGATTTTCTTATTGATTCATTCGTTTTTCGCTCTTTTCAAAAAGAAAAGATCGTATTTGAAAGTGATCAAGTGACGAGAGAGCCATTAAACTTGAGATAGGTATGTCTCCACCCCCTTTTTCCTTGAATTTTATATATCATATGGAAGATTTTAACGTGGTCATTTAGATAAGTTCATATAAATAACGTCAGATTCTTACAATCTTGGTTACCTCGATGTCTTTTTTTGCATGTTTACTATATGCATAGTGTTGTTTCGTGCGTGTATTCATATTATGGTGTTTCTTTTTTTGTTAACTCTATGATTTGTGGGTGGTATTTTCATATGTTTTGGTCTTCTTTTTCTGATTTGTTTATTGTTACTGTGACAGAGACAATGGGCCCGATCTTTATTTGGTCGCTGTGACTGCGACGAGAAAGAACAAAATTGTTTAAACGAATACAAAAATTGTCGCCGAAGGTAGACGCTGGTGGTGTTAGCTCCTCTTCTCACGGACGCTAAATTTATTTGCGCCACCTTTTAATAAACGCAGACATGGTTGCAATATCTCTCCTCTCCATCGGTACCTCCGTCAAAGTCGTTTTGCTTTATAATTTGTTTCAGCCATCGTCGTTTTTGCTCTATCGCAGTCACGATCGCAGCGACGAACAAAAGAAAAGGCCCAATATCAAGTTGAACAATGTGATGGCTATAGCGTCTATGGCTTAATGAGGAGGTTAGTATCCAAGTTATAGTCTTGATCTGTATCTTCTAATTTTCTTTACCAAATTGCTACGTTCTGTGACTTTTAGTTTCTTTTCCTTTACGGGATTTTTTTTATTTTCATTGTTTGCTTAAGAGTGTTGATATTCAATAATTATGATTTCAGTACTGAGTATTCAACATTCGACATGTCCAATATTGAGTTCTTCAAATGTTCCGGAAAAGTCATCACTTTCAGTTCATCGAAGCGAATCGAAAAATGAAAGATGCATACTTAGATTTTGTGCAGCGACTGAATATGACGACACTACAGGAACACGTCTTTACGATCTGAAATCCACGAATTAACGGTATGTCTTTTTTTAACTCAGTTTATCGAAGATGGTGATGCTCGGGTTCGATCACAAGTATCTATGGAAACAAAACATTTGGTTATGAAGATGAATATACAACTGAGTGAGTTTATTGGGATTAGAATCATGATCAATAGTTGTCCGAATTTTGAAAGACTTACGTTTGTTATGGTTCCTCAAAAACCTGTCGCAAGTACGGCTTTAGGGTTTGATCCAGACGAGTATTGGACTATGAAAATCACGCACAAGTGTTTGAAGCGTACGTTAAAGGTCAAGAATTTTGGTGGCGGATTGCGTGAGTGTCAAGTCTTGCAGTATTGATTCAGTATGGTCATGTTTTAGAGAGAGTTGATTTGTATTTCTCAAGTTAATTGGAAGATGGTTAAAGGACTTTGGCACGTGTTGCAGCTGATATGATTGGGACAAGGTCCATGAAGGGTTTGAGTCGTGTAAGGGTGTTACTACCCAACGTTTGAAGAAAATGTTCAATCTTTTCAAGTTCTCCTAATATTTTAAGGATCAATGTTTGTGCGTATATTTGATGATGTTGATTTGGAGTCTTCCGAATCTATTCCCTAGGTGATGTTGATTCGGAGTTTTCTCATATTCCAAAGAACCTCAGCATGCTAGAGAATAGTTTTAGTTTCAACCGGAAAATATTTATTTAATCTAGGAGAAATTGCTAAAATAGGCCACATTTAGATATAAAGTGTCCCAATACACCTTTCTTGTTCTTTACCGATAATACCCCTAAGTAGTGGGAAAATGAATTAAATAATAAGTTTTTAAATTTCATAAAAATATGTAAATTATAAACATGTCATGAATAGAGTTTTTTTGTGAAAACATTTTTTTTTAAAAGTAAAATGCATATTCTATAATCATTTTAGTTTTTTTTTTCTATCGGTAGTAGAATGCAGTAAAATTTAGATTCTGCCTTTTAACATAAATCTACCATGTGTAGAACATGTATTCTACTACATAATCAACGTTCTGTTATTTTGTAGAATCTAGTAGAATTTGGATTCTACTAATTGTGAAGTTTCTTCCACTGGCAGATTTCAAATTCTACCATTTTTAATAATTCTACCATATCTAGAAGAACGTTTTTACCAAGAGTTCTACGAGTTTGTCTTCTATCTACCAAATCGTAGAATCTTGTTTCTATGAAATTAGTTATACTTTCCTAAAATTTAGGAATAAATATTTAGTTGCCTAAAATGAAAAGATTTACAAATTTTAAAAGAATTCTAACTAATTTCGAAATTAAAATTTTAAATATTTAGTTGCCTAAAATAAAAAAATGAAAAGATTTTCATTTATAAATATTTATAAATTCCGAAATAAATAGAATTTTTAATTATTATTTTTAATTTTATATATTTCATTTTTAGTCTAAATTAAATAAAACTCAAAAATAAATTTTGTTTTCACTCGCCGGAGATGATATAAACGTTAAATTCTCCAGCGAATTGATTATAGGAAGTTTTTTTTTTTTGTTACCAAGAGCCCTAATTTTTTTCTTTGATCAGGAAAAAAATGATGTTAATTTTTTATTTTTTTTAATTTTAATTTCGTTTTTAGTACTGATTTTATTGCTAAATCATAATTTTTATTTCTTTTTTTTTAATTTATAATTAAATATTTTATTATATTTCCTTTTCTGATTTGAAAAACTATTATAAAAATTAACTATTTTAATTATTATTTTGAAATCAAGGTTATATTTGGGATTTGAAATTTGAAAAGCCTAACAATACTTTTTCATAAAAAAATAAATCCTATTAGGACATTTTATGCTTAAATGTGGCTTAATTTAGCAATTTTCTCTTTAATCTATCTATACAAAAACACAATTCTATTGGTCCACGTAAGAGATAAAAGCTTAAGTTATTTTTTTATTCTTTTGTTAATAAGAATTTTCTCTACCTTATGTGATTGCGAGTAGTGAATGGTCTGTTGATAAATTTTCTCTAAGGATTATTTGGTAGATTTTTGTTTTTTCTCATGGATTCATTCGTTTTTACTCTTTTCAAGAAGAAAAAATGGTGTTTGAGATTCTTCTTTATGGGTTTTTTCTAGAAACCCTCAATGCTAATTCCATGATTTACTTATATATAACAAAACATTGAAAACTATAAAGCCTAGGTTATATACGGCGACGATTAGTTTATAAGAATTTATTCGCCAAGCCTTCTTCTTTATATTGGATTTTGTTGAGAAGTGGTGTTGGCTTAAATGGAGTTTGTTTAATGAGATATGTTTGGTATATTGTTTTTTTCTACAGGTTGTTTAGAAGAAGTTGACTTTCTATGATTTATGTACGGGTTGTTTATAAGATGTTGACTATCTATGATTCGAACTAGAGTTCCGTCGTTTTTGAGAAACCGTTCCGTCATTTTTGAGAAACCGTTTACACTTGAAAACAGGTTAAACCACAATCATAGGTTTTACTAATAGAGGAACAAGTGAAGAAAGAGATGTTGGTTTATGAGTTTTTGAGTTTTTGAGTCGTGCATGATGTCTTAAAAGGGTTACTAACTCACGAGAATTTTGTTTCTGGTTAAGAAACATGTTCGATGATGATGGGTTTAGAGAACATGTCCCAAGTTTTACATATTTTTAATATTGCTTATGAAAGTAATTTATGGAGAGAGAAGAGCAGCTGAAAAAGACTTAGAAGAACAAGAGGTTTATGGTTATGATGATGATGATGATGATGATGATGATGATGAGGAGTTTGAGCACACTGATGTGATCGAGAGACTGAAAACAAAGATAAGGGCAGTGAGAACATAGGATTGGGCACCATTCATGGGAAATCAATTTAGTTTTTTTGGTTCATTTTGATCTCTTTCATGTCTTGCAAGTTTTATGTTTATAATTTTTAATTTTAATCTCAAATATTTCACTTTTGAATCATTATAATTTTGATTTTGTATACGTCAACTTCTACCTAATTTAAAAATTAACAATTCCAAATATGTATTAAATCCATCGAAAAAATAAAACCCACGCGTACCGTGGGTGTAAAATCTAGTCTTATATATAATAGCACAATCTTCTCTCCTCTTAGAGTGTCTACATAGGCAAGCTTTGCCACCTATTTAATATTCAATTATAATCCACCAATCAGAACATTTGTTAAAGCCAACTCATTCGAATCATTATGTGAATTGGCAAAATTAATCAAAAAACGCAAAACTTTTAAATTTTGATGTTGGTCCAGAAAAATCCAAAGCGTACATACAATGTTTCTTTCTTCTTCGCCGATCTTCTATACCAGGGACGACAAACCCTCACCACCATAACCTATTCTCGCCGTCGCCGATTCATCTTTTGCACCGTTACGATCCTTCGCTTCCTCCACTCTACAGAATTAATAACAATTAGACCACGATTCACATCCCTAGCAATTAATTCTCTCCCTTGAAACGCTCCTACTAATGGTTCCTCGCCACATCCGTTCTCTACGAATGTATAAATGGACCTAGAATCTAAAAATGTTTAGAATTGAAATCGTTTCAGATTTTGGACGGCCTATTGGTTTCTCATATTCCTCCTAGCAGATATGGTATGTATTTCCCTCATTTTTTAAAGAGTTCTCGTCTCTCAAATCGTAATTTATATTTGTTTACAGCCATCAAATTAATTATGGTTAATCTTGTCCTGCGTGTTTTTCTCTTCGATTTCTGGTTATAATCTTCTTCTTTTCTTCCCTTTTACCAGATAAATATGGATTACAGAACTGAAGATGACAAGATAAAGAAAACAACAACCTTTATTGATCATTGTTATGTTCGTAGTTTTATGAATAACCTTTCTAACCGCTAATATTTTTCTTCATAATACATATAATATATTCATTTCATGTCATTTGCAGAGGAGTACTTGGCATTGTCGAGGACAGAGGTTGGTAACAATTACATATGTTTTTTTTAGCAACAATTACATATGTTTTCCCTCACTTAGTAATCCTCTGGCGATTTGCTTTTACAAAAGGAGATTGAAAGAAAATCTCAAAACACGAGATGGGTTTGTTTGTTTAAGTACTCTAAAGCAATCTCCTTTTTACTTTTGACGATTTCTATTTTATCCAACTTTATTCTGGATTTTGAGACTTTTTTTTTGGTTTGGACAGAAGATGGAAGAGGTTGATTGTTTTCGGATGCTCGTGAAGGATTTCCTTTGTCTCCGCTGAGTTTGTTCAAGCAACGGCCGATTAAGATCTCTGGACTACCAACCCCGAGAGTATTACTAACCGTTGACACAATTCTTTCCGATCTATGGATTACGAGCACGAGGAGGAAGAAGAGGACACGTTGTTGAGGAATAGATATATGTCCTCCTTTGCTCGATCCACTGTTCCTTCTTCTCTGGCTGAGGCATATAGCTTCAGAGGATCCTCCAAGAGCTTGAATGATCAGATAGATTGTGACTCATCAGAGGATCAAAAGGATTGAGAGAAGCTGCACATCACATGAATAAGGAAGGTGCACACATGAGGAATAAGCCATGTGCAGAGTTGGTTATTTAAGATTTCATTGTCAGGGTCTTTTCATTTTATCAACTTATTTGGTCATTTTGTGCGAGAGAATGATAGGAGGGTAAGAGACTCCCTAATATCCCTAATTGTATTTCTCTTGGATTTTTTTTTTTTAGGAATTATGCAGTTGTTCTTATTAATCTTCAGAGTTGTTTTGGTCGAAAATCTTTAGAGTTTTACAATACAATTTATAATAAATTGGTATCATGGTGTTATGTTTACATACCTTGGATATGAGAGGAGATGAGAAAGAGGACACTGTTTGGGAGTAGCAGTAGATAGGTAGAAGCTCAAGCTATTGAGGAGTGTGTGACAAAACATTAAAGTCTCTACGCCTCATCTATAGGGGTTTCTGATTGTTACCACAACTTGGGAAGGTAGGATTAGATAGTTCCATAACTACGGTTTACCATTTCGAGTGTAAAGCAAGAGCGTATACATTTGAGAATTGAGGAAGCGTTACTTTCCCATTGATTTGATGAAAACTCACTT
This sequence comes from Draba incana, assembly GCA_963576765.1. NCBI lineage: Eukaryota > Viridiplantae > Streptophyta > Magnoliopsida > Brassicales > Brassicaceae > Draba > Draba incana. The sequence goes on along the minus strand of OY755203.1, from coordinate 21,263,975 downwards.
TTAATTAGCCTAAAGATACCAAGCTTTAAAGAAGTGGGTCTCTTTATAAATTTCTTTTTGTGATATATAATACAGTGTGGCTCCACTCAACAAATATATATCGAACAAATGGTGCTCCCCCATGAACACTTCACACCATTAACCAAACATGATTAATAATAACACAAAAATAAAGAGAGTCAAATAGATATAAGTACATAGATCATAAGCAAAAGGTTTTCATAAAACATACAAAATAAAAATAGATAATCAACTTCTTCTTCTCCTGGATTATGCAATGGATTTGGTACAATTTGCAATAACTTCAGTACTTCAAGTCTATCAATATGAAGATCTCATAAAATACTTGAATTCTTTTGTACATTAAAGAAGATATTGTAACGCCTCGACCGCCACTGTAGGGGAAATCCTCATCCCCTTAGAGAGAAATCCTCATCTCTCAAGGACATACAGGGGAAATCCTCATCTCCTCAGGAGAAATCCTCATCTCCCAGTGGGCCCCACACGTCCACTCTCGGTCCATGGACCCACCTATCTCCAACGGTCGGTGCATTAGTCCGGGAGGCTCGTAAGTCATGTTTACTGACCCTGCAAATCACCACGTGATCTTTCCTCGTGTTTTGACCTCACTTACACGATACTGAAAATCACTTTCCAGTAGGTCAGCCATCATGAAACTACTCCAGCTCAAGCACGATTAACTCTGGAGTTCTCTCAAAACTTGTGACCGAAAAGATAAGTCCACTTTGGTGATATAGGTAGCCAAATCAATTCATTTAAGTCTCTCCGCATATACCGCATATACCATATATGCTCTGAAACCGGGGTGTCACAATCACCCCCACTAACAGATCGCAACGTCCTCGTTGCGCATACTAAGACCGTTACTGTAACGACCGCGAACCAAATGTTTATTTTTGGTTCGGGTGTCGATCGACCAGCTCGTTTGAAACTGATTGGGTCTTTTTATTTTTGGAGAGAAAAATCAGAGCTTGTTAGTGGGGAAGTGGTTGAATTATTAAGTGAAGCTTTGATTTA